>CM033801.1:24071210-24757869 GCA_019656835.1 Rhododendron ovatum | reverse complement strand
AGTATGCATGACTCTGCTTTATTTCTCCATCGCACCTCTTATGGCCTGACACTTCTCTTACTTTATGTTGATGACATGATCATCACTGGTTCTGATTCTACTGCTATTGCTGAAATCAAAAGTCATCTGTTCCGTGAGTTCGAAATGAAAGACTTGGGCCCGCTACGTTATTTCCTTGGTATTGAAGTTGCTTCCTCTTCTCAGGGGTATCTTTTGGGACAGTCCAAATATGTTATTGATATTTTTCACCGCGCTCGTCTCACGGATACGAAGACTGTTGATACTCCCCTTGAACTTCATGCCAAGTTCTCTGCCTCTGATGGTGTCCCCCTTGAGGATCCTATGGAATATTGCGAATTTGTGGGCTGCTTGGTTTATCTTACTATTACTCGGCCAGATATTTCTTATGCAGTTCACATTGTTAATCAATTTGTCTCTGCTCCTCGACTACGCATTGGGCTGCCCTCTTACCTATTCTCCGTTATCTTCGTGGTACCCTTCATTAGTGCCTTCTGATTTCTTCTACATCAAGCTTAACCCTCTATGCTTATGCTAATGCTGACTGGGCAAGTGATGTCAATGACCGCAAATCTATCTCTGGCCTCTGTGTTTTTCTAGGTGATTCTCTTATCTCATGAAAAAGCAAAAAGCAATTTGTTGTTGCTCGCTCCACCGCGGAAGCTAAATATCGTGCCATGGTCCATGCTACCGCTGAAATCGTCTGGCTTCACTGGCTTATTTTCGATATGGGGGTCTCTGTTACTACTCCTACGCCTCTTTACTGCGACAATAAGAGTGCTATTCAGATTGCTCACAACTCGGTTTCCCATGAGCGCACGAAGCTCATTGAGATTGATTGTCATTTCATACGTTAGCATCTTCAGTCTGATACCATTGTTTTATCCTTCGTCTCCTCCACATTACAGCTGACTGATTTCTTCACGAAGACCCATACCGTTGCTCATTTCCGCTTTCTCCTTGACAAACTCTCGATGCTCTCTGCTCTCGCACCTTAAGTTTGGGTGGGGGGTTGTGAATATATATTCTGTATCTTGAATATATATTCTATATCTTCTTGTAATATATTATTTTAGGATATGTATCGTAATCAAATTATAACATAATAATAGGGTAATCATATTGTAATCATATCATAACATAATAATAGGGTAATCATATCGTAATCAAATCTTGTAATCTTCCTTTCTTAGGCATAGCTTTACTCTATTTAAAGGTGTACTTACCTCATTGTAATTCATTCAGAAATAATATTAGTATTTTTCGTCTCTGTTTCTCTGTTTTCTATCACATTCTAGTAGAGGGGTCATCTGCGTCATGCAACAGAGAGAGAGAGAGAGAGAGAGAGAGAGAGAGAGAGAGAAGTTTGCAATGTAGGGAATCAAAATCCTTTTGGGAAACCGTGGGTCCAAAATAAGAGAATGCTGCCTCAAAAATAGATTTTTAAAAATGAAAAAACTGAATTTTCAAAAAGATTCTAAATAAAAGGGTAACTAAACAAGGTGGTCAATTCCGTGTAAATCTAAATATTTGTATTAAAACTATTATGCGGAAAACAGATATAACAAGATCTTGAATTCAACACATCTCAAGAACAATAAATAGCGTACCTTTGTTAGCCATCGTAATTAGAGAGAACAAACCCCTTAGATTAGAAACACCTTAATTCTTGGCTCACCTTCTTCTCTCTGTCTCTACTTTTCTAGAATACCCCAGTACTTTAATTGATGGAAAAACCGTAGGAATAAGGGGTGAGTATTCTACCTTTTATAGAGGAGAGAAGAGGGCTTTAGAGATAATTATTAAAAGACACCTCGTCCATCAAGGTCTCTTTTATTATCATGAGTTTTCCTTAATCTATAATTCTAATTAGTTATCGTAATGAACCATATCACTTCATTGGCTTATCTGATAGTGGAGTCCCACATGCACAAAACGTGAAGGCTAGTGGGCCACACTAATGGGAAAAAACTAACATTCTCCCACTTGGCCCATCAAGCCGATTGTGATGCAAAGCGTATTTCTTCAAAATATGCATTTTGTTTAAAATGACTCGAGTGGGCTCCATACTAAAACTTTGACACGTAATCACGGATTTAAAAATAGCCAATAGGTTCAAACCAATTAGAAACTTTAATACTGTGATTAATTCAGACCACCAATGTGAGTCATAGCGGTTGTATAGCACCATGCTACATTCCCTTCTATGCACCACACCATTGATAACCTTCACTAATCAAGTCCATAATAGGAAAAATATCATTATTTAGGCTGGAATGCCTAAAGCCCCTGTAATTTGTCTTGTCAAGACATTTCCTGTTGAACATAATCCAAAATAAAATGTGCACGCATAATTGGAAACAGGAAAATCAGAAACAAATTTTTTATTTGCGCTAAATAGTGTCAATAACAATAAGCACTCAACTACTAATATCAAGTATTGCTCAAAAGACCCATCCTAATAACATGTTCTTTGTATGTCTTTGGAGGCAATCCCTTTGTCAACGGATCAGCAATCATAAGAGTGATGCTTATGTTTTCAATAGACACTTGTTGTTTCTGGACTCGTTCTCTAACAACCAAGTACTTTACTTCCATGTGTTTCGAACCACTAGAGTACTTTCCATTCTTAGAGAAGAAAACTGCAGCGGAATTATCACAATAAATCTTCATCGGTCTGGCAATTGAGTCGACAACACCAAGACCAGAAATGAAGTTCCGCAACCATAACGCATGACCTGTGGCCTCAAAGCATGCCACAAACTCGGCCTCCATTGTAGATGAAGCAATAATGGATTGCTTCACACTCTTCCATGACACTGCCCCACCAGCTAATAGAAAGACATAACCTGATGTAGACTTTTTGCTATCGTGACAGCCAGCAAAATCAGAGTCCGAGTATCCGATCACATCCAAATGATCCGATTTGCTATAAGTAAGCATATAGTCCTTAGTTCCTTGGAGATACCTCATAACCTTCTTCACTGCTTTCCAATGTTCCATTCCTGGATTACTTTGATATCTGCCCAACATCCCTACTGCAAAACTAATATCCGGTCTAGTGCAAGTTTGGGCATGCATCAAACTCCCTAATGCTGATGCATATGGAATTTCATCCATTTGCTTTCTTTCTAAGTCATTCTTTGGGCACTGGCTTTCATTAAATTTGTCACCCTTGACAATGGGCGCATCACTTATTGAGCAAAGCTGCATATTGAATCTCTCTAGAACTCGGTTAATATATCCCTTCTGAGACAGTCCTAACAGTCCTCGAGATCGTTCTCTAAAGATCTCTATGCCAATAACATAAGCTGCCTCACCCATATCAACCATTTTAAAGTTCTTCGAGAGATATCCCTTAGTTTCATGTACTAAACCAAGGTTATTACTGGCTAACAAAATATCATCCACATAGAGCACCAGAATGATAAACTTACTCCCACTGACCTTCAGATATATACACTGATCAACAGCATTTTCTTTGAAACCGAAGGAGGTAATGGTATCATTAAACCTTAAATACCATTGCCTGGAAGCTTGTTTAAGACCATATATGGATCTCTTTAATTTGCATGCCAAATGCTCTTACCCTTTTATTGCGAATCCTTCAGGTTGCTCCATGTAAATATCCTCATCCAAACTACCATTCAGAAAAGCGGTTTTCACATCCATCTGATGTAGCTCCAAGTCATAATGAGCTACTAGGGCCAGGATGATTCTAAGTGAGTCCTTCTTTGACACAGGAGAGAAGGTCTCCTTATAGTCAACGCCTTCTTTCTGAGTGAAACCTTTGGCCACAAGTCTGGCCTTAAATCGTTCGATATTGCCTTTTGCATCGCGCTTAGTCTTAAAGACCCACTTACAGCCGACTTTCTTACAATTAGTAGGCAATTCAACGAGATTCCAAACTTGATTCTGGTCCATTGATTTCAACTCATCATTCATAGCGTCAAACCATTTATTAGAATCATCACTATTCATGGCTTGTGAAAACGAAACCGGGTCTATCTTAATCCCAATGTCGAAATCTGATTCTTGTAGATATACCACATAATCATCTGAAATGACAGACTTTCTTTCCCTCTGAGATCTTCTCAGAACTGCCGGTTGTGGTGGTTCTACAATATTTTCAATGGCGGTATCCTCATGAAGTGGAGAATCATTACATATATGTTGTTCATTCTCCTCAACTGATTGAGGAATAACAACTTCTCGATGAGGAAGAATTGTTGGGATATCAACTCTTTCTTCATCGAAATTAACCTTTCTTGATTTCTCACTCCCACTATTTTCGCCATTCTCTAGGAATTTCGCATTTCCGGTTTCAACTATTCTCGTATTATGGTTATGACAATAAAATTTGTACCCCTTAGACTTTTCTGGATAACCAATAAAATATCCAGAAATTGTTCGAGAATCTAACTTTTTCTCTTGTGGATTATATATTCTAGCTTCCGCTGGACAACCCCAAATATGCAAATGTTTTAAACTGGGTTTCCTACCAGTCCATAACTCAAAAGGAGTAGTTGGAACTGCCTTACTAGGAACCTTATTTAAGAGATACATAGCGGTCTTTAATGCTTCACTCCACAAGGAAACAGGTACATTTGAAGAACTCATCATACTTCTAACCATATCCATAAGCGTACGATTACGCCTCTCAGCAACACCGTTCTGCTGTGGCGTACCAGGCATTGTGTATTGAGCACGAATGCCTCGCTTTTCTAATAGTTTGGCAAATGGGCCAGGATTTTGGCCTGACTCATCATATTTTCCATAAAACTCACCACCTTTATCTGACCTCACTATTTTGACCTTTCTATCCAATTGTCTCTCGACCTCAGTAATGTACACCTCAAGGATGTCAACGGCTTGAGACTTTTCATGAATTAAATATACGTAACCATAACGTGAGAAGTCATCTATAAAGGTGATAAAGTATTTTTGTCCAGTAAAACATGGAATAGGACTTTCGCAAATATCAGTGTGGATTATCTCAAGAAGTGCATTGCTTCTAGTGGCACCTTTCTTTGTGTGTTTGGTTTGCTTTCCCTTAATGCAATCCACACAAATTTCAAAATCAGTGAAATTTAGGTCTTCTAAAATCCCATTCTTCACCAATCTATCAATTCTATCCTTGGAGATATGCCCCAATCGTCTATGCCACAGGGTAAATGATTTTTCATCAATTCGACCACGTTTTAAACTAACATCCGAATGCAGGGTCACCAATGATTGTGCAAACTCATGATTCAAGGCAATTTTATATAAACCATCATATAAATCACCAGAACCTACCATTATTGAATTAAACATCAATTTGAGTTTTCGACAACCAAATGAAACTGAATATCCAGAACAATCTAATCTAGATAAAGAAACCAAATTCCTAGAAATAGAGGGAACATAAAAAGTGTCTTCAAGATCTATCTGATGACCCGTCTCTAAAACCAAGCGATAGATACCAACAGCTACCACTTCAGCCTTGAGACGGTTCCCCATAAAGACAAATCTCTCACTTTCCTCCGGTTTCCGGGTTGAAAGGTATCCCTGCAAGGAATTCGTAATGTGAGTCGTAGCACCAGAATCAATCCACCAAGTATTAGAAGGAACTTCAGCAAGATTTGATTCGTAACATACAAAAGAAAGATTATTACCCTTCTTTTCGAACCAAGCCTTACACTTGTTGTAGTCCTCCTTCACATGTCCTTTACTGCCACAAAAGTGACCCTTGATAGTGAAACCATTATGAGCCTGACTACTTTTCCCAGATTCATTGACTTTCATTGGTGAATATTTTCTCACTTTACCCTTTTCCTTCATAGCAACTTGAGTCATAGCCAATGCAGTGTGACGCCTTTCCTTTCTTAATTTCACTTCCTCATGAACACACAAGTTTATTAGCTCATTCAAACTCCACTCTTTCTTGTGGGCATTACAGTGAATTTTGAATGGACCAAACTGTGCTGGAAGTGAATTAAGTATAGCTTGAATAAGGAAAGACTCATCCACTTGAATTCCCAAGGTTGCAAGCATTGCAGCTTTATCATACATGTTCAAAATATGCTCTTGAACTCCACGACTACCATCATATTTCATGGTGCTTAAATCAACCATAATTGTACCTACAAGTGACTTATCAGCAAATTTAAAGCAATCTTCCCCAGCCTTTAGGTATTCTAGTGCAGTGAAATAAGGAACTGTAACATAAAACAAAATAGGACAATACTTAATAAAAGCTTTGAGAATTTTAACATTTATAATGATGAACTATTGACATCACCTAGGTCCTCCTTTGGGCGAAACCTAAGCATACCTACTGTTCACTCATTAATTAAGTGCAACATAATCACCTAAGTAGGTCTAAATAATTTATAATGATGAACTATTGACATCACTTAGGTCCTCCTTTGGGTGAAACCTAAGCATACCTATTGTTCACTCATTAATTAGGTGCAACATAATCACCTAAGTAGGTCTAAATAATTTATACAGCTTATCAAGTTAGTCATGTTATCTTTGGATATCCAATCCTAACCCGCTAAGTTGCATAAATTATTCACCCTACCCAATTCATAATTACTTAAATGTGACTCTCCTTTGGGCCTAGTCCCATTCTTATAATTATGATTGCAATCGAAAATATCATTGACTTAATTGTTACCCTTTTAACAAAACTTTAATGTAGTTTAATATTCATAAGTTTCACTAACCTAGGCCACTTTAGTGACTACCAGATTAGTAATTCCTATAAATATTAAACTAACCAATGATATACTCTATTCTTTTATTTGAGTTATGTGGATGTCATTCTTTTATTCAATCACTTACTACCGAAAATAAAATATACAACTAAGTAATTTTTTTTTTTTATGTGATTGATAATCCGTTCATGACATTCAATCTAACCATAACTCTCACATACAGAGTAACACAGTAATAGAAAAGCTTTCCCAATTAAATGCTTCAAAATAATCATACATTATTGCAGAAAACATAATCTGACAAAACAGATTAATTTTGTAAGCATGTGATCATAACCTTTATCTCTATCACTGACCATATATAGCCATAACGAAAACAATATTCATACATACATTACAAAACGTGTATATGTTTTCCAATCAATCAATTTACTAGACATAAACTGATTTGCCAAATCACCATATGCAAACAGTATCAATATAATAATATATACAGAAGGTGAATTGTTAGTTGCGTAGAGGAGTAAAACTAATAATCTCCGTGTAGCAATATCCATTAGGGAAATTTAGATCATAAAATCACATAGGTTACATGTGAAAACAATTAAATGTCGAAGTGGGGACTTTCTGGACCGAAACATGATCAATCAACAGAAGCAAGAATTATGCTTACTATAAACCCGTGAATCAATAACGGCAAAAAAGCGATAAAACGATTCTTTTCAATCCGAAAGAAAACATCACAGTAGCATAAAATATTCGATTATTAACAATAACTATTTGCCCAGTTTACCATAAGGGCTAATCGACATGCGAGTATAATTGTAATCGACTCACAACAATATGTTCGAGATAATTTTATTCCAAGATGTATTGATTCAGAAAACCCATGCTCTGATACCAACTGTAAATCTAAATATTTGTATTAAAACTATTATGCGGAAAACAGATATAACAAGATCTTGAATTCAACACATCTCAAGAACAATAAATAGCGTACCTTTGTTAGCCATCGTAATTAGAGAGAACAAACCCCTTAGATTAGAAACACCTTAATTCTTGGCTCACCTTCTTCTCTCTGTCTCTACTTTTCTAGAATACCCCAGTACTTTAATTGATGGAAAAATCGTAGGAATAAGGGGTGAGTATTCTACCTTTTATAGAGGAGAGAAGAGGGCCTTAGAGATAATTATTAAAAGACACCTCGTCCATCAAGGTCTCTTTTATTATCATGAGTTTTCCTTAATCTATAATTCTAATTAGTTATCGTAATGAACCATATCACTTCATTGGCTTATCTGATAGTGGAGTCCCACATGCACAAAACGTGAAGGCTAGTGGGCCACACTAATGGAAAAAAACTAACATTCCGGAGTTTGAAGCCACAAGGAAATGAAGAAGTTAGGTGCTAATCAACTTGTAAAAAGTCAATTATATGTTTTCTTAGGTGCTAAGCAAAGGGAAAACTCGTGCCGTAAACTTTCACTTCCCAGGATTATAAAATTTTCAAGAACTATTAAAATGTTACGAACGGGGCAACTAAAGAAATGCCTAATTGATGATGTCACATTTTTTGACCCAACCAAAATCTCAAAAGCTAATTGTGACTTATTCCGGATTTCTAGACAATAATACTGACACATTATTTTCCCATACAAAACAAATTGGGAAAAATGACAGCTAAAGACGTATTTTGATAATTAATACCAACTAAGGACATTAGTTTGTATTAATTATCAAAACACGTCCTTGGGCCGTCATTTGCCCAACAAATTGTTTTGGGGTGACTTATAAGTTCACCTTTTTGGAAGAATTATTAATTTAAAAAATATTTGACGGGAAATTTTAAAAGTAAAATGATGAGTTTTACTATGTTTTAGTTATCATAAATAAACTTTTTATTTTTATTGGAATAGTATTTTGATTAAGATGAATGAAAATACCGAGAAAACAAAAATTTGTTATCATAAATAATACTACTAGGCAAAAGACAGGTTTTTCTTTTTTGGAAAAAATGGTTTGATTACTAAACTAAACATCCTTTGATATGTGTCAAAAAAAAAAACATCCTTTGATATATTTTTTTGCATGTAATGATTTTTTTTTAGATTTTGTCAAAATACTTAAAGTTAATCATTCGTTTAAATGGGAAGAGTTAAAATAATAAAAAAAGGGATCAAAGGTGGAAAAGTACCCAAAAGACATTCAAATTGTTCTATTTCAGGTTTTTTTGTCACCAACGATTTTCGAAAATCTTAATCCTTACCTTATTTGGAGTACTTTATGATAAATAAATAATATAAAAATTTATCAAGAATTTAACAAAATTCGTAATAAAAACAAAGATGCTACTCAGACAACAATTTAAACGCAACAACTTATATAACATTTCACATATATGTGGGGCCCATACATAGTAATGTGTGTGGAGTCCATATGCATGTGAGAGGTTGCCTTTCACATATATATGGGGCCCACATATAGTAATGTGTGTAAAACCCACATGCACGTGAGAGGTTGCGTAAATTGTTGTGTTTGGATTGTTGTGTGAGTATTATTTTTGTAAGAGTAGTGCTAGGGACACATCGGTGTGGCTGAGTTTAGCCACACCCCTCTCACATGCAGGACCGATGTGCCTCTAGCATTTCCGTTTTTGTAAAAAGAAAAAGGAAAAAAGAAAGAGAATAAATTTTTTACACCACCGGTGTAAATATTTATTTTCTTCAAATTAATTGTACTGCGACATGTGTCAAAACAGTGGTCCCAATTAACACGACGACGTGACGCAATACAATTGATTTGAAAAAAACAAATATTTTCATCGACCGTGTAAAAAGAATTTATTCTCAAAAAGAAAAAAAGAAAACGAAGAAGAGAGTTTGAAGACAAACACAAGACACCCTGACCGACAACGTGTTCTTCTCCTTCTCTCTCTAGAAAATGGGCCATTCATGGAGTTCCAGAAGAAGACCCCACACCCGCAGTCACCATCAATCCCATCGGCCGCCGCCGCCGCCGCAGCCACCGACGCCGCGGCCCCTGCCGCCAAGCTACGCCTTCGCGGCCAACGCCCCTTACCCTGCGCCGCCTCAGAACCCAAACCTAATGATGCCCGCCCCTTTCCCCTACCCTCAAAACCCTAACTTCAACGCCCACAATTACCGCGCACCCATGGCGGGTCAGTACAATTACTATCTGAATTACGGCAATCAGGGTTTTTATCCTCTGCCGCAACCGCCGCCGCCCCCGCCGTACGTGGATCATCAGAGTGCTAAGAAGGTTAGGAATTACGTGAATGTTCATAAGGATAGCATAAGGGTTGAAGCGGACGAGGAGAACCCACGTTGCCATTTGGTGTCTTTCACTTTTGACGCTATCGTTGATGGAAGGTATTGTGGGCCTGTGGCCTACTTCATCTAAACCTTTTATTGGTCCACTGATTCATTGATTGTGTTCTTTTGGTCAGAAATTGGTCTGAATTTTGGATTCTGAATATGTTTTGTTGGTTTTTTGCTTGAAAATTTATGTTTAGTTGGTTTTGGAAACCCTTAAAAACTGGACTTGTTTTAGTAGCCCTTTTTTTTAACCAAAAAAAAAGGGAAACAAAAAGTTTACACACACAACTGCATCCGGAGTCCTTCGATGCATGTGTACCCTGGAGGCAGTTTGTTTTAAAGATGTGATGAAGCACCGACCCTCCCGGAGGCTGGCTCGGTGCAATATTTCTAATTTTTTGGGGGCTAATGTGTATTACTTCAAATATTTTGGGTTAAAACTGTATATGATGTATATATGATACTTGTTTGTATACATTGAAGCTTCATGCGTATACATCTAACTATATTTTCACTGGTATAGTTGACGAGCAAAGTGTTTCGATTTCTTTTTCCCTTGAAATTGGTTCGGAGTTGTGTTTGAAGCTTTAATATTTGTTAAAATTCACTTTCTTCGTGATCAACTATATCGGTGCTGCAACAGTTTGTCAATTGTACGGGATTATATCCTTTGCAATGGCTGACAATTGATCATCTGAAGGGAAAATGATTCAACATAATTCCTTTCTTCAATTGAAGTCAAGGAAAGAGCATATACTTGATAAAGGATGCTGCTAAAATGACGCTAATGCAGATCTTTTTGAGGAAACAAAATACTCTAGGTGGTTTTTTGTCCATGTGATAGATTGGCTCCTGCGGTGGACTTGGTGAACGATAGGAAAATAACTCATCGGAAGGAAGGGATCGGAGCACTATGAAGGCGTCATGTAAAAGGAATTGTAACATGGTGTTCCCCTCCATGGGACGTTTATTAATGCTTGTTTCATGTAAAAAGTGAGATAACTGCGTGTTAGTGGTTATCATGTCCTGTCCTGTATTTCGAGGAAGTACCATACTCATTTTATTCACTTCAAGCTATTACTAGTTTTCCACTATGTTCTAATTGAAGTAGCACTGACTCGGACACGCAACACAGCACAAATAGTCTTTGAAAACACTTTGTAGCGGTCCGAGTCCGGCTAAACAATGGACCTTACATCACGGGTAGCCCATTTTACTAGAGCTTGCCTGGGCCTAATGCACTTGAGTTGTACCGTCGGTCCAATCGTCCCCTGAGGCCCATGCAGCGAGCCCATAACAACACTTCATGGCATTCAAGGTCTTAGTGGCCACCAAACCAATATCCAAAGATATTTGCTGAAACACTATTTGAATTTTTTCACCCCAGATATGTTGCATATGACATGCATTTGACTACTTGAGTAGATATGGGCATTGCCTGAATAATTGGCTTTGTAGAACCAGGAAGTCAAAATATATGAAATGAAGAGTAGATTTTAGTACTTCAAACAGGTAGGTGGGAGAGAGGAATAAAATGTGTAAAGTGTGACCTAGAATCCAAGATTGCATCTGGAGATAGTATTGGGATAGACACTGCAACCATCTTCTTTGCTAATGGTCGCAACTACCATGGACAGTTATGGTCCATCATAGATTGGCAACAACCAATATAGCCGTTACGGGTATTTTTTTGTCCTGAGTTGTTTTGGTTAACCTTTACGTGATTGATCTTATTTGCTTTTGAAATCTTCTACATTTATTTCTGATTAGTTGTTAGTTGTTGAGGCAGCACAATTTTCTGATTTGTGTGGTGTTTTGATATTGCTTGGCGTACATTGACATTGACTTCTTTTATTTTCTTTTTGAATATTTTTTAATTGTTTTGCAGTATTACCATTTTTTACTTCGGCAAGGAAGGGCCCAACTGTACCTTCACTGCGTTATATCCTGAGATCCATACACCTGTGAAGGTTCCGTTTCAGAAAGGATCGAGCCAGAAATTCTGTCAGCCCTCAGGAACTGGTATTGACCTGGGATTCGTCAATATCAATGACTTAGCAAAACCTTCACCAGAAGATGTTTTTCCACTTGTTATATCAGCAGAGTCAAGCTCACTGTCTCTGTCAAATGATGAACCACTCAATGAGTCAGCTAATACTACGACTTCCCATGCACAAATAACACAAGCTATCTTAGAGAAGAGTGATGAGAGCCATTTTCTAGTAAAAGTAGTAAAGCAGATTCTGTGGGCTGAAGGTGTTCGATATGAGCTACGTGAGATTTATGGTATAAGCAGTTCGACTGAAGCAACCAGCAATGAAAATGATTCAGGAACAGAATGTGTGATTTGCATGACTCAGCCAAAGGATACTGCAGTTTTGCCGTGCAGGCATATGGTGAGAATCTCCATTTCAACCCTCAAACTTCCCTCTATACATTATTCAAGGCTTAAGAAGTTATTCCTGTTATTTACTTCTTGAAAGGTTCTCAAAACCAGACTAGTCAATAACCAGGCCTAGGAGTTCAGTCAACTTTCATGAGTGTCTATTTGCTTTGTGTTGTCGGTGTTAGATAGCTTGATATAAGATTGTTGGGCTGATTTACTAATAGCTTAAGCTTTTGGGAGAGTTGGTAACTTAACATGATATTAGAGCTCAGGTTGCAAGAAGTCTTAGGTTCAAGTCTCTCCGTCTTGCTTCTCCCCTTCGTATTTTGTTTCGTTCTTTCTATGAAAATTTGCATCTCCACATGTAGGGGTGTCAAATGGACGGGTTTGGGCCAAATCGGGTAAGTTGTAAGTGAGTTGGGTCTTTAATGGGTCATTGACCCATTTAGATCCATTAAGGCCCCGTTCCAGAAACCTTCTTAAAAAATAAGCAGCTTATTTCACATTTTCAAACTCAAAAATAAAGTAAATGAAAAATAATCTTTCAATTTTTTTTGCATCGTATAAAAGATCTCATCGAGATCTTCCAAAAAAGATCCATATTGCATATTTTTAGATTTCAATAGACCCATAATATTTGAACTTGAAATTGCCTTCTTAAAAAATAAGGGCTTTTTTGATTCCGGAACGGAGCCTAATTATGAGCTCAATTATCCATACCCGACCCATTTATTTAAAATAAAAACCCGACCTGCCCATTAACCCAATTACATACTATATACTAAAATTTAGAATGACTAAAATACCAATGTAAACTAAAATGATCACATTGCCCTTGTAAATCTAAATGACTAAAATACCCCTATAAAATTACTGTACTATCCCTCTACTACTAAAATGACCAAAATATTTCTTGCATTTTTCCATTTTCTGGTTCTTTCAACCAATGTTTGAAAACTAGACCGATGAGCGAACTGGAAAAGGGACCTGGTGGACGGGTCACTGGTTGAACCGCGGTTGAACCGGAATCGGACCTGACATCATAATTATATTTAAAAATAAGTAATATTATAAAAATATCAAAAAAAAATATAAACGTGTATATATATATATATATATATATACGGTGATTTTAAAAACGCACGAAGCGCACGCTATAGCGCTAGGCGCAGTGTAGCGCAAGGTTTGCGCTTCGGAACTATGGGCTATAGCGCAGAACACAAAAGCGCAAGAAAGGGGCTGAGGCGCGCTCTATAGCGCGAGGCGCCAAAGCGCTGAGGTGTGTGCCTTTTGCTCTGAGGTAAAAATTGATCTCACGTTCGCAATGCATTGAATAATTTCTTCCTTTAAATCAATGGGAGCCCTATTCAATCGACAAACCAGATCGAGCAGCAGCCTCTTCTACGATTCAGAGTCTTGGACGACAAGCAGCAGCAGCTTCTTCTTCTCCGGTCTCCCTCTTCCCTCTCTCTCTTCCCTCTCTGATCGTCTTCTCCAGTCTCTAGGTAACAGCTGCTACTACTTCTTCTTCTCCTCCTCCTCCTCCTCCTCTCACCGTCCCACGACTGCTGTTGCTTCTCTTATTTTTCTTCTTCCTCCTCCTCCTCCTCTCACCTTCTTCTTCCTCCTTTTCTTTCTATTTTCACCGACTGTCCAGGACAGCAGGCCCCCCTTTTTTTTTCCAGTCACAACCCCCTTTTCTTTTCTTTTTTCTTTTTTTTTTTCCAGTAACAGGACCCCCTTTTCTTTTTCTAGTCACGCTCACCTACTTTTTTTTTTTTTGTTTCCAGCTCTGTTTAAAGTATTTGTGCAGTTTGTTGTATTTATTTGTACTTGTTATTTCTAGATGACATCTGAAAATTCTAATAAAAAGGACCCTAGTTGGAAGTATTACGAAAATGTTGATCCACAATAATAATGCCTATGCATGCCTCTAGATTTAATTGCCTTTAATCATTTTGTTATGTCTCTAAGGCTAAACATTATTATGTTAGCTTTTCATGGATGATATGTTATGTTTAGTGTTTGGTACTTTTGTTTAACCATTGACATGTTATGTTTTATGACATTTGAAAGTTTTACTAGTGTTTGTTTGTGTTGAAAACTAGTTCTAACAAAATTTGCCTCGTTGCGAATAATTATTTTTCTTGCGCTTCGCGTCAATAAAGCGCGCGCCATGCCTTGCGCTAAAGCCCCAGGGGACCGGTGCGCCTCAGTGCGCCTTTCGCCATTTAAAACACTGTATGTATATATGTAGGAAGAATTGCATTATTATTCAAGAAGAATGCAGCATTTTGCACTTCTCCTCAATCCCACTTCGGCTGTGAGTTGATGAAGAGGTAGTCTCTAAGCCTATAAATAGCTGACGAAGTACTACGTCAAGGTCAAACGCCTCATTGGCTCACTGCTGTGCGTGGGTCCCATTGGCAGGTCAAATTCTCTTGCCTGTCAGTTCTAACTTTCTCGCTAATCAGTTCAAATTTTACCTTGACCGGTTCCGTTCACCCGTGACTGGTTTTCACGGGTCGACCTGTAAATATGAAAGGTTTTCATTTTTTAGACCGGTTCTCTAATATTACCGGTTTTTGGGTTAATCCGGACCAGAGTATCGGCCGGTCGATGGTTTAACCGGCCGGTCCGGGCCGGTTTTTAAAACATTGCTTTCTACTACTTGTTGACAAACAGTTTACTTTTTTATCTTTTTTTGTTTATTTTAGATAAAAATGGAAAATTCAGATATACCAATAATATTTTTTATAAAGCACACGGAAAAAAATATTACTTATTTTCACCGGACATTAGAAAGTGTGCAAATAGGAATCTTCAAATGTAAACCCTACATGTGCAAAACTTCATGGATTGTGATTTTGATCCGTTAAGTTAAAAAAAAAAAACAGGGAGAGATCCAAGAGTGGGCAAATATTGTATCCAGCGGGAAAAAGGTACCAAAGAATTCGCATTGGTTAGCGAAATTGTGATACTGTTCGGACTAAAAAGCACAGAATTCTGCCGATCTTCTCTTCCTTACAAACTACTTCGTCGGAGTCCCTTCCGATCTTCTTACTTGAGTGATTGTTGTCCGGCAAGCAAGAGAGAGAGAGAGAGAGAGAGAGAGAGAGAGAGAGAACACCACTGTGTCAAGATCGATTAAAGGAAGAGAGAGAAGTGGAGACGGTGGGTATTTTGCGTAGAAAGTGTTGGGGAATACTTGCCCGTGTGAATCTCACTGCTGGTGATGGGTCTTTAATGGATGCCATTAGATTAGCTTAGTTGCTTGTTTGCGATCCCTTGTAGAAGCTCATCTGCTAAAGCCAATCGCTCCTTTTTGGACTCAGTCTATACGAGCATCTGTCTTTAGCAATCAAGAGCTAGTTCAAGCAGAGCTACGATAGGAAAAAAGATGGAAAAATGCTTGATTCCTCCTCTAATTTTTTTGTTGGGTTATATTCATGACTTATTGGGTCATTTAAGTTGACCCAATGAAGCCCAATTAGTAAATGGGTTAGATGGGTTGGACCCATTCTGACTCAACTAATAAATGGGCTGGGTTGGGTCTATTTTTTAGTGGGTGTGTTTGGGTTGATTAATGGGTTTGGGTTTAACTTGCCATCCCTATCCACGTGCAAGACGAGGTTGCACGTGAGAGAGGGTGTTAGATAGCTTCATATAGATTGGTGGGCCCATTTCTTAACTGCTCAATCTTTTGGGATCTTTTGGGACTACTGGTAACTTAACAGCTGGAAGGTGTCTTGTTTTGTGTTTTTTTCTAATAGTCAAGATTGGATCTGTGTTGAACGGACTCTTCTTGTGTAAGAGTTCGTGTCTAATATTGTACTTGGGTAAGGGCTTGTGAATTGTGTCTGACACAGTGTTGGACATTCACCTGTCAAAGTTGTATAGCAATTTGAGCTTACCACATAACTCTGCACAAAACTCCCATGGTATGCATGGAATGCTCAATTTTATCTTATAAACACGATTTTCCATGTGTCCATACACTTAATGTTTGATGAATCAGACACTTAAGACACATTCTCAAACCCAAAACCTATATACTTCAGCCCAAACAATGACCAACTTGTTGAACAGACTGGGGGTTAGTAAGTTGTCACAGTTGCAATGATTATATGAACTTAGCTTAGCCGAGACACTGTTGCGACCCGTTGAGGGTCCTTGACTTGTTCAACTAACCCAAGGTTGTCAAAAACACTTGGGAGTTGCAGCATGGTGGCTGATTAAAGAGGCTAAATCTCTTAGCCAATTATTTAACTCATGGGTTGATCCTAGATGTAGTTCCTAACTACCAATTCTCAGGAGACAGTCTTATCTAAAGCACAGAAAATTAAGTAATGGAAGTAATTCCATACATCCTACCTGCTGCATGTGTGGTGGCCCACTTGTTTTTGTGAGAACCATGTAATGTGTCCTGTGGATGATTATTTTTAACTGCCATTATGCATTTTCCAAACAAGATTTACGGTTATCCACCTACACTTGGAGGTTTTCTGTAAGGAAATGATTTCGTACAAGGTTCCGAGTACAAGAAAATGGTGTAAGGCAATAAGTTTTGTCTAATTATGTCCTAAAAGGTTCACTTTGTTTGGTTTTGAGTTTTGAGAATTTTTTTTGATATAATGAGTGGTAATGAGTGGAGAAAGAAACATAGAGAAATTTATTGAGAACGGTGCAGAGAGAAACTTTTTTCAAAATTTGTAAGCGAACAAAGTGATTCATTTTTGTCTAATTATGTCCTAAAAGTTGTTAAAGCAAACATTTTAAAGGTACTCTCGAGACTTTGGTTTATAATGGCTCGCACCTCTCTCTCTCTCTCTCTCTCTCTCTGTGACTAATAAGGCGCGTTTTGCCTTCTACAGTGCTTGTGCTGCGAGTGTGCCAAAGAATTGAGGCTTCAATCTAACAAGTGTCCAATATGTCGCCAGCCCATTAAAGAACTCATGGAGATTAAGGTTATTGAAGGTAATACTCAAAGACCCTTTTCTTAATGCTGCAGTTCTGGTTGTAACCTGCCTTTCAACTTCATCTTCTTATATTTGTAAACATGTTGTGAAAAAAGTTTACACTACAAAGGGTATAAGAAATGTTTTCGACGTTTTTCTTTGGAAAATCATCCAGGAAACATATCTAATCATTCAACTTTACAGCAAATGCACGACATGTTCATTTGCACCTTGTAAACATCATTTAACCTTGGAAACTAAGAGAAATACTTTACTGAATATGTTTATTTTGAGTATGTTCTAAAATTCGCTAAACGCTAATTGGGTGGAAGAGAGGTGCCTCACGCCTAGGGCAAGGGGCCTACAGATTAGTTGTTTTTTCTATTTTTTAAATAATTGTCTCGCCACCTCCCCCAATATTTGAGTAAGAAATGACATAAGACTAGGAAGAAAGAAAAATAACACCGAAGAACTACTAAAAAGTAACTAGTAACAACTAATAGGAGTAACAAATAACTAGTCAAATACAAAATTGGATGTTCAAAGTTCAAGACAATATAAAATAAAGTACTTAACACATAAACGATACACATAGATGTTTTTGGTTTTTGTGAAAATAACACTTAACTACTTGTATTTTTTAATATCACACATTTAACCCTAGAACTTTTGAAACTTACGAAATAGACCCGTGAACTAGTCACCGCCTAGCTGACTGATCCCCGCCTGGTTGCCTTCTGACCGACTGATCCCCGCTTAGCCGATTAATCCCCGACTATTGTACAAAACATCTAATCAGTGCGTAGACCCTAGAATCTAGGCGTAGCCTAGGAGGCCGACTTTTAGGACATTAGACTTGACATGTGATAGATGCATTTGATACTTACACTTGTACTTGTGCCTGACACTCGGACTCGAGTCTATTTGACACTGCAGTAAGATTCTAACATCAGTTACTGTTTCTTTTTGTAAAATAGGGAATTCACTTGCTGACACAATTTCCTTGTATTTTCCAGGGCAATCATGACCTTAAGGCTTTGTAAAGGAACAAGCAATACTTGTACAGAGGAAATATGAAGCCATACAGCTGGGTGCTATTTTGTACAGCCTTTTAAGGCACAATTTTCAATTTTGGAGTGACAACCATTCCTTGCGGGCAAGGTTTTGATTGCTGCTGGAGTAGTTTTTGGTTTCTTGAGTGTGTTATACGATTTGATAGAGAAGTAATTAAGCTGAAATATGTGAAATATCTGATGAACACTCCCCCTCCCCAACCTCTTTTTCGATTTTCTTGTTTTGCAAAATTTTTGCACCTGTTTTCTTGCAACTAATCCAATTTGCAATGCCCCAATAAGCTAGCAAGTCTACATTTCATTACTTTCTCCACAGGATAATGCCCGTTTCGCTTTATGGTTTTGTCCGACGCTGTAGTTTGGCAGTGAAAAGTTCGAGTTTTTTTTTTTTTGGCTTTGAGGCTACTCCTGGCGATTAAGCCAGTGGAGACAGGGTGGGGGATGTAGCTCATGAGGGATCAGTTCTGGCTCTAAGCAAAGACGAGTAAGGATGTCGTCTTGGGTCCCTAAAGATTTGTTGAAAATTGGAGCCCAAAAAGCTATGTAGTAGTGTTCATTAAATATGGGAATAAAAAAATAGAAATGAGCCCATCAAATAAGTGAAGAATTTATAATACAAGCATATTTAGTGCCTTCATCGATAAACTGGTGAGGGTGATGATTTTTCAAATTTTTGTAATGATGCAGAATATTGGAATTTTACCTAGTTGAATCCTAGTAATAATTTTACTTTTTAAATTTGTCTTTCTTTTTCCTATTTTTATTGTGAAATGAATACAGAGTTCCAAGTTTTTTAAAGGGAGACTTAAATATCCATCCCCAAACCCTATCCCACGTAAGTATTCATTCCAATCATTTTGAACGGTTATGTTTTCATCCTTTTAGACGGTGAATTACCTATCTTACCCTTTTAATAAAAATATTCATTCATGTGTGTGTATTGCCTTCTTAAATTAGTGGAATTTAACCATTTCCTAATTTAGTGGCATTCAACCATTTTCCAATTTAAAGAGAATTTCAAAATATAAAAAATTTGTAATAACCAAATCCCACCGATTTATTTTTTACCAAATTAAATTCGAAAATCATATTTATTTTCCCCATCTACTATGTATTATCATGAAACCTTTTGAAACATGGTGGAATTAACCATGTTTTTCATGAATTATTTTTATAAAATTATCATAAAAAATATTTTAAAACTTAGACAATATTCAAACTGACCATGTTTTTCATGGTTAATTCTGCAAATTTACTATGAACATATTAAAAAAAAACCTTCCAACTACGATTGATCACAAAACATCATGAAATATGCTTGAAAAAATATACATTGCCGAAATACACTATGAAACAAAATACACCATGAAATTTGATAGAATAAACCATAAAATTTGCTTCATAGAATACACCATGAAATCTGCTTGATATACTCAAGTGAGCATTTACATGACAAAATAAAAGTATTATCAAATGAAACGCATCAAATATGTGTTTGCATGACTCGATGAAGCAAAGAACAAAGCCAAACTAGATCGGAAATAGCAACCCCAATCAGAAAACAAAAAATACGAACTCGAGCCATTCAATAATCATCTTCCTCTCCACCATTTTCTGTTTGCACTGTCTTCTTGTCCATGAGTGTAGTATCCGTTTTATTAGTTTCATTCTTTTTGAATCTTCTCACCGGCAGGGCAAAACGAAAAATGAGTGTTTGCACGGGAATTCATAACAAAAGAAAAGCGGTGGAGGAAGTGGTTAATGCGTAAACCATAGAGAATGCCAAGATCACCAACTAATTCAACCATATTGCTTCCTTCACTGCCTATTTTAGTGCCAGTTGATGGAGACCCAAGAAAGATTGCCGATGTGATGGATGACGAGATGAGGGGCGGAGGTTGCCAAGGAGAGGTTCTGATATATGAAAATGCAAAATAGAAATGGGTATTCAAAAGGGGAGTTGTTTAAAGGGAGAATTTTTCCCAGGTCCACTATACCACTTTCCAAACCCACTAAGTCCATTTCTAAATTCTATAACCCCCTAAGTCCACTAACCTATTAATAAGGATAAAATAACCCTAGTTAGTCTAATATACCCCTGCTTTGAAAAAAAATTTTGTCCCATTTTTTCCTCCATTTCAAACAATACAATTCATCCCCTTATAAAACCCCTCCCCACTCCACCCCCTCCCCCCCTTCCCCCCTCCCCCCATTTTCCAGACGAACCAGATTATTAGTGAGAAACCATAGACGATTTTCCATTACGAACGAGACTCGTCGGCGTTCTTTGTCCGAGAATGAGACTCGTCGGCTACTTCGTCTCCCCTTTCAAAACCCCTCACCCCCTCCCCCCCCCCCCTTTTGAAAAAGAACCAAAGGAAGAAAAGTGAGACAGTTTGCTCCTCCATTCCTCGATCGCCTACCATCTGTCGTCGGCGTTCTTTGTCGTCTTTGTCAGACGATCTTTGTCGTCCACCAACAGTCGCGCTCGTGCACCAACAATCGCCTAGTCGCTGTCATTCTGCATCCTCGTCGCCGTCAAAACCCTTCAGTTCATCCCTATTGCTGTCAATCTCCTCCGTTCGGTATGTTTCTTAGAAAAGTAAAAGTGAACTTTGGGGTATATATGGTTATATATTTGCTAGGTTGGTGTTTGGAAAAGTTAGGGTTTTGATTGTTAACAGACATGGGCATGTAAAGTTAGGGTTTTATATACGAATATTGGGTTATATGTTGCAAATGTGAACTGTATGCGAGTCAATCTCCTCTGTTTAGTATGTTTCTTAGAAAAGTAAAAGTGAACTTTGGGTATATATGGTTATATATATTTGCTAGGTTAGTGTTTGGTAAAGTGATTGGTAAAGTTAGGGTTATGATTGTGTAACAAACATGGGCATGTAAAGTTAGGATTTTATGTACGAATATTGGGTTATATGTTGCAAATGTAAACTGTATGCGAATATCTGGGTATTTGTGGACTATCATCCATTGGTAATTTTTCGGATATATGGTTATATGCAGAAATATGTTATACGTTAACATATGGTTATATTTGATGCAGTTTGTTACGCATGCTAACTGAAAACCTCAAAATTTCTTTTCACTAGAAATCTAAAGGGCATGGTACCATGGAGCAAATCGATCAAGGCATTAGTGTTTTGTAAACTGTGTGTGAATAGATATTTCTGTTAATATGGTTATATGGTGATATGCTAATGCAAATGGTTATGCTAATGTGGGCAACATATTCGGATCAATTAGGCCGCTGCACGGACCAATTTAATAATGTAATTTTATAGTTTTATGTATAGATATAACCAAATTTAACGAATATATGATTTTCCCTCTATATATGAGATACATATGGTTATATATCCAAAAATGTAACTCCCATATGTTTAACTTTTTCTTTATATGTGCAGAAATGACAATTAGAAAAACAACAGGTAAAAAGAAAAAGGTGACCCCAACAAAAAAAAGTGAAGCCAATTAAAATCAATATGAAAAGGCCTGAAGTTGATACGGTTAGTGAGAGAGAGAAAAAGGCAAAATAATGAAGATGAAGGAGTTATGGATTTGGCTACCCCGACAAAGAGAGTGACATGATCTACGGATACAATGGAGAAAATGCAAACGGGTAAGGACAAGCCAAGGTCGGGAATTCCTTGCAAAACAGAAAAGGGAAAGGCGAAGAAAGGGAAGACCAGTAAAGTGATCAAGGACAAGAACACCAAGCCAAGGGCAAGAAAGTGGAACCTGGAAAGGAAGAAAGGCAAGACCAGAAAATCAGCGTGGGAGAAGTGGCGAAAGAAAGCCAAAAGCAGTTAGTGAATTCTGGTGAATTTGAAGACAATACAGAAATGGAAGCCGACAAACATAATGGTCCCGGTATGGTTTTATCGGGTCCAGAGATCTAGGCCGTTGGAGGTTGAATGCAAGAGTGTTCTAAAACTTGTGAATAGTGTGTGAGTTTTGAAAAGATATATAAACTGGAATCCACATGTTAATATGAATGATGTTTGTCATTGTTTTATTTTGATGACCAGAACTATGAGGCTGTGGTGAAAGACTGGTATTATCATTCTTTAGTCTATTTGTGTCTTGTGAATTACTGTTCTTTAATACATCATAAAATAAAATTGTAGGGTTGAGTCATTTTTCTTCTTATTTCCAGGTGAGGGAATACCTGTTAAGATGTTTTCTATGTTTCTGCTTTATGTGATGCTAAATACTTTTACATTTTTTTTTCCCGAGTACATGCAAGAAACCCAATCTAACCGTCCAGAGTATGTCAAAGATCAGGCTTGGGCTGTAAACCCAATCTAACCAAGCGTGATTTTTAGCAAGTATATAACGTAAAATGTAAGTATTTAACGTTAAATGTGAACTGTTGAACGAATATATAACGTTATATGTGATCTTCTGTCATGTGTAATCCAGAGTATGTCAGAAAACAAAGCTTGATTTTTAGCAAGTATATAACGTAAAATGTAAGTATCTAACGTTAAATGTGAACTGTTGAATGAGTATATATCGTTATATGTTATCTTCTATCATATGTAATCTCATGCCTCCAGCAAGTTTTGTTCTAAATCAATTTTTTTCTTTTTTAATCAGTTGTGTTCTAAATCCTACTTGCCTCAACTATAAGGAGATATTGGAAAATCTAGTTTTCGAGAGACTTTCCAAGCATTTCATGACCAAAATTGGTTTAGGTTTGCATGCTTCATATGTCAAACTGTACACAACTCGTGTCTACAAAAAATTAAACTCTTTATTTATCCATAATCCAAAAAAAACAATTTCAAAATTTAATCATGAATAAGGAAAAACAAAACAACCCCCCAACATTATTCTATTCTTCATCCTAATCTCTCATTTATTCTCATATTTGACTCCTTGCCTCATATATCGCTTGACTTTTTGCATGTTCTTCGATTGTGCTTTGAAGCCTTGTGGCACCTCCCACATTTATTTGGCCTAGTATATGACTCTTCACCCCTTGAACGAATGCGTTTAACTTTGGGCCTACCTGCTGGCCGCCTATTTTGTGGAGGGTTTATGACAACTGCAAACATAACAACACACAACAGAATAAAAAAAATCAAATAGCCGAAATACATGGTTATATATCAAAATCTGTACAACGTTATAAAGATATATGGTCATATATTTGCGTATGTCATATGTAACTCTAAAAAAGGAGAATATATAACGTTATATACAGTATATCAGAAAAGGAGAATCTTCGACTGTAATATAACGTTGTATAAGTATATATATGGTTATATCAATGACGGTTATATATGGTTATATATAAGTACAACAACATTACATACAAAACTATATCAAGATCAGCAAATCAAATAGAGAAAGACGAGAGAGAGATACCTGAGAGGGAGGGAGGCGAGATCAAATAGAGAGAGAGAGAGAGAGGGAGGTGAGATTAGATTCGTACGAGAATAGATGATCACAGGAGGAGGAACAGGATTAGATTCTCGACCGACGAAGAAACGATCACCGGAGGAGGAACAAGATATCAATCGATCTCTTTCTCCTTCTTTCTCTCTGTAGCAAAACTTCCTCTTTTTTTCTGTCGCAAAATCCCAACATAACTGCCGTGATTGGCGTGATTTCAAAAGTAGAAAGGATAATGGGCTAAACGGATGAGATTTGGATGGAAGGGTAATTCTGTCAACCATTATTTCCCTTTTTAAATGTAGTGGACTTTATGCCTTACCAAATACATATTAGTGGACTTAGTAGGTTAGAAACTTGATCAATGGATCTAGTGGGTTAGAAACATACTATAGTGGACCCTAGACCAATTTTTTATTGTTTTTTAAATGGTTGTCGAAATAATAGGATTTTCAACCGGGCATTTAAATAGTTACCAAAATACTAGGGATTTGTTAGGGGTGATTATCCTAAAATTAGGCTAGAGGACCTTCTAAATTATTTTTTAGTTCCTAAAATCCCTGCCCATATATATACAGTTCGGATCTCCTAAGGGATCCCGCACGGGCTTACAGTGCGGGACTCCCCTTTCCTGATCGAATTACAACGATCCGATCCGCTCAAAGTGATCAGAATGCGATTTTAAGGGTACCCGTGAGAAATCAGCAAAAAAAATGATCGGAAAAGGTTTCATCCGAACAGTTTTTTATTGAACGATTCAGTAAAAAACTGTTCAGATCAAGTCCTTCCTGATCATTTTTTTTTCCGATTTCTAGCGGGTACCCTTAAAATCACATTCTGCACACTTTGAGCGGCTCGGATCGTCTCAATTCGATCGCGAAAGGGGAGTCCCGCACGGTAAGCCCGTGCGGGAATCCCTCATTGGATCCCGAGTGTGTGTGTGTGTGTGTGTATATAAAATAGTCAATGCATTTAATAAAAGGGCAATCTTAGAATTATTTAAAAACAGGAATGGAAATATAATTGTTCAAAATGTGGCGAATGAATACTTACATGGTGTGATTAAAGATGATGGATATTTAAAAACTCCTTAAATTCGTCTTGGATTCTCAAAAATTAGGGCTGACCTCTGGATTCGGGTTTGTTTGATCAAGTGAGTGATTGTTTGAATGATGAGGAAAAGAAAGATCGAGAAAACCAATTCCTTATTAATTTCGTTGTCGTTCTATGTGAATTAAATGTAATAATTTGACCTTCATTTCTCGGGAATGGGTGGGGCTGTAATGCATCCGCCGCATTACACGGCTGATCCAACCGTCCATTTTGGTGCGGACGGTTTGAATTTAATCTGAGCTCCTATAAATCCTAGCCGTCCAGATGAAAAACCGAGCTGTCCCTTGCCGAAATGGACGACTGGATTGACCGCATTATACGCGTAGTGCAGAGGGTGCACTACAGCACCCCGGGTCCCATTTCTCCTTTTGTCACAAATTCAGAAGACACCGTTTGGTGTTTAACGGACAAATCTTGGAGAGAGAGAGAGAGAGACCTCAGGTCCCATTTCTCCTTTTGTCACAAATTCAGAAGACACCGTTTGGTGTTTAACCAACAAATCCTGGAGAGAGAGAGAGAGAGAGAGCAATCTTCAAATAAGAATATTAAAATAATGACCTTATATACAGACCTCCCCATTTCTCCCCATTCTTGAGTGGATTTCAATGATTCGAGCTGTTCAATGTGATCAGAACGTGATTTTAAGGGTACCCGTGAAAAATCGTCAAAAAAAATGACCGGATAGGGCTTGATATGAGTAGTTTTTTTTAAACCATTTAATAAAAAACTGTTTGAAACAGTTCAGATGAAGCCCTTCCTGGTCATTTTTTTGATGATTTCTCGCGGGGACCCTTAAAATCATGTTCTGATCACATTGAGCGGCTCGGATTATCGAAATCCAATTGGGATCTATGAGGTCCTTATAAGAAGGGGACTCTATATATATATATAAGGACTATCTTATTTTAATAAAATGCGAACCTTCATTTTCTGATCGAATTTTGATGATCCGAGCCGCTCAATGTGTTCAAAACGTGATTTTAAGGGTACTCGCTAGAAATCAACAAAAAAAAAAGACCGGGAAGAGCTTCATCCGAGTAGTTTTTGTTTGTTTTTTTATCTAACGGTTCAAATAACAACTGCTCAAATCAAGCCTTTTCCGGTCATTTTTTTTGCCGATTTCTTATAAATATTCATAAAATCACGTTCTAAACACATTGAGCGGCTCGGATTATCGAAATCCGATCGGAAAAGGCGAGAAATGAGAGATCCGCATATAAAGTTCTCATTTTAAAGTCCTTACCTGAATTTTTTTGTAATATATATATATATACATATATATATTTATAGACACACACTCGATATGTTTGCACGACCGGCTTTGGCTAGTTCAGGGTTGCTGGGATAACCCAATAGATCTAGATAATTTTCCCAAATAGCCACCAATTTCAAGAACTAAGCCCTGTCAGGAGCAACGCCAGAGAACTCTTTTGCTTGGTTCAAGCCTTGTGTCAAATCATCAAGTACAATAAAATACACTGTATAAATAACCTGTGCTTTTGTTTTTTGAGGGAGGGAAAGGAGACATTTAGTTATTTTTTACAAGTTTTTAATAGATTTGCATTAGCTTTATGAATTAATCATTCTTCTGGACTAGAGAAATTGAAAAAAGCAAAAAAAAAAACCCATAGTGATGACCAAAAGCAAAAAAAAGTTTAATAAAAATGGAATTCTATTTTTTTCCCGTATTTTTTGAGTTTATTTCAATTTTGGTAAAAAAATATTATACTTTTTCGATTTTTCTTGTTGGACAAATATTAGTATCAAAAAATTAAAAAGGGTAGTAAAAAATTCACTCAACATAAAAAATAGCAATTTTTTTTAAAGAAAATAATTAATTTGCTCTCATACCCTTCCCGAGTATTTTTTTTTCCCTTTTCTTTCCTATAATGTTCCAAACAGAGCCTTAGGGTGTGTTTGGTTCTTATGGAATTAAATGGAAGAGGAAGGAAAATAATTAAGAAGAAAATTATGGGGAAATATGAGAGAAACTCCACTGTGCTTTTAGGGCCTCTAAGGCCAATTTTTTCCCGCATTTTTTTTTGTTGTTTTTTTTATTATTACTTTGATTTGGGTTAATCTTCTCGGTGTGAGAAACAAAAAAGTATAAAAGTATAGACAAAATTTTTAAAAATTCTTACAAAACGACAAAAAATACCCAAAAATTAAAAAGTTAATTTTTTTTTGAATTGATTTCCACACTCTTAGGCCAAATTTTTCCCGCACTTTTTTTTGTTGTTTTTCTTAATTTTACTTTGATTTGGGTTAATCTTCTTGGTGTGAGAAATGAAAAAGTATAAAAAAATAGACTAAATTAATTTTTTTTTCAAAACAACGAAAAAGACCCGAAAATAAAAAAATAATTTTTTTTTTGGTAATTTCCACACTCTTTTCGATAAATTGCATGTCATTTTGGCCCTTTGATGAAATTTTAGTGTGAAATTTCTGTAGTAAAAGACAAGAAGTGAAATGAATTTATAAAGAAAAAAAGAAGTGTAAATCATTTCTCCTTTTTGGTTTTTGTCTCTTTTTTTGATCCGCCTTATTTGGTTTTTGTCGAGTCCACACACACACACACACACACACACACATATATATATATATATATATATATATATATATATACGGAACGGTTCAATGGACACCCTAAAAAAACACCCAAAAAAACACCCATATTCTCATTCTCATAGTTCCCGATCAAATTTTTATGATCCGAACCGTTCAATGTGTGCAGAATGTGATTTTAAGGGTGCCTGCGAGAAATTAGCAAAAAAAATGACCGGGACAGGTTTGATTTAAGCAGTTTTTATTTGAACCGTTCAATAAAAAACCGTTCGAAACTGTTCGGATCAAGTCCTTCCCGGTCATTTTTTTTGCTGATTTCTTGCGGGTACCCTTAAAATCACGTTCTGATCACATTGAGCGGCTCGGATCATCAAAATTTGATCGGGAGCTATGGGGTGTTTTTTTAGGTGTTTTTTTAGTTATATATATATATAGAGTTAGGTTCCGGTGAGGGATCCCTCATTTTTTTAAAATGAGGGACTCCCATTCCCGATTGAATTTCGATGATCCGAGCCGCTCAAAGTGATCAGAACGTGATTTTAAGGTTCCCCGCGAGAAATCAGCAAAAAAAATGACTGGAAAGGGCTTCATCCTAGCAGTTTTCATTGAACGGTTCAAAAAAAACTGCTCGGATGAAGCCCTTCCCGGTCATTTTTTTTGCTGATTTTTTGTGGACACCCTTAAAATCACGTTCTGCACACATTGAGCGGCTCGGATTTTTAAAATTTGATTGGAAATGAAAGTCCCTCATTTTAAAAAAAATGAGGGATCCCTCACTTGAAAATTCCTCTATATATATATATATATATATAGTGTGTAAAAGTGTGAGTTGGTGACTCGTAACCTCTCCTTCTTTTTTCCACAATAAATAAAAGAACGACTTCGAATCAAAACCGCTGCCAAATCCGTATTTCTTGAATTTGATTGGGGCAAAACGCGAAGAAAGAAGAAAGGAGAAGGAGAAGGAGAAGAGGAGGAGGATTGGGTAACTGGGTCAGGGCGGAAAGAAGGAGGAGAGAATTAACCAAAACGAAGACGCAAAAAGAAAATTAAAAAAAATGCATTCGTTCGGGTTCAGAGCCAACGCCTTGCTCACCTTCTCCGTCACAATCCTCGCCTTAATCTGCGCCATGGCTTCTCTCTCCGACAATCTCAACTCTCCCTCTCCCTCCGCCCATGTCCAGGTTCTCTCTCTCTCTCTTAAAACTCTACCCTTCTCTAGATCTGTGCAAGCCCCCAGATGGGTATCTTTTTTTTTTTTGATAGATATATTCGTTCTTGTTTGTGATTTTAGGTCGCAAACATTAATCGGTTCCAGAAGTCCAAAGGAAACGACGAGGTATTTGAATTTTTGTTGGGTTTCTTTTTCTTTTCTTTTCTTTTTTTTTTTTTTTTAAATTTGGTTTATGCTGCTTTGAAATGTGTCTAGTTGTTTTCTTCGTGGTTTAATCGGGTTATAGTTGTCAATCGGGGTTTCGGTGGTTTAATGGTTGAACAATCGGGGTGAGTTGTAAGCTGGTCCAGACAAGTGAGTTATTAAAATAAAAAAAACAATCAACAATGGGTGCATATTCAGGCCATCTGATTTTGATGTGATGAAACCTAGTTTCCTTGTGTAACCACTGGGGCTTAGCCTAGTGGTTAGACCATAGAACTTGTACTTCTCTTTCAAGGGATCGCGGGTTTGAATCTTAAGGTTGGGCAGTTGGTTATTTCCATCCCTCAATCACCTTGACTGTGCTAGTTTAGGGCTTCGGCCCGGTATTTATTTAGTATATGTGCGACAGAGACTATCTGTACATGAGACATTGGTTGGGGTGAAGTCCTGGACACTCTCGATTACTGGAAAAATAATAGCAAAAAAGAAATGATTCCTTATGTAGCATCCGGTTTGCTTTTTGTTCGGCTAAAGATTTTGGTGCCTTCGTTTCGTTTGCAACCCAAGGTTTTGGAGTATTTGAATTGGAACAATCCAAGAATAGCATCGATGAGCTTTGGATACTGGTTACTCCTACTCTGATGACTGGTGTAAAAGGGCAAGAAATTGATTGTTCAATGTTTTTTTTTACCGCTTCTCGTTAATGGGAATGCAAAATAGTTCTTGTGGAAGCTAATCCAGAATTGGAATTCGTCACCAATCCAACAGCTGTAAGTGTAAGTTGATAACTTGTGACATTCAATTTGTAAGTTTGTTGTGAAAATTTGGCACTGAGAAGCTATGCTGAATTTATTCGTACACACAACTCGGGTTTCCTAGATATGGCTCATCCTAACTCAAACATGTGTTGCAGGATTATTATTGTTTAGCTGCTGTATTTATAATTATATGATCGTTGAAGAAAATGCAAATGTCTTGTATTTGAATAATTGAAAACAAACTGGGTGTGAAATCTAGAGTTATACAACCTATAAAAGGAACTAGTCACAATATAAACTAAATCCCAATTTTACTTGGCTAGGGTCTTATGCCCAAATCAAGATGTTCCTCATATTATTCAATATGGAACCCACCACGGTAGTATTTGACTACCAAGCTGTTCATTTTCTAGCCAAGCTGTTCATTTTCCAGCCTCAATGTGTGTGTCATTCATATGAAAAGTCAAGTTGATCGGACGCCATCTGAAAGAACCATATTAGTCACAAGTGAAAGTATCATATTGGTCGAAAGAGAAATGAACGCTCAGACTTTGACTGTTCTCTTCTCTTTTGACAATGAGTTGATCAACCTGATTCTTTGGCATGTGTTATAAACACATCTAGGCTTAGAATGAACGGTATCCTTATGGTGCCCATTTTGTGTTACATAAGAGATCTTCACATGAGTGGATCTTGATTATGCCTGTAGAGGTAGTTTTTGTTGCACATGGAGATAGTGGAAAATGGAAATTGGCATGAATAGAAACTGTGTTTTTATTTCCACAATACCCTCCTTTCGCCAAGAGGACTTGGCCCGATGGCATTGGGCGTGCATTTAGGTGCCAGGAGTAACATGGTCAGAAGGTCAATTCCTCTCTCCAAGGTCCTAATTTTACTATTCCTACAATACTGACTTTAACCGATCTAAAAAAAATCCTCGTTTCTTTTCTCTCTTGGTTCTTTGAAACTCCCCATAGTTCTTGACTTCTGTCCTCAAACTATCATATATGCAGAAAAGAAGAGTTTAGGCGTGGCAGGTAGTAAAGCTCTTGGATATTGTTGGAGTTTGTCCCACATTAGTTAATTATCTCCTCCAAAACTAGTATATGAACCTGAGCGGCCTCTCCACTCTTTGGCAATTGGTTTGGAGTTGGATGCTTTACAGAGATAAAATCCTGGGTATGTGGCTGGGTAGGATAATGGACTAGGGTTGTTTGGGAATCGATAGCTTATGGCTTGGGGCTAGCGGAGGGGATTCTTTGTCTTTGGATAGTAACATTGTGTAATGGAACAACAAGGAGAAAAAGATTAAAAGAATCTCACCTACAACAGTCTTGAGATTTACAGTGTAAGGTTGCATAAAGGATCACACAGGTGTTCGCTCGTACAAATTCTCATAGTTGCCAATCTAGGGACTAGAAAGGTTATACGTGTATTTGCGATTTACAGGTTGATCTCCCAATTTTACTATGAGTAACTTGGAAGACGAGATATTCTAGATCTTACAATATGGGCATACCAGACCCAACCAACCAGATTACATGACCCATAAGATGATCCTTCGGCTGAGTGATCCTTATAGTCTATGTCCACTAGTTTGAGAAAACATAAAATGTTCAAACATTAGGATTCCTATAACCTGATAAACAGCTCGACTTTGTGCATAGATTGCTTCATGGGGCCCACTTTGGGGTCCCCTTCACATAGTTGTCAAAGGCGATGCCTAGCCGAGGTGCACCCCTATTGCCTTGCATGTACCCAGGCGAGGCGACTTTAACAAGGCGCGCTTGTTTCAAAATCGATCACAACCCTAGGATTTTGTTGTGTAGTTAAAATTATTGCCTTGGCCATCAGTTCTCAAACATAACAAATGGGTCGATTGATCGTATCCTGGTCTACAATATTTCTCTCACCGATCTCTCTCAACCAACTTGAGAGAACTCAGTGATTGAGAAGATGATGAAGCCCTGCTGCTGATTGAACTCATCGATCTCGTCTCAATCGATTGTCTCCTTCATCAGTCATCTCTCCTCTCCTCTCATTCATTACTTTAATTTTATTTTCAAATGTTGGATTCTTGTCTTTTGTTGATTTTGGTGTTTTAGTTCTTCTCTATGTGAGATCGGTGACTATTTGACAATTTATGGATGTTTTTATGTATCTTTTGGATGGTATGCTATCTAAAACTCATTGGTTTAGTGCTTCTTATTTGAAATATTAGTGTATGCTATTTTTCCTATTTTTTTCTGCATAGTTGTGCCTCTCGCCTCGGGCCCAACAGGACTTTGCGCCTTCTTATTTGAAATATTAGTGTATGCTATTTTTCCTTTTTTTTTTTTGCATAGTTGTGCCTCTCGCCTCGGGCCCAACAGGACTTTGCGCCTCGGAGCGCCTTTTGCCCTTGACAACTATGCCCCCACAAATTATTCGAGTTGTTCATTAAATTCACAATATTTTTTGAGGGGCCCTGTAAAAAATCACCTCAATTGGATAACTGTAAGTGCTCCATCCAATCTTCTAGCCTTTCATTCTGATTTCTAGATGTAAAATTTGAATGAAAAGTTAGAAGATTGGATCGAGCACTTACAATTAATCAATTCAGCTGATTTTTAATGAGGCCACTCGAAAAAAACATTTTAAATTTAATAAACAGCTCAGATTGTTTGTGTGGGAACCGGAGTGGGCCCCACATAGTGATCTGTACTCTCAGACTTTCTGCCTGATAAATAAACTTCTAAATCTATCCAACATTAGTCTAAAATAAAATAGGTGAGATGAAAAAGACACAAAGTAGACCTAAACATAATCACATGAAGCCCAACAGGCACTCCCTGCAAATTTCAAACTTGAGCCCTCTTTTCTTTCCGGTCTCTGCACTCTGGCTCTGAAAAAGTTCAGATGGTGGTGTTTCATTGCAACTAATTTGCTAATTAGGACTTTAGGAGGATTGGTTTTGAGCCCCGTAGCTCGTGGAACTCAGCCATACTTTCAAGATTTATTTGGAAGCCAACAGAATCACTCGTTATGTGAGTCCACCTCGTTATGGTGTTATTAGATCCTCTAACTTGTTTGTTGGTCAAGGCCCTCTAGGGGCTTTCTGACTTATAGTTGATATTGGGTGATTCAGGCTGAAAAATTGGGGTACTTCTATTTGAATCTCGGCTACCACTCCCTTGATTCCCATCAGCCCACTGCGGGGTTGTACCGTGGGGGGAGGAGTTGGTGTTTGCTCGCGCGGATGAAATTCCCTTAAAGCTCCTGAAAAGGGTAAACTGAGAAGAAAAAAAATTCCAAAGGTACCTGAAAAAAATAGAATGGAACTTCTATAATTCTCTGCACTTCGAATTGACTTTTGTGAGGTAGTTCTGTTGGAACATATCTATATGTTATAATTTTTTTGTCCTTTGCTGCTGGTTTGATTTCAAGTGTTATCATTTTCTGCAGGTCAGCATGACATTGAATGTATCAGCAAATTTACAGTCCTTGTTCACATGGAATACCAAGCAGGTTTACTGCAGTACAAATTCTTATGTTCTGATTTAGTGCTGCTTTTTAATGGTTTTTTTAGAAGGTGCTTCTCTCTCTTTCTCCAACCATTTGTTGGTTATGGATGTTGGGGTTAGGGGATGGGGAGGAATAGTGGTGGTGGACATGGGTGGGTTGTTGGGGACGGGGAAGGGAGGGAGGGGGGGGGGGGGTGGGGGGGTGGAACAAGAATGGAACTTATGGAAGAGGAGAAAGGAGAATATAGAGTATTAGGAGAAAGATAACCAGAAGCAGGGTTATTGGTGCTAGTTCCAAGGCGGATCATGTTATAGTGGGCTATTGCAGTTCTCTTTTCTGTGGTGTTATTTGTGATGCTTGTGTAGTACTTTATTTGCATTTCATTTTTTAATTGCAGGTTTTTGTATTTTTAGCTGCTGAGTATGAATCTCCAAAGAATTCCCTGAATCAGGTAAGCTTTCGCCTTTCTAGTATCTGGCAACATGCAATGCTATGTCCCGGTCCTGGGTTCGTTGTTCCGCACTGATTGTATCACATAACCATGGCTCCGTTTCAACTTCCATGAGGATAGTGTGGGGCATGTCAGTTTGTTTTGTACATGTTCCCTCTAGGAAAATTCAATGTTTTGTGATTGTTCATTACGTTCTTGAAGTGCGTAATTGTCCTTTCTTTGCTGTATGAACCCCATTACCGTAGCTATTGTTTTGGGCTCCTATGAAATCCTTTATTTCTAGAGTCCAAACTCCAAATCTCTCTCTCTCTCTCTCTCTCTCTCTCTGCCGTTTATTTCTTGGCCATTGAGAACTTTACCTTAATCTTTGCCAGCCCCTTCGTTAAAGGGGACACAGCAATTTAAAGTGGACCACGTCCTTATTTCAAGAACAATTACTTGTCAATAATATACTACTGATTAAATAGATTCTATATCGGAAATTGCAAATTGGGTACTTCCTTGATGCTGGAGATAAACTTTCTGAGAAGAGTTGGCTTACAAAAAAGGGGATATTAGTGTATGATGAAATAAGGGTGTGCCTGCCTCTACTTGGTTCTTGTTGTCGCAACTAGATGAGATCTGAAGTTGATCAAGGAGGCACGACTAGACTCACAGTTTTTTTGGATCCAAGTATTCAAAATTGACATGTGTTGCATTAAAACATTTTACGAGGGTAGGATTGAATGGAAAAATTGTACAAGTGCAGGATTGGAGTAGCCAAATCGTGGATCCCATAGTTGTTAAAGCCTTAAAGGTGCGTCTAGGTGTGGGCCTAGAGGCCCTAGACCCAAGGCCCAATAAGGCTCAGGTTGTGCACCTTACGGGGGGTGGGGCGAGCCAACTTGAAAGAAACCCAACATAGACGGTTTAGGTGCGCACCTCTTGCAAGTCGCTCAGAAAAATATTAAGATAATGTTAAAATATTAGCCCTAAAGAAAGAAAGGACTGTACTTTTTTAGTGCAGTCCACAGACTCCGTACTACCCACGTTGATTGAAGTCTCCACACAAACGATTGCTGATCAAAGCACTACCTTTCTTTTCATCTTTTGGTTGATCGAGTCTATTATTCTTCCTCCTCTTCATCTTTTAACTTTTCAACATGTTCCAATCTTTGGATTTTTTTTTTCTTTTTCTCTTCAAATTGCAAATTGCCAATTGTTTTGGTAGTTGGCTGTGATTTTCCACTTGTATAACTGTGACTGTGCATCAGGTGTTCTATCAAGAGCTCAAGTGGCCTTGGACTGCATACTTGCTTTTGTTTTCTTTAGTGTGGTATCTCTGCATGGCTTTCTTAGCTCGTCTAAGTTGATGCTGTCAGGAATATTATAGGTGTAAAAAAATGAGTTTTGTGAACTGTTGACTAATCTTAACTATTACCGCAGGTGTCCCTTTGGGATGCTATTATACCTTCAAAAGAGCAAGCACAATTCTTAATTCAGACAAAGAACAAGTATCGTTTCACCGATCAGGTAAGCTTCCTTGGCGAACTACTCTCCTATTTGACTGTCAATTCGTCAACCTTACTATTTTCCCTGGTTGTTCGGGGGGTTTTATTTCCTTTTTTTTTCTTTGTTTAGGGGGCCAATCTTCAGGGTAAAGAATACAACTTGACTTTGCACTGGCATGTCATGCCCAAAACCGGCAAGATGTTTGCTGATAAACTAGTAATGACCGGTTTCCGTTTGCCAGAGGAATATAGATGACCGGTTTCCGTTTCCCTACACATGAGGTTGCTGTAACTTTAGCCCCGACTTATTTGAGGAGAAAGGTTAGACTAATTCAGAAGAGAGAAACATGGCGAAAATCAATGTTTTGAGAATGCAAGGGCAAGAGTATTGTTTTCCTCTTCGGATTCATAGAACTTATTTATTTATGTTTTTTCGAAAGGTGGATTCGTAGAACTTAAATCTTTGGATTCTCAATGTGCTTTGGAACATGGAATGGGTTGGATAAAACGGCTAATGTTACAATCCAGAGATAGAAGTTGACAACAATGACAAGTGCCTGTTATGCTATGAATGTGAGAAATAAGTGAGCAAAGTGAGTATGTTGGAAATTTGTTTTGAAACACATTTATCTATGCTGGCAATATTGTAGCTGAAATTTTGGTCGATATTTGACTATGGTAGGACATGCGTGACGAATCAAAATTTTCTTTAGAATAGATGACGGATATAATTTCAAAAAAAATGGTCCATGTCATCAAATAAAATGCTAGTACTATTTCTTTTTAAATAACTCAAGTGTTTGAGCCAGTTTATATGCACCTTGACAAACTTGGGGGTTGGGGGTTCAATTCCACCATCCACTTGTGGGGAGCCCACGCAATTAAAGTTGGAGCAACTACTCCGTATGGGATGGCCCTAAAAGAGTTAATAGCACATGTGATGTTTTGAACCTGTGACCTTGGGAGAAATCAAATTCCCTTGATCACCAGGTTAATCCCTTGGGGTTAATGTTCAATGGATGAGACAGTCTGGATGAGAAAATAGTTGTCTTGACTCAGATGAGAAATTTGTCTTTTCAATAAAAATATTTACAGCGAAAAACACTCACATAAACACAATACACGTACAAACATTTACATTTATGTAGGGATTCACATTCAGGTGTTTGTGTAAGCGCGTGTAGTTGTAAAAGAGTTTATTTTTTAAATTCTAGAGCTTCGTTCTTAATATTGACACCTCACTATAACCTAAACTATCGACAACTTGCAAACAAAAGTAGATACTAAACACAACTCCTCAAATTCAACTTGGACAGCAAGGGATCATTGTCCAAAACAATATTTCCTTGTTTTTGTCCCCTTCAATTATCAAAAAGAAGTTAGGGTGTTGGGAGTGTGAAGAGGCAAAAACGCTACACGGAATGTAGAACGTGCAACCCTTACTTCTATACTTCTAGTGAATGATATGCCTATATTTGATGAATGTTGTGCTTCCTCAGACGAAATGTTACGGCTATTGCAATAAAATATTACGCCTCTTTTTGGTAAAATAGTTCGCCTTTTGTAGAGAAATGTTAAACCACTTATTGATTCAAATGTTACGCCTCTTTTAGTTAAAATGTTGCGTTATTTTGTGGTGAATGTTACACTAGAGTCAGGGCCCCCCCACCCCAAACCTAACCCCAACTCCAATTCTAAAAAATACTACTATTACATTGAATTTTTTTTATTATCAAGATATACAGTCTCGCTTCCACTCTAGAAATATAACTCGCCCCCCTACACGAAAATCCTGGCTTCCTCCTTGGTTACACCCATTTTTAGTAATGTTACGGGGGCATATCATATGCCCAAAAAGTGGGTATGCATTGGAGCTTGACCCTAAACTATGGTATCGGTCCTTATTAGCTTATCTAGTACTACAATGCATACAGAAAACGTTGAGGTCGACGATTTCAAAATTAAATGGGACACGAACACGGCGTTTCACATGTTTTTAGAAAAATACTTTAGTTATGCACTTACTATATTTTATCGACTAAGTGTTTAAGTTATTTCTCATATTGAATGCATTATCGACTAATAGTGTATGCATTTATATATATCTTACAGGCTTAATTGCAAGAACACCCTCTAAACTATCATTTTTTGGCAACTTCACTCCCTTAAGTTTAAATTCAAGCAACTTCACCCCTCCCCCATTTTCCGTTAAAAAAATGGATGGACCGAAATAAAAAGACCAACGTAACCCAAGCTACTCAGTCGCTACCCGTAGTGCCAAAAAAGCTCTACCTGTAGCCAGAGATCAGAATCCGTGCAATGTTGAAAATTTTGGACAACTATAAAAACTCTCTCTTCTACATCTCTACACCAGATACACCAGATAAAACATTCTCTCTCTCTCTCCTCTACAACGTTTCTTGCCCATGACTGCCTCAACCATAGAAATCACACAAAATGAAAGCACAACCCAAAACCACGAAATTCCAGCAGTGGGGTTAGGGTTTTGAAGATTTTTGAATTTGAGGGATGGGGGTTTGGGTTTCAAAATTTATGGAGAGAGAGAAATGGGTTTGAGTTTACCTTGTTGGGAGAGAGACAGAGAATTTCAGACTGATTTGAGAAAACCCAACTCGAATCCTTGCAATCAATGTTTGGCAGCTACAAAGAAACCAATTACACAACATGCAACCCAATGGTGCTCAGCAATCAAAGCAAAACAGGTCATAAATGGAGATGAGTAGACGATAAGTTACAGCAAAAGAACCAGAAGGGCTAATCCTTCATCTGGTAACTACCCTTTTTCATTAAGTTGTTTATGATGGAGGTTGGACTGATTGTACATAGACCACCCACAATAGTGCACCAACACCAGAAATGAAATACTCCACCCATGCACTAACCAACCCCACAACCACCCACACTTCCTCACTACTGTCATTATCTGTCTCCCTTCTATCTGACTACTCTGTAACCTACCTTCCTGTAACCTATCTTCAACACCACTTCACTGTACCCACAAACCAGCACCTACTATCATCTGGACAAAACAATCACTAACTGTCTTACTATTGTTCAAATTCAAACACCAACTTACTGGACAAAACACATTATAAATAGTTAACAAAAATCAGTGCATACGAAATCATTTCATCTGCTCATGCAGTGCCATTTTACAACCACTTCTGCTTCCGTTTTACCTGGTAATTTTTATCTGCACTTCTGCAGTACATCATCTCGCCTCTTGTTGTGCGGGGATAATATAAACCGTACGAGTAGCCTCATTCGCATATCAATACCCATGTTAGCCTGTATAGTACAACATTTGTAAATATCTTACACACAATTTTCAGGTGCATATGGTTGATGAATAAGTGTTCGGGTAGTATTTACCTCTAGTTCGCGTGTATTCATCCTTCCCCTAGTCCAGTGCTCCATAAACCTTAAGGTATAAAACCCACAATCGAATCTGCACCCACATAAGTGTGTCCCATTCATTATCATGCAAACATTGTATGGAAAATGGAGATGTTACATTATAATGTAGGCACTCACATGTTCTTTTGCTGTGGGACATTTGGGTGGTGGATAATCCAATTCTTCCATGGATATTCCATTGGCCTTGTCTGCTTCAAAACAGAAAAGAGCGTCGATACCTGACCCAAAAAAAAATATAACTCCATTACAAAGTCACACGTAAGATAAAATGTCTCCACAAAGGATAAAACCATTGCACCACAAACAAACACAAAAGATGTGCTTACCACATCCGCAATAGCTAAGGTCTTTTCATCAGTTTTTGCATTCATTGAATCAAGGACATCAATTTGCTTTTCAACCAGGTTTATAACAACACAAAACCAATGCTCATATGTGGCCAGCAAAATTGGCAAAAACAACTGCATCCACAATTATTTTTCATTCAGTAATGGGCCCAACCATAGAAATTAACATTAGAAAGTTATGAACGTAAAGAAATAAAATGTAAGACTTGCCAAATTGTACATCGCGACATCATATCCAAGAATGTTTGGATTAACTCTTTCGGTCAAGACATTCTGCTTCTTTAAATTTGTTATATTTCGCAAATTTCCCTACAATGGATGGAAACATTGTATAAATTTCCACAAAATTAAGTAAATGAAGAAGTTCACAACTTTGATCTAAGGTATCCATTTGAAAATACCACAAATGTGCTTGAGAACATGTGCCGTGTGGGAATGGGGACTCTGTATTTTTTGGGAGACTTCTCTATTTCCTCTTTCATCAACCACACAATCATGCTATCCATGACCTGATAAACAATGGGAACAAATCGAAAATTGGACATGAATACATGTAATGAAGAGTAAATGTGTATAAAAATCGGAATGGTTTCGGTTGCTGAGCAGGAAATGGCCGACTTATCAATTTATCTGGTAAACAAGTACGGGCTCATGTAGCCCATGCCGGATTAATTGTATTTTGGGCTGGAGCGATGAACCTATTTGAAATGGCTCATTTTCCACCGAAGAAGCCTATGTATGAACAAGGCTTAATTTTACTTCCGCACCTACCTACTCATAAGTGGGGGGTAGGTCCTGGTGGAAAAGTTTTAGACACCTTTCCATTTTAAGTACACAAATTTACAAGTACTATATTAATTACCAAATTCGACATCAGACCCCTTTCTTTGAACACATTCTGTAAATCAGCCTGCGATGGGTTGAACGTCATGCCATCCATACAAACAAGACCTGCCCTGCAAGTATCAAACTACACCTCATTAGTTACTTATACCTTGATGACCGAATAGAAAAACATGGAAGACTGCTTTTACAATGTACACGTTAGTAGTCATACATATCTTCCTTTTTCCGAGCTGGTTTCATAACATATTCAATGAATTTACTTTCTTCTTTTGTGAACTTTGAATCTTTGACCTCCGGTTCAGCCACATATGGCATCCTTGTAGCTTTACTTGCTTTGACTGTCCTATTACCCCGTTTCTTTGATGGTCGAGTCAAAGCACGTTCTTCTACAACTCTATCCACATGTACTTGAACTTCAACTTGTTCACCTTCTCCGTCAACTTTGCCTTGGTTTTCCACGACTTCTTCTTGCACTTGTACTTCTTCCTCCATGTTTAGTTTCTGTTGGTCAATTGCCACCCCCGTCTGACTTCCACATTTGTCCATAATGGAGGTGTGTACAACATCATCCAACTTGTGCTCAGGGGTGTACAATGGCATGTCACGGGCATTTTGAACATTTTCAAAACCGGATATCCTATCCTCATCCATTTCATCTGCAGCAACCCCTTTCCCTGCCATTTTCGGAGTAGATGTGGAACTTGACGGAATTTCGTGACAAGCATCATCATCCAAAGGACTGTCCATCTCCCTGACATCGGTTTCTTTTGAGGGAATTTTTTCGGTTGTTGTTTCAGAAACATGACCCATCAAGGCAGCGTCCATGATGATGATGCATTGCATTTGTTCAAGAAATGATTTCTGCAGAGTATGATAAGCCTTTTTCGCCTCCTATTAGCATAAGGTCAATGTTACAAATTGACATGACATAAATGGCTCATTGGACATAACAAGATGAGGTTTTCTCACCGGATGCAGTAAACGAGGCTGAGGAAATTGGCCGAAAATGGGATCTACCAACTTCAAATTCTCCTCCTTGGCAATTCGTTCCATTATAAGATTCGTCGTCCAAGACTGAATCAACAGAACACCAACATTACCAACATTCATTCCCATCTCCTCTTTGTCAAAGTATATAAGCTGCAAAGGAAAAAGTACATTTTTATAAAAACTGATTTTAGAAAGGTAAAAAAAATTTATGTTCAAGAAGAATATGACATGTACATTACCATTAAGAGCAACACACAACCAGAAACGCCAGGGGCATCCTTCCTATTATCAACCTCCTTCACATCTCTCTTCTTAAACATCGTTATTTCCTTGACCAACCAATCCAACACAAACTGTGGCCATGCATATGACGAAATCTTGGTTAAATCATACACTGCCGGATAGAACTTGGTGGAGGCCACATCCTTTGTCGTTGGACACAATAAAGAAGGCAAGACAAATAGGACATACGAAGTCTAGAACTTCGCATTTGCTATCCCTGACTTAAAAACTTCTTTCATTATTCCAAAGGTTACCCCTCTCTTCAATTGTTCATCCCCTGCAACGAACATGGCCCAAATGTGTTCAAAGTGGAAATTTTCACAAGTAGTCGGAACTGGTACGGTTCCTAGGGGTAGCCCTAATGCCTTTCCAACATCAGCTGGCTTGATTGAATAGACTTTCATCTTCCCAAATTCTAAGGTCTTGTTCATCGGGTTGAAGTGGTGAACCAATTTTGATATGAATTCACATTTCAGAATTCACATTGTAGAGTTAGCATCGATCCGAAACCATCTATTTCAACAACAGTTCTTTGATATTTGTTTAACGATGCATTTAGTTTAACCAATGCCTTTGGTGAACACCTACTCCGAAATACTGGCTGCACATGCAAATAATATATCCATACATAAAGGGTTGGATATGGTCGTAAGGGTTGGATATTTAATAAGCCCATGATTCGGACAGAAATAATATTTTCAACATTATAATGAACTATATAAACAACCATAAGTGCAAAGCCATACCAACGCATGCGTCTTCTTCTTTATGGGGGCATTCTTGTTTGTGCGGGCCTTTCTTTGGTTGGCTAAGTCCAAGAATGGTTTTTTGTCAGCATCAGACATATTGTTCCATGCTTCTGCAGCTAATAAGGTAACCTGCATAGTTCAGAAGAAGATTGAGACCCAAAACATGAGATACGTAGTCAAAATTTAATAATATCTATCACTGAAGTTTAAAAATTATAAAGTTTACGAGTTAGAACTGCAATAACTCTAACCTTTCTTACAAAAAACCTCGGACCGGTCTCCGCCGTTCTTGCTTTTTTTAAATAGTCGTCACTGCATTTCAATTCGTACAAAATTTTGTTAAGCTAAATATAAGGTGGAATTGAACACATTATCCAGTTAACTACATCGGTGGTAAACATACGTACATGAATAATAGATAAGGATTGCTATTGGTACTTTCCATAGGTGCTTCTGTCCCACTACTACTCCCTTTTTCAATTCGCGGTCGCTTCTGTCCTCTTTTCATCCTTCATTTACAAAAAATAACAGCAACTTTCAGCAATTAAGAACAATAGTGGCAATAATTTCGAAAGTGTACTATACAAACCAGCCTTAACACGCTGCTTTGAATAACCCAAAGATGAGCAACTCCTTATTGCACATGAAAGAGATTGTCATAGCACCAAATGCCATGTAGATAAGGATAGGCCACTTAAGATAATGAGTTGGGTAGTATCATTGGAGGGAATATGAACAGGGGGATATTTTAGCATAATAAAGCATGAAACAACATATCAATGTAATCTGGTATGAGCAATAAAGAAGCGGGCCTATAAAATTTTTAAGTACCCACACATGAAGGTTTAGTAGGGCAAAGCTGACAATATTCTATTGCTGCAAGAATGAGTGAGGAACTATCAAAGAGATTTAGGGTCTGCAAGGTGTGCAATGAAGATAGATTTAAATCAAGCTTACGATTTTGTGGATTGGGACTTCTTATTTGATGTTATGATGGGCTTACAGTTTCCTGCTCAGTTTATCTTTTGGGTCAAGCAATGCATTACTTCTGCTATGTATTTAATGGTATTAAATGGTGAGTTGGTAGGGTTCTTTAAAGGAGAAAAGGGGCTTAGGCAAGGTGACCCAATCCCCCCATATCTCTTCCTCATGGTAATGGAAAGGGCTTTATTCAATTATTCAGAGAAGAATTGCTCAGACCCAGTTCACCTACCATCGTAGATGTGGTAGTGTCTCCATTTCTTACCTTGCTTTTGCTCATGATTTGTTCCTCTTAGCTGGAGCAGATTATCCTTCACTAAGGGTTCTTAAAGAGGCTTTGGATGAATTTTACCCATTGTACTATTCTTCTGGATGAAAGCCTAATTTACAGAAGAGCCAAGTCTTCTTTTCTGGTGTCAATGTTGCAACTGAAACTGCAATTCTTTAGATGCTACGTATTCCTTTAGGGTCTCACCATGTGAGATACATAGGAGTGCGTCTCATTTCAACTAAACAAAAATATGAGGACTGTGAGCAGTTGAAGGAACGAACACAATAAAGAATTAATAGCTGGTCTAATAGCATGTTGTATTTTGGTGGTATGGCTCTCCTCATTCAATCAATCTTATTCAGCATGCAAACTTTTTGGTGTTCCTTGTTTATTTTACCAAAGAAGATTTTGAGAGAGATTGAGGCTATCCTTAAGAATTTTCTGTGGTCTAGTCTTCATCTTACAAGACCAGGAGCCAAAGTCAAATGGTTGGCAGTGTGCATACCAAAAGCTTAAGGTGGACCGGGGTTAAAGTCTCTTACTATTTGGAATAATGCTACTATGATGAGGCCGTTGTGAGCCTTATGTAAAAAAGAAGACACTTTATGGGTGAAAAAGGTCCATACCTTTGTCATTAGGGATCAGAACTTTTGGTATATGAGGACCCCATATGACTATTCATGGACCATCACAAAACGCATATGCATTTGAGAGTCTTGGCCCATAACTTTGTGAAACACATCATTGGGGATGGACAAGCTACTATCCTTGGGCTCGACAATTGGCACCCTAGTGGTCCCCTTTACAAACTATTCGATGCAAGACTTATTTCTGCCCTTGGAAGATCTATTTCTGCTACTATTACTACTGTAATTTAGAATGGGGAATGGCATTGGCCCAGACCGACAAATTATGTGATTTATCATATATGACACTCCATTCCTAACTTTGTTTTGAACTGTAATCTGATAAAGCTCATGAAGTTGTATTGATTGTTTCCCGTACAAGGCAGTATACTACGAAGCACACATGGGATGCTATAAGAAATAGAGGAGCATAAACTCAATGGGCTACTGTTTTTCAAAAAATGTCTCTAAATGATCCTTCATCCTATGGCTAGTTTGTATGAAGAGGCTGTCTACTAAGGACCGTCTTCTGTGATGCGGAATAGAGGTAGACGCTGTTTGTGTGTTATGTTCCCAGAGTGCCAAATCTATTCAACACCTACTCTTTGACTATTTTTTTCCAAGGTGTATTTGGGAGTCTATCAAACTCAGATTTCAGATCCAAAGAAGGGCATATACATGAGATTTAGAACTGAATGATACTTGTGGTTTTTGTAGAAGTAAGACATTCAGCTGTTTAATGTTTAAATTGGCATTAGCTGTTGGGATATATTTCATTTGGCTTGAGCGTAATTCCTGAATCTTTGAAGGGAGGCCAAGGAATTCAAGTGCAATCTTAGCGTGTATTGATGACAATATAAGAATAAGAATTTGTACTTTGAATCAGTTCCCCAACTCTTTGGAAAACGAAAGACTCGATGCTCATTGGAACATCTCTACTAGAGTTCTTGGATCTGCAAATATCTAACGAGGAGTATGTATATTTGTTTGGTAGATTGTAGTACGATGCTTTTCTTTAGTGAAAAGCAATCTATATAGTGGGTTTTGCAGCCCTGTGTTTTTTCAGTGTGGTTGGTTATAAAATGACACATTTAAAAAAAATATAACATCTCTAACATTCAAACATATAACGAGAAAACAAAGATGATTATCTGCAAATCTTGAAAGCGTAGCTCGCTTGGAGCTCTTAGCTTACTGCCCTAAATTTGTATTTTTCCTCGTGTAAGAGCCACATCTACAGATCAACCATTTTAATAGAATTTCAAGAGGCTCTCCAAGAAGCCGACTCCAAGCTTGATCCTAAACCAGTAAAAGGAAAATACTCATTACATGTTTTGAATCGTCATAAGTTGCAACAAATAACAATAACAAATTATCCTACTTAGGTTCTGTTCTAATTGCAAAGACTAAACGTAAGTTTTAGAAAAACCCAAAGTCTATTAAAATGAGAAAACATCTCAAATCATGTCCATAAAACTACTAGTTGGCATTGCATACAGATATGCATTTGCTTCATAGTCCTATGTAACGTGCTGCGTTTGAATTTGGCATAAATATGCTGAATATGCTACAAATATAATGTAGCAAAGCGTGCCATCATATTATTTGTTTACTTTGTATTCTTTATGGAAGTTACATAAATATGGAAGCCTGCAAGCCATGATCAGGACGGTTTGTTTTGGACTACCGGTTGTCCAAAAGGGAAAAGAAAAGGATGAGGCAAATTTCACAAAAGAAAGTCAAGAGGAGCAATTATTTTATTCTTGCATGGCTGCTAATCATGAATCACAGCATATATGGTACTTGGACAGTGGTTGCAGCAACCATATGACAGGAAATCAGGATTTCTTCGTTGAGCTGGACAACAAATTCCATTCACAAGTGAAGCTTGGTAATGGAAAAATGCAAAGTGCTGAAGGAAAGGGAGTCATTGCTATTCATACCAAGGGAGGTAACAAAAAACTTATTAGTGATGTTCTCTATGTTCCAAACTTAACTCAAAATCTCTTAAGTGTTGGGCAATTGCTGCAAAGAGGTTTTTCACTATTTTTTGATGAAGAAAAATGCAAAATTGTAGACAAGAAGAACAATCACTTGGTGGCAAATGTTGATATGTCACCAAACAAAGTTTTCCCTCTTACTTTTCCACTCCAAGAGGATGTTGTTTTTAAGAGTGAATGCCTAGATAAAACGCACTTATGGCATTTGAGATATTGGCCTTTGAATAGCAAGGGTGTGCAGCTTTTACAAAAAAAGAAAATGGTGATTGGACTTCCTTATATAGAGGCGCAGGAAAGAATTTGTGAGGGCTGCATCTATGGTAAAATGCATCGATTTCCTTTTCCCAAAACATCTTGGCGAGCTAAAGCCCCTTTAGAATTGGTGCATGCTGATATATGTGCTCCTATTAGGACTCATTCTCTTAACAACAAAAGATATTTCATTCTTTTTGTTGATGACTTCACTAGAATGATGTGGCTGTATTTTTTGAGTGAAAAGTCAGAAGCTTTCCCGACCTTCCTCCAATTCAAAGCCCTGGTGGAGAAGCAAAGCGGATGCCAAATACAAACCCTTCGCACAGATCGTGAAGGAGAATTTATCTACACTCCATCCATGAATTATTGCAAAGAAAATGGCATTCAAAGGCAGCTAACTGTTCGGCGTACTCCTCAACAAAAAGGAGTCGCTGAAAGGAAAAATCGCACCATTGTGGAGATGGCCAGGAGCATGCTGAAAGGCAAAGGTTTGCCGAAAAAATTATGGGCTGAAGCAGTTCATACTGCAGTCTATATTCTGAATCGATCTTCTACAAAAGGTAGTGCTCAATAAAACTCCGCTTGAAGCATGGAGCAAGAGGAAGCCATTAGTTGATCACTTCAAGGTATTTGGCGGCATTGCTTATGCTTTAAATCAAGCTCAAAACAGGGATAAATTTGATGAGAAAGGGCAGAAGTATGTCTTTCTTGGCTATAGTGATGAATCGAAAGGTTATCGTCTTCTCAATCCTTCAACCAATCAGCTTGTGATCTCAAGAGATGTTATCTTTGATGAGATGGCAGCATGGCAATGGAGTCTTGAGACAACTCAACCACCTGCTACCTATGATTTTATCGAGCCATTGACAACTCCAAATGAAGTTCCTCATCAGCATCCTCAAAAGGCTAGTACAAGCGCGGGATCACCAAGTTCAAGCTATTTAAATCCCGACGCTTATGATTCGGATTCTTCACCTAGAAAGGTACGCTCGTTAAGAGATATTTTATGAATCATGTGATGTTGCATTTTTTGCATCCGAACTTCAGAATTTTGAGGAGGCAGCTAAACAAGAGGTGTGGATACAAGCAATGAATGAATAGATTGCAATGATAAAGAAGAACAACATGTGGGAGCTTACAGATTTACCAAAAGGCAAACAAGTGGTTGGTTTGAAGTGGATATACAAAACCAAGTACAGGGAAGACGGTTTTATCCACAAGCATAAGGCTCGATTGGTCGTAAAAGGCTATTCACAACAGCCCGGTGTCGATTACAATGAAACATTTGCTCCTATGGCGCAGATGGAGATGATACGGACTGTTCTTGCTTTGGCAACTCAATTTGAACTGAATGTATTCCAACTAGACGTTAAATCTGCATTCTTAAATGGAGAATTAGAAGAAGAGGTATACGTCAAGCAACCCCAAGGATATGTAGTAAAAGGAAAAGAAGAAAAAGTCTATCGACTTCGGAAGGCATTATACGGCTTAAAGCAGGCTGGCATGGAACAATAGGATTGATGGTTATTTTCGCAAAAAGGGTTTCCAAAGAAGCTCGAGTGAATCATCTCTTTATGTAAAGAAAGAAGGTTCCGATTTCTTGGTGGTGTGCGTATATGTTGATGACTTAATTTACTTTGGCACAAACATGAAGCTGGTTGCAGAATTTAAAAATCAAATGATGAAGGAATTTGAGATGACAGATTTGGGTCTTATGCGATACTTTTTGGGAATGCAAGTTAAGCAAGCCAAAGGGGAAATTTTCTTATCTCAACGGAAGTACGTCGAAGACTTGCTTAAAAAGTTCCACATGGAAAATTGCAAACCGGTGGCTACACCTATGGTTCCAAATGAGAAGCTACTACAAAATGATGGAGCAAATCTAGTGGATGCAAAGACTTATAGAAGTTTGGTTGGTTCCTTAATTTATTTAACAAATACTAGACCAGACATTATGTTCTCTATGAGCTTGATTTCCAGGTACATGAATCAGCCGAGTAAGAACCATTATGCAGCAGCGAAAAGGATACTCCGGTATCTACAAGGAACTAAGAAGCAAGGCATCAAGTTGGTGAAACTATCAGATTATAATTTAGTTGGATACACCGACAGTGACTGAGCAAGTTCTCTTGATGATCGCAAGAGCACATCTGGTTATATTTTTTGCCTAGGCTCCAATGTGATTTCATGGAGTTCAAGGAAACAGAAATCTGTGGCAATGTCTTCTTCTGAAGCAGAGTATATCGCCGCAACGAAAGCCGCTTGTGAAGCTGTCTGGTTGAGAAGACTACTCAAAGATTTGCAGCTGGAGCAAAGAGAGTCGACAAGAATATTCTGTGATAACATGTCAGCAATTGTGATGAGCAAAAATCCAGTCTTTCATGCTCGGTCAAAACACATTGAGCTTCGCCATCATTTCATTCAAGATTTGATCAGCAAAGAAGAAATTGTTATGGAGTTTATCAACACCAATGACCAGCCAGCAGATATTCTCACCAAAGCAGTGACTTCGAAGAAGCTTGATAAATTCAAGACCCAATTGAAAATTACAAATTAAGAAGGGGTGTTAGAAGTTAATTTGCAATTATCTAGAAGTCTGAAGAAGTCTTGTAGAAAGGTCTAGAATTGGTTAAGATTAATTGAGTCTTATCTAGAAGTAGGAAGGTCAAGAGTTAGACCTATCTAGAATAAGTCACTTGAAGTTGGAAGGTCAAGAGTTAATATTATCTAGTTACGTCAGCAAGTATAAATAGGAGATCCTGATGTAATCTTTGGAAGTAAGTACCAAGAATAAAATTCCAGAAAAATACTTCTCTTTGCTGCACCTAAGTACTAGTAAATCTTGGACAAGTCCATCTATAGCTTTCGTTGCACCAACAGTTCTTTGCCCTAATATTTTCCCAAAACTCCTCTCAAAGAAGTTGAAATATCCTAGTGGGAGATCTTTCGTGTCCCAAAAATGACATAAATCTTTTTCTTTTCTTTTTTTTCTAACCGGGTTTCTAGGTTAATTTGCACGCAACCCAACTAATTAATTACGGCCTCCTATAGTTAACAGCCGGACAAATTCTCCAATGGCTTCAAAGTTAGGAATGTTTGGGCTTTTGGGAATTTGAACATGCAACTACATAAAGACAATACTTAAATTCAATCAAAGTTTGGAATGCAATTTTTTCTAGTTTGGTTTGCATACAACACTTCCAAATACAATCACAGTATTCTCACTATAGATCGAGTAAACTTTGCAACACAAAACCAATAACACAAAACCTTTGCAACACAAAACCCAATAACATAACTGCATATACCGAAAAACACACACATCTCACTACAAATCGAGTAAACTAACCTGATGAACTGCCAATGGCAATGCCAAAGTTCGAAGCTTGGACGATTGAAGGTATCATCTCCGGAGTAGACGATTCAAACAGAGGTGAAGGAGGGAGTTGGGGGACCACGTCGGCTGTTGAATGGGAGAGAGTAGGGAGCAGTCTTGAGGGGCTGGGGAGCAATGAAGAATTTCCGCTGGACCAAATCCTAGACCACCGCCATACCTCAGGAGAATGGAAATGAGGAAAAAAATAGAGAAGGAAAAAAGGAAAGATTGGGACGATCGGGGAAGGGAATGGTGTCGTTTTTTAATCAAAGGGCAAATTTGTCCACTCACATCATGCTTAATACCTCATACCATGTATTGGTAATATTGCTTCCAGGTGCCATGTCTTGGTAATTTGGAAACTTCGTACCATGGGTTGGTGATATATTCCGGTCCACACCGCCTGTGGTTAATTTTCCCTATTTCAAAGGTCCCGCATTGCAATAAAAGTCAACACCGAACTCTCGCACTCTGTATGTTAACGCACAGACAATCGTTGCTGCTGCTGGTATATCTGAAGCCCTAGAAACAAGGGCCGTCGTCCAATTTGCGCAAGAAAAGGGGACAAAAACAAAGGGAAAAAAAGACCCAGAAGTGTCAGGTACGAGTGATCAATCCACGATTGTTCATATTTTGGAACTTTCTTTTGAATTTCCTAGAAGTAAATTTTCATTCTTTTTGACATTTTTTGCCTTTAGGGTTTCCAATCACTGCGAAAATAACATCGGCGTAAATTTTAACAAAGAGGTACCTCTCTCTCCAGGGTATTCGCTGGAATGTGCATCTATGTATCTGATTTTGTAGGAATTGGATTTTGTGAATGTATGTATGTGAGCTTAGTGCATAGATTGTGTGCAATCATTAGTTGTTTTTCTTTCTAATTCGGGTGACATCCGGTATTTGAAGCAGCATTTAATGGTTGAAAATTGGGGGATCCATTTTGTTCCTTTTTTCTTCCGGTGTTATTCGTCCTTGGAAGGAAGGATCTATATTTTATCTTGTTTGAATTTTTAGGGTTTGGGTTCTCTCGAAACCGGCTTCACTGAATGATGCCATGAGTTTTCTTGGCCCTGATCTGTCTTATTACTACTAGCACTGTACTGACAGAGGAAAGGGAGAGCCCAAGTTGGTGTCTCTGCAATTCCATCATTGTGTCAGTATTATCTATTGCCCAAGTATAATCACTTTTATGACATATGAAATGCTCTGAATCTTCAATAAGTGTAAGTTTAGATTTGCCCAATTTACATACCCCCCCCGGTTAGAGATGGAAATATAAAGTTGTTGTTTTGAGTCCGATTACGGTGGTAAACTTCCATCACGGACTGCAACTTCTAAGGGTAGTTCTTGTGGCTGAGAAGAATACATGGAGGTGTTCCAATTTGATACAACCGTTGAGATGTTTGCATAGTTGAAGGTAATTTTTGAGAGTTCTACTTTTGATTGGAGGATGAGGTGGAGACGTTGTCTTGGGCTGGAAAAATCTAAGCACCTCTCTCTCTCTCTCTCTCTCTCTCTCTCTCTCTCACATTGTACTTCAGCCATGAAATCTAGAAAATGGGTCACTAAGGGTAGTCCATCTCTTCTCCCCTTTTGTTTGCATCTTTCCGGATTTGTGGATCTTCATATGATGTCTTTGATTTTGTGTTGAAAATTCTTATTTAGTAGAATGCTGTTCATATAGAAATTCTACTGTATTTAAGACAGTTTTCTATGAAATTGTTATATTCTTTTTATAGAAAAAAAATCTCGGAGAAGAATGAAGAATAGCCGCGCATAATAACCTAAAGATCAATGCTACAGGGGACATGATTTAAGTGCACATGCATAGCATGTGCGAAACAATCAAAATGCAAAGTCAAATCTAGAATTTAACTCTAGCGTGAGGAAGCCCCAAATTGGGATACAGTAGCACTTAATATAAAAGATCATAATTTCAATTTGTTAACCAACTCCCAATAACACCCTATTTACTATTATAGACAAAAATAGCCCACTCATCAGAAAACCATTACAACCAGTAAATTTGATTGCATCAGGACTCTTTATCTAAAGAGAACTTGTCGTCTAGTTGAAGTTGAATGTATAGTACAGCCTAACCATTGTTTATTTGCAATCAGCTGGTCTTGGTATATAGTTGCAGTTCCTCGCCTACAAAACACCTTTACTAGTTACCTCTGTTTGAACAGAAGTTGTCTTGTTAACATCAATGATGACTTTGCTTACACGTGGATATGAGATCCACATAGCATGCCTCTTGTCAATCTAGGTGTCATTGAACTATCTAAGTAATACATCAGACTAATCCCAAACGAAACCAAGAATTATCCACCTTTGGATGTGGAAAAGCAACAACGTGATGCTCAAAATTAGCTTGATTGAAGAATTTCCCAAAGGATCGGACACCAATACGACAAAAAGAGCAACACCCTACTTCCCTGTTCGGTTTGAGTTTTGAGTGAGGTTTTTAAGAGTAATGAGTGGAGAGAGATGGATAGAGGAAACTTATTGGGGACTGTGCGCACGGGTTTGGAGACCCCAAACAAACAAGCCCGTGCGTGTCTTGCACAAAGGGAATCTCGAGAGTCAAGTATCAAGAGCAACCTTCACAATCTAAGTCGTGGCTTTCCTCTTCTACGTAGCTTTCCTCCAAAAGTTCTCCACTTTCTTGTTTAACTGTAAGGAAGTTTTGCTTGATCATATCAATAGGCCCTTTGTCTTCCCTCCTTACTATCGAAATCAAGCTCTACATTTGGAGACCCATAAAGAATGGGTGCGTCTTTAAATTCATCTCTAATCTCAAAGTCGGAATCATCTTTAAGAACACTTTGAAGTTCTTTATTTGGATATCCATCTAGGATTGTAACATCATCAAAGTAATCATCTTCGCATTCCTCATGGCTTTCAGGTTGAGATTCATCATCTCAAACTCATACAACGTGGAGCTTTTGTAGGACTCAGAAAGGTGGTCATCAATGATTTCCTTGTTGCTGCCAATTTTTTTTTTAAGTTGACCTATACCAATTCGAAACATCAAAAATGTTCTCAAACTTGACATTGAGAATCACCGCCACCTTCACATGGTAGCACGTTCCCTTCCCTTATCAACAACAATAGTTGCATTTTGTCATTCAAGGTAACAACTTGGTGACTCAACTCTTCAATCCCATTTTGATTGTGATGTAAATTGCCTTTAGTCTTACCAAGCAACAGATTGGTGACACCACTTTCAACTCCATTACCCCTTCTTGACTTCTTCCACTACTTATTTCAGTTATTTGAGCCCTTTCAAAGTTATTGTGCCAATTGCCAAAATCAATTGCTTTAGTTAATAAAATCAGACCTATGAACTTGGTCAAATACCTGTTCGACTTACTACTATCACCCGTCTCTTTGAACTCTGCATGTCTCAGCCAAATCTAAGCAAAACCCAGTCATAAATCAAATTACCAAAACCCTTTCGAAAGCTAAGCACAGGACAGCCAATCAACCCAAATATGAAGATTGTGCAAATCAAACAGAAGCTAGCGCATAAATTCAACTATGAAATCAATCTCTGAGTTGGAATATATCTCAAAAACTTAGGAGCATTAAATCAAACTTGAAATTGGTTGAAATCTCCAAGGTCAGGATTTGTACTTTTAAGGTCAAATTCGAATCCCAATGCAACCAAAAATCTAGAAATTAATTCTAAAGAGAGTCCCTACTGTGATCCTAGAGCACTTGCGTTGCAAGATCATAATCCTAATTCAATAACCAACCACAAATTAAGGCCCTGGTGGCTATTTATAGACAAAAATAACCCACTCATCAAGTTACACTTGCCATAAGTGGACCGCGTCAATGTTCCACCCTTCTAGTTTATATTACAAACATATTTGTGACACAAGGGCTAATAATGATGGCCACATCACACTTTTGAAGAGTTTTTGATATGTAGATGATCCATTTTGCTGAATGAACTACTTTGCTTGTATAAGGACATGTTAAGATGTGCAGGCAAGGGGTTAGTTGACCCCTCAGTTTTGAAAGAGAAGGAACTATGATATTACACGACCTTAGCTGAAACTTCAAAGTTAGTGTATACTTTAAATTTAACTGAATACAAAGTTTTTGAAATATCCTATTCCTGTTTATAGCTCCAAATGCTTTTCAATTTGCCCCTCAATATTTTATATTTGCCTCTTTCGGTAGTTCTGAGTCGACATATGCACTGTGTCCATTATTTATTCAATTATTTAATTGATATGCTGTGTTAAAGAGCACATAAATAAAAGGGAAGAGGGAAAAAAGAAATAAAGAAGGGGACAGGCAAAATAGAGGAGAGAGAAAGTACTTGAAAAAGTAAAAGAAGAAAATTTTGGCCTCTATATATACAAATCCTGGTTCGGCCCCTAGATATATTAACGAAATCCAGAATGATTTTTCTCCTGTATAACTAAGTTCTTCTGTAGTTCAATTAACTTACATCACATGCGGTTTCCTGATGTGTGTGTTGCAGTACTCTCGATTTTGATGCGGACATAATCCATGTTCACTCATGAATCAGTTGCTTGACTCATTAAATAAGAGCATTTCAGGATGTAAGACCCGAAGCCACAAAGATTTTTATCATGGCTGGCTATTCTTTCAATGAATCCTTGTTATGTTGCAACGCCACTTAATATTCTAGTGATGCACCAAGTACATTTTTGTTGGAGGTTGTCCGACATCAGTTAATTATCTCCTCCAAAACTAGTATATGAGCCAAGGCTGGCTCTCCACTCATTATCATTTGGTTTCGAGTTGGATGCTTTAACAATTTCCCTGCGAACAATTTTGTCTATTAATTTTGAACAGGGTCTAGACACACTTTTAGATTCTTTTTTTTAAGTAACTCGAGAGTATTCGGGTCACCTTACGCGAACCTTGATCAATCCATTCACTAGCCGGGAGGGGGGATTAAAGTTGAGGTAAAGTCCCATATGAGCTGGCCCCATAAGAGTTGATAGCACCTAAAAGGTTTTGTACACACTTTTACTCTCTTAACCATAGGAGTCCATCTTGAAAACGCATCTAGAATCCGTTGGTTATGTTTTGTCGATACATTGGGAGCTTTGAAATGGTGAAGGAAGAATTCTCAATCTTCAACTGTTTCCAAGATTCCTAGGGATCATGTGTCTCAAAATGACAAGTGTGTTATCGTTTGTTATTAAGGAGTTAATAATAATGTCATTAGGAAATGTTTTAGATGTATATGCCACAAACCCACAATTCTGCAGTTCTGCACCAAAACCAAACCAAACCAAACCAAACCGAGCCTTATGTCCCAAACCAAACCGAGCCTTATGTTCTGCTCTAAAAGTGGTGTTTTAATTAGTTGTTAAGACGAATTTTTCTTGTTTCATTTACAAAGATTTGGAGAGAACGCAAAATGTTATTCTCCCTGTTTCGCTAGATGACGATGTGATCTTTTTGACCATGAGTTTTTTGTTTTTTTTTAAACGTGTAGTCACTGTAGTGGTCTATATAGTATTGACACGGATAGGCTACATGTGGCACGACAAGGGAAATATATGTGTAATTTGTTATATAACAAGACTCTCATTACAATTAAAACATCATATGTCCTGTTTTTTCACATTCATCAGTTCTTAATTTGCTAAAGTATTTCAACAAAAGACATTTTATCGGCATGTGTTCTTATACTCAATCAACCATCATCAATCACAGTTCACAAGAAAAGAAGACCCCCCACAAGTGCTAATAGAGTGTGCTGAGAGTTTGTCATAGCGTAAGACGGTAAGAGTGTCCTAGCGTGTTCTCGGAGTGTCCAAATGGAAAAGTTGAGAGAAAAAGGATACTTCTGTTGAGTGTTTGACACGTGTCTGGAGAGTGTTGGTGTTGTCATGTGTCTGGCACCCGTATGTGACCTTTGGTGAAGTGTCCGTGCTGCATTTGGTAATGTCAAGTTATAATCGAATTAGATTATGAGGATATCCACAAACCACATCACACTCTAGAAGGGCTGTGATGTGGAGATATCCACTTTGTCACTTTCCCTAGTGATTTAGGACAGGAACCAAAAGCCCAGATAGACTTATATGCTGGATTGAGTTTTTCAATAACTTTTTGTCACATACAATGCTTCGCTCTTTGTGTCGTAGTGCTCCGCTTAGGAAATTGATGTGGACATGATCCATGTTCTAATGGATATGACGTTAACTCATGCAAAGAACACTGTAGAATAATAACCAAGTCATTATAGATTTGAGTTGGTTGAGCCATGTTCTAATGGATATTGTTAGAGCTTGTTCCACATTGGTTAAATATAACCTCCAAACCTAGTATATGAGCCTGGGTAGCCTCTTCACTCATTGCCAATTGGTATTGAGTTGGATGCTTTAACATGATATCATAACTAAGTTTTCGGAGGCTTTTGGACAAGGCTATGTCGTTGATGGTTGGTTCCCCCTTTGTTTGTCGTTGATTGTTGATTGTCGTCGTATGTGTTAAATCGTTTGTTTACCTCACCACGTGCGACCCCTGACTCGCACGTGTTGGGGAGTGTTGGAGCTTGTCCCACATTGGTTAAATATAACCTCCAAACCTAGTATATGAGCCTGGCAGCCTTTCTACTCATTGCCAATTGGTTTTGAGTTGGATGCTTTAACAGATATGACGTTAACTCTTGCAAAGGACATTGTAGAATAATAACCAAGCCAATGTAGATTTTGAGCTTGTTGATATATATATATATTTTTAGTGTCACATGCAACGTTCAATTTTCTTTGGTTGCAATTCTCCTTAATATTGAAGTGATGCTTCAAATTTCATTTTCAATGTGAATCATTGTTTTGTAAAGGAACCTTGTTCACATAAAAATCTCTTTGAATTTGTAATCATACCAATTCAAAGATAAATCTTGTGCATTCTTAAATATAGGAACTAAAAATGTGAAACATACTATAAGGCCCAAGGCACTTAAGGAGCAATGGAAATGGTAAGGGGGTTTGACTTTAGAGAAAGAAAAATTTGCAATCTTTAGCTTGAGCCGTTCCAAGAATCCTAGTAAGCATGTGTCCCATCAATCTATGATCGTTTGTTACTTGGGAGTTATTAATTTTCATTTGGCTGACTTCATAGAGTATGCCACAATTTTCTGTTCTTCTTCTCCTAAAGTGTTGTATATGCCACGATTATGCCTGGCTCTTATGGATGAAAATATGAAGAATGCGAAACTTAGATACATGCCTGTATCCGACACCCTTACTCGAGTCCATGTAACATGGATTGAAAAGCATTATAATGCATTAATACTCAAATTTTGGTTAGATAAGTGGTGGTTTAGTACTCACTAACATTTTTATGCTTTTGCTTGCATTGACTGAAATTGTATAAGTTGTGTGTTCTGATTCTCCACAGGATAGAATGGATCAACAAGGGCATGGACAGCCCCAGGGTGCGGGTGCAGCTCAATTCCATTATGGGCAATATGATCCAAACCAAGTTAATGGTACCCCTAATCGAGGACCAGCTGTTACATCCGTTGCGGACAGTCAATCTCCTAGTCAGCTTGCGCAACACCAGCTTGCCTATCAACATATCTACCAGCAGCAGCAGCAGCAATTGCAACAGCAACTCCAATCTTTTTGGGCCAATCAGTACCAAGAAATTGAAAAAGTTACTGACTTCAAAAACCACAGCCTCCCCCTGGCGAGGATCAAGAAGATCATGAAGGCTGATGAGGATGTAAGGATGATATCGGCAGAGGCACCTATTGTATTTGCCAGGGCATGTGAGATGTTTATATTGGAGTTGACTTTGCGGTCTTGGAATCACACGGAAGAAAACAAGAGGAGAACACTCCAAAAGAACGATATTGCGGCTGCAATCACTAGGACCGATATCTTTGACTTTTTGGTTGATATAGTGCCAAGGGAGGATCTGAAAGATGAGGCACTTGCATCGATCCCAAGAGCTGTTGGGGGGCCTGCTGATGCGTATCCTTACTATTATATGCCAGCTCAGCAATCACCTCAGGCTGGAACTCCGGGGATGATCATGGGCAAACCTGTGGTGGATCCTGCTTTGTATGCTCAACAGCCTTACCCCTACATGGCTCCACAAATGTGGCCTCAGGCACCACAACAACCAGATTCACCCTCAGATTCTTAGTCACTGAAGCATCTACTCTGTCTGGAGAAGTGTGAGTTCTTTCATGTTCTTTGTTTCAAGTAGAAGTGTAGCAGTTAATTTGCATGTTGGCGCAACTGCTTGTGTTGCATTGTCTGTGCCTACTTTCAAAAATTGGTTGTTTTTGTTGTCCTCCAAGGATATTTTTCTGGTAAAATACAGATGGTGATGGTTTATATAGTCGGGTTCTATACTTATCAGTTTTTTTTTTTCTAACCAATGGTGACATTATTATCTATTTTTGTTTGACTAGGTTGTTTCATGTTTTTCAGTGCTATTATGGTAATGGTTTCTTTGTCTCAATTTTCTTCCTAGTTATGATGACTGCTTTGGTCTAGGTGTATTTTTGTATTTTGTTTCTTTTTTCCGGTTAGACCTGTATTCTTTTTTGTTGGCAGCAATTGTCAACCTTATAAATGCAGGATCAAGAAAAATATGGACTTGGAATTCTTTCATCTGCTTACTACCTTTCCTCTGTATAAATTATTTACTTTTATGCACTACAGTTTTGGCACAAACAAAAACAGTTTTGGTATTGTCATTTCCTTATTTTAATATTATAAAGATCTTGTGGCGAAACTGATGGCTGAGATAGCCGTAGCAGGTAAAAAAAGTAAATATAGAAGAATGTGAAACTTTTGAAATCTTAAATCTGCAGCACGCCCTATCTAGGCTAATGTTGTCATGTCTTTCCTTAGTATGACTATAACTCATGTTTGTTGTAATAAATGGTAGCATACTGTATTGTCATGTTTGCAAAAGATTGTTTATTCTCTTCCAATTTGTCATTGGCATGGCAGCATGGAGATATTATGTTCTGTATTTGTTTCTCTCCTATTCTGTATCTCTCTTGCATTTGAAGTCATTGAATTCGGGTGCAAACTGTTGCTTAAAGTATGCTTTGGATTTTATTTTGGCAGAAAGAAAGAAGAGAACTTTTGTTCCCAGAGTGCACTCAAGATGTGAGCTGATAAAAAGAGGACCGTGGTATATTACAGCAGCCGTTTATGCAGCTGGTGTTTCTTTTTCCATCTTTAGATCTCATCTCTGTTACTACTATTGTGAAGTATAATTAGCTTAATGACCCAGCATAACACTAGAGCTTGTTGCATAAGCAAAACCAAATTGTAATTTGCAATATATTTGGTAGTTTTTGTTCCTCTCATCCGTCTCATCTGTGTTTTTGGCATTCATGGTAAACGTTGACCCTACTTGTCTGCTTGAATCCGTTTGGTTTTAGAGCAAACTAGTTAGTGTGTTATATTGGACCGGCCTTGGGGCTCTGAGTAGACTGTAGAGTATCACTGGCTTCTGTTGCGACCTGGGATGTTTCTCATATGTAACTTGAATTGATGGTTGAAGGAATACAACTGCACTTGGCTATATCGTTGCTCGAGTTCCAAGAAGGAAAGAGCAACGCAATAACTCTGGTCGCTGTGCAGGTATGAAGACACCCATTAAAGATAGAAGGACAAGTAAAATGATGAACCCGGTGTATGGAAACCACAATCTTTAAAAGGGAGCAGAAAGGTCATTTTTGATGTTGGATCGTCTGATTATTGAGTTTCTTAAATGGGCCTTCATGTGAGGAAGAGTGTTGGATAACTTTATGTACGCAGTAAGGGCAATTTCTTAACAGCTTAATTTTTGGTGAGTCATCTACTGGACCATGATCTATGGATATGAATGTGCTTTGTTGATCTTTATGATGGGTAGTGCTTTTTTTCGTATGTTGGACGAGGCCTCAGGGGGGAAGACGTGAACAGAACACATGAATTGTATGCTTTGCAGCAGTTGGCTTTTGAATCTTCCTGCTGGTGGTGACCATTATTCAAGTGTCAATGATTTAGGTACACACTGGAATTTTGCAGCCTAGTTGGTATTGTTTGTTGTTTTGTTCTCCGTAATCTTCGTTTCTTTTCTGCTGCTTTTTTTTTTTTGTTTCATTTCCACACTCCCCCCCCCCCCCCGGAAAGTGGAAACAACCAAATGTTTGAGAAAACTTGTTTATTCGTCGTTTATTCTTTCTGAAAAAGCATTGGCAAATGTAGAGTATCTTTTCAATGTTCATTCAAAACTGGACTGTTTTTTATGTTTCCTGAAGAATTTGTGTTACACGTTTTGTTTTTTGAAATATAAATAAAATTTGAAGATGAAACTGATGCTAAACTAGCCTGGCTTTTGCAGGGAGTCCTAACTATAACCAAAAATGCCAAAAACGATAGCCCGCCGTTACGAATACTGGTCGTTTGCTATCTCAAAGTGGTAGTCAACCAAAAGGAACACTATTTATTACCGGCCAATTTGTATTTGTTGCATGGACAGAATTGTTTTCATTTTTGCTTTCTCGTACAAGCGTCCCACCTGGACGGATGGAGAAGATCCATTAGAGGTGAATTTGCGAAATAGAGAGTACAAAAATCTGAGTTAATTTAGTGTCATTCAACAGGAAATTCAAATAAAGGAGCTCTTGCTAGTTCGAATCCCTCATCACAAACACCTCGAGTTCAAGTTAGACAAGGCACTTTAAACTTGACCCATTTAGAGGAAGTTCACTTGATGCCAAAATGACATAGCCGAAGCTGTTTTTTCAGCTTGCTTGCAGTGTAAAAAAGTCTCCAAAAAAAAAGAAGCAATGCTACAGCTCTGGTTTGGTGTCATTTTAGCACAATCTCAAAACCAGATCTTATTAAATTCATCTCATCTTGCGATGTAAATCAAATGATTTCGATGTAGCAAGTTTAGCAATTGCCAAAGCTGATGCCCAATTTGGCACCAAGAATGGCATTGCCAAAATTTGGCATTGAATTTGACACGAGTGGAGATGGTTATGCCATTCTTCATGCCAAGTTTTGGCTTTGACATGGAATTTGGCACAAGAGTGGACTTGCTCTTACCTTCATTTAACACCAAGCCCTTGAAATTCAAACTCATAACAAAACTAGTCAATAACCATCTAGAACAAAATCTGAGCAAAATGTTTCTTTCCACATTTGCAGTAATTCGGGAAAGAATTTTTGGGATGAGGAAGATTCAATACAGGATCAAACATACCCCCAGATTAATGTGTTCCTCACTGAATACATTAATGTGGGGTGAACCAGGATAGAACTCTGGAGAAAAGAAACAAAAAGCAATCAGCCTCGACCAATCCCGGCTCACGCTTCTGTGAGGAACGGTCATAGAGAGAACAAAATAACATCTTCAGAGTTCAACCAGCAGTTATGTGAATATAGAGCGAAAAACGACATTGAGAACAAGTTCTGGCAATAACAAGAGCTTACTTCTAATATGCAGTGAACAGTTGCAAACAAATTTTCACGCGTTTGATAGACTAACTGCATATCCCAAACTTTGTACAACCAGCATTTCTAACAGAGTATACAGTGAACCAACGATCATGATAACTATTTTTGCAAATAACAAGGGTTTACTAAGTTAATCTCCTTTTGTTCCCCCTTCATCACAATGCCCTCAAGAATCCCATCAGTATCGAAATTACCAGAGAATTGTTGAGGATCAACTGGACCTGGCAGCTTAAATAAAATGGAGAAGTGCCCTGACGGACAAAAATTCTGTGTCTGCATTTCAAACACCTGGGATTGCATATATACGCAAGACAAGAAATTTGGGAATATTGTCGTATTGAGATTGAGAGATAAGTGTCGTGTGGGTTGTTTGTCTGTGTAACGTATCCGACGTTAGGTGGATCCCGTTCGTGATCGTCACTGTTGTGTTGGTGTTATCCATAACAGCTTGTGGGGTTAGTCTTCTTCGTACACTAATTAATGCCTTGACTATCGATTAGTTTATGATGGGTTTATATGGATTGTTGCCTTTGCAGTTTTCGACAGATGACGGGCTCTACCGGTGGTTTGTGGATCCTCCTAATAATGATCAAGTCGTTTTAGCCGGTGGTCCCTTGGTAGCTTCCTTTTTTTCTCTTTCTTCTATGAACTATTGGGTGTTGATTCTTGCATATTCCATCTAGAATTATACTTGTGAATCTAATAGATTGTTTTTCTTCTTTAGTTTTCTCACTAATTTCGACTTTGGTCACTTAAATTGGCGGAATTAGAGTTCATTTGATTTGGTAGGGTATTTCATTTCACAATAGACAGAATCATAGTTACTGGTGGTATATTTACTTGATGAGAAGACTACTATTACCATAACATCTGGGATTACTATTCGTGGAAGTCAATGCATAAATAAGCAAACCTTTACCTTTGGGAGTGGCAGGAGATATGATTCTCTTAAATGATACTCTAGGTGGTTCCTGAACTTTTGAGCGCAATACTTAGTGTACGTTCGTCTCTTGTAATTTGCGGGTACGGAGTGCACAATACTTCGTGTGCGTGCTTAAATTCACTATGATTATGGTGTTTTTGTTCGTTATTCTCTTTCTCCCCGACGAAATCGTTGTGTTTTCACCTTTTTTAAAATTAGTTGTGCGGCTCTACAATTAAGTCTGAGCTTTACGAAACTGAGTAAGTTGATACTTTTTTTAATTGTATGCTCTTCCTGTAATAGGGAAGTAATCTTAGTTCTTTACAATGTTGGGAATAGGGAGTAAGACAGGAGAGACAAAACTGGAAGAATGGTTAGGGTTTTGAAAATTCCTAAGAATCAAAGCCGACTCAATGTGTGAGTTCAGAGTTATTATATTGGTACGTGTCTTTAGAACATGTTCATATGTGATGCTTAATTGTGATCATGTGACTCAAACAGCTACATACCGAAAGGAAATGGAAAAAAACAACTAAAAACCAAAGGTAGTTGGCAAGCTAACTCCCTGTTCTTTTTGGTGTTTATTCATATTGCTTTTCGTATGCTTCTGTTTGCTTTGTTGCTTATACATTTATATGTTTCTTACTAACACTTTTGATATTCCTTTGCAGAAACATTGTAGAAGAAAAGTACCAATTAATCAGGAGAAGGAACAAGAATCCCTGGTTAGCTAGGTCATTGTCTACTTAATTAACTTTGAGTTTTTGTTTTTTGTTTTTTCTCAAATGGCATGCGTGTATTTGTAACATCATTCTCCATTTCGTAGAGCTATGACACAAACCTGGATGCTTCAGTTGCCTACATTCAGGTTCCTTTGGATCCTATCAAGTGTCAACTATTATACGGTTGGAGTCAATCTAGGTTTCATGCTTAGCTGATGCATTAATGAAATAGTAACAATGTATTTTTCAAATGGACGTGAAGTATTCCTTCATGGGTTTGATGATCTCTAGAGGAATTCTTTTTTCTTTTTTTTTTTTCTGGGGTATAGAAGAAAGGATTTGTGGGCGAATTCAAAAAATACATGTAATCTTAGGAATGGACAACGTAGATTGGCTGCGTGGTTGATGAATTTGATAGAGGAGTAGTTGAGTTTTCATATTCTGAGGGAGATGATACATGTTATTCTCTTGAAGAAGGTCAGTTCATTCGCTATTAACACGGAAATGGGATGGCCAAAGTTAAGTTGGCTTACTAAATTCACAAAACTTTTATAGTATGAGTTGTTGTGGTTGGGAGAACCTTGCCTCAAACCTTTGGATCTGCAGACCCCAAAAGTTGCATTTGGTCTTAATTTTTTTGGAATAGGAGACTACCTCATAAAATGTAACGTGAATCAGTACTATTGTTTGATGAGTTCTGACTGACCACAAAAGAAGTGTCTAATGAGCTCTTGTTTTGAAATATGCTGGAGATGATCATACTCCCCCAAGTATATATTGTCCGAAAGTTGAAGATAATGAATTCTTGTGCGGGTTATAAGTCAAGAATCGTATGAACAGACTGCTGTTACCAATGGTTTCCATAATTTCTGTTACATGGCTTTTATACCAAAAATTTGATCATCACGATGATGTATTTTGTTTGTTCTCGAAGTTTTTTTTTTAAACCTTACACATGGAGTAGCTGTATCCTAGGTAACGGCAAGTTGCTATTCTTGATTCTTTTCAGAACAAAGAGTTCCTTCCGCTCATCCAGAAGGAAATCTTTCTTACTGAGTTGTATGTCCAAACCCAAATTTCCAGTGTGCGTCAAGATCTACGCTTTATATCCTGAAGTATTTTGTCTATTCTACTCAAATTTCCTTTAGCTTCATCAATGTCTCGATGAATTTGTTCTTGCTCATCCCGCGCTTATCTTTGCTTTAATGCTGAATACTTGTCTGCACTTGTATCTTGTATTTGGAGAGCACTCATTTAAGAAGGATCTTGCTACTAAGTATAGCCTTGAATTTATGCTAGGACTTATCAATTGTGACGGTGCTGGTGTGCTTGATGATTGCAGATTGCTTGAATATGACAAGTAACATGAAAAGCTTGTTAAACCTAGATACCATATAAAATGCTACTTTCGATTTAGGATCTGAAATGTTTTGATTTTCGGCCACTTAAAAAGGTTTCATCTACGCCTAAACCTTTTTTAAAAAAAAGTACGGTTATTTTTGCTGATAATGCTTGTTTCTTGAAGGTCAAATCTGTTTGATGTTGTATTGACTCTTCAAAAAAAAAAAAAATAGTAAAATCTACAGTGCCAAAGTTCACTCACCCAGTCGTGTACAAAATCGGTTACAAATGTTCTTCTTTCCTCTTCCCCGCTTTTGTATATATTTTGCACAATTTCAGTATTGGACCTCTAGGCTGGGCACCTTGTTAAAATAATCAATGTAGCCTCTTCCTTGTAATTGGCCCAGGCTGGGCGCAGTGGTGGAGCCACAGTGAGACCAGTGGGGCATGGGACCCACTGTAATTTTTAATAATTTTAATTTTATCCCAAATTATAAGGGTCATGACAATTCATATCTAAAATTATACATATTTTTCCTCTTATAGCACTTATATTCCTAGTATCTTTGTTCAGTTTCCAAAAAAGTTCTATTTTACGTATTTGTTTTTCATAAAGACTCGTTATCTATATGTATATTGTAGCAAATTTTATGTTTAAAGTTCATTTCTTTCATATTATGATTGTTCACTATAAGTAAAAGATAGAAAACTCTAAAACCATGTTTGATGGTGTCTCCACTGATCTAAATTTCTAGCTACGCTACTAGTTGTGCGCTTTGCACGCAAACCACCGGCTAGAATATCAAATATTTCAAGTTCTTAATTATTCCATTTGCTAACATATTCTCATTAGGTGAAATATACCTAAATATTTACACACAAGAGTTTTTTTGGGTGAAAAATAGGTGCAAGATGATAAAAGGTTAAGTTCAAGATGCTTCAAAAAAAAGGCCCAAATTCTAGATTGGCCCTTTTTGTGACAAACAAAAACTGGGCCATTGCTATTTAGTTGGGCCCAGACTTGATTTTGTTAACAAGTAGGCCCAACTAAATAATTGGGACTATGCGTTTGCGGTAGCAGCCCAACCATCGGCTTATTCTAGCCCAAACTTTTCTTAATCTTTTTGCTTGTCGTGATTAATGATTATTGATATATTTTTCATACTAAGCAATACTATTTTAATTAACAATGCATAACCACAGTTCATGATATTTCTACTTGTAGCACAGGGGTTTTCAAATCTCACTCAATAAGTATTTGGTTTTTACGGTTTACCGATGCATGTTTAAAATTAGGATAAAATATAACACTTTGAGCTAAACAATATTCATCAAAGAAGATCACAAGGATATATTGAGTAAATTCTTTACCAATCAATTTCCTATTTACCCAATAATTTTTTTTATAATTTATCTAATCAATTCGTTTGGCTTGACAATAAGTGACTAGGGGTCGATCAAAGCCACTACTGTAGACGAGAGGTCACAAGTCAATCCTTGAAATAAAAAATAATGATTAATTATTTCTTCCTCCTGTATGACGATTGTAGGCTTCTCATGTTCTGTTTCATGTACTTCCCAATTTTAGATCCTTATATTCTTTTTACTACTTAAAAAATACGTGATTTACACACTCAGCAACCACACACCTCTCACATATTTATGGGCCCACATAAATAATTATGAAACCCATACTTGATGGAGTCCACACATGTGTGAAAGAGAGGTGTGATTGGTGGGTGTGTACCTATCTACTTTTGTTATTTTTGTTTATTTATTAATATACTATATAGTGTAGTTTTATGAAAGGGAAGGAACACACATGGGCCCCTTGGCGGTTCAACCACCGAATTTGTTTAGCAGAAGCGAAAAGAAACAAAACAATCCCTGCCTCGACCAATCCCGGCTCACGCTTCTGTGAGGAACAGTCAAAGAGAGAACAAAATAACATCTTCAACCAGCAGTTAGGAGAGACTATACAGCGAAAATCGACGTTGAGAACAAGTTCTGGCAATAACAAGAGCTTACTTCTGATATGCAGCGAACAGTCGCTAACATATTTGCACGCGTTTGATAGATGGACTAACTCCATATCCTAAACTTTATACAACCAGCATTCCTAACAGAATATACAGTGAACCAACGATGATGATAACTACTTCTGCAAATAACACGGGTTTACTCAGTTATTCTCCTTTTGTACCCCCTTCATCACAATGCCCTCAAGAATCCCATCAGTACCGAAATTACCAGAGAATTGTTGAGGATCAACTGGACCTGGTAGCTTAAACGAGATGGAGAAGTGCCCCGACGGACAAAGGTTCTGTGTCTGCATTTCAAACACCTGGGACTGCATATATACGGTTTGCTCACCTGTGGTTGTCACTCCTCTTATCAATACTTTGCCATCAATTGCAACTTCACAACCAAATTCTCCTGCACCAGGGGCAACAGAACGATGTCACATCGTTTTCTTTTAATCGTATCTTTGATTGTAATGAGGCCCGTGAAGCAAGAATAGGCTATGACAGGAGTTGATAATTCAACTTTTTGACGCACATGTTTAGAATAACAGAAGAACTATGAATACAGGAAACATAAAATAAAGGGCAGGGGAAGGTCATTACCACACCAAAATAGCAACAGTAAATAAGTAGAATTGATACGGGTGAGCGACACTACACCGATACTTTGACACGTTGGAGGCACATTAAAATAGCATACTTCGTTTTGTTAGTAGGAAAATGCTATAAAAAGAGCCGTAAGTTGTCTTTTAAGGTTCAAAAAGTGTAATGAAAGATGTGCACAGTACATAAAAAAATGTGTGAAACAATATTGAGAAGGAGCCCTATTCCTTCGTTCATTTGTGTTCATCCTTTACTCATAAAAGTACATTAACAAAAAAGTGTAAGCTTTAAGTGGAGTACAATATCATTTGGCACCATGACATGTCCCACGAGTGCAATCGTGTGCTAGAGTATCCCTGCAGGAACAAAATTCGAATACATAGGACTTGTACCAGGAGAGTGTTGGTGTCCTTGCTTTGTAGCTTGATACCTTTAATTCATAATATGTGCACAATTTAAAAGAGAAAAAGAGGAGGGAAAAAAGTAAAAGAATTCCATTCTAAAAAAACCATACTCAGATAAATGTAAATTATGCCTAACTGACGAGAGGAAATAACGATCACCTAAAAGACATTTGAAAATCTACCACTATCAATTATATAGCCAGTGGATACTAAAAATCAATGTACCCACAAGACCTTTGAAAAACTGCAACTGCCAATTATATGGCCATTGGATGCTAAAAATCAACTTACTCTCATCCCTTTTCACCCCAGGAAGGGATACGCGGAATAGGTAGGAATCCTCACATTCTCCAATGTCCAAGAGTCCAATAGACGGTCCAAAATGACCCATTGCTGCAGTCCCAGTGATTGAATATCCACTTCTGGTTACATTTACAATGTTTCCCCACTCTTCTCTAGTTGGGGGAGAAGGAAGAAATACCATTCCTGACTCAAATCCCCCCTCACCCCTGGTGCCTACTTCAGCTGGCAATGGAGCCACATTACTGTAAGTCACAGGTACACAATTATGTGGTGCCCCATTGACTGGTCCCAAAACATGGACAGTTTGTGAAGATTCTCTGTTCTTGTGGACACAGTTTAGAGGTCCTGTAGTTTTAGTACCGTTGCCATTAAAACCAACCTCCTGCAACGATATGTCATACAATGCCTCATCATCGACACCAGTGTACATCCTTGCACCATCTCTATCCAAAACCAAGTTTTGTAACCCAGTTAGCCGTTTGAACCTTTCCATATCCTCAGGCTTGATATAGTATGATTCTGGGTGGTTAATAAATACAACGTTTTCAATGATCTTGTAAAGGGTTTTGAACCGCGAGTGCGGATGAAGTTGAGGAGGAAAGAGATCAGGAAACTGAGGGTATTTCGCTGGCATTGGGAGAGTCCCATGGAGGAACCGGTCCAACCAAGGTCCTTTTACCACAACGGAGTCATCTGCCTTTCTAAGTACATAGTGATATACCCTCTCCACTTCAACTTTTTTAATGTGGGAGCCCGCAAGCTGCTCAGAAGTATACGGGGGAAGAGCCTCAGCAAACCTTTGTAAAACGGACTTTCGGGGACTTTCTGCCTTGAGATCAGGCCCAAAGAAGGTACCCAGTATGAAATATAGGAGGAAGCACTGGTCGTCACTTGGCATCAACCCTGTCGATATACTGTCCAATTCAGACCTGACAGCAATTTGAGTTTCTGTAGCTTGAGGTGAGGTATCCATTGCAAAACCAAATCAAAGCCTGAAAGGAAAAGAAGCAACTCTTAAGAAAAGGTAATGTTAATGTGAAGACAGATTAATTACTTGAGGATGTTCGGCATCACGTGCAACTCAATTTGAGAATTTTTATCTTCTAACTATTTTGCTGAGAACAAGATCAAAAATTAGGCAACATAACTTGCGAGGAGAGAAGGGGTACAACTAAGGACAACGAAAGAAAAAATGGGACGTGGGAACCGAATTTCAGGGTATTTGTCTCATAATAGAGACTTTACTGCACTTTTTGTTGTGGCTGTGGGAGCATGGTGTTGTTGACACGTAGGTTTTCAGTGTGCTTTGTTCAAAGATGAACTCTAGCAGAGAAGGCCCAGATAGACCGGGACCAAAGGCTGCTCTGTCAGCGTTACATGCTTTTCGTGCGACGGGAAATTGTAGTTTGCTAGCACATACAAGAATTGTTCATCCTTATTTGTAACTCAATTAACAAAGTTCTCAAGGGCTCTTGAGCTATGTTACAGAGACTCGGATACGGGTTATCAGATGCAGGTATGTGTAGTGTGAGACTGGTCAATATCTCAATTCAAGGAGTAGGGACTGCAAAAATATTCACATTTTTTAATTTTTATTTCTACATGTTAAATTTTGTTTTTACTAGGTGCCGTAGTTCATTTCATGCAAAGCACAAGAGTTTGATGCATCGTTCTCCAGTAAACTTCACTAGTAAATATGCTTCTGAGGTGAATATATTAAACACGTCAGACGCATATACCGTGTGCTCGCTCAAGTGTTAGGCGTCCGATGCGATGAAATGGGTACTTTACACATTTTTAGTTTCCATAGTTGATCTTGAGAGGTTCTGTACGACTCTTGTAACCTCCATGATAATATAACAAAAACCATGAAACAACAGTGACTCCATGGATGTAGTAAACAGATAACCGTGAAACCGCAGTGACTTCATGGATGTAGTAGCCCTTGTTTTTCGAGTGAACCACGTAAATCTGGTGCCTCGTTTATGTGTGCTCTATCTCTTTTTTTGTTCTAGATTTACTTGTTTGTATGTGACCGTTGTGTTCTGAAGTTTGTGTCTTGATTTCAAGCATAATTATATGTCCGTCAAAAACCCACAACACTTGCATCATACAACCTGTGAACTACATTACAAATATGGAATGCTGTTCAGGTCAAACATAAGAGTATTTGAAACCAAAAAATTATCAGTCACTGTAACATCAGTAATACGAAATATACTCTTCAGACCAAACGAGATGATTAGTTTGAGACCAAAATTTATTAGTTACTGCAATATTAGTAAAACTTATGTGTGTTGCGGGCCAAACAGATAATGATGGAAACATAGAATTTATCAATTACATTAACATCAGACATCCATATGACATTGGAATGATTATATCCAATACTTGTCTTGCATGCATACAAGGTTTGTAGTTTGAACAGCAGGAAGACCCTGGGTACATCCTACAGGGTATATCTCTAAAAATTCTGTGAAAAAAGAAACCTGCATATAATGTCAGGTTAAAACTTGCATATAATATGTTTGAGTTAGTACCGTAATGATACTTCTACTAGATATTTAATCAGTGAATTGGATCTTCAAAGCATCAATGCATGTGTAAAAACTCACATCATCTATAGCCACCACTGCTAGTAATACAATATCCTTCGACACAAGCACGCTCGCCTGCCCACCCTCGCATACACACACGTAAGTATGTATATGCATGGCCTTTCCAAAAAAAAAGTATGTATATGCATGACTTCTACATTACACAAAATACCCTCCAAGGCTTCAATACTGTAGTCAAATATGCTTCTCTTTGTGGCAGTTTTATGTCATGTCAATGTATTTTTTGTCCAATTAAGGCTTCACTGGTTCCTCAGTTTGGTCTAGAAGTTTGTTACATCTCTGAAGTGGAAACCTAGAGATAAAGCATTCGAAGCATGTCTAGAAATTATAATTGAATGTAGTGTGGCAGCGGACAAGCCTTTTTAGAGGTCATAATCTTAGGATTCCTCAAGTACCATTCAAAAAGCTATTGTCGAATGTCAATATATGAGAACCAAAAACGGGGAGAAATAAATGACTTCTGCAAAAGAAATAAGTATAATCAAATAACAGGAGTCAAGTCCTGATAGAGAAGAATAGTAGTCACTCATTTATAAACTTGGCAGTTTTTGACAAATAAGAAAGTGGATTTATTCCAATTATTTGTTGCCAGTTTCATCTAATATCTGTGAATGATTGTATTGAGTTGCCTCCCCACTGAACTAAAAGGGAATCTACTTCTTAAGGATGCCGAGAAGAAGCTCTTGTCTCTTGCTTGTTCGGTTTGCATTTGATTTTCCACTCATAAGCCGGAGATCAAAGATTTCGAAATTCACCGAGATGAAGAAGCTAGCTTTAGTCCCTCCTAAACCCCTTCACTCCTCTAAACTTCATCTTAACCTCTGCCGAATCCATCACTTATTTGAATCAGGGAAAACGTAAAACACAGACTATTTCGTCGATGTACTAAGATCGTTGATTGATAGGGGAAGGGATAAACAATTAGCTTTCAACAAAGGTAGAAATTCAACATGGATGGACACGATGTCAGCCATCCATGATTTACACTCTTCGCTTTTGCTTCTTTCTAATTTTATTGGTTGAAAAATAGACGTCTGAATTCAAATTCAAACAGGTAATCACATTTGAAATTGCGTAAAGTTTTGCAGGGGAAATGCTCCCCAATGATTCGGAAACTAAACTTAAAATGGAAGATGACCCTTCTAAATTATTGGTACCCCCACCCCAAAGTCTTTTCCCATTTGCAGATGCTTTTCCACTCGATCCACCCTTTTTGGGGGTTAGGGTCAAGTTGAATCACATAAACACAGTAACTCAATAATTAAGCCACAGTTTGCCAACACATTAGCCCTTTGGATTTGGTCTAGTATGACTGTACGAGTATATGGACAGTCAACTTTGAGTATTATGAGAATTTGTAGTTTTAGAGGAATCTCAACATGGACTAGCATGCATCCTCGCATTGAGTTATCTTTCCTATGATCCAAATGAGGGCTACACAGTATATCAGTCATTCAATATCATGCCAAAAAAAAAAAAAAAAACAAGTAGACATCTCAGATATCAGTATGTGTTAGTCTAACAGTCAATTTCACAAGAAAAATTTAAGAACGGCCACTGGTATCGCATTGCCGGAAATTCTATTAAACCTACCAAATAACAAGTCGAAACCGTGGGCCATTTTAAACCGGTGGGAGAGAATATTCAAGGAGAGGATCATATCCATTGCATGGATAAAGAGGCCTTAGGGACAACATGCGTGCTGGGCCGATTCGGGCTGTCCATGCTCGGCAATAGATGGTTCAAGTTGCGCGCATCTCAGGCAAATAGCAATGGACGGCCGAGATCTGTTCGGCCAAGATGCAATCTGAGCATTGCTGAGCGTGGACGGCCCAGATTGGCCCAAGGCCCAACATGCATGCTGTCTCCTGTCCCAGGCACCCCTAGTTCACAAAGAAGCTTCGACTCGCAGATAATACTCTATACTTTTTAAGCATTACAGAAGAGTGCACATTCTCAAATGCAGAACGTTAAAAGAACTTTTCGTCTATAGAAACAAAGTCAAAAAGTAAACAAATAAAATGGAACGGAGAGAGAGAGAGAGTACATGATTTATGAACCATATTTCCGTTTTTGGACGGAAGATAACTTCGCAAAAGAAAATGAAGACATAAAACGAAAATGCATTGTGTGAATCAGCTTATAGTGATTATCATGTGGTAGCTAGTAAACGACCATGCAAATGCAGATACACCATGTTGATTACCAGCTAAAACAGAAATTACAAGCTTTAATTGGATCTCTACAAAACCCTTGATCATGTGATGATCAGATACATAACAAGTGAGAAATAATCGCAGAATCAGAAGGAGACCTTTGACGGTGTGATGATTTTGACAGAGAGAGAACAATAAATTCCTCTAATTAATTGCATTTACGAAGAAAGAGAGGAGCTTACCAGTCAAAATGGAGGAGGTCCTGATAGAGACAGAAACGGGAATTTGAGAGAGAGAGAGAGAGAGAGAGAGAGTGAAATGCTTTCCGTCAGTCACAATCACCATGCACTTGATTATGTCAATTGGGTTTGCTGACTCAGGCCCTGAAAATAGATTGCACGCCCAAACATCTTCATATACTTTATCGCCGCACCCACAGGAACATGTGATGGGAAAAGGAAGAGTATCGAGGCATCACGAGACGGTGTCTAAATATGTCAAAAATTATTCGGGCCTAGTTTTCAAGAAGGGGAGGATAATTATTAAAACTATTTGGGCCTAGTTTTCCAAAAAATATGCCTCGTCTTTTTTCAATTTTGTTTTTATTTAATTTTTTTTTGCATTTGAGAGATTTGCGTCAAATTTTTGTGAATTGTTAGTTCGTCTCGACAACAGATAGAAAAAATAAAAACTTACGATTTTTACCCATTTTTTTTTTAAATATCCAAAATTTAGTACTTTTAACCCAAAAAACTGTGCTAAAAGTGCTTAATTTTGGATATTTCCAACTAAATTGGATAAAAGTCATAATTTTTAATTTTTTAGTTCCTCTCATTAAGATGAACCAATAATTCATAAAAATTTAACACAAAACGAACAAATGCAAAAAAAAAAAAAAACAAAACAAAAAAAGCCCCAAGTTTTTTCTTCGGAAACTCTATTTCTAGCCATTTTAAGGATTCATCCTATATTATTCCAATAAATTGCACAATAGTGGATAGGGAACTATACTAGTGACCTACCCAATTTATTGTAGAAATTTTCAGGATCGATGGTTGGACCATGCAAACTAGAAATATTTTTTCTTAGATGAAGGAATAGATTACTCGATTTTGGAGTATTTTCATATTGCTCATGATACCTATCATAATTCGGACATCTATTTCAAGTACACGTAGAGTGCTAGTGGCATGTCCTTAACCCCCTCTTTCCATCACATATTTACATGATATTCACGTAAAAGTATGATGCTTGTGAAATGATAGTGCCAAAATAGTTTTTGTCAAAATAAAAAAAAATTAACGTGCAAAAAACCTTGCACCTTATAAACTGCTTTTCGTAATACCAAATTTGATTTGTTAAGGTACAATATTTCTATGCACTTTAAAAAATATTAATGACATCTGCTTTTTGGCATTATCAGCACCCGTGATGAGCCAACATTATCTAGTGCTGGCATTATCAGCACCCGTGATGAGCCAACATTATCTAGTGCTCTAAGGGCAGTGACTCAATGTTTTTTTGCCATCGCATTTTCGTGTAAAATTCAACTAGAATCGCTTTGGTTCTTTTTTTGTTGTAATCCAGAACAGATCTTATAATATATCAACCTAATTTTAAGTCGTGTGGCTGCATTACAACCTGAAAATCCCTCCCACGGCTTTTTCGCACAAGCTTTCGCATGCGGGGAGGGTGCCCAAAGAATTACTTGTCTTCTGTAATTTGGATCTTCAAAATCTTTCCCGCAAGAGATGCGGACCGTTTGAAAATTCAATCATTTGTTGAAGGAAGTTCAATTAATCTGAAGCGTTCATCGTGATGATCAATGGTTCAGATTTGCTGAAACTTTTACCCGTAAAAATATATTATTACTGGTAAGAATATTTTGAAAATAATAGACCATAAAAAATATCATCCGACGGTTGTGATTACTTGAACCGCACCTCTGCAGTTTAAAACTCGACTGCCGACCAGCCAGATTCTTCTTGAAAGGATTCATTCTCTTGTTTGAATGATTTCTTTCTTATGGTGGGCAGAGAGGAGGTTGAGGGTCGGCATAACTCTACATAAATGTGAGAGGAGAGGGATTTGGAAGTTGGAACCTGATGGTAAGTCACACGTCCATCGATAATGCACTCATCGGAGACCAAGTATTTAAAGGATGTGTTTGGACCATATTTGGAAAATCCCAAATTAATTAAAATTTAATAGGCTAATGGGTTTATTAATTTCGGCTAGGATAAGGCCAGCCGAGATAATGGTTATGGAGGGATAAGCTATTTTGTTGAGGAGAGATAGAATATCCCACTTTTTGTGGCGGTGGTTAATATTCTTTTAAATTAGCTCGTATAGTTAAGGGGTTTAATTTAATCTTATACTAATTTTTTTCTTAGTTGAACGTGACTTTTTTGACCCATGTTCTCAACGGTTGCAAGAAAATTAGGGAAAGTGGGACACGTGGTGTGTAATTCAGCCATTTCAGGAGACAGTTAGAGCCTATAAATACAAGAGTAGTTCAATAGCATTCCTAGTTATCTAGCCAACAGTTGTTTATGGCAAAGAGTAGAGGTAGAACTAGTAGGGCTGCAAACGAACCGAGCCGCTCGCGAGCGGCTCGCAGCTCGACTCGTTAGTGGCTCGTTCAAACTCGGCTCGGAAGTTAAATGAACGAGCTTGAGCCGATTTTTTCAGCTGGTTTAGTAAACGAGCCGAGCTCGAGCTAGGATAAGCTCGGCTCGAGTCGGCTCGCGAGCCGGAGTATATATACTTAAATTTAGGATTTTTATTGTTATTTCATAATTTGTTTTTTCTGTTTTCACTTTCTAGTTAACCAAAGGAAGCGAGAGCACACATATACCAGTACAACCGCGCTCCATAGGAAAATGAAAGATATATACCTTCACAATCAAAATATTTTTGGTTGTATTAGGCCTATGTGAGGATATATATATATTTTTCGTTGGTTCGTTAAGGCTCGTGAACAAGCTCGAGCTTGAGTCAAGCCAAGCCCTGCTCGGCTCGAGCTCGACTCGTTAAGTTTTCACTGAGCTCGAGCTCGAGCTCGAGCTCGAGCTCGTGTTCATTAAAAACTTAATAAACGAGCTTGAACACCGTAAAGCTCGGCTCGGCTTGGCTCGTTTGCAGCCCTAGGTAGAAGACATGTGGCTACTTGGTGGTTGTCGGAGGTGGATGATCGGTGGATTTGGGTTGTTGTTGTCTGTTTGGTGGGCGGCAATGCTTGGCAGCCTGGTTTGGATTTTTTTTCAAAAGTTTAGGGTTTTGTTTTTTGGGTTTTCTTGGGTTGGGCTTAGTCCACTTTGGTGGGTTAAATTTCTTTTTTGTGCTTATTGTATGATCTGGGCATGTTAGGCCCTTAGTTGTTACGGGCTTTTGCCCTATAGGAGTGTTTAGATTTTTCCTTTCAACCTTTGATTGAAATTCCCTTTCTCCTTCCCCTTTTAATAAAATACTACTTTTGTTGATAAAAAAAGAAGAAGGGACAATGTAGCATGTTTTGGGATATAGACTTCAATGCTTAGGCTCCTTTTCCACCACGTACACATAAGGACGGGACCTACGTACTTATTTTGAGCCCCACGCCTAATGTATCGTGAAGCACCACATGACGGTGCCTCAAAGGCATGATTAATTAATTCTCCTGTTGGTGGCATATGACTTGAAGTGTTGTAGAGGTATTTTTATAATTGCAAAAATACTTGTCTTGACTGGCTAAATCTGAGTGTGGGTGTGTGCATGGTTAACTACTAGAACATATATGTTGTGAATGGTCCAGAGAGAGAGAGAGAGAGAGAGAGAGAGAGAGAGAGAGAGAGAGAGAGAGAGAGAGAGAGAGAGAGAGAGAGAGAGAGAGAGAGAGAGAGAGAGAGAGTGCTTGTATGGTAAAGGACACAATATAATGGTTTGATTCCTTTAGAGAGAGAGAGAGAGAGAGAGAGAGAGAGAGAGAGTGCTTGTATGGTAAAGGACACAATAATGGTTTGATTACTTAAAAAAAAGAAAAACATAAAGGACACAATGGTGTAGTTGGCCATGATGTATATATGTATCCTGTATGTAGTAATGTAGACATGCATGCCAATGCATTGATACAAGCAAGTGTTGTGCTCTGGTGGCTAGCTTTGATGGTTTTCTAGGCAGAGAGGAGGGGGGGAATTTTGTCTTGCCATATCGATGAGTGGCCAACCAATGTGTCGGCCATTAATACACAAGAGCATGCATCATACTACCACTCTATTATTGGTTCTACCTATCCCTGATTTTATCATTCGATCATCTATGTAAACATGCATGTTTCCTTTTAGGAAGCAGAAGCAAACCCAAGGTGGTGGCCATGATCAAGGTCTCTAATTATGTATGGACACACTACACTTGCATTTTCCGGGTTCCACTAGGTTCTTCTAGAATGTTCCAAATCTTCTAAAATTTATTCTGAACTTTGTCGGTAAGTCCTGCAAGCCTTCGGTCTTGGGCAACCCTCCGGACTGGGGCAACCAAAAAAAAATTGAGATAGATTATAAATTTAAAAAAGTTTACCATAGTAGCACAAATCTTTGCTTGGTGCATGTAGTAGTCACTGACGTTGTCAAAGCATTTGTGGTGCTTGGTTTGATTCCTAGGTGCTGTCATCTCTCTTTTCTTTTTTCCTTCATTTTTTTGTTCTGCGATCTTTTTGTTTGTATATCCACAATTTTTATTCTACCTCTTTTTGTTTTCCGCCCAACAATAATCTATACGTGATGTTCTTACATTTGATTTAAAAAAAATGTCATAGTTAAAATAAATCGAGCAAGCTAACACGATTTTTATTTTTATCTTTGAATTACCATTTCGCAAGAAAGATTAAAGAGATTGACTATGATCTCAATTGAAATGAGGCGCAATTCCACTAAGAGTATTTTTGGGCATATGGAGCTTTTAAAACTTATGCTTTTCAAGAAAGGTCATTCTCCCCACATATACAATCTAAAAAGCCCAAAAAAATGAAAGTTAGTGGAACGGGCCCTGAGTTCTTGTATAAGTAAAGTAGGATGACTCAATTGAGAAACTTGCTTCAAAAAATGCTAGGAGAAGTTAGTTTTTTTAAATCGGATCGTGCTAATCATAAAATACTATAAACGAGATTTTCATTTTGATGTTTTTTTTTAATGTTATTCAAGCCAAAAAACAATATAATTTTGAATTTTTTTGTACTTGTATTTTTTTATTTTGTATGACTTAATAGTAAGTGGGTAATAAAGTATGAGGTTGGGCTACGGCAACCCAAATGTCGGGACTGGCACTTTTTGCCGGTCGAGTGTTCCAGGCTAGCGCTATGCTAGAATTATGAAATTTTCCAGATTATGATGGAGTCTTCTGGGTTTTACGAAAATTATTCTAGAGTTGTCTAAAAACTTCGTAGTTTGCTCCTTATAAATAGGAGATGAGAGCTCATTAGGTGGGTGTAAGACAAAAACTCTGAAGTGTGAATATGCTAATGTAAGAGTGAAAGTGTAGGCACGAACTCTAGTGCGAGAGTAAGATGTCCTAAAACCAATTCCATTATATAAGTCCAGCATGCCATCAACATTGAACTTGACCACATTGTTACTAGGAGGCTGCCACAAAAGTTTGAATAAGATAAGTAAGTTCGGAATAGGCACAAACTCTAGTGCAAGAGTAAGATGTCCTAAAGTGTGTGTTGTATAATATTTAATAAAAGTGTATTAGTTTGGGTGTACAAACTGAACATATTCATTTTTAGTAAAGATCACTTGATGCTACATGTAATGCAGAAGGGGTGAGCTAGCTGCAATGTGTGAAGTGGTTAGATGATGGAGTGAGCAATTTTACATCCGAGTAAAAATGGATGTGTTTGAAGAGACAATTGCGTCTCTTAGAAGGATGACAACAATCCCCTGGCGAAGAATCTCTTTTAAAACTGTATGTATACAACAAAACACATATGAAAGGCTTCAAGGTACAAAAGCGAAAAAGTTTCTTGGGCTCCCTTAGTACTTAAATAGTACTTAATGGGCTTTCATTATATGGCTTGCTTGTATGCAAAAACTTTCCACTAAGGATAGACTTAGGAATTGGGGTATGGAGTTGGACCCTAAATTGTGTTCTCAGCTGAGGAAGAATCTCTACAACATTTGTTCTTTCAGTGTACGTAGTTTCTCAAGTTGCATATGGGAGAGTATCTTATCCAGATTCAAGTTCAGAGAAAGGCAGATGCATGGACTGAAATTGCTATTGCCTTTTGCAGAGGCAAATCAATCAAATCTCTCCTCTTTAAACTGGCTCTTGCACCAGTTGTATACCATGTTTGGATAGAGAAAAACTCTAGAATTTTTGGTGGAAGGTCTAAAAGTTTTGTTGAAGTTTTGAAATGTATAAATGAGAACATCAGATATAGAGTTTATACTTGGAAACATATTCTTAGTTCTATTGAGAACCAAATTTTTTGTGATCTTTGGAACATCTCAAGTAGAATTTTTGGGATTGTTTTGGCCAAAGTTTTGATAGGTTGAAAGTAGTTTGTAGACAGGATTTTCTGTCTATAGTTTCTGTATTGTAGGGTGTTTACCGTTTTTGTTTTGTTGTTGGTTGGTTATAAAATTAATTATACACTTACCAAAAAAAGATTTGATCCTTTTGTTGCCTCTTCATTTTTTTGCAGAAGGGATCCGTTGCAATTGATCCATCCTATAGTTGTGCTTTATTCAGTTATTTAGTTTATTACGTTATATTCTCTCTCGTATTATGCCAAGTTGAAATCTTGGAGGAATTTTTTCAACAAGCTTTTGTTTATTGATTCAATCATAGGGCAAAACGATGACTTCCCCTTACAAAGAAAAAATATATCATAGGGCCAAATATGTTGTTTCAAGATAAATGTTACAACAGTAAAACAGAAGCAAAATACTAAATAAAAAAAACTCTAAACTAGTGGGGCAGAAAATCCGAAACCTTCCCTCGCAATGATAACTTTCCAATCTCAATAGATTGTTCTCATGCATTTTTCATACTTGCGTTGCATGGGATAATTTTCCAAATACGAATTATATGTAGATTCCAATTATTTCCATATTTATTAGGCTTTTAATGCTAACTATGGTTACACTTGGTGGCACCTAAAAGTTGAAAAGAGCCAATCAAAGTGAGGGTAATGTTGCGGATTAAAAAAAAAAGTGAGGGTAATGTTCACCCTCATTTTGTGAGAGTGAACAAAATCGGACTTGTCTAGATATGTGGGATTTTGAATTTGAAAGGTGATAATAGCAATCCCTCTATCAACCATTGGTCTGCTTACCTTCCATAAACTAAAAATCCAAATATATATACCCCACAATTGAAGTTCAACATCGCGCTTGGGTGCAACGATGGTGGTATTGTGCTATTGGAGAGGATGCCTGAGCCATTTCTTTGATCTTGATAGGGTGAATGTGCTCTTGTGTTTGTTTTTTGTTTTGTTTGTGTGACTGCAATTGTCATGCTCTACTTGATAGAACTCATTCGATTTCTGAAAATGATTGTCAATCCGGCCTCAAACTGATCATTCGAAACATCGCTTTGCCCAATCGTGTCACTCAAAACTGCATGTAATGCACACACAATGCATAGTTCTCCAACATGCACATGAACGAAATCCGGTCTTATAAATTGGTCTTGGAACGTCCTTCAATTCCAAAATGACTGAAAATTATAGAATCGCATTTAAAAATTAAAAAAAAATAGAAAGCAATTGTTACTTGTAGCTAGAATCACATTATAAATTTTTTTTAAAAAAATCAAGTGAAAAAGTCACCTGTAAATTGCATTTAAAAAACAATTGTTTTTACCCTTATTACTCAGTCCTGCTGATCCATGATCAAGTGGAGTTGTGATTGGTATGAGATTAATGTTCTTGAAGATTTTTAGCAAAGCGACCGATCATATGAAGCTCCCCCTCCAAAATAACGGCTGGAATGAAAATATTTGCGACGTAGTATCAAGATCTTCACACTGAGAGTGCAAGCAGATCGTACATTTGTTTTTGTTGTTCAAGTGCGGTTGTTTTATGTATTAGACAAAATGTTCATATCCTATATGGGGTATAGTAAAGGATGTTGATGACATTCCTCAAATGATTTTTATAGGATGGTCAGTTGGAGAAAGTTACTGAATCATAGGATGGTTTGCTAGGGCATTGTGCCACTACAAGAAAATCGTTCTATAGCAACGGTCGAAAGCATTGCCAAAGAACCCAAAAACCGTTAATATAGACCCTTTTAAGCTATACCAACAGTTGGAGAACCGTAGGTCAAACCGTTGCAATATATCTGTCGCTATAGAGGTATAGCAACGGTTTTGTCGAGCGTTGGTACATATTTTTTTTAGTGACGGTTGGTTTAGCGATGCCTATACCGTTGGAAGAGGGTAATTTCTGATTGCCTAATGAAACGTCGCTATATATTGGCACAACCGTCGCCATAGCCCATTTTTTTTAGTAACACTTCCATTGTCACTAAAATGTAAAAAAAAAAAAAAAAAACCCCATCGCCATAGTCTTTTTTTTTTTTGCAAAGCGCTGCTTCATGCCAAATTAATTTCTATATACACATACTCGTCATAGTTGTATGAGACTCTGCTCCAAGCTAATATAACACTAATTTTGAAGGCAAGATTCTTTCCATTGAAAAACCAAACTATCATATATATATACATATATATATATATATACGGGGTGGTTCCGGCCTTCCGGGGACACCCAAAAAATACCTAAAAAAATACCTCATAGTTCCTGATCAAATTGTGATGATCTGAGCCACTCAATATGATTAGAACGTGATTTTAAGAGTACCAGCGAGAAATCAGCAAAAAAAATGACCGGAAAGGGCTTGATCCGAAGAGTTTCGAGCAGTTTTTTATTGAACGGTTCAAATAAAAACTGCTCAAATCAAGCATTTTTCGGTCATTTTTTGGCTGATTTCTCACGGATATCCTTAAAATCACATTCTGCACATATTGAACGGTTAGGATCATAAAAATTTGATCGGGAACTATGATATTGAGATTTGGGGTGTTTTTTTAGGTGTTTTTTTTAGTGTCCCTTGAACCGTCCCGATATATATATATATATATATATATATATATATATTATAATCCAAACTCCATTACATAAACTTGTTCAAACAAAAATCCATCAACATTGTTTGTACTTTAGCAAATCTCCCATAGCACATAACAAAACAATCCACAAAAATCATTGCCTAAACTTGTGCAACAAAAATCACAAAACTATCATACGTTGTCATCCACAAAACCTCCATGAAAATATGCATCCAGTACGAAATGCTTCTAGACAGTCCTATTACCTTTAATAAAAATGACAATGGAACAGATTAAATATAATCTTTAACCTTCAATAGATTGCAAACTTCAAGAGAATGTACACTAAAGTCTCTCTTAAGAATCGTAAGCAAACAAACATGCCAAACAAGGAAACTTGAAATATCATAGGAGTTAGATCCAAATACAAGCATAAAACAAAAGAAATGCTATGTGTAACCACTACAAGAAATTACACCATTCCCGACTAACATTTTAGTCGCCAAAAGGTTTTCCCGACTAAATAATTTGGTTGGCAATTTAGTCGGGGAATGAAAGTCGGGAAATGTAATTACCGACTAAATATGGTTTAGTTGGCAAATGTCATGTTTTAGCGACTAACTATTTGGTCGGCAAATGTACTTTTTCCCTACTTAAAAATTTGTCGCTAATTCTACTTAGTCGGTGAATGTGTCACACCTCGATTTTTAACATAATTATAAATGATTTTCATAAATAAAACATCGCCATAATCCGTATGATAACCAAAATAATGTAGCATTCCCAAAGTATTACATCTTTGGCTCCGAGGCCCAAATTAACACAAGTACTGACTATTCAAGAGTTAATGATTAAAATATTCCATAGTTAAAAGATCTACAAGTAAAGTTACAAATACATCTTCAAAAGAGATTTACAAAGATGCCTAAGTAACACCTCAATCGTTAGCTTTCAAAAATAATTCTACCTCCAAGCATTTCAACCATGCACGCTATTGCCTTGAGTTAGTACCTGAAAATGATAATAGGCTTGCGCCACACTAGTCCAGTAGGAAATTCTATGCTAACATTATATGCAAGAGAAATGCAAGGACAATCACAAGATAAGAACGGGATGGAGACCCAGCAATAGGCGATAACCGAGGTTCAACAATCCAATATACTCGATATGAAATCTGGTAAATACCTCAACCTTCAATTATCTCAACTTCCCATGTGTCCAATGTCACTTCGCATTATGTGTCATGAGCCGAAACTCATGCCGGGCTAATTATGGGACCCCGATATCCCCTACCAAGCGACCGCCTAGAAAGTTAGGCCTTGAGTGTTCAATATGAGCATTAGCTCCTGTCGGGCTAATTATGGGACCCCGATATCCTCTGCCAGGCACCCACCCGTCGATGGGCCTTGAATGTTCTCGTTGTGTCGATAAGTGTCCAAGAATCTCGTACTCACATAATGTGTCATTTCAATTCAATTCAATCTAAGTTCATGTATTAATCGACGTCGAAATTTATCGAACAAGAGCAAAGGATGCAAAAGGACACACAATGAACTCAACGGATGTGATTAACAATGTTATTAAGTGATTTGGTGATGTTTAGAACAAGTTAGAAGTGATCGGGGGTCAAAATAACAAAGTTTGGAACAAAACAGCAAAAGCTGATTTTAGGGCACTTTGTATCGGTACTAGAAATTCTAGTATCAATACAGATTGGCTTCGCAGCACATCAGAGAAACGGGTATCGATACTACTCAGAGCAGTATCGATACAAACAGCTGTTCGAGTGATTTTCTGCAGATTTCAAGAATTTCAACTTCAACAACAACTACAACAACCAAGGACATGATTGAAAGCAAGGAAAACACTTCTATCACATATATTGAAAGGTAGAATCCCTACCTCGAGGCCGAAGAACGAAATCCACGAGAATTTCGAGCCCTAGCTTCCGAAAATCAAACCGAGTGCAATACGACTCATCCGAGCTCAAACCGGTGAATTACGGACCACAATACGCATAGAGTGTGAATGATTGAAGGTAGTTTTAAGTGGGTTTTAAGTTATTGGAGTGAAATTTGGTGAGAGAACAAGAGAGAGGGAGAGAGGCCGGGTGAGAGAGAGAGAGAGCCGGTGAGAATGAGAGGGGAAAAATGATCCCATGCTCTCTCACCCCTCCTATATATACTCCTACACATACAAACTACACATTGCACCCTTTCACAATCAATTCCAACATTTTAGCCTCAAATCACATAAACATAATTGTTCCACTTCCTTTCCCAATAATTATGCATTTATAAAACATTAACTTAAATATATATGGGTCTTTACAGAATGTATGCATTATTACCGACTAAATACTTTAGTCGGCAAATATAATTCCATCTGACGTCACCACCAAAAAGGGTAGTCCACGTTGGCACATGGAACTGTCAGATTGAATTTTCAATTGTTCCTTTCAATTGCATGGCAATAATAATTCCATCTGACGTCACCACCAAAAAGGGTAGTCCACGCTGGCACATGGAATTGTCAAATTGAATTTTCAATTGTTCCTTTCAATTGCAAAGTGTCGTTCCCAGGTTTCAAAACGCAGACCTCTTATCACCTTGACCACTAGGCTAGCCGCCCATACGTTTCAAATATGAAAATTTTATTTATATATTCTATACTCCTTAAATGAATGCATCAACGAGACTTTTGACTGCACTTTGGTAAAAAAAATTGTGCTTCATTTTTTTTATATTTTTTTGAACTATCCAAAAATTTATTTTTTTGAGCATATTATTATTCTAAATTCTAAAGGATCATTAATTAATTTTTGTCTCCAAAACTCAAATATCTGCTTTTCATTTGGTTCAACGACTCTCTTGGCCCTAGAGCCAAAATTTAATTAGACCTTTTAGAATAAAATGATCAGAAAAATAAGACTTTGTGTAACGCCCCGATTTTCCAAAGAATTTCGAAAGCATTAATCCTAAAATACACTGAATTTTATAAACTACTAGGCCCCTATTTGTCGTTATACAAAATGTACATTAAAAAAAAATACAACAAAAAGAATCCAACATTTTATTTAACAAAAGCAACTCCAGAGCGACTCTAGTTTTGACACGAATTCCAAGAAACGTTGGCCCAGACTCCGTTCCAGGGGGTCCCACCTGTATCAATTGCTCCACTGTGAAATCCTGCACACTCTGGCAAATTGAACGTTGAAGTAAACGATTTGCCAGGATACAAACGTATCCTCAGTGATAATTCACCAAGTAGAAATCCTAAAACCCAATACCACATTATGCAAATCAACGATATAATAGTTCATAATACACAGAAGGTACAGAATAATAACACATCGTCTTTTTCTTTACTATCCATCATCTTACATGAAATCTAAGGATCATCTCCACGAGATCCTTTCCTCCCACATCCACTAACTACAACCGTCTCATGGGTCCACCATTCCTCTTGCTTATCCTGCACTAGGGTCCTAGGTGAGCGTACTTAAGTTATGTACCGAGCATGTTCTCATTTAAGACCATAACAGGAGGATCGAGTCATCCCATAACGTATCGTACATTATGGTCGGACATCCACTACCCCACGCTAATTATAACCGTCTCATGGAACCCATTCTCTTCCTCGAAGAGAAACTTCCCATGACGTATCATACTTTAGCGTCTCACTAACTATAACCGTCTCATGGGACCCATTCTCTTCCTTGAAGAGAAACTTCCCATGACGTATTATACGTTAGCATCACAACACCGGGCCCTGCAGGTAACCCATTTCAACATAGGGCCCCATAGGTTACCCTTGTCATCACCATGGCTCAATTCACAATTCACACAGTACTCACACTTTCAACACTTTACCATTTTCCATTTACTTATCATCGTCTACATGATTCACTACTCGTAACCACCCCAGGAACCTATTTGTCCAATCTACAGCCACAACAAAATACCACACGGTTCAACAATTCAACTAAAAGTACTAACATGCTAACAACACATAACCATGCGATAAAATTTATCCTGCCATAGAATTAATTAGCGAGTAACAAAATAATATTCAGTCAAACAATTAATTACTACACTTAAAATTAAGTCTATTTCTCTCGTTTAGAAATTTTATAAAACATTTCTACTATTTAAACATTTTCTTTAACTTTCATATTATTCATAGATTTTACAACTAATTTTTATTGGAAAATACTTATTGCTAAATTTAGTATTTACTAACTATATTAAATATTAATATGAGATTTTTATAACAACAAAATTATGCGAGGCTATTTTAGTAGAGTTAAAGATGAACTAATATATAATCTAAACTATTTCTTGTTTACAATCTAAATAAATTTTTACTAGTAAAATATTCTTGTGAATATTTTATAAACATTTATCTACCCCAATAATTTATTAAACACGTAAACGTCCACTCAAATACAAATCAATAATAATTTCACAATCAAACACCTTTTAAACGATCATAAATTTTCACAGGGTATAATACTAATCATTCTAGCACAATCGAACTGAATTTTAATATAAATAAGACTAAAAATAAATTAACAATTTAACAGCAGGTCAGCATCTTCAATAAACTTTAAATCTAAGTCCTAACTCCATTAAAATGCAGATTAAGGTTTCGGGTTTCCGAAAAACTACCTCAAACGCTATTCTAAGTCTGCATAAGTGTTGTACGGTGTCCGTAGATCGCCGTGGTGGTTCTGAAATCTCGAGGCAGCGTCCGAGCAGCACTCCAACAGGGCCCGCAGCGGCGGTGTGCCCACGAAACTCACGGTGTGCACACACCCACGGTCACAACTTTCTCTCTCTCTCTCTCTCTCTCTCTCTATTCTAGACTCAACAATAGAATTGGGAATAAAATAATATACTGGTGTTCAATTTTTGAATTTATGTAGGTATGTATAATGAGAGAGAATAAGGTATTGAGAAGGTGAGAGGATAAGTGTAGAAGTGGTGGAATGAGAAAGGAGAGTGATACTGATAATGATAAAAAGATAGGGGACAAGTGCCACATTTGGGGGGTTTTCAATTCTAATGTATGTGAATGCATGTATGTACATGGTGAGATTATATCTGGACGCGTATATGTATAGAATAAGAGAGAGAAGTGGAGATTTAGTTTGAATAGAGTTCTACTTAGGGTTTAGATAAGAAAGATAAGAGATGAATATGAATCACTGATTCCCTGTATATCTAAAGTTAAATACATATCTTATTCAATAGTGCAAATAATATCAATTGTACACATAATAATATATTTTAATTATTCAATCTAATTAATTATTGAATTAGGAATTTAACAGTATAAACTTGTATTAAAAAAAATTGGGTCAAAAATCCGAGTCGTTACACTTTGCACTGGTTCAAACGGATTGAAAATCAAAACACTTAATTTTTTAAGATTATTTTTAATATACTAACGGTTTAAAATTTTGAAAATGTGCGAAGATCTTAATTTTTTAATCATTTTATTTAAAAAACATAATTAATATTTGTCTATAGGACTCTCATAATTAAGTGATCCAACATGGTTTAAAGTCTTGTCGATAAAAAAAAAGATTAAAGTCCTATAGTGCATAACTCAAAGGCGGCTTGAACTATTTTTTTTAAAATCGAAATTATCTATCTTTTACGTAAGAGGTATTAGATCATTCCTGCCAAAAAATGAAGTCAATCTCTTACCCTTACATACTTGATCGGACGTAAAATATCATTTAATATTGAATCTGGGTCCTGATAAAGGGGCTTTCAAAAACCCGTTAAACCGAAAATTCTACGAGAATGATTAAAACATGAAGTACAATGAAATGAACGGTATCGATCATCGTGATTGTGTTGCGATCGTTTGGCTACTATACATTAGACTATAATACAAGACCATAATTCAGAAACAATTGTAAATCGATGCATAGATTTTAAAGGTAGTTGCTAGCTCATTTTTTTAATGTTCGATTTGAACCGTTAAGATTTTACGTCTTACAGATTATAGAATTCTCACAAAAATTGGAGATCATTAGATATTGGCGACCACGTGATTAGAAGACATTTAATGCATTCGGAGACATTTACGTGTTATAGTGTACTAACCGAGAGCCGTCTAAGGTCTTTTTTGAAAATCGAAATCATCTATCTGTAACATAATACGAATTTTGTAACGCCCCGGTATTTTCTATAAATAAACTCCAAAATACATTGTATTTCAAATGCTTCTAGGCCCCTATTTTCTCTATAAATAAATTACATCATCAAAATAAACTTAAGCCGTCTTCTTCTGCATCATTCTGCTCAGCACCGAACTCTTCCAAATTATAAAATCTTTCCTGTTCGTCTCTAAACTCTGTCATAAGATGTCAGGGTCACAAAAGTAACACCGTGAGCAGTTAAGCCCAATAGCTAACTCCTACCCCTATGTCCCAAACACTAACAAAAATAACATATAACAATTTATCATTTCTATGAAAAAATTTAGCATCACAAAATAACCAAAGGTGTCAGTGTCTTTTAGAGGTATCGCAACGTATCATAAACTGCGTCATTATTTTTCAAGTATCGATTCCACTTTCCATTTTATTCCTCGAGCACTGGTTCCGCTGACCATCTTTCAGGACCTATCGGGCTCCCAGGCTAAATTCAGATTTTGCCACCCAAAAGTATTGATTCCGCTGACCGTCTCTTTCAGGACCTATCGGGCTCTCAGTCTTTAATCATTCCATAATACATACATGGCACTAGTTCCACTGACCATCCTTTCAAGACCTACCGGACTCCTAGGCCACACACACACCCGAGCCATGATTCCGCCGACCATTCTTTCAGGACCTACCGGGCTCTCATGCTCACACACGCACACTTGAGCCATGATTCCGCTGACCATCTTCCATGGACCTACCGGGTTCTCATGCTCACACAATTATTAATCTTTTCCACATTTCTTTTCTCGTTTCTCGTGTCTCGTAAACATGCATCATTTTCTTGCGTTCACATTATTCTTTCAAAGCTTGCTAAAAATCATGCGATAATAATAAATCACTAATTTCATGCAATTCTATTTCTGACAACATTGAAAATCACAACTTATCAACAATCATGCAATTAACTAAGCACTACAACGATAAAATCAACCTTTCAACTCAACAATTTAATCACGAAATATCATAAATAAATAGTTAAACATATAGCATATCAATATTATACTTAGGTGAGCAGATAGGAGGTTTCTACCGGTCTTCTTGGCGGTAGAGCGGCTACGAAGTACGTTGGGTGAAATCACAGGCAGAGTAACGTCGTTTTGGCTTGACCAAAGAATAAAAAGAAAGTAGTTTTCTTTTTCCGGAAACACAATATTTTTAGGAATTTTAAAAATTGGGATCAAGAGTGATTTTGAGTGGTATAGAAAAAGGCGGCAAGGTGGTAGTGGAATTGAACTAATTTCCTTCTTTCTGTCTCTCTCTCTCTGTCTCTCTCTCTCTCTCTCTCTCTCTCTCTCTCTCCCTGGTGGCGTGTGATGTGGAATGGAGGGAAGAGGTGCTAGCTATTTATATTAGTTGGGTTAGGGTATAAACCAAGCATATTCTTTTCTTAATTAATATCAAATGGAATAATTCCAAGGATATTCTTTTGTGCCAAAGCATATTCCTTGAATAATAAAATCTAAGAGTTTGATACCGAGAATATTCTTATAGTAATAAAATCTAGGATTTTATGCCAAGAATATTCTTAGAATAAAATCAAGGTAGATTCCAAAGGATAAGATCATAATCTTACAAAATCTTATAATATCTAAACAAAATCCAATAATATCCAACAAAATCTAATCATATCTAATAAAATCTCAATCAAATCTAATAAAATCTTATCATATCTAATAAAATCCCATAAAATCTAATCCTAATCATATCTATAAGATCCAATCCAATCTTAACAAATCTATATCAAATCCCTCCTAGATTCATCCATATCCTTCCTAGATTGCTAGGATCACGAAACGAAGGTTAGGATTCTATAATAGTTGGGTACAATCACTCTAATAATTGATAAAATAATTTTTAGTAAAAGAATTATAATAAAATGTTAAAACAAATTGACGTGAAAATTCGGGTCGTTACAAATTCAATCAACCGTACCAAGAATGAGGTTAACCACAATATGGATAGACACTTGATTGGACATCAAAATTCTTTTTATTTAAGAATTTGTGTGCCGATAAAGAGGCGTCCTTGACCCGATCGAGCCAAAATTTTACGAGTATTTTATGATTAGAAAGACAAAAAAAAATGAACAATTTCGATCGAGAAGCTTATACCGTGATCAATGTAATCGGAATAAATATTTCCTTTCTTTGAATTTTTTGCAAAGAAGAAAAAATATTATTATTCCCCGACTAAATTTATTTTTTGTCGGCAAAACTCTATAAATCCCGACCAAAAAATTTAGTCGGGAAATGCATTTCACTTAATGATTTTTTAAATTGTAAAAATTTGACATTCCCCGACTAAAATAGACTTTAGTCAGCAAAAAGATATAAATTCCGACAAAAAGATTTAGTTGGGAAATATATTTCAGTGAAATGGTCACAAAATGTATACTGTCAGCGACTACATTTATTTGGTCGCCAATTGGTATAGTTTTACCGACTAAAAAACTATTTTAGTCGCCAATTGGTATAGTTTTACCGACTAATAGAGATTGGTCGGTAAATGTGCGCGCATTTGCTGACTAAATGGTTTTAGTCGCTAATTTGTATAGTTTCAGCGACTAAATGGTTTTCAGTCGGGAATGATGTAAATTGTTGTAATGTACCAAAGAGAAACCGATGAGTGCAGTCAATTTTAGGCAAGATTAAACAAAAAGTCTGGATTGTAAACAAGTTAATGGGTCTAGAATGTTGATGGAAATGAAGATGACGTAGTAAACAAATTGTATGAGATGGAAGTTCTGGATGCAAACAGGGCTGGATGGCTTCCCTAATCAGCTCAAAAATAGGAAAAGTTAATTTGGGATGCTATCTCACTTGTAGTCAATATGGTCCATTTGGAAAATGAAAAATGAATGCATTTATTTGCTTCTAGCCATTAGTGTTACATAACACCAACTACGCCTTGAGAAGACAAGCATAAACAGAGCATGCATCTACATGTCCGCATTATATCTGGAGATTGTCAATCAACCTAGCCTTCACTTTTCTCATACACCACAACTACAAACCACTGGAATTAATTTCTTGACAGTCTCACTACCAAAAAAAACAATTAAAGAAAAGCAAGTCCTAACTTATTGACAAGAGATAAATAATATATTCAATTTTTTCTTTGGAATGACATATCAGTTCATATATCATTAGCAGTGTTTTGTGCTATGTTGTGTTGGTCAGTCCCTGTTACATGGGTTAAACTTCAAGCTAAGTAAGAGCTTCATTTTCTGTTTTTTCCCTTTTTAACTCCAAATTTTTTGGAGGGCTAAGGGTTGTGGCTATTGACTATTGTGTGTGGTGTCCTGTCTTCTCGGCAAAGTTATATTTTTTGTTTGGGGACTGTTTCTACTACTCCCTTTGCTTACTATTCGATCTCTGTCAGCTGCTACATCTTGGAGGGCTATGAGATGAAACTATCGATATATGTTTCAGTTCACCTAAACTGTCTTATGAGCAAATATCCTAACATCATCTCAAAACATATCATTTTTTCGTAAATAATTAAACCTTCAAGTACATGAAATCTCTATGCAATCCATATATATATTGAGAGAGAGAGAGAGAAGGGGGGGGGGGGGGGGGGTGTTACCTAAAGAAGCTTCTATTTTATGACTTGCAAAAGATGACCCTTGATTTGCTCGGGGAGAAACTTGATTTAAAATGCCACTAGCAATATCTTGAACCTAAGTCATTGAAGAAAGAACTGATATGAGAACATAAACAATGCAAGCACATTCAAATTAAACTTATCTTTACATCACAAGTAAAGATAAAGTTATAGTCATAACTTGAAAACTGGACTGCCTAGCCAAGAAGTCAACAACTAATTTTACAGTATTCAGTTCACTGACTGCAGAATTCAACTTATCTTCTAACACCACTATATAATTATCTTTCTCTCTCATTCTTTCTTCCTTTAAAGCCATTCTCAACCTTGCATCACTATTGGAAGTTGACCCACAAGTTTTAGGAGTGTGCCCAAATCCCAAACCGCGAAAACGATCACTATGCTCGTTCTTGTCTATCACTTGAGAGTAGATGTCATTCATTGACCAGTTTATTTTCCCCTTTGTGTTCTCTTCAGGGATACTTTGTTGCGACGCCATCAAATCCTTCATTTTTCTCTGCAATTCATATAAATATAATAACACTCATGCTTTTACAAGTATCATTTGGCTATAAATATATACTTCTCTACATTGTAATGCAATTTGAATGCAAAAATTAAGCTATCATACCATATTTTCAATCGCCTTATCACTCACAGGGGTTTTTCCGTCTTTCTTCGTGTGAGTTGGCTCATACAACATTGTTCTACTAACTTCGACTTCATTTTTTCTCCTATATTATAACTGTTTTATTGACCATATCATCCAAACAATTAAAGAAGTGCAAAAAAATCGTACAAGCAATTAATACAAAATACCAGTTCATGGGTATGTTGTGCATCAGTTTTCAATCTAGGTGTATGAGGATTGTTTTTCTCCTTCATATGTCTCTTGTTAGCAATACTAAAGAGCTTTTTTCAGAGATTGTAAACAAAAAGCATCATCATATAGAGAAAAATTAATGAAGACCATTGAGTCACAATTAATGTATTTTACATATATACCTGTCGATCAGTTGAATACCAATAATCTACAAGATCTGCATATTGCTCCTGTTTAACAGTCTTAGGTGCTACTGCAACAACTTGTGCAACTGTCTTTGACTCATCATAATATTTTGCTTTCAAGTTACATCTCCATTGTCGCAACTTTTCCCCAAGTGACTTCAGTGTGTTGTGCTTAATTTGGTCTCTCTCATCATCCGGAATAAAAAACTTGAACTACAAGAAAATAACATAAAACCATATATTTTAGCTACCTTCTGATGAAACAAGACCAATATACTAAGATTGAAAACTTAATACCTCAATGATGCTCCAACAATCTTCTTTATAGTGATTAAGCACATAATGCCAACTTTTGCAATTGATTGGGCATAAGTGTGGCTTCTGTGCAACAATTCCTATAAGACGATTGAACACACCACTTTCTTCTCCAATAGGAAGACAAGTTGCATTAAAGTCAACTACCACTTTTTTCCAAGAGGAAGATTCCAAATGTCCGACAATCATGTGATTCCTCTTTTGGTTTGAATATTTGATTCATCTATTAAAAATTAGTTAGATGTTAAAAAATCAATATAAAACATAATATCAAGTTTTGGGGAAAATAAGAACAGCTTACGACATACCTCTTATTCCAACTTCAACTTCATTGAATGTCTCATCATCTATATTATCTGCTAACTCAAAGTTGTCCTCTTCTTGTGGCTGAATGGGCTGTGGCTGAATGGGTTGCGGTTGAGTAGGTTATGGTTGAATGAGCAGTCGTTGAGTGGGCTGTGACTAGATGAGCTGTCGTTGACCATGCTGTGGCTGATTGATCTGTGGTTGAGTGGGTTGTGGCTAAGGTTGTGAAGGCTAGGAAGCACTATGAGAAGATGTAGGCTGTGAAGATACATGTGATAGCAAAGGGTGTGAAGCGCTATGTGAGTGCGTAGGCTGTGAAGCAATATGAAAGTGGGTAGGTGTAGGCTGTGGCTACGGTCGTGAAATATTTGGTGATTTATTAGGCTCAGAATCAACCTCCACGTCCAAAATGCAGCATCTTTTTTTTCTCATGTCTGCAAGAATAAATAATTAAGACAATCAGAATAATAGACATAGAATGATTATAATTACAATTAAAGGCTATGAAAATAACAAGACTTCTCGAAAGAAAAAGAAGAGTAATCAGCTTAGTGGCCGTGCATATATAGTTGGAAACACATACATAGTTCATAGCTAAAAGAGCTTACAAACAAGCGCACTAGGACTTAACTCACTCTTAGATCATTTTGGGAGAGAGATCAATATCACTGTATAGGCATGTACATTCTCATCATCTGGAGGTCTATAGTCATCATCCAACTCAACCCTACTACGCTTTCCATTGTCATTTGCTCACTTGTGCTAAGCCGAACCCTACAACGAAGTTGCAATACCCTTCAACCCTAATGAATTCAACACCTCATTGTTCCTCTTTATTGTCTCATTTCTTTTTCTCCCATAATCTGGTATGACTTGATTTGCTATAAAACCTGGTTGGAGCAGTAATTTTCTTCCTTTGGACATTTTGTCTACCTATGAACTATAGATAAAGACAACCTTTGAAATTAAAAATATGAAGACCAAGAAGACTGTCAAAATTAAAAAAACAATGTAGCAAGGCATACTATTTAAATCATCTTTTATTACAGTTTTAAAGGGCATTCAATATCGAGATTAAATAAGAGCAGTAACACTAGCAAACTATGCATAAAATAAAAAACCAAAGCCAGCACCTCAGATAAGGAAAATAATTATTTTTCAACCTTCTACTCCAATAGGATATATATATGATCTAAAAGTATGTAATTGAAGGCTATGGAAAGTAATGAGGACACAATATAAAAGAAAGGCAACGCTCGCCACTTAGCTTAATGACTATATATCAAGAGGAAGAAACTTGTAGTTAACAGTTAAACTTGCAATCAATATATTGATAGTTAAGACACTGAAACGAGTAAATAATAGGTAAACACTAGTGTTCAAAAAGTTAACATCATGATAAAAATAAACATAGTTATGTTTATCATCTAGAAATCCTCATCGGAGTCGGAATGATTCAGCAATTGGGCTTTTAAATGTAAGTGAGTCGATGGTAGTCCCGATTGCATCATTTCTAAACCAATCAAGGTTGTCATGTACATCTACAGGCATGTCTTCAACTAGCAGATCATAAGACTCATTGTCATAATACGTGCCAGCTTCATCTTCTTTCCTTTCACTGTTACCAACATCAAACACATCCCTAGCTTTTGTCCTAACCGCAACGAGCCATTTTTTTATCTCTTAGATCTTTTACGTAATAAACTTGTGAAGCTTGATAAGCCATAATGAATGGTTCATCGTTCAACTGCTCTTCCATGTGTATCAAACGTGAGAAATTCACAAGAACAAAACCATAGTCATCTATCTTATGGCCCCTGCTTGTGTTGACATCAACCCAATCACATTTGAATAAGACATATCTCAACTTTTCAAAATAAATTAACTCAACAATATCCGATAGAATGCCGTAGTATAAGCTTCCTCCTTCAACTACCACACACACCCCACTATTCTGAGTTTTTTTGGTTTCCTCGCTACTTTTTACTCAAAACTTGAAACCATTAACAACATGACGTTTGAATGTTCTAGCCTCAGTGTTTGGACCTCGGCAAGCCATTTGATTTTTTCACTCAGTAGTTGTTTCCTTGTGTTATTCATAACCTCAACCTGACATTGATATGATGATCAAAATACTAACCAGCACTGTCTTTTTAAAACATTTGAATAAGGCAATTATTATAGTAACTAGGACAATACTTACATATGATCTGAACCAGTCACAAAACTTTTTCATGTGAATCTTGTTGACAGCTTCATCACTTAGGCGATGAGGGCGACTTTGTCTTTTTATATATTCTTTATGTTCCCTATTAATAGAAAACTATGTTGTTATCATTATAAATACTAAACATCGTTATAAATACTAAACGGAGCACGTGTTAGCGGTTGTTACTAAAGTCCAAAATGTCACTTACATGCAGTATGGAATTATTTCATCACTATTGAATAACACATAACGATGAGCTTGTGTCCACGACTTTTGATCAAGTTCAAAATTCGTTATTGACCCAGAAGCATCTTCAACGTTTCACGACGGTCGATTAAATACGGTCTCGACCGAGTCTAAATATCGTGAATAGAATGTTAGGCACTCTGCTATGTATCCTTTGCAATAGAACCCTTGGGGTGGGCTCTATTGCAAACGTACGACTTAAGTCGCTGGAGATACCTACGGTAAAATGATAAAGCTAAATTAATTAAAATGGAGCACAAATGAAAGTTAAAAGTCAACATATATAAGGCATAAGTCAGACCTTTCAATTGGATACATTCAGCGGTAATGAACAGGCCTAGCAATTTTAGCCTTCGTAGCCAAATGAACGACTAAGTGCACCATAACTATGAAAAATGAGGGAGGGAGAATTTTTTCCAAGTTGCATAAAGTCATCGCTATTTGCTTCTTGAGTCGCTCAAGTTCTTATATTTGTAAGACTTTAGAACATTCTTCCAGGGTCGGCCCAATCCTAAGAGGCCTGGGCCTTGGGCACCCTAATAATGTCCAATTTTTGGGGCACTTTAATTTTTTTAATACTTGGGTTTGACTATGACTCTTTTTAGCCCAATACCATAAAAAAATGTCCATCCAACATACAAATAAAGGCCCAAATACTCAGATGACCAAAAAACTCGGTGGCATTGTTGTAAATTTGAGAACTAATTGGTCCATTTAAAAAAAAGATAAGAAAAGCATTGGCATGTTTTTGACATTTTTCCATTCCAGTCCAATCACTCTCTCTCTCTCTCTCTCTCTCTCTTTGGAAAATAACCACATTCGCTCACTCTCTCTCTCATCTGAAAAATAACCACCGACATATCATATTACAATTACCCCTGACCTATTGTTCTGTCAATTCTTAATTTTAGCTACAGCTTAATTTTGACTTTAAATTTTCAATTTATAGCTAGTGCTCAATGATTTTTATTTCCCTCATAAACTCCTTGCTAGAATATATTTTCCAATTTTCTCCCCTCTCTCTCACCCCTCATCCTCTTCTTCATCCTATTCGTTTGTTCAACTCTCTATATTCTCCTTCACTAATTACTACTCCCTCCGTTCCTAAATAAATGTCTGTCGCGCAAACCTAGTCCTTTAAAAATATGAATTTTTTGTTAAAAGATTTAAAATTTTTCACCACATAAAATAACTCATTGATGTCTATTCATTTGTGAAAAAAAAATTGTTTTGTTTTATGAAAAAATGCATCTTTTTAAAAGTCTAAGTTTGCTGAGACTCAACGTAGTTCTATTTTCATTTATTTTCTCAACAAGTTTTCTTGGTGGTCACACAGACCGTTAGGTTGTGTTTCCGTAGATGTGGATTTCAAGAGAAGGAATTTGTCATGAGTAACTTTTGCTTCTAGAAATGCAAGCCGAGTAGTATTCAAGTGATACTCATGCGTTGTTGAGATAATATGTATTTGCCTATTTGAAGACTTTGTATTCTGTGTTCGTATGCAATAATTAATAGAACTTTATATTGGTTTGGCTTTCTCGTATTTTGATCGTTGCTGTAAAAATTGTTAAGTATTAGGGGCACACTTTTTATAATTTGGCTTTGGGCACTCAAAACCTTTGGGCCGGCCCTGCGTACTTCTCTAAAGTAGCAACAAAGCTCAATTAATGGTAAGACCACTTTCTTTGGCAAAGAACCTCGTAATGCTATCGGAAGAAGTTGTTGAATCATTACATGAGCATCATGACTCTTCAAACCTCCAATTTTACATTGTCTGAGTTTAATACAATATGAAATATTCGAAGCATAACCGTCAAGCACTTTAATCCTCTTCAAAACTTTCAAGAAATCATCTTTCTCTTTTGGAACCATAGAGAAGCAAGCTAGTGGCAAATATGTCCTATCGGAACCTTATCTTTTGTTGGTGTAGTTCGCTTCTTATACCTTTCTCTACTAGGTCAAGGCGTGCCTTCAAGTTATCCTTTGTCTTCCCATCCATGTTCAACACAATGCCGTGCACATTGTCAAACACATTTGTCTGTATATGCATCACATCCAACATGTGACGCAACATGAGATATGACCAATATTCCAATTGGAAAATATATGCTCTGCTTCTTTCATGGTTGTACCCCATCACTATTTATGTTTCTTAATTTCTTCAAGTTAGCCTCGGTCTTTCCAAATTCATATTCAATGCCTTCTATTATCGATTTGACCTCAATGCCGGATAACATTGTAGAAGCAGGTCCCATTTCTTGGGTGCCATCAAATGATATTGTATCTTGATGATAACTATGGTCTTCGTCGAGGAAGCACCTATGACCCATAAAACAATATTTACCTCTGTTTTTTAACCACTCAGAATGAGTGTTATAATTGCAAAAAGGACATGCTAGGGCACCCTTCGTACTCCAACCAGACACGTCACCATAAGCTAAAAGATCATGTATTGTCCACATTAGTGCTGCCTGCATAAGCTGGAAGATCATCTATTGTTTTACTTGCTGTCGATTCAAGTTAGCCTCGGTCTTTCCAAATTCATATTCAATGCCTTCTATTATCGATTTGACCTCAATGCCGGATAACATTGTAGAAGCAGGTCCCATTTCTTGGGTGCCATCAAATGATATTGTATCTTGATGATAACTATGGTCTTCGTCGAGGAAGCACCTATGACCCATAAAACAATATTTACCTTTGTTTTTTAACCACTCAGAATGAGTGTTATAATTGCAAAAAGGGCATGCTAGGGCACCCTTCGTACTCCAACCAGACACGTCACCATAAGCTAAAAGATCATGTATTGTCCACATTAGTGCTGCCTGCATAAGCTGGAAGATCATCTATTGTTTTACTTGCTGTCGATGGTCGACAGAGAAATATTCTAAGTACTGGAATGTGGATGTTTTGTGGTGATGGAATTTGGTTCTTGCTGTATTTCAGGACTTCTCTGAAAGCAAACGTAATGAAGTGAATGGAGATGGAAGAAGAATAACAAAAGGACTTTATTATTCTTCAAAGTAGAAGTTAATCGACAATGTAAACACAGTCGAGTAGACAGTTACGTTACAAGCTACTCCTAAAGCAAGAAAAGTTAAGTACAGATAAAAATAGAAGCCTTTGGGCAATTGAGTGGAGGTTTTACAATGAGGTCTAAAAAGGCTATTTATAGGAAAACAAAGATGTATAGGAAATAACTTCCTAACTTCCCACTACTCTTCATTCTTCTAATTTGCTTCCAAGTGTCCAAATAACTTCCCTTCAACTTCAAAGTGTATAGAACAATGATAAGTGCTCTTTTAACTTCTAAATATGTAGGAGCATGCCAAATATCCTGCACTTCATTAAAATACAAAGAAATAAAAACTAGTTATCTTATAAATACGAAATAATACAATATGAAGCATTCGCATAATCGCCACCTTCCGGTCGATCATTGACAGACGGTAAATTTATGGTGTAAACAGTAGCCTAGTTGGCAGGGTTCACTACCCTCTTTGACAGAGACGTGGGTTCGAATCTCGGTAGGTGGTTTGGCCTCACATCTGCGGATGAGTCTTTGAACCAATGAAAGGGGGAGCTTATGCCAACTTTGCACCAGGTGGTGCTATGATGATGGCCCGTCCATCCAGGCAGTAGCTATGGCTCGCACTGAACATTCTATCAGCGGGTACGGAGCTTATATGGTCACGTCCAAGGAGAGTTGCTATGCTGGTTGCCCATCCCACCCTTTTGGTAATAAAAAAACGTATGAACTTATTTAACTTAAGATTTTTTTCCATATGTAGCATTTGTAGGGTTGCTGAGTTAGATTAGTATAAAGGGTGATTAATACAACGGGAGTCGGTGTTGGTCTGTCAGTATGAACCTTAAATCTCTCAACTCTTTAACTGCTAGTACATAACCATCATAGATTAGGAAATTGATTTTGGCATTCCAATTTTAGTCACTGGCACTCTATTTTGTGTGTTAATCATGTAAGAAAACAAACCTAAAAGTGGAGTGTCATTGGCTAAAAGTAGAGTGCCAAAATCGTCTCCCCAAAGATTATTGCATAAATAGAAATTTGATAAGGCAAATTATATTATAGTAGTAGAATAGGATTGTGTATAGAATCCTAGACTATATATTATTCCAGTAATAGGTCTAGCTCTGAACTCTTAATTAATTTCGTTACCTAAATTGTATGCTCTTTCTGTAGTGTCAATGTCAATACTTTGTGTGTGTGCGAGTGAAACGAAATCGTTACGGGCTAAATGTAACCAATACTTTGGCCAAGAGTTTCGTTATTATTGTCTTCCACCAATGTCACTCTCCTTTTTCTTTACCTCACTCTATTCCACCGTCACTATATTCAACCCTAGTCAAACGCACATCGTCGTCGCAAAACCATGTTCAACCATCATTAAACACCGACCTGTTTTCACCTACATTGACACTACAGAAAGAGCATACAACTTAGGTAACGAAATTAATTAAGAGTTCAGAGGTAGACCTATTACTGGAATAATACTTTGTGTGTGTGCATGTGAAACGAAATCGTTACGGGCTAAATGTAAAACAACGTACTTTGGCCAAGAGTTTCGTTATTATTATCTTCCACCAATGTCACTCTCCTTTCTCTTTACCTCACTCTATTCCACCGTCACTATATTCAACCCTGGTCAAACGCACATCGTCATCGCAAAACCATGTTCAACCATCATTAAACACCGGCCTGTTTTCGCCTCTCCAAAAAGAGAGTCTCGACAATCAATGAGCTATTAAGTATTTAAGGGGGGAGGGAGTTCTATTTAATTTAGCTGGTTACTTATGGTGTGGATAGATTGTCAATAATTTGAATAAAAAAAGGGTCAAGACTTGTATTTAAGCTTGACAAGTTTATAAACTTCAATCTTTCCCTAGATGTTCAAGTCTATCTATATAAGTTCTAATGCCTGTAATCTCATTTAAAATTATTCTTTACATTTGTCCAGAATGTCGTCATAAAAAAAAAAACAGTGGCAGCAAGTGGAGTATCAATTTAATGGCGGCGATTTATACTCCCATGCATTAGGGGCGACTGTTTGAACTCCGCCACATTCTCATTTCCCCTACTAACATGCATTAACCTCCTAATGATTTTCAAGACAAAAAAATGAAAATGAAAAATAGCTACCAATGTATTTGGTGGAGGCCTCTAGTTTCGACACGATGGACTCGTTATACGTACATTTGATAATACTAAGGAAATTGATTTTGGCACTTTAGGTTTAACCACTGGTACTCCACTTCGTGTCTTGATCATGTGAGAAAACAAAAATAAAAGTGGAGTGCCATTGCCTAAAAGTGGAGTGCCAAAATCTCATGGCTAGTTTAGTTAGCTGTCTTAGTTAGTATTTTTATTGTTTCAACAAACACAAACGTAAAATCTCAAGTAAAATAAATTAATTGGTCACTATTATTTTATTTGCTTCTATGTTCTTATTTTTATGTGTAGTGGACTATATCAATAGGTAAGTAAGTCAAATAGTTGGTCAAGTTATTTTGTTTAATTATTTGACATACTAAATGAACCCACGACATATTATAGCACTATTTTGAGCTATATCTGTCTCCTAATCTATGGTCCATAAATAGTCTTACATCCTTGCTTTCTTTTTCTTTTCTGTTCCCTTTTTTTTTTTTATAACAATTAGGATGTTCGAGACAGTTTACGCGCATCTCTACTAATCGCATTCCCTGTTTGGTTTATGGAAGACCACTTACGTCCGAACTAGGGGATTCACAAGAGATTTCTCTCTTGTGGCCTGGGCCCAAAATATTGCCAAATTTCAAACTCAAAATGTATGGATTTACTGTTCATCTGTATTGCTACTTGACCTACTAAGGGCAAATCCTTGCTTTCTTTATAAAAAAATAAATAAAATAGAAGTCTATATAAGAACCACAAACAACATACTATACATTATACAAACACGTAGAGAGACAGAAATGTTTGGGTCCCCCGTACACTACATCCACATGTGCATGTGGGCGCTTTTGTGAAAATATTTGTATAAGTGTTTGTAATTGTAAAATAATTATTTTTAAAAAAATAATAAGTACATATTTATCGGTCACATCTCTAACCACACATTTCTCACATATACGTGAGTTCGATAGGTTTCACAATTATGTATGCGAGCCAAAAGCGTATGTGTGAGAGGTGTGGTTGGTATTTGTGCTTGCTTGTATCATGGCTCTTGTTCTTTTTATATCACAATGAATTGATCTTTCATAATCAAAACCCATGTCCCCACACACCATTGCAATATCATCTCCTCAAATCCATCTCAAAATTTCCTGCAAACGAAACATTCCAGTAAGTTACAGGAGCTACTAGTTTTTGCTTGCATTTTGCTCCAGAAATCCGCTACAGCTGAGCCCCAACTCTCTTTCTCTCTCTCTCTCTCTCTCTGAAGCACTCCGGATCGGAAACCGCGCCGTCAAGCCCTCCCGATCGAGGTACTTCTCGCCATAATCCGCGATCTCTCGGCTTAAACCACCAAATTTTTTATTTTTTTTATTTTGATTTATTTTTTTGTGAGAATTTAGATCGACGTTTGAATTTCTCAGATCTTCTGCATCCAATCACGATTTTCGAAGTTCTGGTTTCGGTGTTATGTTTTGTTTAATTGGAAAATGCTAACTAAAGACCATTGGACTTTGGATAATAGCATAAAAATGGTGTAGTGATATCCGAAAAAAATGCATTGGTATGCGCCAAACTGTATTGATGTCTGTAAAAGTTGTATTTGAGTTCTAACTGTTATGCCTTTTTGTGTGTATTGTCGCGTGCCCAATGAGCTCATGTTAGCCGGACCCTTGAATCGTATGAGCTGGTAACAGTCACTTCGTTATTGTGTATAGGAGAAAGCTCTCTTTACGTTGCAGAAGCCGCCATGATGAAACCTGAGTACGAGAAAGTTATGGATGAGTTTAGCCGGAACCTAGTAATGCTCTCTCTCTCTCTCTGTCTCTCTCTCTCTCTCTCTGTCTCTCTCTCTCTCTCTCTCTCTCTCTCTCTCTCTCTCTCTCTCTCTTTTTAATAGTTCTCTTGGTTGCATTGTTACTTCATGTCATTTTGTTTGACTTATTCCTATGTATGTAACTGCTGTTTCCTCATTACATTTGTTTGGATTCCAGTTTTTGTTCTCGTAGAATTTCTCTTTTGGTCCTTATTAGGGTTTCATTTCAATCTTTGATTCGTGCTTGTTGATAGCTCCATCCTCCCATTTGCGTGTGTGTGGTTTCTAAATATGCTACGGAGGCCCCTTGAGTTCAATCTTTGTTTAGAAGGTTTAATAAGTGACGGGAGGAGGCCCTTTGCGTGTTTTCAAAAGATACTACGGGGAAAAAATAGTTTACGTCGTCTTTGTTGGTTAATAGATGTTGCATATGGGCATAAGGGAACGGGGATGTGTTCCAAAAGGAACAAACATGTCATGCGTCAAAGGTGAATAGTACAATTTTTAATTCACCAAAGGAGTTACTAGGAGTGAGTACGAGCGAGCGAGTAGGCGTGTTGACTTGGAAAAACTAGCGGAGAACCTGGTCATGAAGTTAATTGGGAGCCTCAGCCCCTTCCTCCAGAATTTATGAAATAATTTTGATGGTATACTTACTTGAAGATAGATGCGGGGGATCGTGGTATGATGATTTGTAACTACAGGCGGTGGTGGTCTTCAGCAAACATTCTGCCTTCAGATGTGAGTGCGGGTCAGCTGTAGAAGCGAAAGGCGAAAGCCATGGCTTTTATGGAGGCACTTTGGAAACTTTTCAATTTCTGATGACCAAGAAATCTTGTCTATATCTGATACCATGGTAGTGGTGAATGCCCTTATTTGTAGTGGTGAATGCCCTTATGTAGTCCTTCAAGCCCAAAATGTGGTAAAGATGTTGATAGTTTGCAATGAATCCCTATCTCGACACTTAACCCAGCTTTGATGGTTTGCATTGAATCCCTAACCCGACACTTCAACCCCACACTAGATATGCTACTTTAATTGGAAGGATTTTACTCCTCATTTATGGGGGAGAATGGAGATCTTCATTTCAATAATGAGCTGCAATGCATCATCAAACCCGAAAAATGACGGGCACCACATCTTTGTGAGTTTGATATGCAATTGCTTTGGGTTCAATATTGATATTGTGGTTTCGTTTGTGAACTTTTTATTTTGGTTCTCGCATACTCCTATAAAGAAGGGGAAAAAACCCTTAAAGAAATTCGAACTTGACTCTCTTTATTTGGGACGAAAGCCAAGGGTGATTCCTAGGGGATATCTATTCTCATGCTCCTTGCTTTTGTTGTGATATTCCAAATGTTGAAGCTGATTAATGGGAGTTGTTATCTATAATGTTGTCCGTGTGTGAGAACACTGAGAAGCAATTGTAATTCTAGCATTCAAATCTTCAAATAAATGGGTTAGTGGTGAAACAAACAATGACCTCCTCAGTATACTACGTAGTCTATGTTACCATTCCAATTACAAGTGTGGAGGGTCAAGGAATCAATTTACACCAGCTACCTCTGGATGCTACAGATAGGTTGGCACTGTGCATCTTTTTCCTTAAAAAATGCTTTATATTATATTTGTAATATATTGGATTACTGATCATCACGAAGCCTATGTACTATGTAGGTGTGTATACAAAGTGAATAGAATTACGGTTAAACGCAGTAAAGAATTAAAGACATATTGATATCTATCCATACCTTGGATGTACTTTTGCTATCAAGATATTTTTATAAGGGCATTGATCTCATTTCGCTCCTACTTCCATTTCCCACTCGTTTCTCAAATTAATCACTAACATTAAACAGATTTGAGCTCCTTCTTGAAGGCTTAGGCCATAGTTGTCAAAGGCAAGGCGAGGCGCACTCCCATTGCCTTGCATGTACCCAGGCGAGGCGACTTTTTTTTTTTGATCCGCAAGCGAGGTGACTTTAACAAGGCGCATAAAGGTGCGCTTCTTTCAAAATCAATCACAGCCCTGATATTGTTGTGTAGGTTAAAATCCTGGTAGAACTACGATCTTTCTCTCATCGATCTCTCTCAGCCGATTGAGAGAACTCAGTGACTGAGAAGATGATGAAGCCCTGCTACTGATTGAACTCATCTCTCGTCTCCTGTGTCAATTGATCGTCTCCTGCATCAGTCGTCTCTCCTCTCCTCACCTCTCAGTCGATCATCTTTCTCACTCTTGGATCAGTCGATCGTCTCTTTCTCTGTCGTGTATATATATGATATATATGTCAAGGTATTCTCCCCTCTCTTCTCTCTCTGTACATATGTATATGTATACATTAAATTTCTGTGAACATAAACTACATATAGTTTTATACAGTATACACAGCACACTGACATACTCAATGTTTATCAGTGGCTATTAGCTAATGCAAATTGAACTTGTTTGTTTTGTTTTTAGATGTCAAGTGAAGATAATACGAATAGAACGGACCCTGCATGGAAGTATTTCTGTTTGGTGGATCCCACGAACACTAATAAATTTAAGTGTAATTTTTGTGGCAAAATAACCAATGGCGGGGTTTGTCGGGCAAAGAAACACATTGTGGGAGGTTATAGGGAGGTGTTAGGTTGTCCAAGATGCCCACCTGAGGTAAAACTGGAGATTCAAGAGTTTATGGGAAAAAATAAATCATTGAAAGATAATACGAATAGAACAGACCCCGCATGGAAGTATTTCTGTTTGGTGAATCCCACAAACACTAATAAATTTAAGTGTAATTTTTGTGGCAAAATAACCAATGGTGGGGTTTGTCGGGCAAAGCAACACCTTGTGGGAGGTTATAAGGATGTGGTAGGTTGTCCAAGATGCCCACCTGAGGTAAAACTAGAGATTCAAGAGTTTATGGTAAAAAAGAAAACATTGAAAGATCAAATGCAAATGATTCCGGATTTTGATGATAATGGTTTGGAGGATGATGAAGACGACTTCATGGAGATTGCATCTGCACGAGGTAAATCCATCGGAAGCAGTCAAGGCTCCGTTTCTAAACCTAAGCCGAAAAAGCTGAAGACTAAAGGGCCTATAAATGTATGCTATTTTTCCTCATTGGTTTAGTGTTTATTATTTGAAATATTAGTGTGTGCTATTTTTCCTATTTTCCACATAGGTGTGCCTCGCTTCAAAAAGGGGTGCACCTCTCGCTTTGGGCCCAACAGGACTTTGCTCCTCGGTGCTCCTTTCGCCCTTGAGTCCTTGACAACTATGGCTTAGCCCCAGAGGGAAGAATCTCACTTGCTTGGCAGCCTCTCTACAAAGTACCATGTGGCCTGGTTACATCTTTTATAGAGTTGACTTGGATGAGATGGTTGGAGCGCATTGGTTTGCCTACGGTTTAATCACGATTCCAAATTTTCCAATTCTATCATACGTAACTGTTATGTATAACCCTTAACCGCATATTATTCTCCTCGACTGAGATTATTTAATCCTGTGATTTCAACGTCCCAGAAGAAAATTTAAACATAAAATTCTCTTTTGGAGCCAGCCTATGAAGCATTAAAGAACTTTCCTGGGACAGAAATAATGTTCAGGTGTATTGCATAGTGATAATCATATGACTCTTATCTGACGCTTATCAAAGACGCTACACGAAGACACTTGTCTAATGTTCAGTAGCTTGCATGTGTACATCACCACAATAGCTCACAAGTCTCGTTGTCTGAATTCATGAAGTTATATTTAATTAAGTATGGATATGCATATAGGGTATTCATACCAAAGAACCTAAGTTTTCTTAGCACAAGAATCTCTAAGTTGGATTATCTAATATCCATACCATATTCAGATTCCCCCTGGATTCGGTGCCAATCAATTGCCAAACTTCTCTGGCGACTCTGCAAAGGTGTCTCCGCTCAGGTACTTTGGCTACCACACCCTTACTTCGGCTTATGCACAATTACACATACATATCAACAAACATATACTGATATGGCTAGATTTGCATTGATTTTCTACTATACTTCGCTTATAGAACTTGTGTTCATGTTTAAAGAATGACAAACTTGTAATGATTCAAGATCTTTTAATCTATATTTTACGGCATTATCTCACATTTATACTCAAGTATATGTAAGTCGTGGCTCTCTATCCTGCTTTAAATTTGAATGTTCGGGGTAGAGTCCTAAAATTTTGATGAAGGTAGCCTCTGTTTACATCTGTATTAGGGGGCTGTTTTGGCTGTGCCAGTTGAGTTCTTCTGATATGTATTAACTAATTTAAAATCTACTCAGAAAGTTCCAAATTCAAGTAGGGTTGAACAAGGGACTTTTATTCTTGGAATTTTAGGCTAGGCAACTCTATGTTTTCAAGGATTGTTTTCCTGCAGCTACTAGCTTTTGTATTTTTGAAGTGTTTTACTTTCAAAGAGAACTATAATAATTATCTAATGGGTGAATGATCCAGGTTTAATAGGACTAAATTATTTTATTTGGGACTTCCAAATGGGGCCTTAATCAATTTAACCAAAATGCCCTTCATGCTTGATGGATGTGCGCTTAGAGAAAACTAGTGTATTCTTGATATTTTTCATATATTCTCTGGTTATGTAACATGTTCTTTGTTTACGTCTTCTTATTAGTTGTTTTGTCATTTTATTTTGGGGGAACATTGCCTTACATCAGATCAGATCTTGATTGTCAAGAAGATACTAAAAATGTTAATTTCCTTGACTAAGGATGAACCTACACCTTGCTTAAATGTGCATCTTTTTAAAGACATTTTTTACTTTGTCTTTCCAATCTTGGAGTTGGAATCCCCTTTTCTATGGATCAAGATCCTCTTCTAGACCCAATCACTCCCTTTGTCCTAATCTGTTTGTCCAATTTGGGGTTTACCAATTATTTAGGGAACATAATCATTACACTTTACAAACTTTTACTTTTCAAAAATGCCCTTCAATTCAAATTACACTTGTCACTTCAATTCAAGGGAGAAGGGTAAAATGGAACTTTCAGAGGATTTTGTTCTTGGAATTTCCTAAAACAATTTGGGTCATTAAAAAGTCAAAAAAGTAAAGAGTTAGTGGAGCCCCATTTTTATCTTTCAAAAGTGAACAAAACAATTTGGACTTTTCTAAATGGTACGCCCTTTACTGTTTAGTACAGATTTCTCAACAATGTTTTATTCTCCTATGTTTATATATATATATATATATATATATGGGGCGGTTCCGGGAACACCCAAAAAAACACCTCATAGTTTCCGATCAAATTTTGATGATTTGAGCCACTCAATGTTATCAGAACGTGATTTAAGGGTACCCGTGAGAAATCAGCAAAAAAAATGACCGGGAAAGGCTTGATCCGAACAGTTTTTTATTGAACGGTTCAAATAAAAACTGCTCAAATCAAGCCTTTCCCGATCATTTTTTTTGTTAATTTCTCGCGGACACCTTTAAAATCACATTCTGCACACATTGAACAGTTCGGACTTCGGATCATAAAAATTTGATCGGGAACTATGAGTTTGAGATTTGGGGTGTTTTTTTAGGTGTCCCTTGAACCGTCCCGTGTATATATATATATGGCCTGTTCAATAATTAGTGTTAGTGGAGCCCAATTTTATATCCTTTGTGTCCAGTTAGAAGTTACTGTCTCTCGAGAAAAGAAACAGGAACCTTCTTCTTGATTTTTAGCCATTGCTTGAACTTTAGTCTTCCTTGAATTTGGAATAGATAACTTACATTAATGCAGTTTGACATTTTGTGGCATGCAGAAGACGGTGTACTTATTTTCTTCTAAATCCTTTAGCCCCCGAAAAGTAAATAAGTATTTTAACCTTGCATCTTGGCACTATTTTCTAAGTGTTGTGTTTATGTATTGAAGGTATGTTGTTGAAGTACGCCGTTTTCACAAAATCGCTGAATAGATTTTCACAACTTCCAATAAGTCTGATTTGCTATTGTTTCCAATTAATGGTTTAGGCAAAATAACTCTCATGGTGGGGCCACACACAAACGTAAAGGCGTGCCATTTGTGGATCTGGATCCTCAACAGCCTGTTCTTTCTGTGGCACCTCTCAATAGCGTACCCTATACTGGCCCACCTTTGTCCCCTGTACAGAGGGAAACTGATCCAACAGTTAGCAATGAGCCTGCTTTGGTGTTCTTGCCTTCTCGCCCATATGAGGAAGAGTGGAATAACATTATAGCTGCGACCAAAAGGGGAGTTGGCTTGACTGGAAGTGCTGCAAGGGGGAAAGTGGGAGCAATTATAGGGTTGATGAACATTGGCGAAGGTGAGGAGACATATCTTTTTCGTGTCTCCCTCCCAGGTGTGGCAGCAGATAAAAGTAAGTTTCATATTCGGATGATTATTCAACAAATTGCAAAATTTATAGTTCATTCATGGAGTCTGCATATGCTCTTTTTTCTTTCTTTCTGGACATGTTAATTTGATTCAATAGCATATTAAATTGATCTTTCTTGTTACACAGATATTTCCTCCACTAATTTACCATGTTAAGAGGGAAAAAGTTGAATTTGAAATGTTGTGTAACCATTGGAATGTAAGTAGGAGCATAGTTAGGGATTTCTTATGAATGGAAAGGGTTGCTTGAAAACCATGTAAAATTGAAATCATTATGTTCTTGTATTACATTTTCTCAGTATCTCTCGTTGTTGATCAGGTAGTTATTGTTATAAAAATGTTTCTTGATGGCAAGATATTTTATTGGCCTCCGCTATTATGGTTCACTCCTGATGATCAATATGAGCATTCACTTTGTAACTGCAGGCACATTTAGTTGTGATATTGAACCTACTGGTAAAGTAGTCATAAAGGGAATAACGGCAACGGGTGAGAGAATTGTTCGCAGATACTCCCAAGTATTTGAGATGCGTACGCGAAATCTTTGCCCACCGGGACATTTCTCTGTTTCATTTGAGCTACCGGGTCCAGTTGATGAGCAACGCTGTACTCTCTCTTTCGGAGTTGATGGCATTCTTGAAGGGAGTGTAAAGAAAAGGGCCCTGGACGGGTCATGACTTGATTAACATGAGCGGTTAGAAGCGTTTTCTCCTATTTCTTTCCTTGTTTTTCACTTTATTGGAGAAATTGCAAGAGGAGGCCATTGACAGTTCTCTGACTTGGTTTCCATTTTTATTGCTCCCCTTGTATTGTCATCCCATTTGTGGACATCAAGACTTTTCCCAAAATGAGAATGTGGTGGTTGTGTAGAATTAATCCTAGTGCCTTGTTAGAGATCTAATGCGGTGTGGGATATGATTCCTATTTGAACCCCTGTACTGAGATTGTTGTGTTTGTGAAGGGATGAATACTGTAATTTAATGATGTATTTGGGCTGCTCGCGCGGCATTTTTGTTTGTAAATCCTTTTGCTGGTGGTTGTATATAGGCAGGGGTGTTTCTATTATCAGCAATCTTATGCTCTGCGTATAACCTATTTTGTATGGAATTGTATCGATTTTAAACTTTTTCAAATTTCCTGATTCTGGTGTTGATTCCTGTGTTCTACTTACAATCTATTCCAAATCAGGATCACTTGATCAAACAGATTTTGTGAGTCTGAATTCAAGAGGAGCTCCAGCAAGAAAACTGGGTTCGACCGTCCGGTCTTTTAGTGAGCAACTTTTGGATCTCACTTTGATGATTCGAGTCGCTTGCATTTTAGGGTTTTTTTAAGCAAGCTGCTTAAGTCCCGGCCAAATGTGAATCCAATTATACTAGAAAGGAAAATCGTCTAACCGCCTGAATTCGCATAACTAGATTGGGAGTGGCAGCTCTCCAATTGATTTTATAACTGCTGTACGTGCTTCATGCAGAAGAATGTCTAAATTCAGAAACCACCTTCAAGGGAGGATCCAGAAAATTAATCGATGAGCGGCTACAACCATGGTGGTGTTCAAACTTACCTAATTTACCTATAGGATTATTATGAGTAATTTATAATTCGCTGGAATTGCCATTGAACTGTTGAAGCAAGACTTTGCTTTCAGTATTCGGAGTTTGTTTAAAAATAGGTGCAAGACCAAAAGAGGCTGTTTCTGCTCAGTTTCTTAATTTTTAAGTACTTATTTTTCGTTTTAAGAGTTAGGTCATTCTCTCATAGTATATCACCTTTAATTCAAAAAATAAGTTCTTATTTTCCTTAGCTCAACGGGACCTAAAATTGCCAACAAAGCCACGTAAGGATTTGTACCCTGAAAATACAATTTGAAATGGAAAAATGACAAAAAAAATTTCGAATCAAAACAGGAAATGAGAAGCTGTAAATGATGTAGAACTTTAGGGTGCATTAAAAGTCTCAAAAATAATTATGTACGCAAAAGTGCAATTTTCAAAAGGCTAAGGGGGTAATTTTGCTCTGTCGACACTGCAAACAATGTAGTTCTTTTTTCTTTTCTTTTTTGCTCAAAAAGGATAAATCGATATTTCAAAGACATGTCTATTCTTTCAGATGAGGGATCTAGCTTGCTGATCATAAATAATGGTAGAAACTCATGACAAATCTACCCATAAAAAATTTGGATTTCTAGAGATCAGCGGCGGAGCCAAGATTTGAGTTTGGGAGAGGAGAAGTTAAAGTAAAACAAGCACTAATAATTAATAAGACAGCAAACGAGCCGAGCTCAGTCAAGCTTAATTCGGACTGTCCAATCTCGGCTCTCTGGAAATGGGGTTGGCTCGAGCTCAAATCAAGCTTAGGAATTGAATGAAAGTGCATGGCATGGGTTCTTACTGCCAATTGATCCTATCAAGGTTGATAGTATAGATATGAATGACAAGGAGTTGGAGGATCACAGCAAGGAGGTCCAAAAATATGGGTAAATGATGAGGAGAATTGCAGGCAGGAATCACTTACGGAATTGTTTGTCAGACACTAAGTTTTATGATTAGTATTCAAGCTCTTGATCTACTGCTAAGAGAATATGGATGGAGGGCTTTACAACAAAAATACGAAACTGGGGAGGCCGGCCGGGGCTAAGAAATATACTTGTAGCCATTATTTTAGGTATCAAAATGGCGGAGGCCAGACAAGTCAGTGTTGGCCTAGACACATGAAAACTTAAAAATGTTGTTCGTGAAATTGTGTTCGATCGAAGACGTTTGAGTGGTTGAGCAAATGCAGATTGCAGCGGTCATCGACAAATTACCAGGTTCAAGGAAAGAGTTTCTAAAAGGGATTTGTCAGTTGTCACAAGCAATCAGAGCTTACTCTCCAGGAAACATAATGAAGAGGAAGCAAGCAAGCAAGCGAGATAGACGATTCTATTGCAATCAAGCAAACGTTTCCTAGTAAATTGGGAAAGACTTGGGGAAAAGGACTAATGGGAAGACCAGGGAATAGTTCAGCGCAGATAAAATAATGGAGGAAATCATGTCCACAAATGACTAGTGTCGAAAAGATTGGCCCATTTGGGCATATATTATGCTTCAACCGCTCAAATTACAACCGAATTCCGATCTATATAGCATGGATATACGGATACCAACACGAACACAAACAGGGGACACGGAAATTTTAAAAAAATAGTGATGTGGTCACGACAGGGGACACGGTAAAAACAAATAAATAGTATTTTATTTTATTCCAATGGAAACATAGTTGTATGTGGAAGTGTGAAGCTTCAAAATATTTATTTTGAACGACAAAAAAAAGAAGAAGTATCATATTAAAGTCTTATCCAAAAATATTTGAAGTACTACACTTTTATCCCAAAAATTTAAAAATATTACATATTTAATCCCTGCACGTCTCTTGCCGTATCCCCTACGAAAATTAATTAAACTCCATAGCTACACCATGTGGCGTGTCCCATACGTTTTTAGCTGGCGTGTCCCCTAAATTTTTAGTGGAGTCCCTGTCTCCTACACGGAGAGAGATAGTCTTCCACCATAATACAACACACCATTGCGACACCCTAGAAAAGTCTACAAAAGAAAATGATTGATGTAGAATTAACACTCGACCCTCTTGAAGGGTTGGAGTTTTTCCAATTTTCCAAATCCTTCAACAAATTTTGTAGTATTTTTTTTTCCTAGTCAAGCCGTGTCCACCGAGAGAGAGGATTTTATTGCAATCAACCAAACTTTTCCACCTAGAATAGTTCTGCACACGAAAGGAATTTAAATTCTACACAGACCCTCCGCGCACCTTGGGTTATGAGGCTAGCCATTGAAAAATTAACACATCAGCCAATAATAATTCTTTTCTTTTTTTTTTACGAACAAGATCATCCCATTTATATTAAAATGAAAAGATTACAACAACAACAAAAAATACATCAAAGGATCCAAAAGATCCAAACAAATAAGAAAAAACAAAGGAAAACAACAACAAATAAAAAGATCACGCTAAAATTAACAGTTGTGTTGATGGAGACCGCCTACCACTCTTGAATGTGGCTTGAGGAAGATGGAAGATTCCGACTAGCAGCTAAAGCTCAACATCCCTTCATCCCATCGCAGTTGTAGTTGCTAGGCGCCACCACCGCTGCTGCATAAGAACCCACGGACCCATCACCAAGGCTGATCGAATCTGAGGGCTAAAAATCCCATACCTGAAAACCAGATCTGGTTCATTGAACGAACTCGATCATTGGACACAATTATTTTGGAGGAATAGATGAAAGGAGTTCCAATCCAGTGTGGGTATGTTTTTTTTTTTTTTCCAAAATAAATTGATTATAATTGCTTATTAAACGATAACGGATGGACATGATTTTTGCTATGGTTATATGTCTCAACAAGGTCTACAATATGGACGGATCCGATCATTGAACGAACTCGACGTTTGCCGGAAAAAGGCAGACTGGCCGGGATTGGATGGAAACGTCACTGTATGGGAGCCGACTCCCAAAATTGGGTGACACCAAATGATGCTCTCTCCTTATATATTATATATATATATGTTAGAGAATAGGTTTCTGACTCTGAGGTGTATAAAAGTAGCAGTAACAGTATCCTTCGAACATATTTTCAGTGACCAAGAAGACTCCTTTAGTAGTCGTTTTCTTGGGATTTGTTCAATGTCTGCTACGAAATCCCAAGAAGCTTCTTCTTCGGCTTCTCCATGTAGTTATCATGTGTTCTTGAGCTTCAGGGGTGACGACACTCGCAAGACTTTCATTGATCACCTCTACACAGCAATGGATCAAGCCGGATTTTGCACCTTCAGAGACAATGATGGCATAGAAAAAGGAGAAGATATCAAGTCTGAACTCAAGAAAGTGATTCAAGAGTCAAGGATTTCGATAATAGTCTTCTCGAAGAACTATGCCTCGTCAACTTGGTGCCTCGAAGAGCTTGTGATGATCCTCAAATGTAGGACTCTTGAACACGTAGTTCTACCTGTCTTCTATGATGTGGATCCATCTGAAGTGAGGAAGCAAATCGGCAGTTTGGAAGAAGCATTTACGAGCCATGAAGAGAAGCTCAAATCAGAAATGGGTGAACTGGCGAAAGAGAAATTGAAGGATAAGTTAGGAACATGGAGGGCTGCACTTAGAGAAGTTGCAGATTTGGCCGGGATGAATTTACAAAATCAAGTTGATGGGTAATTTTCTCGTACTTGTGTCGCTTTTCAGCTCATGCTCGTCTGATTATTGCAGTAGTGCCGATAACAAGCTAATTTTTTTTTTTTATAGTTATTGCTTTGAAATATTTAATTCTTGGTTTGTGCGATTCAATCATGTGTTCTTATTGTTTTTTATGTCCCATCTTTATCGCAATTTTCAGACACGAGGCAAGGTTTATCAAGAAAATTATAAAAGTGGTTGGAGACAAGCTAAGTCGCACGTCATTGAACATTGCCCCCAACTTGGTTGGAATGCATTCTCGAGTCAAAAACATTCAGCTTTGGTTAGAAGATGGGCTAAGTAATGTTGGCATAGTTGCAATTTGTGGAATGGGTGGAATAGGCAAGACAACCACTGCAACACTTCTGTACAATTTGAACTTCTCAAGATTTGAAGGTAGCAGTTTTATTGCAGATGTAAGAGAAATTTCACAACAAGAAGATGGTTTGCTTTGTTTACAAATACAGTTTCTTACAGACATTTGTAAGACAAAGAATGTAAAATTCAATAGTATTGCTGAAGGAACTGCTATGATTAAAGATGCCATATGTGGCAAAAAAGTTTTGGTAGTTCTTGATGATGTGGATAAACTTGACCAATTAGATGCACTACTTGGAATGCGACTTTTGCTTTTTCCAGGAAGTAAAATCATCATAACCACCAGGCGTGAGCGGTTGCTAGGGGCTTATGAATTCTATAAGGTGCATAGGCTTGAAAATCTGAGTGACGAGGAATCCTTGGAGCTTTTTAGCTGGCATGCCTTTGGAAAATGTTGTCCCAACAATGGGTATGGAGAGGTTTCAAAAAGGGTGGTAAGCTACTGTGGAGGGATTCCATTAGCAATTTAAAGTTCTAGGTTCTTCTCTATCGGGGAATTGCTTAAATGTATGGAAAAGTTAGTTGGAAAAATTGAAAGCGATTCCTAACAGTCAAATCCTTGAAAAACTTCAAATAAGTTATGACTCTTTACAAGATGACCACGACAAACATCTATTCCTCAATCTTGCTTGTTTTTTTATTGGGAGCGATAAGGATTCTACAGTTACAATCTTGGATGGATGTGAGTTTTACACAGTGGTTGGGATTCAAAACCTTGTGGACAGATGTTTGATATTGATTGATGAAAGTAATACATTGGTAATGCATCATTTGCTTCAACAAATGGGAAGAGAAATTGTTCGTCAAGAGTCACCAAAGGAGCCAGGCAAACGTAGCATCCTTTGGAATCATAAGGATGCATTTAATGTTTTGAGAGAAAACACTGTAAGGATTATACTTTTCTCTTTATGTATTTTTGTATGAATTTGTGCAGGGATGCTATTCACTAATCATTGTTCCTGCTACCTATGCTACCTTTCCCTTTGTTTCTCATTCTTATGTCAGAGCACAGGTGAAATAGAAGGCCTCAAACTCGATATGTGTCTGTTGAAAGAGGAAGCATATGCTTGTACGATTTTTGGTGACAATAGAAAACGTCGTTATGAAGAGTTCCTTGGGAAGCCCTTATTGTCAAATTTGGGTGATTTGCTTAAAAGATATGGTTTCAGTGTCTTCTCCTCTCACCTTGAAGATCAAAAAAATTCAAATCTAGTGGCTTTGGAAGCTGATGCATTTGCAAGAATGAACAAACTAAAACTTCTGCAGCTCAATTGTGTGCAGATTAGTGGGCCCTATAAAAAGTTCCCCAAAGGACTAAGATGGTTGTGCTGGCGTGGATTCCCACTTAAGTCCATACCTAGTGATTTCCCTTTGGAGAGCCTAGTTGCTCTTGACATGCAATATAGCCGCTTAAAAAATGTATGGGAAGGAACCAAGGTATGTTACTACCTTTTTCTTCCTTTCAAGTTTCTTTGGAAAGTGAATTGAAGGCTCTGATACCTACTTTTTTCCCCCTTCTTTTGCAGTTTTTATGGTTCTTAAAAATCCTCAATCTAAGTCATTCATATAGCCTTGCCAAAACTCCCGACGTTTCAAAACTCTCCAATCTTGAGAGACTGGTGCTTAAAAGTTGTACAAGTTTGGTTGAGGTTCATGAATCCATTGGAAGCCTTGAGAGACTTGTTTTGTTAAATTTGGAAGACTGCAAAAATTTGAGGAATCTTCCGAGAAGCATTTGTATGCTAAAACATTTGGAAACACTTGTCATCTCTGGTTGCTCAAATCTTGACAGATTGCCGACAAACATGGAAAATATGGAGTCTCTAACTGTGCTCAAGGTAGATGGAATTGCTTTAAATCAATCTCTCCCTACCAATGGGCAGGTGAACGCAGTGCAATATTTCATCTGGCCTTGGCGGTTGAAGCCAAGAGAAAGTCCGGAGATTTCATGGCCTTCTTTACCACGGTCCTTGGTAGAATTAAGTCTAGCAAACTGTAATCTTCTGGAGGATGATTTCCCCACAGAGCTTAGCAACCTATGCTCATTGAAGAAACTAGATTTGTCGCATAATCAATTTCATAGCCTCCCAGATTGCATCAGAGGTCTTACTAAGCTTGAGAACTTTAACATTCGTTCTTGCCCAAGGCTCTGCAAACTTGATGGGATCCCACGACTATGTCGTTTGATTTGTGGAGATGATAGATTGCTGGAGGAAATATCATTTCAAATCCCGAACCATCCAACAACCACTTGTCATTTGAACGCAAGCAACCATCTAGAGACTATGCGCGCATTCAAATTAGAGTACATAGGAAACGTTGAAGCTGAGATTGTTAAAAATTTGGGCATGTCAAACTTGCAATCCATGGGAAACTTAACTGTAAAGCTAACGTCATGGTTTGGCATGCAACAAAGGGGGTTTCCCCTCCAGGTGCTCTCTCTCTCTCTCTCTCTCTCTCTCTCTCTCTCTCTCTCTCTCTCTGTGATGCTTGGATTTTCTTTTTGTGACACAGGTATGTATAATCTACACTTATATTCTTGGTAGCAAGGTTCCACCCTGGTTTAATTTTAAGAATCTAGGATCCTCCATTGATTTTATTGTTCCTTCATATCTTAATTCGAGGATCCGAGGTTTGAATCTGTGTTCCATTTATGAGCACTCTGATCCACAAGAACATAAGCCACATACTGTTATAAGTAATAGGACGAAGGGCTTGGTTTGGAGCCATCGCCCACTTGTCGTTGGAACTGCAGAAGATGGTGAAGATACGATGTGGTTAAGTTATTGGAAGTTTGGAAATCGTTTGGAAGGCGGAGATGAAATCAGTATTTCAGTGTCTGGAGGTGAATTTATGCATGTAAAGGAGGTTGGAGTCCGCCTTCTGTACAAAGAGGAACCAGAAGAGATGAGCTCCCAATCAGCCTATGGAGATATAATACCCCATCAACTCTATCAATTTGGAAATATCGTTCCAGGAATTGTTTCTGCACATCAGCCGGGGACAAAATTGTACCAACTCGGCTGTCATGATGATGATTGCAAGTATTGTGAGCATCTGTACCCTCCACCTTGGATCCCTGCTACTCCTTACGATAATGATTATACCGTGGAATGTCTGGCTTCAAGACTTATGATGGGGAAATCATTTCATGTTTCTCAAGACCTTGGGCGTTGATTTATTTTGCTTCAACAATTTGTATCAACGATATTTAGTAGTTAATCTGGAAAAAGTATCTTTTACTTCTCATTTGCTCTTGTGTAATGTATATGATACGGAAGATTTCATGATACTACAAATTTAGTGCCATTTTGTGGGACGGTGATCGAATTTACTTTGGCGTTCACCAAAACAAACAAACTAGCTAACTTGATTGCTGCCAAGATTTCTAGCAAAATTTTGGTGCGCACCGCGACATGGATCCCCAGGTTGATGTTCTAACTTGATGTGCCTGGCGTTGATTGACTCAATCAGCAGAAAGTTTGTTTTTTTAATAGTTTGCTCCTTTTTGTTTTGGTCATTTTTGCACGGTCTCTTGGGAGTAAAAAATCTACTACACCCATGTTCCCTTTCTGTATAATCTCATCAATTTTGCCATGGTCTAGGCCTAGCAGTGAATCATGCATCATCCAATGCCATTTCGCACTTAAAGGCATATTCCGGTGAGAGAGTTTCAAATTTCAAACTCCCAAGTAACCTAGCTTACGTGTTTTCTGTCTTCTTTCTTTCCTTTAGAAGATTTCAGAGTGAAACTTCAGAATTAGTTAAATGGCACATAAACCACGGATCTTTCTGGCAATGAATTGAGCATCAACGAGCAAGTCTTTTTCCATAATGCTTTTGTCCGCTTTTAGGACACCGATTCCTCTTGATTATGTAAAATTCCAGCGGAGTTCTCTGTGCTTGTGTCCTCGCATTTCCAGTCGACAAAGCATTCCAATTATCTCGTGATGCCAAATCTTCTAAAACTACTGATTGGACATTTGACAGAGGATATGCTCATTGCCTCATTTGACTTGTTATTTCTCAGAGCCTATTCTGCAACTACCACCATCTTTAGTAAGCACCAAATGGCTCTTTCTATTTCCCCACCTCGAATATGATCCTTCTTACGACAAATGAACTCCGCAAAGCTACCACCAACCTCTGTCACACTCCTTGCAGTTTCCTTTTGCACATTTTCTTTCCCTTATCAGTTTTCGTATCCTCAGCACATCCTCCCACATCCCAGCTTCAGCATAGATGTTTGACATGAGAATGTAAACTCCACAGTCATCAGCTTTCTCCACAAGTCTCTGTAGTTGTGGATGCAGTATAAATTTCAGAATTGTATTATTCTGCACCAAATGGCGAAGTTTTGAGTTCTCTTCTTCAAGTTTCTGAGAATGACGTCACGTGTTTATGAAAATTACGTTTTCGGATGTTCTTGAAAATTACGTGTTCAGCAACAGAATGGTATGAGTATCCAGCTGAACCAAGAGTCACTGTGCCAAAATGAAAGTTTTCTCCATCGTGTTTAACTGACCCAACGCTTACACTAAGGCAAGGCTAATAATTCTATTTTCCTTTGGCTATTGCACTGTATTAGTTCTCCAAATGAAAGGCATGCAAATCAGAACCCTTTTTTTTTTCTCTCTTTTTGCCTTGTTCATTCTTTCATTATCAGTTTCTTCTTCTTCAGAATCCATGTTAATACCTTTTACTGTTTATTTTGGAAAGAGTTTCTAAAAGGGATTTGTCAGTTGTCACAAGCAATCAAAGCTTACTCTCTAGGATACATAATGCAGAGGGCAAGCAAGATAGATGATTCTATTGCAATCAAGCAAACGTTTCCTAGTAAATTGGGAAAGACTTGGGGAAAAAGACTAACGGGAAGAGCTGGGAATAGTTCTGCGCACGTAAGATAATGGAGAAAATCATGTCCACAAATGACTAATGTCGAAAAGACAGGCCCATCTAGGCATATATTATGCTTCAACCGCTCAAATTACATCCAAATTCCAATATATGGATATACGGGCACCAACACGAACACAAACAGAGAGCACGAAATTTTTTTTAAAATAGTGACACGATCACGGCAAAAACATGGAGTAATATTTATTTTATACCAATGGAAACATAGTAATATGTGGAAGCATGTAGCTTCAAATTATTTATTTTGAAGTACACAAAAAAAAAAAAAAAAAAGAAGAAGCAGCATATTGAAGTCTTACCCAAAAATAGTTGAAGTAATACACTTCTATCCCAAAAAAATTTAACAAAATTAAATATTTAAACCCTACCTGTCTCCCGTCGTATCCCCCAAATTTTAGCCGAGTCCCCGTGTCCTACACGGGTGGGATAGAGTCTTCCACCTTGATACAACACATCACTACTGACACCCTAGAAAAGTCTACAAAAGAAAAAAATGATTGATGTAGAATTAACACTCAACCCTTGAACGGTTGGAGTTTTTCCAAATCCTTCAACAAATTTTTGCATTTTTTTCCCTAGTCAAGCCAAGGCCACCGCGCGAAAGAGAGGATTCTATTGCAATCAACCAAACTTTTCCATCAGGACTAGTTCTGTGCACGAAAGGAGTTTAAATTCTACACGGACCCTCTGTCTCCGTGTACCCTGGGTTATGCAGCCAGCCATGGAAAAATTAAGACATCAGCCCATAATACTTCTTGATTAGATCTACTAATAATAAATATAGGCAGCGACCCAGCAAAAATTAACCATTGTTTAAAAGTCTTTGAAGCCACCACATCAGGGAAAAGATGAATTTCGACAAGAAAGAACTAATAAATTGAACAAAAACTTAAAGAAGGCTTTTCATGAATTTCCCCAGTCAAGGTTGCAATCAAATTATTATTGTCACGAAACTCTGTTGTTTTCTTTATGAAGCAATAATAGTTTGTTTTCTCGTAACAAGTATCGAGTCAGTCTATTGCGTTTCTCATGGCCTCTTTAATTCCTCTAGAAATGTTTTTATGTTCCTTTTTCAATTTCTAGGTGTATTTTAAGTTTTTAGAGTCTTCCTAGAGTTTAGAAATCCCCCAATAAAAGGGGAGGAATAAGTCTTCCACCATGATACAACAGCAACACCCTAGAAAAGTATACAAAATAAAATGATTGTCTTTTTGGAGTCAACAATGCGTTCTGGGTCAATTTCACATTAAAAAATGAACTAGTGGTAATTTTGTCAAGGTAAATGGAAACTTGTAACATGGGATCTTTCAAAATGTGCCAACTCAAGGCGAATTTGGGGTTCAGGGCTATGGACAGCATCTGAACTCTTATTGACTAACATGCCAACACCCCACTAATCTCCGCTTTTGTATACAATATTGGCAAAAAAAAAAAAGATAGGGGAAATTATAGTAACCCCCCTTTAACTACCGCCCGGTCACACATTGCCCCCTTTAACTATAAAATCCAACACTCAACCCCCTTTAACTACCATTTTGTCGAAATCGTGAGGATGCCGTTTGCAATCTGTTAATTATTTGGACCGAACTCAAATAGTCGACTACTTTGCCCTCATCTCCACTTTCATATGCAAAACCCATCTCTCACTTTCTAAATTACAACTGTAGTTGCAGCAGTTCTCTCTCTCTCATCAACACACCACTGCCGCCATTAAATCCCCTTCAAACCCCACCTCCAGCGGCTCAACAAAACGCGCCCTCGATAAAAACGACGACGCCATCGAGAAAACCCATCGGTCCGACCGGCCCCTGCTGCTACTCCCTTCCCCTCCTCTTCCTCCCCTTGAACTCCCTTCCGACATCGGCAAAACGACGACGCAATCGTCCGTTTCAATCTTCCATCGGACTGACGACTCATTATTTCCCTCCTCAATTTCGCCGGTAATCTCAACGCGTACCTTTCCAAATTCTCCCCTGGTTAGCTCATTGAATGACCCATCGAGTGCGACCTCGGATCTACGTCTCATCTTGATTTTGATTTCGTGCTCCATCTGTCACTTAACTGAGTCGACTCGTGTTCTGGTCTTCACAATCCCAAACAACTGCAGCGGATTCTCCCCTTTCATTCTCACTGCTAATTTCTTCACGTTTGTGAAATCCGCGTTTAGGGTTTCCAACGCTGGTAACCCTAGCTGTAAGTACCCTTCTCTTGTGTCTCCACCATCAAAATCGTTTGTTTTTGGATTATAATCGCTTGTTCCAAAGCCAGAGTTTTGATTCAATTTATCGCGCTTGCCTTCTGATCAAGCTACTTGTTCGACTACGAAGTTGAGGAGACTGGTTTTACCGTCTGTGCTTTTGACGTGTGTTTTCGGAGAGTGGTGAGGTTGAACCCCTGCGCGTTCCCCGATTTGTACGATGCATTTTTATTTTTTTTTTGAATATGTACAATGCAGATTCAGTACCCCATATACGTATGTATTTGTAATGCAAAAGAGAAGGGGTAATAAGGTAAATCCCACACTTCTGTTAACGGCATCCTCACGATTTCAGCGAAATGGTAGTTAAAGGGGGTTAAGTGTTGGATTTTATAGTTAAAGGGGGCAATGTGTGGCCGGGTCGTAGTTAAAGGGGGGTTACTGTAATTTCCCCAAAAAAAAAACATGAAACTTACACATGTCAACATCATAGTGCCAAAGAAACTGGAAAATTAAGGTCTCTCATAGCATGGCCCCTCCCAATCTCATTTTCCAGGAAAATGAAAGGTAACTGGAAAGAGGAGTCATCTCTAGAAAATCAGGGGTCAAGTACTCTCTGGTTCAGTGTGAGCTAGAGCAGCAAGACTAAAGATAGGACCTGGCTCCTTGCGTAGGTGTGGACGGTCTGATCTTAATCACCTTGTAGCTTTATTCTGACTTTAATTGGACCCTCGCTAGTGTACGATGAAAGCGGTCGCCAGGGATTCATCGAGGTACGCGAGTTGGCCCGGATATACAGATTTGGAAAAAATAAAAACCATAAAAGTACGTCACGGTGTCCGCATTTCTCATGAAACCAATATCAATGCAGTTGACAATACTTAAAATAAATGCAGTTCACGTAATCATGGCATATGCATCATGGCATATGCATCATGGCATATGCTTGCCAAAAAAACCAAGATGGTAATACCAATAACACTCAGTAATAATAAAACTAAAAGTAAAAAGCAAAAAGTGAGGAGACTATAAATTGCAGTATTGGCATGCCTTTAAGGGAGCAACATTCTTCTTCTTCTTCTTCTTCTTCTTCTTCATTCAAATCTCCTGTTGTTGTTTAGAATGCTGAAGTTGATGACGTTGATCTCGTCATCTCAAGTAATTCACAAGATCAAGCTACTCAGCTTGGTGATATTTTTCGCCACTGCCCCAAACATAGTAGCCAGCAGATTGAGCAACGAAACGGATCAACTAGCATTGCTTTCATTCAAGGAACTTATAGCCGAGGATCCACTTGGCTCGTTAAGTTCCTGGAACAATTCTCTCAATCTCTGCAAATGGGATGGAGTGACGTGGAGTCGCAAGCATCAGAGAGTAGTGACTCTGGATTTGAGGGGCAAAAATTTGAGGGGAGGCATGTCACCTTTCTTGGGAAACCTCTCTTTCTTCAGATCCCTTTACCTCCAGGACAATAGATTCCAAGGAAAAATCCCTGTGGAGCTCAGTCGCTTGTTCAGGCTGCAACATCTGAATTTAAGTACCAATTCTCTCCAAGGGGAAATTCTGACTAATTTGTCAAACTACATCAGTTACGTTGATTTAACGTTTAATGACTTAGTTGGAAAAGTTCCAGACTCCTTTGGCTCTCTCTCCAGGCTCACTGATCTTTACCTTTTCTCCAACCACCTCATCGGAGAGATTCCACCATCTCTCTCTCCTCCTAGCGCTGGATTTGGGTGCGAATAATATCACAGGAACTATTCCGCATTCCATCTGCCTGCTTCCCAACCTTGAGGTATTCGGCATTGGAGGGAATTATGTGTCAGGTACTGTCCCTCCCGAACTTTATAATATCTCAACTCTCACGTCCCTAGTCATTCCAGCTAACCAACTTACAGGAAGTTTACCCTAAGATATTGGTATCACACTCCCAAACCTGTGAAGGATAGACGTTTGGGGAAACCAATTTTGGGGACCCATTCCAGTTTCTATTTCGAATGCATCTAGAATGGAATTGCTTGATCTATCAATAAACAACCTTTCCGGGTCAGTTCCCTTTGACCTAGGCAGAAAGATGAAGGATCTACTGTGACTAAATTTGGGTAAAAACAATTTAGGCTCCGGGGGAGCTAGCGACTTGAGTTTCATCGATTCATTAATTAACTGCAGCAAGCTACATAAGTTGGGTTTCTATGAAAAAAGTTTTGGTGGTGTTTTACCCCCCTTCCACTGCCAATCTATCAAGTAACCTCGAAGAGTTATTGGCAGGACGGAACCAACTGGTTGGAACTATCCCCGAGGGAATTTCCAACTTGATTGAGTTAGCAAAAATTGGTTTGGAACAAACTTTTTTTCAGGTGTCATTCCCTTTGAAATAGGGAAGCTTAGAAAGCTGCAAGGACTATATTTGGAAGAAATATACTGTCTGGGCCCATCCCAGCAAGCATTGGAAATCTAACCCAAATACTTGAGCTGCTCCTGGCTGGGAACAACTTGAATGGAACCATACCTTCAAGTATTGAAAACGTCCTGGGCTTGCAAATCTTGAATCTTTCACATAATTTCTTAACTGGTCCCATACCCAAAACAGTTGGCCTTTTCTCCACTTTAACTTTGATGAACTTGGATCATAACTCGTTTATGGGTGCCCTGCCAGTCGAAATCAGTAAATTGATCAATCTCGAGTAACTAAATGTTGCGGACAACATGTTGTCTGGACCTATTCCTAGTAGTCTTGGAAATTGCTTGAAATTAGAAAGCCTTCTTCTAGAGGGTAACATGTTTCAGGGTAGTATTCCTCCCACTTTTAGCTCCTTGAGAGGAATTCTAATTCTAGATCTATCGCGTAATAACTTGTCCGGCCAAATTCCAGAAGGTCTAGCTGCGCTTAGGATTGTAAAAGACTCAATTTGTCCTTTAACAACCTGTCCGGGAAGGTGCCCTCACATGGTGCCTTCGGAAACTTGAGTACCCTATCACTTGTTGGAAATGAAGGGCTTTGTGGAGGCATCGCAGAAATGCAATTACCTGATTGCCCAAAGTCCAGGAAGAAGGGGAATCGCCTTTGGTTCAAAATTATTGTCCCAATTGCCTGCATTATCCCATGTCTTTTGCTGGTGCTACTTTTGGCTGTTTCTCTTAGGAAGAGAAAACAGAAAAACAAATCTCTCACCCAAGAAGTCGTTGGAAAGGATTTCTTAAGGGTTTCATACGATCAGCTCCTTAAAGCTATTGGTGGATTCTCTTCATCAAATTTAATTGGAGCTGGAAGGTTTGGCACCGTGTACAAAGGAATTCTCCACGAAGGCAAAAAACCAATTGCAGTCAAGGTGCTCGATCTTGAACAAAGCGAATCTTCCAAGAGCTTCATGGCTGAATGTGAAGCTTTAAGCAACACAAGGCACAGAAATCTTATGAAGATCGTAACAGTTTGTTCAAGCGTAAATCATGCAGGTGATGATTTTAAAGCACTAGTTTTTGAGTACATTCCCAATGGAAGTTTGGAGAACTGGTTGCATCCAAAAGAAGACACACCACACCAAAAAAGGAACTTAAGCCTTATCCAAAGGATAAGTATAGCGATTGATGTCGTATGTGCATTAGAATACCTACATCACCGTTGTGAAACGCCAATTGTCCATTGTGATATAAAACCAAGCAATATTCTAATTGATGAAGACATGACTGCCTATGTGGGAGACTTTGGACTGGTCAAGTTCCTCAGCATAAATAGCAGTGACAACGCTTGTGGACAGACAAGTTCACTTGCAATCAAAGGTTCTGTAGGATATGTTGCCCCAGGTAAGGAAGTCACTAAGTGTATTTTTCTTTCTCATTTTTTCCCTTTCAGAAATTTGTATCTAGTAGCTTACATTTCTTCAAGTTAATCTAACTTAATGTTTCCTTACTTTCAGTTTTTTTTTTTGTTTCCTTACTTAAATTTTAGAATATGGAATTGGAGGGAGGACATCGAAAGAAGGAGATGTTTATAGCTATGGGATCCTTTTATTGGAAATGCTGACAGGAAAAAGACCAACAGATGAATCTTTTACAAATGGACAAAGCCTTCACGAATTCTGTAAGTTGGCATTTCCAGAGAGAGTGATGGAGGTTGTGGATCCATGCATGCTAGTAGAAGAACCTATTGAAGTTGACAACGAAGATCGGAATGAAATCATTAGACAATCCAAAATAAGAGAATGCGTAATTTCCCTTGTGAGGATTGGGATTGCATGTTCTGCAGAATCACCTGGCAAAAGGATGAACGTCAAGGACGTGTTCGTTGGATTAATGAAAATTAAAGAAGTATTTCTTGGAGTAGGTATCCAAGGCAGGAGGATGTGACTCGCAGGTGAAGGAATGTAGAATAGCTTCTAAGAGTGGCTGCAGGAATCGACTTTACAAAGGATGGTTGGAAGCTTTGAAGTGCAATCTTTTAGTCAAAAAGGCCAAACCCAAATTGTGCAGGCTGGTTTGTTAATCATGTACGTTAAGAAGAATTAAAAAAGAACGTAAAAGTGCTCTCCTATATATTGTTTTGGGTTTTTAAATAGTCATTGTGCATATTTAATTTCGTATGCACGTAATTTCCCACAAATTAATTGCATGCTCTGCGTATTTATTGATTTGGATAATGATATCAAGAGGTATAGTGAAACAAAACAAGGAATTAGGAACTTGTTTGATTTGGCAAGAAAGAGAAACATTTAGGAAACGCTCTCTGGCATATGGTTTCAAATTCTTCTAGCACTCATGCTTGTGAATGAAAACTAATCAAACAGCTAGCACTCATGCTTGTGAATGAAATCCAAATTTGTGAGTGAACCAAATTAATCGAGAGATTCAATCATTATGCTATGTTAAGGTAATCAAATCAAAAGATCTAGTCGATCAAATCAATCAAATCTAACAGTCCAATTTTATTATTAGCTAGATTAATCAAACTGAACATAGGGACTTCATTGTGCAGACGATGAAATTCATTTAGTTTCTTTAATTACACCGAACTGTTAGATCAATCATTCAGTCACTCTGACGCTGGCCATTGGAACTGAGAATATTGCACTAATCTCTAGTAACACCCCTTATATCCAACACCACTGAATGTCCCAAGTGTTCTAACCATCACCATAGTGATTTATAATATAATGATCAAATTGGAAGAGAAAATTGATCATATCGAAAAGTTATTGCTTAACTACTACATATTTTCAAATTATTATCGCTTCGTCACTTTCATCAAACCTCTCCAATTTGATCATTTAACTGTCTTAATAAAATCAAACAGTCCATACTGTGAACTCATTAATGTGGAAACTAGATAACGTAAAACACAGTGATTGTAGTTACTATTGTATGACAAGAAGGTAAATGTGCAATGGGATGGTGCCCGGAAGGATTGAAGTTTACTAGCCGAATTCCATGTTCATAGTTCCAGCCCCCTCCAGAGTCCCAACTGAAATCTTGGTTATTTTTGTTGGTCGTTCAATGGTCTATTTTCCTATATCTTTTCTGCTTGCTTTAATGTCATTATGCGGATAGGCGGGAAGACTAATAGGTCACAACAGTGTTTAAGTTTTTTTCAAAAACCTTTTGTTTGGAGATATCTAAGCTGAGTTTTTGTAGGATCACCAAAAATTTTCTCAATGCCATTCAAAAAGGACAGGAGGATGCCCCAGACGGAGTTCACCACTTTCTGTATGACAGGCTTCGGTAGTAAGATACACTAGTTCACGACACAACAATAACAGAGTTACAAAAAAAGATAGGCAGATAATCTTGACAATGCACAAATTGACAGAATTGGAGAATGACATTCAAAGATCAGATCATAACTCGGATACACAAGCGAAACCGTGTACTCTGATGCCGGCTTCCAAGACATGATTGTAACAAATGTATGTAACAAATTCATATAGATTCAATGCAAAAAGGATGAACAAATTTACCTGTCTACCACAATCAGAACCTATGAAATCTAGTTTTTCTCAACTGAATCATATTGTTGCAATAAAAGAAAACGAAATGGAAAAAATTTAGAAAGCAAGAAATCAATGAAACCTTTTCACTGTATTGAACTTCCCCTATATTGCTCTTCTTCATTTCCTTCTTCCGAGAGTCTCCACTGCTCCAAAATCCATAACCAAACTCTGCAATTTCTGGAGATCAAGAAAACCATTCAGTTTCTTGATATGAAAAAAACTATGCAATCTCTCTCTTCTAAACCCCAAACCCACCAGAGAAGCACAAAAACAAAACCCTAAAACCCAATCTTTAAACCCTCTTCTCCACCCTCTAATCGAAACCCCGAACAAAGACAATGCCAATACTCTCAGAAACGCAGAGCTATCAAAATCTTTCCCCAAAATCAACCACATACCAATACCACAAACCATCACAAACCCAAGAAACCCTGACTTGCTCCTCCCCTTCCTCCTCCTCCTCCACCACCCATCAAACCCTCCCGCTCCGAAACCCCTCGGAAACCCACTTCCCCCTCCGCTTCCTCCTGCGAACTCACTAATCGCCAACGCCAAGGGCTCGGGTAAGATGTTGAGATTGGACGCAACGAAACAGAGGGATTTTAGTACCCATTTTGTTGGTCTTCGGTACCCAATTCTCCTTTTTCTGTTTCTTGCACATGTGATGAGGTTTGGGATCCGGGTTTGGTTGCGAATTGAGAATGAAAGAGCAGAGGTTTGGTTGCGGATAGAAATTTTGGAGGGTAAGGGTGAAAAAGAGGGTTTGATGGGAGAGAAGGTGTTGAAAAGAGGAATGAAGACTTTACCATTTGAACCGAAGGAAACAAGGAAATCGGATTCTAAATGGAAGGTTTTGTGCATTTGGCTCTGTTGGATGGATGACCAAGAAGACGAGAAGATGAGAGAGATGAACCGGTGACCGTTGCGAGAAGGTATAAATAGTAGAATTATAGGAATGGCAACGGAGCGGGGCGGGGCGGGTTTTTGATCCCGACCCGAAAATCATTTCCTGACTCAGATCGGATTTTTTGGGTACCCCGTTTCCGTCTCTATCGGGGATCTGGTTTACCCGCCCTGTCCCGTAAAAATTTAAAAAAATTAAAGTATAAGTAAAAAAGTAAAAAAAAAAAACTAAATAAGAATAAAAATTATCCAAAAAATAAAAATTTTGAAATTATTTTTGTGTCTTTTGGTATCGCGGTTTTATCTAAACTTTTAATTGCAATCAATATTTTAGATACTTCATTCCATTTCTTTATATGTAGAATTTATTATAAATATTTTAAGAAAATTTATTAAAAAATCCACTAAACACCAATAAATATCAATTTTTATTTCTTTTTTAAATTTAATTAGCCTACTTGATAGTGAAGAGACATTGTTTTTTGAATTAATGCTAAAAAAATAAAAGAACGTGTATATAAGTATATATACATATATAAATAAATATATATATAAATATGCCAGGTCAGGTTCGAGGGCGGGTAATTTCGGGGCAGGGCACTTTCGCCCCCAACCCTACCCAAACCCGGGCGGGTTTGGAAAATTTGACCCCGACCAGATACTCGAAAAATGGGGTAGAAAACCCGCCCCATTCGGGGCGGGACGGGGAGGATAGGATTGCCATCCCTAAGTAGAAATAGAGAGTCCGTTGAGTCTCTCCAAGAGTTAAAAGTGACCTTGCCCTTATTTCTGTTTTAAAAAAACTTCCCTTATATTTAGGTTTTTATTTATAAAAAAAAACTCGACCCATTAGCTGTTGCTATGGTTTTGAATTTGGGTGGCTCTATTTGCAACCCATTAATTTTTTTTATACTACAACCCATTTAAAATTAATGCCTTCATTGCCTTGTTTGCATGGAGATTTGAAAATTTTTGCATTTGGTTCTTGGGTAATGAATGGAGAGAGAAATTAGAATGCTAATTGAATATAGAAGTAATGAGTGAAAAGAAATAAAAAGATAAATGAGAATAATGATTGAAGATATTGGTAATGAGTGAAGAGATAAATAAGAAAAATGATTAGAAATAGAGGTAATGTGACCCGTTCTGGATTACCCCCTTAAAAAATAAATGTTTATTTGCAATTTTTAAGCTTAAAAATAATAGGCCTAATAAAATAAAAAAATATGCAATATGGATATGGTCTATATAGATCTCGATGAGATCTATCAAACCCTGCAAAAAAAAATATTATGTACGTAAACCTATTATTTTTAAATTTCAAAATAAGTCCTTATTTTTTTAGGTATTTTTTTTGAAAATCTGAAACGGGTAATGTTTTTGGGGTTGGAAATTTTTTTCCAAAAACCCAACTGTACAAGGCATAAAACATTTAAGACCAAAACACCTTAATGTGCAAGGGCAAATATGCTGCAATGTTCATCTTCGTCCTCACTCCTCGTATCATTAACTCTCTTTCATCGCCATTCGCTGTCTCTCGCCGGAGTCCTCCATTTCCGCCGACTATTTCCCTCTAAGTCACCGATTTTAGTAGCAGACCATTTGGGATGAAAACAACACAACTTTTACTACAACTTTTCTTGCACTAACCCAACACATTTACTATAACTTTTAGTTTAGTTTAACGAAAACAACTTGACTATGAATTGCTACTAAGGCCATGTTTGATAAGTGAGTTAGAGGTTGGGATATGATTGCTAATCCTGTGGAACTTCTAACTTATTGTTTGGTTGCACAAAAGGAGATGCCGAGATGGTATTAGGATGGATATGAGATTATCAATCCTCCCAATTCATGGGATTAAAAATAGAACGGTGCTACTGGCACAGCAGCTGTGCATAGATCCCTTTTGTGTCCGTTTCGGGTCCCGCAAAGATGATCGGAGCCACTCATTTTGTTCAAAATACTTCGTTTAAGGTCCCTGTAAAAAATCACCTCAATCCGATATCGGGAAGGATGTTTACGAATCACCCAACTTTGCTTCAAAATGAGCGGCTCCGATATCGGATTGAGATGAATTTTACAAAGACCTTAAACGAAGTATTTTGAACAAAATGAGCGGCTCTGATCATCTTTGCGGGACCCGAAATGGGCACAAAAGGGATCTGTGCACAGCTGCTGTGCCAGTAGCATTTCTGTTAAAAAGACCACCTCCTACCAAGTATTACTAATCCTTTCCCGAGCTTTGGCTGCAAAATGACCTCCTTGCCCATACTTCCTTCATTGATATCCACAAGGGCAATGTTAGAACTTCATTATTCCAATCCTATCATATGTGTGCGAAACAAACGTGATATTTCTAATCTCATCTCTTTACGAATCCCACCCCCTAATCCATTCTCCTTACGAATCTCACCCTAATCTCATCTCTTTACGAATCCCACCATATCAACACAGTTATCAAACGAGGCCTAAAAGTTAAAACCCCCTTAGTAGATGTTTCTGGTACTTTAGGATGAAATTTGAAGATCCTGTGTAAATATTCACGTAAAATATATACATTGTTTTGATATTAAAAATTATTAATCTTAAATTCTAAGAACATGCATACTGTTTTGCAATAAATTTTTAACCACATACACAAGCACACAAAATATGTGCTTTCAAGGGGCTGTTTCCACTAATTTTTTTGTTAACTTGGGGTAAAATTGCATGTTATCCACACTAATTGAGAAGTTTTGCATCCCCATTCTTCTTCTTCTTCTTCATTTTTTTCCAATGTTGTATACATCAATGAGAGTTAGTCCATAAAGGATTCAGAAGCTGTCCACAGTCTTGAATTCCAAATCACCCCTCGCGAGACTTGAATCATGCTTCCACTGAGAGAGGCGTACCAATTGAGCTAAGGCCTCATTGGTTCATCCCCATTCACAAGTGTGAACAACTTTTGATTTTCAATGAATTGTGGTGCATAATTTATTAATTAGCATGAGCAACCCGTTTGTAAATCAACTTTTTAAATTACTTTCGCTAATTTGTGTCTATTTCGCCAACCCAATTCAAATTGTAGCTTAGCTGGAAACCCACCAACCGACAGCATCTACTATCCAAGGTCATCATTTAGTTCGAAGTCCCATGACTTGCCTAAAGCCCACCCGGCCCACTGGGCTTTTACCCGGTCCGAGCCCGTAAAATGGGGGGCTAGCTTGGCCCGTAGTTTGTAATGGGCGGGCTCGGGCCTATGAATTTTTACTTGGCCTGCCCATAGGCCCGGCCCGTGAGCCCGCCCGTGGCATCCGCCCAAAAGCCCACCTATTAGCCCAAAATCCCACAAAACCCTTTCTTTTTTTCCTTGGTTTAGTTTTGCCCAAGAAAATTTAAGTCCGTCCGGCTTTTGGCCCATCAGCCCGCCAATTGGGTTAGCCCATGGGACGGGCTTGGGCTTCAATTTATGGTAGATAGCTCGGCCCGCTAAAAAGAAAAAGCCCAGTTGGCTCAGCCTATGGGTGGGATTGGGCAGCGACTTGGCGGGCTGGGCTGGCCCGGCCGGGCCCGATGATGACCCGTAATCCAAGGTTAGAAATCCTGTACTGTATCGACCAATACGTGCCGGTATTATTCAAAATTCGGTATCTTACACCTTTAATTTTATTTCGGCTCAAATATCTGTCGGTATCGGTCAATACCGAACGGTACCGAAAATACCAATCAGTACCTATCAATATCGGACAGTACCAGACTACTTTTCATTTGTATTTTTAATAAATGTATATATTATACTATAAATTCTTTTACCTAGAAAAATAACACTAATAACTATAAATTCAAAATGATACTCAATATCTCATCGATATCGATAGTTGTACCAATAAAAAAAATCAGTAATATAACCAATACGATATTTAGAACCTTACTGCTACTGTCACATCCAGAATTCTTTCTTCAAAGATGGTACGTGAACAACACCATATACAACAAGAAACACATCGGCTGACGTCATCACCAAATATAAACGACGTCGTTTCGGTTTAATAAAACAAAACAAAACAAAACAAAACAAAAAAACCCAGCGCTCAAATCCCCCAAATCTTAGGGCTCTTTCAAACGGGCAGAGAGAGAGAGAGAGAGAGAGAGAGAGGGGAGGAGGAGCTCGACAGGTTCATAGGGGCCACCACAGGCGATTAGGCGACCCCATCACCACTGTTCAACCATCTCTGGCACTGGCGACCACCTCGACAGGTTCCGGTGCCGTACAGCTCTCGCGGCTAAACACCCACGTGCACGACGTCAACCTCCATCGCTGCCATTACCTTTACCAGGTTTGATCCTTTTTCTTCCTACCTTTAATTGGGATAATACATAGCCTATGTGTACATCCATGTACCCAATTAGTAAACCCTAAAGGTTTTTAATTCGTAAACCTTATTTTGTTCTTCCAGCCCTAAAAAAAATTAGAGGGTCACTGTAATTAGGGAGATTGTTTTGGGTAAGTTCCCTAATTTTAATAATTGGGTCCTCTAATTGTAGTTATAAGCAACTCTTTGACGATAGGTATGTAGGGATCATGTGGACTTATAAGACTTCAGAAAGGTTTTGTTATCTTCGAAGTAAATTTTCAAATTTCCTTTTTCTAAGTGGACTTCTGGTTATAGTTCCCAGATCATCTTGTTGTTTGGCTCCTGAAAATTAAGGATGGAAAAATAGATCTAATGTGGATTCCTATGTTTACTTATTCTCCTTTGAGAAAGGAAAAAAGGTTGTGTATGGCGTTGTGTATGTAGCATTTTTTTTCTTTCTTGATCGGTTGCATTCAGAATTCGGAGGATTAAATTCCAATACACGCAGGTTTCAAACCCTCTGACGCAACATCAGATTCAAAACCTTCCAATTACAAACCCTAACACCCAGAATCGAATCAGATTAATGGAACATTCATCTGCTTTATCTTCTTCCAACAGCAGTCTTGGGGGTCGCAAGGGGGAAAATATGGCCGAAGATAAGGGCAGCTGCTCTACTTCCGGCCCTTGCCCTATCTGCCTCGGACCTTTTCTTCAAGAATCCTATTTGGATCACTGTTTCCGTATGCCTCTCTCTCTCTCTCAGTGTGTGTGTGTTATCTTTCGATATATATAAGTAAATTAAAGGGAGATCATTCTCCTGTTCTTCCCACTCATAGAAGCCAATAGGATTTATAGGGTTTTAAGCAATAGCAATTGAGAATCAGAACTTTACTTTGGGGTTTTGTATCATTAAGATTAACTGTTATTGTGTCCTCCCATGTCGGATTTGGCGGGTTTTCCTATTTGTTGATGTACTCGTATGAACCTATCTTGTATGATGTATGCATGATATGTTAATTCCTATCGTGCGATAGTTGTGTAAATGTGCAAATTGTAGCTTATGTCATTTGATATAGTTGTTGCAATTGCATCTTTTGTGTATTTGTCCCGTCATTCACACTGTGTAGCAGTCTTTGCCAGTTTCTTCTTATTCAGTCAGATTCTCCTTAGGGAAAAAACTATATTTTGTAGATTCTTTCTCGTTGGCACACAAGTAGATAGTTGTTAGTACTTTACATCTTATCATGAATTATGCGGGCAGTACTGCATTTTCCAAATGATACTACGGCAGGTTTTGTCTTGGATGGAGATTGCCACTCTCGCCAAAGGCATGATGATGAGTGATTTGCGGCACAAAAACATAAATGGACGCGAACCCAACTACTAAATCAAGTACCATAAGCAACAATCTGCAGATTTGTATCTCTACTTACATTATTGGATATAGCATTCTCTAAGGTGAGCTTGTTGATTAAATTTTTGGCAGATCTAAGATGAATGATGCTACCGTAATAAACAGAATGAAGGGAGAAAAGTCCCACTTCGATGGGGAAGGCCTCCGATTGGATCAAATGAAGGAATACTAGGCCTCTTTATTCACAAATGAAGATTGGAGACTTATAACAATATTCAACTTCTGCTTTATTTATTGATTAACGCCATATTTACAGAAGAAAATGCATTTATTACTAATGCATTATCCTACAAATAGTCAAATTTCTTAAGCCCTCTGTTTAACCTCTATCCCCCAACTCCTCTCATTTATTAGCTTATAATATCTAGTAACCAAATACATATTATTCTTTCAGCAAATTATGTAGGTGAGTGTATGACAATCTACTATTACCATTGCTTGAAAATTATGTAGCACCAACACAGACATGCAGAATGACATGGACATCTCAACATGTAAATCTCAAAAAATTGAAGGAGACGTTGGAGACACGCTTAGAAGAATATGTATAATTTATATCATAATTATAAAATAAAAAGAAATGATCCTCTAATTAGAATCAAAGTACCATATATGCTGCTTTTCACATTTATCGATACATTTTCACTCAAATCTTTCTCCAAAAAAAGTTTTGTAGCCATCATCTATCGTACGGAAAGAAGACTACCACAGGTGTCCTGAGAGTTTTCTATTCTAGCGTGTTATGGAGTATTTCCGGAGTGTTCAAATGTAAAGATTGAGAAAAATATAGGATACTTTGTGTGAGTGTCAGACACCTGTCTAGAGATTGTCTGGAGAGTGTCGGTTTCCGCCAAGTGTTTGACATTGGTACGTAACCTCCGGCGACGTTTCTGTGTTACATAGTTTGAAAAAAATTTAGAGAATTACACCTTTGGACGTGTCTGTGTTACCTCCGGGGATGTGCCTGGGCGCTACGGGGTTGGGGAGAGGGGATGTTGTAGATGGTTGGGTGGCCTCTAAACTACAATAGATTACAGAATACGCACTTTGGATTCTTCTAAATGCACTTCAAAGATGTGATATAGGCCTAGTTTCCCTAAAGTGCTAAATTTGCTTTTTTTCCTTCACAAGATACAAAGGGAAGAAAGCCCTTTTAGCACTTTTAGTACTTTAGCATTTTTGGGAAGCTAAGCCATAATGTTTTCTGTTGTGACGTGGATAACAGACTCTATATGGTGGAGAAGAAATGTAATTGTTTAGGCTAAAAGCAATAGTTTCATTTTTCGAGATTCAAAATCTGCGATTATTAGGAATGACTTGTGAGTTGTCTTGTGGTTTCATGAGATGATTCGTAATTGTTGCGAGTCACTGCTATATAGTCAGGATGCCTGATGATTCTTAATTGTTGTGAGTCACTGCTATGTCCTGACATCGCATGGAACATCTGTTTTTGCTATAATTTTCACTTTGTGATATTGGTTGTTTTTATGCCAATTTGGCTTATGTAGTCATAATCCCTTTCATTGACAGTACACATAGAAGCCACTGAGTAGATTGATTCACTTCTGGTTACAAGTAATAACTTGCTTAGAACTTCTCCAATATCCTCTAAAACTGTATCTGAAAGGGTCAAGATAAAGTTTTTATTCAAAAAAATTCACTCTTCATGTTCGCTCATATCATACATGTTTATATCTCTATTGTTCATCATCATTGCAAACATTTTCTTGCTTTTCTTCATTAATTGTCTACTTTCATTTCCAATTCAACTATTTCTCTCTTTTTATATTCACCTGTGTAGTGTAATTACTATATTATGAGCCATTTATGTGGATAATTTGTTTTATGTTGACAATTACAATAATCAAGTGGATTTGATGTGCATGTTGTATTTCCTTTTGCTTTGACCCATTGGAGGGCAAAATCCCTGCTCCAAAGATGGGTGTGAAAGGCTTCATTAAGAGCCACGGGGGTTTCATTATCAGCTAACTAGGTGTGTCATTTTTTGTTCAATGTGTGAAGTGTATACTGTTTGAATACCAGCAATATCCTGAACAGGTTTTGTCTTGTGCTAGGTATTCTCAAGTATTAATGCAACAATTGTTATGTGTGTGCACACATTCAAATGGGTTAGCCATTTCTTATCCAAGTTTACCATTTTTCCTTTCCAGATAAGTTCTGCTACAATTGCATTATGCGTTGGGCCAAAGTGGTTGCTAGCAAGCATTCTCGCCAGCCTTCCTCTGTAAAGTGCCCTCTATGCAAGGTCTGTTTTTGTTGTACCTTTTTTACTATTTTTAAATTAAGTTGGTTCGGGGGTTTTCATTTCTCAATTTGTTGTGATCTGATATCAATGGAATTGATGAAGCAATTTTAGTTCCTTGACTTACCTTTCTAGATTACTCAGAAAGTCCCCGGCCTAGTCAAGGTCACAACTGTCAGTCTACGAAATAGACTTGCCTGCTGGGATGTTTAATGTTTTAGTAGGTTTTTCGATATAGATTCCTTCATTCTTGCATGCCTACAACCTTCTATGCAGTAAACAGTGTCAGGGCTCTTAGAGCAAGTCCTATTTATTAGTATCACAAACTTGTGAATTCAGAGGTGACATACTTGAGCCTTATGTATAGGATCCACTTGATCCGCAAATCCGTGGATTGGTGGTCTCTGTGGCACCATGTAAGTGAAATACGTTCAGCAAACCTTTTGCATGGTACATTTCCCTATCTGTGTTAAGAAAAAGTTCATAACCACAAAAATTAGTTGCATTGACTGATCATCTGCTAGTTAGTTTCACTTTCACTATTCTATATCTCCACTACTTCTTTCCAGTTATTTCATTTTTTTTAGTCAAAGTTAATCACACTAACCTCTAATATGCAGACTGAAAATTTTTCTATCATACATGGCTATGATGGGAATTCTTTTCAACAACATTATATCAATCAAGATTTTGTAAGTAGGTAATGCGTTTTGTAGACTTGGTTTCTTAAGCTTGACCTTCATATCTGATAATTGTATTGTCACTTTACCTTATGTTTTAAATGTGCAGTGCTTTCTTTTCAGAAGCTCACAAATATAGGCTACAGTGCTACTATACCGAACCAGGTATACTGGTGCTACCATTTTGTCCCTATAGGTTTGTTTAAATGTTTGTTGAGTGTTGGCATTGTTCACTGATAAATCCGCCTTTTTAATTTCACGAATTTTCTTTTGTTGATGGTACATTACACAGATAGCTTAATCAATACATTCAAGGTACCACAGTATAGGAAGTCTCGGAAGTATTTTCAGCCGAATCAGTGGCTCAAAGGATGGTTGAGAAGGGAAATTCAAGCTTTACTTCAGGTTAATTTGTGCATTTGTTTTCCGCTTTCTACATCTATTTATTCTACTTTTTGGTTTTGGTTTTGGGCTGTTGCCTTTTGTTTTTTTAAGTAACTTTGCAATTATAGTACATGGAACATATTTTTCTCAAGCCCAATCTTCTAGCGTAATCTTCATCAGGAATGTAAACCAAGAACCCTACTGGCTGAAAAAACATAGAAGTTCTTTATGTCTTGTTTCTATTATCAGATCTGTGGTGGTTTGGACCTCACTTTGTATTATCTGCCTACTTCTATGGGATTGGCTAAACTTTTAAATTTGGTTAAGAGGCATTGAAGCCATGGTATCCCCGGGCATACTTTTGGAAGAAGCCCTATTAGCAAGGGCAGTGCATCATATGACTTGGACCAGTAGAAAAATAATAAGGAGAATAAAGTAATGGTCTGTTTTTTTTGGTTATAAGAAGAAATCAAAGCCTCAGAAAGGTAATGGTCACATCTGCTATTTGTGGCTTTTGGCTAAATGTTGCCAGCTCTTTGTTGGTTGACCTTCCCTCTTGGTAAATGAATATCAGGTGCTCCCCTCCACCTGAAAGAATCTAGTGAGAACCTTGCCCTCAGTGGTGATGAAACCTCTTAACATATGGATTCTAAAGCAATTAAAAAAGGCTACATAGCAGGAAAAGTATGTTGTGGGCCTTGTGGCCAATATTGTTGAATTTTTTTCTCATACTGGTTGTAGAGCGTTTTCTTCACATGTGGAAAAAATATTTGCAGTTGGCATTTATTAAGCTACCAGTTGTCCCAAAAACTTAAGCTGCCAGGAAATGGATCCAACAACAAGCTATCTGGCACCCTCCCTCACGTGCAACCTTGCCTTGCATGTGGAGATGTAAATTTTCAGATAAGAGTCTTAGAGAGAAACAAAATGCGAAGGGGAGAAACAAAATGCAAATGGGGAACAAATGCAAACTGGGAGACTTGAACTCGAGACCTCTCACAGCCTGAGCTTTGATACCATGTTAAGCAACAAGTAGTCCCAAAAGCTTAAACTGTTAGGAAATGGACCCGACACTGTATATCAAGCTATCTGACAACATAAGTTCCTAGTATTTATTCACATTATGGCAACACCTTTCATATACACATGCCTATCCACGTAAATTTCCCTTTTCGATGGTTTATTCTAGACCTGGGTAACAGGTCGTGTCGGGTCGTGTTCGTGTCGTGTTAGTCGGGTTCGTGTCACAAATCACCCAACCCTAACCCAACCCATTTAGAATTCGTGTTTCTCGAGTCGTGTCATTTTTGTGTTTCGTGTCAGAAATGCTCAACCCTAACCCGTTAACTTCGTGTCCGGTTCGTGTCGTGTTATCGTGTCTGTTGCCTAACTCTACATAGAATTGCAGATATACCATATATTATGTATATATGTTCGTGAAAATGGGTGACACAGATTTGTAACCGTGTTAGTTGTGTCAATTTCGTGTCTCGCGTGTTCAACCCGAACCCAACCCATTTAGAATTCGTGTTCTCGAGTCGTGTCATTTTCGTGTTTCGTGTCAGAAATGTTCAACCCTAACCCGCTAACTTCGTGTCCGATTCGTGTCGTGTTATCGTGTCTCGTGTCTGTTGCCCAGCTCTAGTTTATTCTCCATTGGACAGGATACTAGATGCTTCTGAAGTATTTTTTTTCCCTGGATTTCAAGTTTTTGTCCTGATATATTCTGTTTTGAAGTCTTCAGTATTTTGTGTTAGATTTTGCCAATTAGTGCTTGCAATTAGCTATTGTACATCTCCATCTTTCTTCAAAGAACAGTGCAACTTATAGCATTGTTATGAGTACAATGTTGCACCCTTTTGGCTTGCCCCACAATGCTTCAGAAAATTGTTGCTTTAGATCTTCCTTTATATAAGTAGAACTACCTTGGTTTCTGACTGCGAATTGCCCCCCCTTATTTTCTGTGTAGGAGGAAGACGTTGAAATTATCGTTCACCACATACTTGGTGTAATTGACTCATTGAGGAGGTAAAGTAGAAGGTTTGCCTTCTGCACGCAGAAATTGGTTGAAAAATGAATTACGTTTTTGACTTTCTGAAATTAAGTTTGAACTGGGTTTTGTTCAAAGTTGTAAAGTATCCAATAGAGTTGTTTTCTGTTTTAACTTTCAATTTGTGCACTATGTTCTCTTGTATTACATGAATTTACACCCAACACTTCTATGTCTCAGATCTGAACACCAAAACTCTCCAAGTACACTGGAAACACGAGAAGAAACTTTCAAGGCCTTGGTATGTCAAGCGGCAAGACCTTTCTTAACTGGAAGAACCGATCGGTTTGTAGATGAAGTAGAACTGTTTCTAGCTTCAGGATTTAGTATTGATGCCTACGACAAACTATACATGCAGCATTTGGGTTGGAAACCTCCCGGGAGTACCACCGATGAAGTTGATGGCGAATCTTCTGGAAATGCACCCATAGTTCCATTCTTTTATATCTTTGATGATGACTCTGATGGAAATGACTGAACATTGCCTCAGCAACGTACTGTACAGTACAGTTAGTTATTGATTTGTTCCATAACCATTTGTTACATTACCGTCCTTGTGACAGTCTTTGAGCCTTGCGGTCCTTGTAGCGAAATCACGGAAGAATCTGAACAAGTTGTTCGACCCATGAATTTTTTTCTCTTTGATAAATTTACTGAAACAATTTCTTGTGTCCGTCAGCCGTCAGACAATGAAATACAGAAACAACTACAAATCCTTTTGGCCCAGAGCTCTCCCTTCTCTCTTCTTTCTCTCTCTAAACTTTTCTCAGATAGGGTTTGGTTTTGGGGGGGTGGGGCTGCCGCCTCCCACCTCCACCTCCCCCTCCCTCCTCCTGCCGGCCACCCTCCTCCACCATGCCACCTCCTCAAGACCCTTACCTCTGTCGCTCTCCATTTCTCCGATCAAGATCCTTTTCCCTCCGCCTTCTCCGCTTGAAACCCTCCTCCCTCTGCCCTACCCCCTCCTTCACAGCTCCTTCCTCCCCCGTCTCAGACCCCCCCTCCGCCATCCTCCCCTCCCTCATCCTCCTCCCTTCTCCCGCCTCCTTCGTTGTGGCTCAGGTTCGGATCGGATTGGGTGCTGTGGTGTAGCAAGGGTGGCTCGGCTCTCCCTCCGGCGAATAAGTTGCTTGGTCCGTGGCGGCGCTTCCGGCGACAGTTCCGGTGACCGGAGTTTTTTTATTTCTTGCTCTTTTATTTTGTTTAGTTTTTGTTCCCTGCGTGGAACTCTCTTGTTACCCTTTATGGGTATCTTTGTTCCCTGCGTGGAATTGGTTCTGCTGCCGTTTGTGGGTAGCGTTCTTCTGTACTCAGTGGATTCCTATCCAAGCCATATGGATAACCCGATTATCGTGGGTTTGTTCCCATCGATGGGCTCCGGTTTGGGGTTTGTAGCCCTTTGGGCAGATTTTGAGTAATCAAAGTCTCTGAGTATTGTTTAAAAAAAAAAAAAAAAAAAAAACAATATTCTAAATCAGATGCAAATGCTAAATAATTCATACTGTACCTGATTTTAGATAGAATACGTGTGATATTTATGAATACAATAGCAGAATATATCAGGTATTAGTGGGTGATAAATATCTCAAGTACTCCTTAAGTTGTGGACTACAGTACATATAAATTCTGTGGTACATTAGTTCAGGTTCTCTCTTTTCTTTTCTTTTCTCTCTCTCACTTGTCCTCATAGTCCGCTCCGATTCATGACGACTAATAAATTTACCATTTTGATATTAATCAATAATCACCTGTTGACGAATCAGAATTTACAATTGAGAGCACCCAATACAAACCTTTTTTGGTCTATACCGTGTATTTTGGTCCCGTTCCTTGACAAAGCTGGACGAGTCGACAAGATAGAGAGACTATCCACTCTTATCCATCATGTAGTGCTCCAAGTCTTCTCACACGGCATTTTGATGGGGAGTCACACGCTTAATCTAGGTATGCACATCAATGTATGTAGCGTAGGATAAATGAGTTTGAAACATCACAGGGTATGCATATCAACGCGTAGCGTATCAATAAATGAGTTTGATACTCCTGTGATGGTGGTCCGGGGTGCTGAGTAATTTTCCTACAAAATATGGATTTTTTTTCAATCATTTCCTCTGACAAGCGTGTCCACAGCATTTACGATTTTCTTTTCAACGACAGGACATAGAGAGGACCCTAATCCTGGCTGTGGGGCCAGTCTCATGGATCGTTCGGCTTTGTCCTTTCCTTTTGGACAGTTACTCTATTCTACAGTATTTTATCCAATCATCTTCCGCCCACTAGAAATCGAGGATGTGCTGAGAGAGAGAGAGAGAGAGAGAGAGAGAATGGCGGGCGAGTCCGATTATGGAGCTTTCATGGAGAAATTCATTCTACAGCCAAGCTCTTCAACTGATCAAGAACTCCCGTTAAAGGGCCTCACCTTTGCTGTAAAAGACATGTAAGCCCCCTGCTTCACCCTCAGCTCTTATTACACCCCATTCCGATACTCTAGTCAGTGCCTCTTCTCATAACGACTCGTGAATTTTTGGAAACGAGATGTGATGACCGGAAGTGCTTATCATGTGACACGGACTGGGTCTACCACGAGAAGATATTCAATATCCTCTTGTGTACCCCACACTGGTGTGGGGACTAAATTCGTAATCAACCTTACTCCTGGGGCATTGAATAATTTCTCATCTACCACGGTCCCATTGGAATATGCCATCCATTTATTTTGTTAGTCTTGATGTACTTATTGTCCTTTCATTAAAGTCACGTTAATTGAACGTCGACATTTATATGAACATGGGGTCACCGTTCATTTCTATTCAGGCTAATATGTTTTGGCAAAGCCTTCATCTATATCGGACTATCTTGATTTTTTTACATGAACGGTAGGCAAATTGAGGGCTACAAAATGTATGGTACTTATCGTTAAATAGAATGGATCACCTGAGGAATCACAAAAGAGCATCTCATCTCTAATTTTTGGTGCGTTAAAGTCAACAGAAATAAAGTCTATAGGAATCGGAACCTCCCTAGTCCTTTTGAGGGACTGGACAGTCCTATCCAGCCCATTCTCCGGCCCTTCTTGCCCACTTCGATTATCAGAACCATTCACTTTTTAGACCTCCTTGGGAACATTAGACACGCCAAAAATCATATCGGTTGGATTTTTCTTGATATGTTTTCAGAACAAATTTTTCTTAAGAAAAATAACATTGCAACACTGCATCAAATCTCATTTTTCTCAACATAACTTTTTTCAAAAGCATATCAAAAGATTTCCAGTCAATATAATTTTTTGGGCATTCCTAATGTTCTCAACGAGGTCTAAGAAATGAATGGTCCCCTCTCCCCATCATTGAATTGGGCTGGACAGGACCGTCTAGTCCTCAAAGGGACCGGAGATGATCAATTTCCTTTTTATGAGTGATCCCAAACTCATAGTAAAACAATGACAGCCACTGGATCCCCCTTTTGGGCATTTTTATTGGCCAGACTATGAATCAGGATATATGAAAGGATGAGTATAAGTAATCGCATAAGATTAATAATAAGGGAATTATTAGTGCAATATCGTATCTCATCCTTGTGAAATGTATCATCCCTGCACCACTTGTTACACTCAACTCCAGAAATGCTGTCTCATGAGATTTGTAATCCAATTTCAAGTCCAATACCGTTAATCAAACAGAACCTTGTGTATTATGTATATGAACCTCTTTGCTTTATTTGCATACAGCTTACTGTAAAGTTACATCTGTAAGCTTATCTGATGACTGGTTCCATACCTGGTTTTATATCTTCTCAAACAGATAGGCCATTCATTTTTTGGGCAAGTAGGTAGATACAAAGAAAGATAGGTACATGGGTCAATGTTGGTCATTGGGCTCCTATATTCTTTATATTTTAGCATGTTTGTGGGCTTTTTTTTTTTTAAATTTCATTTTAATCAGAGAAAAATATCTATGCAGATTTGACATGGTGGGATATGTTACTGGGTTTGGAAATCCTGATTGGGCACGGACTCATTCGGCTGCTATGACAACAGCTCCTGCTGTTTTGGCTGTGTTAAGTGGAGGTGCTACATGTGTGGGTAAAACTGTCATGGATGAAATGGCATACAGGTTGGGTTTAAACACACTGTTCTTATACTGAAGCTGTTTGTGCTTGTTGGAAGGGGTTTTAGGAGGACAAAATGGTGTATCTTGACTTATGTGTTCATATGTAATGAGTAGTAATATATTTCCTGGAAATTGGGGACAATGAATTGATGTGTGAATGGTGACTTGAGGTACCCAGCTGCAGAAAATTTTGCGATAACTCTGCATATATCATGCAGTAGTTGAATTTTTAAGTTCAACAAATTATATCAAGCTTATTCACATTGGAAAGCACTAATGAATCTGCAGTGAACTTCTCTCTCTCTCTCTCTCTCTCTCTCTCTCTCTCTCTCTTTATGGTTTTTCGGGACATGCATACTAACTGAGAAATGGTATATGCAAGCTGGGAAACAATGTTGATGTGTATCTCGATATTGTTGTAATTACTTTCTCACTGCTGGTTGCTAGGATTGTATCTTTTGCTTGAAAAGGCAGATTATTGAATTGATGCCGCATCCATTGTATCCCTTCTTACAAGCAAGGTCCTCCCAAGAGTTCAGGGCTTTGTTTTCGCTAATATCTTGAGAAATGAAGAGACGAAGAAAGTAGAACAGTTCCTTGATGGTTTTCAACTCCATATGCAATAGTTTTTAGGTGAATTGTCTCTGCAAACACTTCCAATAAGTGGCAGAAGAGAAAATAAATACACAATGCCAGTTACATAAGGCATTGGAAACCTTGGTCATAATCAAGAAGAACTTTTATCGAATCATGTGATGTAATCCGTCGCATGTAATCCTGCATTGAAACACAATTTTCAAAGTTGGTTAAAGATATCTTGTCTTCAGCATCTTCTTCAATACTTTTTCGACAGAAGGATCTTTAGAGTTCTTTTCTGATTGTAAAACTTTAACTGAAATACATGTTTTGGGGCAGCATAAATGGAGAAAACAAGCATTATGGGACTCCAAAAAATCCCTGTGCACCAGATCGGGTGCCTGGAGGATCTTCTAGTGGATCAGCTGTTGCAGTTGGTGGAATGCTTGTAGATTTCTCCTTGGGTGAGTTATGCCTTTATTATAAGCTTGGTTTTCCATTTTTGCTTCATAAGTTGGACCAAAAGGTTTCGTTTGTCACAGGCACTGATACTGGAGGAAGTGTAAGAGTTCCGGCTTCGTACTGTGGGATTTTAGGGTTTCGGCCTTCTCATGGTGTTGTTTCAACATCTGGGGTCATCCCAATGGCACAAAGTTTCGACACTGTCGGTAAGGAAGCATCTACATTGTGTACCACAAAAACTTTTTTACCTAATCTTGCAGGGACTCGTAACAAGGTAGCACTAGGAACCTGTGGCTGGAGGAAGTAGCTCTCCTGAGTCCTGACCAAGGGGAGGGAGAGGAACGGAGACATTAAACTGTGCGTCTTATGCAGTTTGTTTAATATAGTGACACGAAAACCCTGAATGTGGAAAATGCCGAAAACGCAGAAAATATGTTGTGGGAATGCAAATATGTTTCAAGCCTTTGACACTTCTCTCTGATTTTTCCCACAACAGTAAACTAACAAGTTAAAGAACATCTCAACCCGTAACCAAATCTACCATGATAGCCATATGTCAGACCACTGCATCCAACTTGTGACTTTGTCAAGCAACTACTTTTATCACAAAATTCATTAGTTTAGATGCATTTTGCATTGTTATTTTCATTGAAAATTACACACAATCTGGACAGGAAGTATGAGAATTGCGTCCATGCCAATGTTATGTTTTTGGGGCACTCTTGTGTCCATGCCATTCTGTTTATTGTCTGATTGGCTTACATTACTTGTGAAGATGAGTATTTGCAACTTCTAGTACTTTTTTAATCAGCACATAATTCATAGTCGGGCACTTGTTATTCAGGGTGGTTTGCTAGGGATGCTGCCATCCTGTACCGAGTCGGACGGGTATTATTGCAGTTGCCTGTGGTGGAACCTGTGAAACCTACTCACATCACTATTGCAGAAGATTGTTTCCAGCTTCTAATAAGTATCCCAAGTTATCGAGTAGCTTCAGTCCTTGTTAAATCGGTGGAGAAACTATTTGGTGGTAAGTAGGCTAAATGTTTACAAATTGTCCGCTCTTGTAGTTTTACTCCAGCTGCGACGGGCATAGGTTCCATGTTGTTTCCTAATCGGCTTTGATTGATAAAGCAAATCTCAACAGATGCTATGAACAACTGTTCGACAAGTCATCTTCACTATTAATTGCATTCTGCTGCACTCCTAAGTTTGATTTACATCAGCAATTTTGTGATGCAGGTCACATTGTAAAGTATGTGTGCCTTGGGGACTATGTTAAAGACCACGTTCCAACTTTGAAGCATTTTATGGGCGACGGAATTGAGAATCAAGAATATAATGTTGTGCCCTTGGCAGCTCTCTCAAGTGCCATGAGGCTGCTTCAAAGGTGAACCTTATGAAGTAATCTTATTTGGGGTCTTTTTGTTTCATGTTCTGACTTGAATAAGCCTTTTTTCATCCGTGTGTTTTCTACTCAGTCAATTGCCTTGATAGGTCTGAATTCAAGAATAATCATGGTGAGTGGGTTACTACTGTCAAACCTGATTTGGGTCCTGGTATATCAGAACGAGTGTGGGAAGCTGTGAGGTCAACAGATGAAAATCTCGATGTCTGCCAGTTGGTGAAGACTGAACTACGTGCTGCTCTCACTGCTCTCTTAGGGGTATTCTCTATCTCCCTCTCTCCCTGTTAGCTCAAAAGCCAAGACACTTCAGTAAAGTGATAGTTCCATCCTTGTATATCCTTTGAGTCATCCAAAATTTCTGAGCTTCGATTATGCGTATCTATGAAGCACGGGTACCAGTAATTTGCATGGTACTTCTGAATCCGTTCCGGATATAAGAGAAACGTACTGAAACTTTTCTCTTTGACTTTTGCCTTACCCCAGAAGTACCGTATATATCAAGCCATACCCAACACAGATGAAGCTAAGTTGATAACGACTTAATTTTTCTATGCTTAGCATGATTGTAGGATAACGATTTTGGTAGGTTGTTTTGTATAATGGCATTAAATTTTGATTTGTACCTTAAGTTTGACAGTAAACTATTATTTGATGTTGGATATGCCCATGTCATTTAGCTATTTCCTTTATTTTTAGTGCATTTATTATGTGTAGTTTGTTGCTCTAAAAAAACATATTTGTTAAAGTCGTAACCAACAGTACCCATACCCTACTTTTTTAGGTTTTAGCTGTATCGTACCAGTACCAGTACACATGCTTTTTAGATGCATATGCATGGATCTTGATATCAGCGAATGTTTTGTCCACTGTGCCAAAATGAATATTCTAGAGCTGAGCATTGGTACTGGTGGAAGATAGATTTCATATACTCTTGGCAAGGAATAAAATTTTGTTTGGTTTCTATTGGGACAGCCTTTAAATTTCCATTTCTATGTAACCCAATATGGAAACAGTAGAGGAATCAGAAAATTCCAAAGTTCCTGCTACACATACCAAAATTGATCAAAAGATCTCGATATTCTATGAAGCGTACTGATACATTCAGTTGTTTTTGACACACATCAGAAATCGGCAATAATGACTTATTCGTCTAGGACCAACTTCTTTGGCATTTTCATTGTGTTCTGATTATGTTTTCTGAACTGTTCAGAAACATTTCCTTTTCCTAGCCAACCAAATCAACATACCAAAACAAAATTTTAATCCTTGCCTCTTGGGCCTGTAGAGTTATATCGAGGGGCATATCATTTCACGGAGTTCTTCACTATGACTGTATCAGTACATGGAACTCATGTCAGTAATATTATGGCAAAATTGGTAGAGACAACTGTTTTTGGTTATATTCCAGTCTACATTTGTAGTCAGGGAATAAGTTGGACGAAGCAATTGCATCACTTTCATGACTTAAAGGCCTTCCCTAACATGCCAAAACTAGCTGCCGCCCGACCATCTGGTCTTCCACCAAAAGAGGTTTTGAATCTTTTTTGAAAAATTTGCATACAACGAAGAAACCTTTTGGAGCTTCAACTCATACTTAGTCTTGCTTCAGTTTGTGGGCTTACTGATCTTCTTGGGATAAATGAGCAACAAAACAGAAGACAACATATTAACAACTTAGTCCCCGGTCTTACCTGCGTTATTCATTCTTGTTTTTTATGTAGGACTATGGTATCCTAGCAATCCCCACAGTTCCTGGGCCTCCACCAAAATTACAAACAGAGCCATCTACATTGGAAACATTTCGTGCCAGGGCTTTTAGCTTGTTGTCTGTTGCTGGAGTATCTGGCTTCTGCCAGGTTCTCTCTCTCTCTCTCTCTCTCTCTCTCTACATATACTATGCACAAGACTGCGAGTCTTTGTGGCACACGTAATATTTAGCTTCCTGATTACCAATATACTCTCGTATTTTGGACATGTATACGAAAAAGTGTGTGGGTGGCATAGTAACTTAATATTTAGCTTCTTGATTACCAAAATAGTACTTTTGAAGTTGGTCAATTTCACAGGTGAGCATACCGCTAGGAACGTATGACAATCTTCCCGTGTCAGTTTCCTTGTTAGCGAAGCATGGATCAGATGGGTTCCTGCTGAATCTTGTTGAGACGCTTTATGGAACTCTCAAGGAACAAATTGAAATGGCTCAGGAATTGAGTTACCGAAGTTCTTAACTTGTTTATGTAAGCTTCCATTTCTTATTCGAATAAATAAGAGCGTTGTTGCAATGTTACATTTCACAACTGCGCATGTATATGACCTAGTCTTGACTCTGGACAATTAAAAATCCTGTATTTTTCTGAAATATTCACTTCGAAGCCTTCATAGTTAGGACATACACAATGTGAAAACAATAGACAATGGTGGGATCATTAATCGAGGTATTAGGATTATTGTTGGTAATCAATGTTATATCCCTACTTGTGGACTGTTTCCAAGTGATAATCTGACAATGAACGAATGCTGCTGGTCCCACTATGAGGTGGAAAAGAGTGTAGTTTAAGCTCTTGTGAAGATACTGGGTCTGTTTATATTGCATTACAATAAGCCAGAAATTGTAAATGTAAGCTTTGTGGAGTAGGGGGAGTAGTGGAGTACAAATGGCTTCTATTTATGCTCCTCTCTTTGCCATCACATGTGCAAATGCATTCTAAGTTTAGGTGTGTAATAGTCATGACAATTCAATCTTCAGAGACAATATACTTTAGACAGCAATCGATCTTGGTAACATCTCTCTGCCGAAATTATGCTGTTGGAATATAGTAACTTCCCACGCCTGACCGACACAAGCAAAAAGAAGACTCTTGAATTTGTAGTTTACTCGAAGACACGAAATTTACAGCACTTTATTTTGCCCACAAACAATCATGGCAACTTGTGTGTGCATCAATTTAGATTACCGTTTATTTATAGTGGATGTGAGTTTGACCTAAGTATGATTTTGATTTTGCACTTCGAGTGAGAGCTGAACTCCTTTGCAGCCCTAGCAACAAGGTAGTCAAATCTCCAGGTGGTTCAAAAATCCAACTGGTATCAAGTTTTGGAATTGGTTTCTGAAGCTCAATCTGCTATACTACTTATCAACATAGAAGATGATTTATTTGGTATACTAGCAAGAGGCCCGCGCACAAGGCCCACTGATATGGCACTTGCCCGGTAGAATAAAAATGAACATGGCATTGGCTTGCTAGAGTAAAAATTGCATTCGACATTGTACTATAGTATTCTTTAGACGACGATTCTATGAAAGTGAGCAGTACATTCTTGCATTATTCTCAGTCCAAAATGGAGTTAGAGGCAAACAAAAAGGGACGGAAGTAGTAAGTACTCATACATACACACATACATATGGTTTTGGGGTTGAGTGAAGCTGATTGAAAGCGGGGTCAAGAATGAAGAAATAACGAGGAAAAAGCAGTTCCTCGGAGATTTTAGTTTTTTCGTTTCCATCCAAAAATGGTGCCTTATGCATCACTAGGAAGTTTTTAGCGCACAAGGCTCGCAATCTAGGCTCGCTTAAGTATGGTGGCAGCCCATTCCATTTCCTTAATGGAATGCAATTGTTGATAGAGTTCCCCATGCACCAATGCAAAAATGCCCTCAAAAAAAAAAAAAAAAATTTGTAGTTTGTATCAAGTAGAGATAAGTGGCCAACCATCCCATTCCCACTACAGTTTTTAGAACTATCATGACTGCTATCTTTTGCGTGGGAATCCTTTTCTTAGATAACCAAAAAAGGAAAACAATCGTTGACTGAAAAGCCATCATTTTCTCTCTGAATCGCAGTTTCCTAGTTTGTTAACGTTGCCATGTCTTTTGCATTATTACATACATCAAGTTCTTCATTTGAATCAGTCATTGCGGAAGTCCTGCCATTAAGATTTTGAATACCTTGTCTCATCTTTAGCTTGGTTTTTTTGCAATTGGGGATGGTGCTGTGCAGTGGTGCGCGCAACACCATATTGTGCACCTCCGAGCAGTCAGATCGTGTACCCGACAGCTTGGAGCTCATCTCGGTAATGAACGGCTCTCGATCGTTGGTTGCCGAGAAGAGATCCGAGCCGTCGGACGCATGATCCAACGGCTCGGAAGTGCGCAGCACGGTGCTGTGCACCTCACTGCACAGTACTAACCCGAAGTCTTTTTTTTGAAGCTAGCTTCCACGTCAAACAAAATCTTGAGGTTTTCCCCTTGCTGCTACAATTCCCTTAACATGTGGTTTTGCAAGAGTGCAATAGCCCGTCAAAATCTTTCCAAAAAGCACACATTCTCTTGCGCGTGCCGTTTTTTAAAATCGTTTGTAGTTAAATTACGAAACTAAAATGCCTTGTTTATTATTTTTTACCTTCTATATTAGCGATATAGCGAGTCAATTTATTTTTACCTTAATTACTGACATAGCGAGTCAATTTATTTAATAAAATTAAATTTGGTATTTGTTTTTCTATGCCTGTGCCTGTGCCGTGCTCATCCCACTTCCGTGCCATGCTCAGCCCACTTTTGTGCCATGCCCAACTCACTTCCGTGTCATGCCCGTGCTTGGCTAAAACAGTGTTGTGCCACACTTAAACGTGACATGCCCGTGCCGTGCCATGCCAACCCGGTCCGTTTGACACCTTATATATATATCTACAAAAAGTAGAATCCTAGAGCATCAAATTAGAAACACTGGGATATATTGAGGAGCCCAAACCTAATAGGGAAACGGAGTTTCGATTTGTTGACATATTCAGCCAAACGATCGATATATATATATACATACATTATTGATCGAACAAACTACAAAGAAAGTCAGAAAATGGTTTAACATGGATTTACATGCTCAAAACAAACTTGTAAGGAAAACCAGACAAGAAATGCAAACAAAAACCCAAGGTATCAAGGGCCAAAAACTCTCTTATGAATCCTCCAGGTAGCAGCAGCAACAGCTAGATTCTGAGGAGAAGCCTCAACCCTTCTCCAGGAGCTAAGGCAGGCACGAATGTCCCCAATAATCAGGTTTTGTAAAGCAGTAGCATCCCTCGACAGATTAAACCGTAGCAGCTAGAGACAGCTTAAAGGTCTCATTGAGATCTTTAATTTGGTGTCAAGAAATTTAAAAAATTATGCACAAAAGTACCTTACATTTTGGTTCAAAAATTACACGTAATAACATGGTGGACCACCATTTAGGAACGGAGAGAGTATTAATCTTCTCAAATGAAATGCCAATCTAGAGGAACCCCCAACTTCTCCACATCGAATGCCAATCTTTAGGTCCACGGTCCCCTCAAATCTCACAAAACAAGCAAAAAAAATGCTTAATTAGCAGTATTCAAGCTGGTGATGAGTGGGGTAATTGGCTGTTTTGGCTCAAGTTCTACCACAAGCGAAGTGTTGCCTAGAGATCTAGAAGTGTGTATACAATCTTGCAAGTCCTCATCGCAAGCTATTAAAATCAACTCATCTTCCTCGTCTTTATACTTGACATAGTAAGTTCTAGCCTTTAGGTTCAGCCTCTTAGCCACTTCTTGCTGCAACTCTACTAATGTAGACGACAAAGACAGTCGAAACTTTATCATATTATTGTCATATTTTGCCCTAATTGTCACCATATCTACATCTTCGAATGTGGGCTTTACGTGAGCAACACTAGCTGAAGCTTGATTCGAAGGCAAATTAGAATTTAGTTGTGGGGTTCGTCCCTGGTTCTCAATAGGCAAGGGCCAAAAGGAATGAATTTTCTTTATGTTGCGAGGTGGCCACCGATGGATACCGTAACCCCTACAAACACGCTTCAATGTAGATATGCTAACTGCAAAATGAACAATTCTGATAAGATAGAAATCTTCTGCTCTACACTGCCAAATGGCCAATAATTTCTATATGAAAAGAGACCATCTAGCTAAAAGTTACAATCAAGACAGAGAAAACTCGGATTTTAAATTTTGAGGGTGTACTCTTACCTTCGAGTTTTCTTGCAGCATTGTTACGGCTCATTTTCGAACATTTAAAGATATCCTCTAAAGAAACTTGAATTCTAACTCCAGTTTTGTTGTGTTCTCTTTCCTGCGTCTTTCTTTTGCCTTCTTCTGAACTAGTAACCACAATGCTTTTTTGTTTTGCAGTAATGACAACATTTTGTCCATTGTTTGAAGAATCCATTGACAGCTGATCAGATGAATCTAGTTGCAGCGTCACTTCTCTATTCTGCAAGGGTTCAAGACTAGGTAAAATGCAGTTTTGTTCTTCACCAACGACATTCATTCCACTGTGTATGCCATCCATTGATGGCTGATCAAGTTGACCTAGCTGCAACATCATCCCTCCATCCTTTAAGGGTTCTAGACTAGGAGAAAATCTAGTAGCTTGGATCAGTTGAACAGAAGGCCGATGAGATGAATCTAGTTGCATCGTCACTTCTCCATTCTGCAAGTGTACAAGACTAGGCAAAATGCAGTTTTGTTCTTCACCAACGACATTCATTCCATTGTTTATGGCATCCATTGATGGCTGATCCAGTTGACCTAGCTGCAACATCACTCCTCCATCCTTTAAGGGTTCAAGACAAGGAGAAAATCTAGTAGCTTGGATCAGTTGAACAGAATGAAGTTTCTGACCATTCTGAAAATCCATAACTTCAACAGATAATAAATCCCCAAATTCTTGGCCAGAAGCAAGCTTAAAAGTTTTAAACTTTTCCTCCATCGTTCTCAATATGAAGCCCAATGAGGTCCATGAGTTGTCAACGTATCTGTAGCTCGTGGGCAAAAAAAACTCCAGTACATAAATATCATTTGCAGTGTAACTGCTCTGCAAGCCTATTGCAAACCAACCGTGGAATTTGCACCGACGTGCATAGGGTGCCAAAGGGTACACAACTAAGCTGATTTGGGTTATGTCCGAGCAATATAACATGTTAGGAGATGAAAGTGCCCACCCTGTCACACGTCCATTTCTGAAGTGACTACATTTACTTACTTTTAAGAACTCAAGCTCGGCATATTTGCATGCATCATTTCTGTTCCCACGAAATTCTACACCCTTGGACATGAGTTGCCCTCGCACTAAACCATTGCAAGCACTGCAAGGGACCCATGTCATAGCCAAGGGTAGCTCATGAATTTTGCACACTGATCTCAACACCATCTTGAGTTCCCGGATGGCAGCTGTAAGTGCTTTATTTTCATCCCTGCACTGTTTTGAGGGTATTGTCACATTACGATACTTTTCCGAATGTATCACTTACAGTAATTGTACAAGGAAGAAAAATCCAGATTTTAACATTGCATCATGGTTTGCCACTCACTTGCATTCCATAGTGCTTACATCCATTAGAACATTGCAGACCAAACTCCTGCAAGTAATGGAAAGATGCAACTCAGGAATTTTGAGAATACGCACATATAGTATCTGGAAAAACATACTCAATACATCCAAGTAGGGTCAGAGCATAGCATAGTAAAGAAAATGTACGTCAATATATGCGACAACGGTATGTACAGCATATGCCTCACAGAAGTCCCAGCAAATAAGGAAATGATCTTGAGTTTTTTGTGAGTCAGCATTCAAACATAATGGCATTTTCTTTGTAGGATCACAAGCTTTCGACGAGTAAGTGTTTAATACCTTAACTGAAATTCAAGAGAGACTCTTAGGTTCTTACGTGTTGTTTAGCATTACAATAGTCCAGATTTCATTTCTGAGAGTTCAACTACACTGGTGTTTCACACGAATGAATGTCGAGTCAAAGAGAACTTGGCATAGGAACCCCTGATTGAAAAACTGTTGGGGTTCGTGGGTCACACACAACATCACGGACAACAAAGAGTTACGCGGTTTGACCGGAATGCCTGCTCCATGAAAAAATACATATATACAATATTTCGTATATCCATCAGAACCAATGGAGTTTACACCGAAAGGCGAAAACTATCACTCTCACACTCTGGTTCACTCTTGTCCACTCTCTTAGCGCACCACAGGCATATACAAACACATATATAGTAGTTTACAAGTAGAGAAAAAAAAAAAGCACCATAAATGGCTAGACAACGCGTGGGAGGTGGCACCGGCGTCGAACAGCACCAGATATGCAGTTGAAAGCTGTGGGTCCCTCTCAAGCTGTCTATCTCAAATGATCTCTATCATCATGGGGTAAAAATTCATCATTAACTCCGAATTCCTCTCATGATACTTTAACAACATAATTATTGAGGGGCGAGTTGCCTTCCTGTCGCCAAGGAACAAAACTCCTCAAGGTCCAATGATGTCTTTTATTTGGAGAGATTTTTTTTTCTTTGCTGCATTCATGTAAAGACAACTCATTATCGCTCTAGATTGTTGCTGTTTAAATGCTTAGAATTCGCATTCGGTTGTTTATCCACTTCTCAACCAATTTTGCATTGCAGTTGTCCATTTGGTAAACTACTTCCTTGGGAAAGTAAAAACATGGGTTCATGTCCGTAGATGATACTATGGCCTATAATTAGATTAACGAGTGGGATTGTTGCCAAATCATTGACTTCAAAATGTCGTGTTTTGAAATTTTTTGAAATTTCGCGATTCAATAAGCTGACCATGTAGCTTAAGGATACTCATTGTCAAAACTACCACCGGTGTAAGAGGAGTCATCGCCATAAGAAATTGGTGGATACCAGTTTTTCTCGTGTCCACTGAAAGAGATGAAAATGGCAAAAAATGCCATAAAAGGATGACCAAAGTATAAACACTAACAGTTAAACTTGTATACACAATATATTTAAGAAAGCAAAGGCTATTAAAGGAGGTTTGATATCAATATTTAGTTAGACATATCCATGACAAATAATGTACAGCACGTTGGTCAGCTGTAGGTACCCTTATTTAGATAGGTTCTCTCAAGTTATTCAAAGAACTGGACGGATCCAGTTTTGACATTTTTTGGTCCATCCTTAGCTCTATTTAATAATTGGAATCATTCATTTTGTTGAGAAGTTTAACCAAGCCAAAAGTTAACTTGATCGGATATCTGATCGATATGATTTAGAATACATTAATATTCAAACAAATAGATACATACATTGAATTGGAGCCCTTTTATTTGAAGATGAATATGCTTCAATCAGTTTGTGATCGATATACAAGCAAATTGATTTTTGGCTAGTTTGTAATTCTTCACTAGCTCTATGCAATGAACTATTTAGATCATCAAAGTGAGAGCAGGATAGACCCAAAAAATTGTCAAAACTGGACACGTTCAGTTTTTTTACCAATTGGAGAGGACCCTTCACACAGATGTCCCAAAATATTGGTACTCCTCTTTGAAAAGTGAAAAAAATGTTTCGCCTTTCATATCTAACTTTGATAAACTATTAGAAGTAATTAAAAGTAAATATCATAGGGCAATATGGGATATCCAATTTAACCTTTAAAGGAGACATTTTAAAATAACAGTGCAATTTTCCCTAAAAGGTTGAATTCCCAACGGGACCACAACAACAATAGAATCCATATAGTCCCCAATCATTGGGGGTATGGGCAGGGAGGATTGAAGACAGGCCTAACCTTTGACAATATGCACAAAGTAGCTGCTCTCAGAATACCACTGAAACAGTGGCCCCCCTATACCTGTTTTGCTACTAAACCATGCCCTCAAAGCCAAATGGCATCCGACAGGGCAGGCTTAGAGACCCAATTCAATTTTTGTGCATATTACCATGCTTCCTTCATTTATAGTCTAGAGCATCGGTATGCTCAATCAATTCCCAACGACACCAACAGTATAATTAAAATTTGCCAACAATAAAGTAAAATAAAGAGGGAAAAAAGAAGAAGTGAGGGAGGAGTTGTTAAAATCCTACGATACAGGATATGTATCTTACGATGGCGTATCCTACGATACATTCGCGTATCCGATTCGGTGCATATCCTACAATCAATTATTGAAAAAAAGTTATACCATATCATAAGAAGCGGAACTTCAAACGCGTTCTAAATCCTTTGATCTAATTGTGGCGACAATGAAACCATTTAGGGTGCATTTGGTTGGATAGAATGAAATGTAAATAGGAATGAAATTAAGAATGGAATAGAATTGGCGGAATTGAGAATGGAATAATCATTCCCATTCTTATGTTTGGTTGTGCTTAGGAATAGTCATTCTCATCTCCAATGGAATAGTGTGGCAATAACAATTTTTGGAGTGGCAATAGTAATTTCTTGGTGTGGCAATAGTGAATGTTGGAGTGGCACAAGTAATTTTTTGGTGTGACAAAAATGTTGGAGTGACATTAGTAATTTTGGTGTAACAAAGAAATGGAATAACAATTCCTTAGTTTTTTAGATGGAATGACAATTCCTTTACTAAGGTGAATAGTGATTCCATTTGGAATCATCATCCATTATTCAATGGTGAACCAAACATTGGAATAAGTAAGTCATTGGAATGACTATTCCATTCCAACATTGATTCCATCCAACCAAACATACACTTAAAGAAAACCAAAATTCAATCTATTAGAGCTCAAATACAAGAAAAAATGTTTTTTAACATGTTTTGCATGAATAAGACGAGGACTCTTCTAGTTTTCTTCTCTTTCCTTGAACAAGTCACTCAAAAGCTCAAAGTGATAGACTCCACTAGGGAGACTTGGAATTGCCGATAAAAAATAAAATAAAAGAAGACTTGGAATTGTTCATCTTAAAAACTTATTTTTTGTATATAAAACAATTATTTTTCATATATACAACATATTTTTTGATATGTATCCCGTTAGGATTCATAAAGTGGAAAAAATGATGCACGATATGTATCCCACGTAGAAAACACCAAGTAATGAATGTTTACGTACCAAGAAATTAAAAAATGCTAGGATAATTGACGAACCTGAAAAATATCATCTAGGTGGTCCATGAAAGATTTGTCAGAACCTGATTTTGCAACACACATGGACACTAGCTCAAGTACCCCAACATAGGTTTGGCTGGAACGTTCAAATACTGGCAGAGCCAAAGATCCGTCTATCTTGCAACGTAAAGCAAGGTCAAGTTGTGGATACTCTTTAAGAGAGTAACGCTTCACACTTGGAGTAGATTCTGGGAACTTATGCAGGAACACACGGCCAAGAAGTCCAAGTTGTTCTTCTCCACTCTCTGCATCTGCGTAGAAGTAGTTATTATACTCCCTACACATCATCATCCTGTACTCACCAAGCAATTGTCTATTAATCTTGTTATATGTTGGACCAAGAGCAAAAGGTTGGTTCTGAGTTGTAAGCAAAGTCCGCCCCTTGGATGTTTTCGTGGCTGCCCAAAATTGAATCAGGGACAATTCAGGAAACGAACCAAGGCTTGGGTGCAATATCATTTTTTGGAGAGCACGTCTGATTTTGACTCTTACATTCAGACTCGCACAATCATAGGGAACGAAGTCCACCACATTACCTGTCAATGGAAATTGTGGTATTTGAGCCAGTAAAAAAATAATAACACCACTAATATTTTGGAGACCATGTTTGAGTACCACATTTTGGGTATCATGTGATGTGTCACCATTGTAGTGGTAAAATGTGCCTCATTTGTCGTTCTACGTACCAATGCAATGGTGACAACTCATATGCAAGACTGGCCTAAGTTTGGGTTGCCTAAGCCGGACCTCAAGCTTAGTTGTCCATTTACTATTAAGCTATAACAAATAATAAGACATAAAAGTCAAAAAAGAAGAAGAAACAAACAAGATTATTGTGTTTTTAGCTTGAATTACATCAAAAAATCAAAATCAAAATGTAACTCTGATATAGTGCTTTATGATTAGCACGATTCGATTCAAAGAAAACAACTTCTCCTCGCATTTTTTGGAGCAATGTATGGTTAACTTTTCTCCTTACATTTTTGTTTGTGGTATTTGTTTTTGTTTTATTTACTTTTCCCTAATTTGTTTTTTAACTTTTCGTCATCATTTTTGAAATAAACAATGGATGTCAATGAAAGAAACAAGACAGATATAAAATGTGAACCAAAGTTTAAAAAGGTCCAGATAGGACAACATTAGGATTAAATAAAATTTGTTTTCTTTACTGACCCTTTTTTTTTTGGTCATATTTTTTTTACTTTTTACACTCTTCTTGTTGAGATAAATGATTAATAAATAAAAAAAAGGGAAATCTCAAAAAAAATAAAAAAAAGACAGCAAATTTTTCTAGGAAGAACGTGAAACTTCTACATATTATTACATAGCATATGTTTTTTTAATTAAAATTGTTCATTTAAAATATTTAATAGAAACATAAATGCAAAAAGTCAAAATATTAAGTTTTATGTTCCGAAACGCAATCTTAACTTTTGGTATCTATTTGAATTACCCCAATTAAGATCCATGCAAAAAGTACAAATATTTAAATGAAAGAAAGTATGCTGATAAAATTTGATCACGACCCGAGGGTGTTGTAGTACACTCCCGCACTACACGTGTAGTGCGGCCAATTCGATTCAAATAAAATCTAAGCCTCAACATTAAAAGAGTTAAAGCCTAGCCCCAATATTAAAAGAGTTAAAGCCTTAGACAATGGCACGAGTTTAAAAAAAAGAAAGTAAAGTGAGTTACTAGCTATGGGTATTGATCCTTGACCTTGGGTAAGGAGTAGAAGCCTTTTCATTGGGCCAAGAAGCCATATAGTTGTAATGTTGAAATTTATATTTACAGTTTTTTTTATTTTATGTTTTTATCCCTCAAGGCTCAAACAATCACCATTTTTTTCTATTTCGTCCTTAAACTATCCTAATCTCATCTATTGAGTCTAAAGAATGGGATTTGGGCTCATTAAAGAACGAATTAGACTCAATCAGGGACGGACACAAAGGGGGGCACGTGCCCCCACTTGAATGTGTGCCCCTACTCGAAATTAAAATATTTTAATATAAATTAGCATAATTATGAAAGTGTGCTAATATATAAATACACACACTTGCATATATCTGAAAAATACACATATAAAATTAGTTTTATGCTTGATTTTATCATATGGTGCATTTATAGTTGTTACTTTACGAGATTTGAAGCTATTATTTATTGATTCTCTTTACTTTTAACCATTTGGAAAAAATATTATAAAATAAAGTCATTAACAAAACTAGCTTGTTCATTCTAAAACTTGTTAATGTTCATTAAAAAAAATTTAAAATTTTTGTCTAAGATTTTGTGCTCAATTTTTCCTCCTCTAATTTAAAGTACACATTATAAACTTTTGTAATTAGTAATGCATGTCTTAATTTTGTACGATGGTTGACTAAAAAAACGAACTTTCGTCATTATAATTAATAAGTACCCCCACTAGGTTATATTTCTGGATCCGTCCCTGGACTCAATGGGTGGTTTTGGTAGTTTAAGAATGAAGTAGAAAAAGGGTAATAGTTTGGGGATAAAAACATTAAAAAAAAAAAAAAACCTCATACTTATTATAAATGTTTATTTCGATTTTTTTTAACGGTTGTCCTAGCCCGGGGTTGCCTAGGCCCACGGTCTTGCTGGACTTATCTCTGGGCCGGTCCTGCTTATATGGTACTCAAAATGGATACTCAGATATCAAACATGATCACCATAACATTGCTCTCAAGAAGAAAGACTTTAAGAGAGGGAAACAGATAGAGATCACTTGCCGGAAGATAGAGGACGATCGGGATGGTCATCCTGTCGGCTCCAGAAAACCCATCCACTGACTTGGGTCCAGGAACGCCGAACCTCCAGGCGCAACCATTTGAGTTCACTCTCCATGTACGCTATGAAATTGGGAGGGAAATAATCTTCTTCTTCATGCTCGAAGCGGTACTCCTCCATCTTCAATTTTTTTCCCAGAGGAATCGGCGAACCCCAGAAGGAGAAAAAGAGGTTTTTTTTTCAACAGTCACCAACAGGCTATATACAACCCTCTCCCTCTCCTCCATCTTCAATGGTGTTGCCCCCTCCAAAGGGCAGCGCGGTGCTTCCCCGCCGAATGGGGTCCGCTCCGGTCTCACCTCAATTGATCGGAAACGCTTGCTTCGTAGAGTTTCTTACGTAGAACAAGTACGCAAAAACTAAAGCTTGATCGAATATTATTGTGTGCCTTATCTGAACACATATACCTTGCAAATAATATGTTTCAGTGGGTTTGATCTACTGTTTCGGAGCCATTTTTTAAAGATAAATGTGTTTCAATCAGGCATTTTATGATATCCAAACTATATATATTTTTTGACATGCTTGCTCTAGGTGACAAGCACTATGAAGTGAACATTACCAATTAATCGGAATGAGACTGGAACGGACCTCAATCAGGCATTTTATGATATCCGAAGACATACTTGCTCTAGGCGACAAGCGCTATAAAGTGAACATTACCGATTAATCAGAGTGAGACTCGAATGGACCTCACTTGACGGGAGCAAGGTGTTGAGAAATTTTTTTATGTAATAAGAGCTGCGAGGGAGAGATAGAGGGAGAAATTTAATCACATGAACAAAGTTAAAATGCGGATAAAAAAATAAATAATCTTAAGTTTTAAAACTAAGAGAACAGAAGCAATTGAAACGGTCGCTGGATTTTGTCCAATTTTTCCAATTGTGCCCTTCCATTGGGCAGCTGTCTGCTTTGTTGTTGGGGTTAATTGTGTCATTCCGCTCATAAAAAAATCTCTGCCTTCTTGTGGACCACTTGTGGCCACGTTGCAAGAGAAACTCCCCTTTCCTTTCCTGTTTGTCGCGCCACACAGGTTGCTGACGTCGTCTTTCTCTCTTCCTTTATAATCTCGGACGGATGTTTCTAGATGGTGAGAGCGCGATGAAGTTTCCAGACATCCAGACGGGCGATTGTGAGGAGATATCAGGGGTTCTTCGCCGTGGGATTTTCGGGTTGCTGTACATTCGGTTCTTCGCCGTGGATTTTCCGATTGTAAGAGATGTGGCTTCTTTGACCTGAGATCTTTGGCCTGCTGACCGGTTCAATTTTTTCCTGCGTTCAACGCTTCTCTTACCGGTTTCTTCTTTGATTCGCCAGGTTTGGTTTTGATTTTTAAGCTTTTAAAATTTTGTGTTATCAGTTGTGGTTTGGGTGTTGTTGTGATAGACCTACGCGCTTGCGAAATCGTGTTCCGTGAATTCTTCAATCAGACTTATACCCATTCCCTCTGGGTCCTCTAGAAGGTCACTAACAACCCCTTTCTTCTGTTTGTTTCTTTTTTTCCTTTTACTCTTTTTTTTTTTTTTTTAAATTTTGTGTGTGTGTATGATTGCAGCAGTCGGTGGATGAAGTGGCTGCGAATAAGCTGAAGCAGATGTGTTGCGGTTGATGGGTGCGTATGTGCACCAAGTGTTTGATGTTATTCTTTAAAGAGACTGGTACTGTATTTCTCTTTTTGTTCATTTTTCCGTTATGGTTTCTAATGGATGGTTTGGTCTTTAGGAGAGTTAGCACTCCACATTATGATTGCCAAGGAGGAATCATCATATCTAATGCACAGCTTTCAATCTTTGTTTTATTTCTTCACTGTTACTTTAGTGTAGCGGTTCCATATTTGGTGTGACTATTATCTTGAAAAGTGATTTGTTTGAATTTTCCCATGCTTGACATCCATTTTATGCTCTGTCTGCTTTATTAGCCAATTGGCCTTTGATTGTATACATGATGTATTATGCAATCCAAGAAGTCTGTCCAAAAAAAAAAATACTCTTCTACTACTATAATCTAATTGAAGGTAGGGTCAAGAAAGAGATAGAATGGTCCTATGAGCTCATTCACTGGCTTGCAAGGAAAAGCATGTATTTGGGTTCTTCGGATGGGACCAAGTCATCCACGTTAGTTCCAGCCACGAGAATTAGGAACTTTTTGGTACAATTATTTAATTGTGCTTATCTGATTGACACATGAAAAAATCATTTCAAGTGAAAATAGGATAGGATATTTTAGCATGACTTTTGGCTTGCAATGATGTATCATGTGAACTACCACAATTAAGTAGTTCTACCTGGTTGATTTTTCTTGATTGATCAAGGATTACTCAATATACAAATTCACACTAAATTTGAGACCAACCTATGTTTGGCGTTGAGTGATTGATATAGTCTGGTACGTTAAACTGTTTTACGTGATTGTTATCTGCTTCGTATGTTCCTCTTTTATCCATTGTTGCATGGGTCACAGGGTCCAATATGAGCTGTATTTTGTTTGTAAACTGTTAAAGATGAAACTCATCAAGCATAGGACTGTCTAACTTGTTCAATGGTGAAGGTTTTAGAATCTAGACTAATAAAGTAGATACAAATTGAATCATTTGATATGCATGTGAAAGTCAAAAAAATTGACATGTAATTTCAATTCAGAATTATCCCGGTTTGAGGCCTTCTTTTTGTGCAGAACCAGAAGACATGGTTAGTTATGTGGAAATGAAACATGTGACCGTGGAATCAAACTATCATATTACCTACTTTAGCCTTCCTCCAGATTAAAAAACAAAGTTTGGCCTTCCCAATGTATGACACGTTGAGATAGCAGATTTGGTAGAGATAGGTAAACGATAATCTGTTTCTAGAAGAGATTAGTGTGACTGTGTGAGGTTGTGCTTCAAAACCATGAGTCAATTGCCTAGGCAATTTGACAAACCGTAAATACGAGGAAACCCACCGGTAATGATACAAAACACAAGAATTTAACTACGATTTAGGGGCACCGATTAACAAGTGAGTTATAGTATAAGCAAATATATAGACTATATAGACAAAGTTATGCAGTCAAAAGATGTTTCTCCATCTAAGAAAGGGCTTGTTAAGCTACACCATGAGCAATGAACAAGAAAATATGAAGTGGGTTGCTTTCACTGGTGTAGTATCCACATGCCTTGAACATCATATTATATGTCTTATCCACTGGTTAGATCCTTCATAATTTACTAATTGTTAGTTTAAATATAATGAAAGCAGACCAAACAAAGGTCAGCTAGGTTCTTTCATGGAAGTAGTTGAAAAAAGGATGATGAAAATGAATAGATGATTGGAACTGAAGGAAAGCTATCTAAGACTCTTACTTAGGAAGGTGGTTATTAGAAGCAGCAGGTAAGAACCTAATTTGACAGCCTAAGAGATCATTAATGGGGTCACTAAGTATATAGAGTAAATCTTTTGACAAATCTCTTTTTTTGTTTTGTTTTTTGTTTTCAATAGTGTACTTAAAGATGATGATTTACTGGAATCCACAAAGCCTCCACCCAACTGTACTTAAAAGCCATGATTTGGCTGTAATCCACTAGATTTAGAGATGTTTAAATTATTTGTACGTGACCAACTTATTTGTGGCATGTGTTTATTCTATCTGATGCTTCCCTCAACCTTTGTTGCTCTGGATATGGAATTTTCCTATGATGGGACGTACCTAAATATGAAAAGCATGTTTTTTTTAGGCCAGAAACTACCTTCTTAATCAAGATGTTTAATGTACTTGAACTTAGATGATGTCTAGCATTAATGCAACTATAATGGAATATGGAATGCTTGGCTGTGAAAATCTGGAACAATTGGCTGATGTTTGATTCTTTCCTTTGGTCCTTGGCCAATCACAGTGCTTTAGTTTGGATTTACTTATTCACCAGCTGATAATGTCCCTGAATTTTCTCTTCCAATAATGCCCTTGACAGATTATGGCGATTCAAAGTTCTAATACAAACTTTTGCTTGTTGACCATTTTCTTGTCAGGTTTGTCCCATTTATGCTGTGCTTGGATGATGAATTTGTCGCAAGATAGATCAGAGAGAGTTTTACTATTCACCCAAGAATGGCGACTGCTCGCGTGTCCTTTGCCTTCCCTCTTTGCCGCTGACTTCCACAGCCTCTATGCGATCGATAAGACGTCGTCATCTCTTGATTATTCAAATTCAAGCCCTAACCCATCAACAAGATTTTGCAGGTTTGTACTCAATTCCTAATATACTTTTTGGGTTTTTCGATTTTATGGAGTACCAACTCCTATTATTTTTCCCCTACTATGCAATTTTTTCCCTCCTTTCTTTCACCATTTTTCTTTCGTTCGACAATCTCTCTCACTCGTCTCCGACTGTTGACGTCCTCATTCAAAGGTGTGGAACCCTCTCTTTAGAACGAAAGGTGAAATTCACAGAGCCACTAACCATGATTTGGCTATTTTCTGTAGTTTTTTTTACAGTTATTGTGAAATGTCTTGCACTTCCATATTCGGGACGGGTTTTTGTTTTGTGTACTAGTGCTTGTGCTAACGGAAACATACAAAATTTTGCCATGCTATTTGAGTTGTGGCATTTATGTTTTGATGTAATGAAGAGGCAAACTATAGCAACCGAGATTTCTTATCCCAACTCAGTGTCACAATATGCTTATGTTTTGCCTGTGTATTTTTGAGTATCTTCATTCGTGGGCAGACTTTGCTATGTAGATAAATAATGAGGATCTGTTTCTCTTTTTTTGCATACTTCATGTGCACAAACTTTGTGCCCTGTTTGGCACCTTTTAAGTGAACTAAGTCAATCAAAAAATACCAACTAACCTTAATCCTGTTTGTTAAGGTGGTTCCATATGGGTATTCTATAGGTTGAGTTGTTTAGTTCCCTTCAAGTGGTGCGCGTGAATTTCAAGTACCTAAAAGGACTCTACATTTTAAGTTTGCTTTTCAAGTACCTAAAAGGACTAGACATTTTAAATTTGCTAAGTGGACTAATATCGATAATTTCTATTTTTATGCAGAATGTGCTACATTGACATTTTAGATTCACAGTCTTTCCCTCTAAAGATACCTTCATATCCCAAAGTATGAAATGGAGCTTATTCTATTTCAGAGAGATATACAACAATGGCCAATGCTGCTGAGGTTGTGAGGCAAGTGATTTCCACCTTCTTTTGCAGGCTAAATGGATATATGATCCATAACTTGTGCTTTATTGACTTTTTGTCTTCTAAGATCATACCTCATCTGTCCTCCAATAAATTTTCTTTTCTGCACTTGTGCTCAAAGATGAGGGATTAATGTATTGGTTGAACTTCACATCCCAGGACATGCTCAATCCTGGTAGTTTGATACTTTGATCTATATTATTCTCATCATTTATTCAACGTATTTTCACTCTGCTATTAAAGGAAACATCCGTCCAAGATGGACCTAAACCTATATTAAACTTTTGATGTTGATGGCATGATGGCATCACTTTTACTAAGAGATTACGTTGCAAATCTTTCTTTATCTTCTGTTTGTTTGCTTTCAGTTTGTTATTTGTTTGATTTCATTTTTTTTTTTAGTACCTTTCTTTTTCTTTATTTATGGCGGATCAGGGGTTCTGGGAAGACCATTACTCAGACCAATTTGCATGCAGTGTACTTTATATGAAATTGATGTTTGTGGCCTATTATTGTTTTCGTCTGCACTCTTATACGTTAAAGCCAATGGGACGCTAATAAAAAAATCGATAAGCTTCTTAAGAAGCTTTGTATGTAATATAGAAGGCCATGATGATATATTGAAGTTTTTCCATCAACATGCCAAAGGGAAAAAATCTATCCTTTTTGACATGCACATTGCACATTCTCCTTGCTTATATATTGTATTTATGTGGCTTCTCAAACTGTGAAGGTATCTTCTTGTGCTAAGCACCTTGGAAAGAACCTCAGATATGTTGCTACCAAGATATGTTCTGTTCTACTTTTGTTTCCCAAAAATTCTTTTGAAAAGTTAATTTTCTTGTCTGATGATAACAATTCTTTTTCTGGTCTGCTGGATGAGCTTAGAAAATGGTTTACGTACTCCCAAAAGGTTTGTTACCCTAAGAGTTTATCTGATGAAATTCATAGGACCATGAAAACTGATTACAGATGTCCATCATGTCAAAAAATTTGTGTAAATGGTAGACCATAATAAGGATTATAAAATTTGTTGCCTTGTGATTGGTATGAATTACGAGATTTTTCAAGTTCGGTAGGTAGTTTTTGGTCATATTTGTTTGTTTTTGTTTGATCGGTGATATATAAATAGTAGACCATAATAAGGATTGTAAATTTTTTTGCCTTGTGATATTTGATAGTCTTGCAGGGACTGTTTTAGTGATTCCTAATTCTTTTCCTGTTTCTTATTTCATTCTTGTAGGACTGTTGAGTCGTGTTTGCTTGTTGGAGCTCCAACAATAAGTAAGGAAATGCTTCTCACAGTTATAAAGTTCATTACTTTACCTGTTTTGTGTTTTGAATAGTTTTCGAGCTTTTGGGTGTTCTAAACTTCTAAAAAACGTGGATGAGCTATACTTTCGCGTGTGGTTTTGCCTAGATGTTCTTCTGGAAACTGTTTGTAGTTGGTATGCTGAATTTTCAGTGATTAAGGTATTGAAAACCTGAAATATGACATACTCTATTTATTTAGGACTTAAGAGTTAGGAGTGAATGAGTTCTTTCCTTCTGATTAGGTTTGTAGTAGCTTACACCCAACATAAATCTTGAAATTGACGCTTTTGAGCTATGGATACGGTAATAAAATATGCAACTGAAGTCTTTGAGCAGCCCATAAGAACAGAGAAAAAGGTTTCCAAAAGCATAAAAAAATTCCAGTGCTTCATTCCCAAGGAAAAGAATCATATGCTTGATTGCTCATTGAAAGAAATTGCCATCTGAATTTTCTTTTCCCTTTTTTGCCTCAACAACTCTGTCATCCAAACATCATATAGCAATCAGTCGAACCTTTTTCTTCATGTCCTATGTCTAACAAAATTGGACAGCCAGTTATTGGGCTGTGAGAAAAAAGCATGACTGCAAATGGCAGAACTGCTTGGTAGTTTGCTCAAATTTCCCAACGTCAAAACATGACTCCATGGGCTAAGCTTTGAAATCTGAAAGGACTCAACATGCCAATAAAATTAGCAGTGTATCTCCTATAATCTATGTTGTCTCCTGGACCTTGATTTTTTCAGTTCTGTGTTCAACATTTCTGATGTTCAAGATATGTTTTGCTGAATTGAAAATGAGGATCCAAGCCATCAATTTCTGAAAAATTTGATTGGCAAGGCTAATGCAAGGGTACCATTCTTCACTTCTAGTGGCCTTCACTGCACTTGTACCTACTACAGTTTGAAATTTCTTGTGCCTACTGGAATCAGCAGGGCTCCATGCATGAAATGGATGAGAGATTTGAAGACCTCCGGATATAAATTTTTATTAGGATATCAACATAAGGATTTGGGAATGTCATGTTTCACTTTTGTTGGCTACGATTTTGGATTTGTATTCTCTAGCACGTCTATAAATTCGGCAAAGTATATAAAGTAAATTGTGAACTCAGAGTTGGAATTGAGTTTTGAAATTGCTTTGTTAGCAAAGCAAAATCCCCCTATGTGATATTCATGTGAAGAGAAAGGAGCCCGCCAAGGCCTCATTTTGACAATATTAGCTATTCTGATTTTATGTCTTCATTTGTAAATTATTCTGGCATAAAATCAGGTTAATTGAATGTGATTAACAATCCCATCAAATTGTGCTTGTTTGATGATATTGTTCCAGCATAACAATATTGTCAAATTCACTATTGTCAAATTCAAAACCTGGATATTCCCTCAAATGCTTATCCAACTTTAGCCTTAAGAGCATAATAGAGTTTTACCAAAAATATATACTCCTATATACCTAAAACTTCTCAGTAAACATAATACTAGCACATCAAAGGCACAAAATTAACAGGCACGGCATTTTGCGTGCTGGCACGCGCAGTTAACCTAGTAAATGAATAAACAAAGTGAAAATTATTATCCGGAGTAATGAGCAGAAGAGAGAATGGAGGTGAGAGCAAGAGCTCCCGGCAAAATCATACTCACCGGAGAACACACCGTCGTCCACGGATCTACCGCCGTCGCCGCCTCCATCGATCTTCACACTTACGTCTCTCTCACCTTTCCCACCAATTCCGGTACGACCGCCCACACTCGAAACACACAACCCCAACCCCCCCGCGAAACTCTCCTCAAGGACCTCAACCCTTACCTGCACTCTGGCTGTTAGTTTGCGTTTGCATTTTTTGAAAGGCAATCTGCGTTTGCTTAAAAACGTGATACATATACGCCTTGGGAAAAAAAGAAAATAGTAGTAAAAAAAATATGGGGCATTTATTCGGATACATGTACTGATATACACCTTGGGGCAAAAAAACTGTAGTAAAATATTTAAAATACGGGTGTGGCTATGATATGTTGTGCAAAATATATACTCCCCATATCCCATTTTCATTGTCCATTCTATTTGTTTTTTTTTATATATATTTTTTGTCTATATTTTTTAATGCAAATTTTGAAAAATATATAATATAAATCTTATTTAATAAATCTCGATTAGTTATAAAATATAGTAAAAAGTTTTCCAAATTTTGAAAAACATTATAGATTAAAAGATATATATAAATAATTAAAAAATAGGATTGGAGGTTGGTGTACAGCTGCTGCACAATACCGTGCTGCACGGCTTAGATGCCGTCCGTTCAGCAATTCAACGGTTCAATTCTCATCTCGGCAATGAACGGCTCAGATGCAACATGGGTGGAGATGAGATTTAAACCGTTGGATTGCTGAATGAACGGCATCCAAGCCACTCAGCAAGGTGTTGTGCAGTAGCTGCACATTACCAACCCCAATACTAAAAACCTAAATTATATGTTGAAAAATTAACTCACATTTAGTGCATTTTCTGAACCCCGACCCATGTCAGAGCCACCCCTGCGATTTAGACAATAAAATGCTAAAATCAATATGCTAAAATTTTTGTCCTTATTTTTTTCAATTTTCGTCCATATTTTTATTCGTTTTTTATTTCCACTACCTAACCATAGAGTTTGGTTTCAGAAAATTTATAAACCCGTTCCGCACCAATGTACTTGGACCAGGCCCATTTTTGTGGTTCAGCCAGTCTCTTTATTATTGTTACTTCTGTTCGGCCCAAAAAGAGAGCCCACACATTCAGGAAAAAAATAATGGGAAAATGATGGTTAAAAACGTGTTTTGATAATTAATACTAGCCAAAGATATTTTCAGCATTAACAAATATTCTCAGTATATCCTTAGCGAGTATTAATTATCAAACACGTCATAAGCCGTCATTTTCCAATATATATATATATATATTATGGACTTCTTCCCGACCGGTCCTATGAAAGTAGATTATGTCCCATTATGTCGTTGCGCACAAATTTTTCCGCACCAAGTCCTATTTCATACGCAGGCACCATTCCCCTCTCTCCCTCTCCTCTCTCTTTCTTTTTTCGCGTGACTTTCACTCTCCCTTTCCCTCTCTCTCTGTCGTTTTTCTACACGTTGACACAGGTACATGGCTAGCCCACACATTGATCCACATAAATGCTTCTCTCTCATTCCTCTCTCTCTCTCTCTCTCTCTCTCTCTATTTATTCGGTACACACCTCTCTATCCTCTCTCTTCCGTACTTTTGCTCTTTTTCCTCTCTCCCTCTTTGAGTATATTATAGTAATAAATACAATGTTTATAAATTTTATTCTAAATATTTACTTTTTATAAAATTAATATATTTAAAATCTACTCATAGAGATCTATTAAATAACATCAATATTGAATATAACATTTTGTAAAACTAAATTTTCAATTTTCATTGTGAATTTTATATTATTGTGACTAAACTTTACATTGTGAATTTTTATCGATTTCAACTATTAATTAATAGTGTTAATTAACGGCCTAAATTCATAACTAGAGTGTTCATTTTAGAATTAACACACTGTTAATAGTCTTTTTTTTTACACATAATTTCAAAATAAAAAAGAGCCTACACCAAAAAAATTTATATACATAATTTCATGTTCAATATGGTTCTTGTTTGGTAGATTTCGTTGAATAGATTTCAAAAATATTTTTTTCATAAAAATCCGACATATAAAATAAAAAAAGAAAGGAAGAAAGTGATGATACAATTGACTTTTGCTTGCTAGTATTTTTTACGAAAGTGCTACAGGCACATCACTTAGAGCCACACCTTAGCCACATCAGCTGAGGTGGCAGCCCATTTGAAAAAAAAAAAGAGAAATCAAAATCAACTTCCTCAATTCCTCTTCATCTTCTTTCGCGCCCAAAACAAAACGAAGACAAAGCAAGAGAGAGGACAGTGACCTCAGCCCAGACCAACCGGCCAACACCACCACCACCGGCGACCTCTGCCTCCATCGCCACCACCGGTGACCTCCTATACCATCGCACCTCCCCAGCACCGACGTTGACCACCACCAACGGCAATTTTCGCCAAAGAAAGGGTCCACCGACACCACCATGCACCACCAGCGTCTCCATACACTCGTACTCTCTCTCTCTCTCTAGAACTTGTTCCGATTTCACTCTGATTAGGGTTAGGGCTTGAACTGAAATTGAGGATGTGAACAGAACTTGTTTCGATTTCAATTTCTATTATTTCTCCACTACTTTTTTCTGCTCAGATTAGGATTAATGCTGAACAGAAATTGCAATTTGGTTAGTTTATCAACCCATGCCCTAGTTGAATTGTTCAAAGTTTGTAATTGATATTGCCACATGCTTATGTTTGGTTGCTGTAAAAAAACGGACGAAAAAATGCGATTGAGTGTTAAAGTCTGTATTGCTTGGTTACTATGAATTTTAATGTGTTGGTTACTTTGTTCATTTTAATGTTTTCATGAATCATATGTGCATTTTAATGGAGTCTAACATATTTGCTTATACGTTACTTTTTATTTTCATCAATAGGTGATGTTTCCTTTGCCATCACCATCGTCTTTGATATTGCCGGAGTCTATTCGGTCAGCTATGCCTCCTCCGGATGGTGACATTGATTTTGGAAGGTATTTTCCTTATCCTTTAATATAATTTACATGATTTCTTTGGCAATAGTTGAACAAGATTTAATTAGTTGTAATTTTTTGTTAAATTTTGTAGAAATGTAGAAGAAGAAGAAAAGGAGGAGGAGGAGGTAGGGAGTGGAGACAATAAAGAAGAGGTATTGAGTGGTACTAATGAGAGGACAAAAAATTGTAAAGATAGAATTGAGGAACCAAAGGTGCAAATGAAATTTGACTCATCAAACGAATCTTATCTGTATTACTTAAGATACACTAAACAACAAGAATTTTTTGTGGCGAAAAGAATGTCAAGAAAGGGAAAAGATGGAAACTTGAAGAATCTAACTCTTCAATGCAGTCTTGGTGGAAAGGCAAGGGTGGGAGGAAGCAACCCGGTGAAACCACGGCCACAAACAAAAATTGATTGTCCGGCTCGCCTTATTGTTGCTTCATATGCGGATGGCAATTGGAGGCTAAACCTAGTTGTCTTGGAGAACAATCACGATCAAAGCCCGGGAAAGTGCAGGTTCTTCAAGAGCAATAGGGTAATTGATGAACATGTGAAAAAAAAGCTCATGTTGAATGATAAAGTAGGGATTATATTGCCCCAGACGTATACCTCATTTCAGATTAAGGCGTGGGGACCTAATAAACTTCCATATAGTTAGAAGGATTGCCATAATTATGTTGACAAACAACGACGTTTAAAACTTGTGGAAGGAGAAGCTGAAGCGATGCATAGTTATTTCATGAGAATGAAAGTTAACAATTCTGACTTCTTTTATGCCATGGATTTGGATGACAAGGGTTGACTAAGGAATGTATTCTGGACCGATGCAAGGATTAGTGCAGCTTGTAAGGAGTTTGATGATATTGTGACATTTGTCACAACTTACTTAGTAAATAGGTATGACATGCCTTTTGCTCCATTTGTTGGCGTGAATCATCATGGTCAATCGATATTATTCAGATGACGGCTCATCTCTCATGAACACACAGAGTAATTTTCATGGTTATTTGAGACTTGGAAGACATGCATGTGGAGTTGTGCTCCGAAAGCAATAATTACAGACCAGTGTTTGGGCATGAAGAATGCTATACAAAAAGTAATCTCTGACACCCAACATCGGTTGTGCATATGGCATATTATGAAAAAGGTGCCAAAAAAGTTTGGTAAGTACAACGCCTATGAACAAATTAGTTTATGTATGCGCAAGGCAGTATGGAATTTATTGACAATAAAACAATTTGAGGATGCTTGAGATGGGTTCATCAAAAAGTACGAGCTTCACAATAACACATGGTTACAGGGGTTATATCTGGAGAGAAAACTGTGGGTTCCTGCTTATGTGAATGACTGCTTTTGGACGGGAATGTCATCCACACAAAGAAGCGAGGGTATAAATGCATATTTTGATGGTTACATTTATTCAAAGACGACCTTGAAACAATTTGTAGAGCAATATGAAAATGTATTGGCAAATAAGGTGGAGAGTGAAAATGAAGAAGACGGGAAAAGTTGGAGGAGTTTCATCCCGTTAATAACTAAAAGTGGCTTGGAAAAGCAATTTCAAAGTGTTTACACAAATGAAAAGCTAAGAGAGTTTCATGAAGAATTTGTTGGAAGACTTAAGTGTTCTTGTAGTAAAAAAAAAAAAAAGTGTATCCGAATATGAGGTAAAAGAGTAGATTATATATAGAGAAGAGGAAAAGAGAATTCAAGTGCCATTTATTGTTGATTTTAATGCTGAAACAAATGAAGCACATTATAACTGTCGATTGTTTGAGTACAAAGAAATGGTTTGTAGACATCAACTGACGATGTGGAGTCAAATGGGAGTTGAAAGGATACCTGACAAATATGTGTTGAGGAGATGGAACAAAAATGTCAAAAGGGTGCACACTAAATTTCGAATTAATTATGATAACTCATCAACGTTAATTGAAGCATGTCAGCATGACAATATGTGCAATCTCTTTAATAAGGTTACCGATTTGGCGGAAGATAGCCAAGAGCAGTATGATAAGGTGATGGCACGGTTACTTGAGCTAAAAAGAGAGTTGATTGAATCTTCGATTGTTTATGGAAGTAATGTGATTTTCGGTACTCCTAATAATTCTTTTTCAAAATTGGAGATGAAGTTTTACCTTCCAAAGACAGCATGAACATACTTGACCCGGTAACTCTTCGTTGAAAAGGGAGACCGCCAACCAAAAGGAAGGTAGGCGTGGTTGAAAAAATTAGTAAGAAGAAAATAGAAACAAAAAAGAAGACATTGTCCATGGAAAAAGACAAGGTACAAGTTAATGTAAATTTTAGAATTTTTTGTATAACTAATTTCATGTTTCTAATAAACTTTTTATATTTATGTTTTATGTAAACTTTTTTTTCAGGAGGTTAGGACACAAGAGAAGTTGGAACACGACAAGTGTTGGAGGTTGGGACACAAGAGAGTGTGGTAAATGTTAATGTAAGAATTTTTTTGTATTTCCTATTAAACTTTCTACTTTTTGTTTTATGTTAAACTATTTTTATTGTATAATTTCATGAATCATGTTAAAGTTATTGTTAATTCTTATTTTTACTATTGGCCAAATTTAGCCAAGCTACATGGGGCAATCAATGTGGCCAAACATGATGCCCCATAATATGCGACCGAATATGGCACAAGGCGGAAGTTTCTTCCAATTTTCTCCAAGTTCATATCCAACCGAAACAAGTTTCAACCAATTTATGTATGCGTTTTCAGGTTCACAAACAAACATGCCATCCTCATTCAGTAGTCATGATTGGCGAGGGCATTTAAATATTACAAGTAGGCAAGTTTGGGGAGGAGGTTAATCAAGTTTTTGAAGACTCAAGGGCAATGTGTTGGAGGACCACCACCAAGTTTTACGAAAATGTTGAATGCACCAGATAATGTTGAAGAATATTTCAGTTCACTTGATTGTGGGTGTTTTAGTATTTGTATCATGTCGTATATATGGTGTGTCGTGTCCATTTACTAGCTAGTGCCTAATGGGATCTCAAACTATGTTTTTTTTTTTTTGGCAAGACTTGGTATTGACATGTAAGAAAAAGCTGTTTGAGTATTTGTTCATGTTGTGTCGTATCTATATCGTGTCGTGTCTTTTATCATGTTATAACATTTGGTTGTCTATGTTAAATGTTTGAATTAAAGTTTGCGACTTGAGTGGCATTTACTTATGGTTCCACAATTGTACTTTTTTTATGGAAAGAGATTTCTATTTCAAGTTGTACTTTTTTGATGATATGCATTCTACTTTTGTTCATAAAAATACGGCACGTTGGTTCTTGTTGATGGGTTATTATTTTTGTTTTATTGAAATGGACATAGACTTGGTAGAATGTAAAAACAAATTCCAATTCATGAGAATGTCGAAACGAATCACAAAGGTAGATTTTGAAAAAAATTCAGCAGAATCTCCTCTATTTTTGGTCATAGCCCGACATTTCACGTCTCAGTCAGTACAACAAAAACAAGAAGAAGAACATCATGTTACGCACAAGTCCACACCGGGCATTTCTCATTCTAAATTACCATTCACAAGCCATGTTCATAGCCAAAATCCATTACCAAGTTATCCATTCACAACAAAAACCATAAAACCAAATGCTATTACAAGAGCTCTAAGTTGGTACATGTGACCAAATGAATTATATCTCTATATTATTACAGGTGACCAAATGAAAGCATAAAACCAAATGAATTACTAGACTTGACATTAAGGTAAGCAACTATCCTACTACTAGACTTGAATCCAATTAGCCAACCTATTGATTCCCATCTTCTGCAATGATGCCACAAGACTTTGCAAATTAACCAAATCCCAGTGCATCAATAGCCCACTCTGCGAAGAGACTATTTTTGCTCATTTCCAGGGAGTAACCGATGTATTCTATTATCCACGGAGAGCTCTGCCTTCAGTCTGTGGTGAGCACCCAATATTGTAGATATTTGGTATGACTAGTCTCATTTTATGTTGTTTTATCTTACTTTTATTTAGTCTTTATAGCGATATTGTATGTAAGGTGTGTTTTTAGTGTTTTCAGGTAAATCGTGCAAATAAGACGCGTTTGAATGCCAAGGAATGTTCCGGATACTTCCAAGTTCCTGAAGACCTTGTCGGCCCTTTAAAATCTGTCTAAGTATGGAAAAATGACTTTCAAAAAAAGTATCGATTCTCGAGATTAAAAATGGCGGTAATTGATCCTTGAATTTTTATAAGAGTAACTACAAAGTTGCAAGATTTTATTTGAAGAGCAATGTCATGTTTTGAGCCATTTTTTCTTGCGAAAAATGTGCAATTTTCCATTTTATACTAAAAGTTGGGGGTTGACATTTTGATTTAATTGAAATCTTGAAATTGTGGTTATACCATTGTTTCCAAATAGGGGTTGCTTTCTTATTTTCATTAAATAAATTAAAGTGAAAAAAAGGTAAAAGAAAGGTTTAAAATATAGTCTTTACTTAAATTTAGAGAATAAAATAAGATGTTGTGGAGCTGTGGAAACTGCTGGGAGCTGTCTGCTGAAGTTGAAGGCAGAACTGGAGATAACCTCACTGTATCGATACAACCTTATTCTGTATTGATACGCATTAGCTTTGTAAAGTTCCAGTGATTGTTGTATCGATATGGATTAAGGCCGTATCGATACGGGAGCGTTACGGAGAAAATGGCCATTTCAGTTTAGCTGTGTGGTATCGATACTTTCCATAATCCGTATCGATACCATGAGCCTTCAGCCAGATATCTATTGTTTTTTGGACTTTCCATTTATGGAATAATTGCTACTTATAGTATGTTTATAGGATATTTGTTGAGAGAAAAGTTGAGTTGTATAAATACTCTTCTCCCTCACTTTAGTTAAGAATCTAATTTATGTTCTAGCTTTAGTTCTCTCTCTAGGAGAGACCTCCATCGTTGTTCATGCTTTTCCTTTTGTAATTTCCTTAAAACTCAAGTAAGTATTTATCTTATGTTAATTTCTCGTTTATTAATATTGTAGCTATGTAGCTATGCTTTAGATCTTTGCATAAATCAAGTTTATTTTCGTTTTCTTCGGTTAAATCTTTTGCTCCATTTTCTTACCATGTCTAGTCTTTTAGCTATGTGTGAGTAGTCGACAAGGCTTGGCCATGGGGGAATAACATTGTGATTTTGGTTAATTTTGCTCTTCTCAACTTAAGACTTAAGGTTTGGTTTGTAAATGTGTGTGGTTCACCTTTTATGTAACAAAACTTGTCGATGTTACCCTCCGGTGATCATGTGCTCGCTCATATGGTTCCGTGAGCTATGTCTCGCCTCGTGTTTACCAAAGAACCAAAGAACTTGCTCGCTTTCCAAACTATACTTCTAGTTCATGACCTTAATATTTAGTTTGAATGCATGTCTTGGCGTTATTAACCTCCGGTGATCATGTGCTCGCTCACATGGTTCAGGGAGCGATGTCACGCCTTGTGTTTAGCTTGTTATTCAAACTCTATATCAAGTCTAACCATTTTCATAGCTAAATCTTCCGGTTGATAGCCTATGCCGTGCGATTCAACCGTGTTTTCATTGAGAATTGTTAGATGGTTTAAGTTACGGATGTTATAAACTTCTATGCCTTGCCGCCTTTAATTCTTAGTTAAAATTCATTTCTAGTCTTTTTCATAAGAGTGTTTTTCCACCTTTCAAAGGAAAACCAAAAGTTGGCCGCCTAAACGCCTTAAACCCTTACATCTACAATCCGAACAAGCTATATTCAAGCTCCCTGTGGATCGACTCGGACTTCCTCACTATACTATGCAAATCTTTAGTTGTAGTCTGATTAATAAATAATGGAATTTGACGGCCGTTTGGTAAACTTCAACGACTACTGAATGGGCTCATCAGTCTGACTATATGGATGTTTTCATCAGTCAGCATTGTCTAATTGAGTTGGGAAGCCAAATCTCTTGAAATGTCCAACTTTGGGTTGAGATGAACCTTTGAATTTGCAGTGTTTCATTTTCAGAGTACTAAATAAATGAGATTGAACTTGTACTTGAACTTTCTGCATGTGTAAACTTTCTCCGGCTTACAAGAAAATCCATGGATTATGAGCTACGAAATAACAAATTCTGAGCAAAACCTTCACACATTCCAATTGACATGTAGACTTAGAAGCTCTTTAACTGTGTTGTCCATAATGTAGTGTCATTGACTTACCTATCTAAAAAAGGAAATTTTCCCCAGGCTAATCTGGGATTTTTTGAATTGCACAATTGCTCAAACAACACTTTTAAGAAGCAATAACTCATTAAGAATATACTGATATTGCACCCCCAAAAACAGATTACAAGAAACAGTAAAGGTGTAAAGCTAAAAAAGCACAATTATGAACATGTGCTTAATAATCAGAAAGGCTAGGTTCAAAATTTGGATATGTATGAAGCGAATTAACTTCAGTATTCAATTGGATTAGCTCAAAAGCCATAGTTTGGATATAGCTTTCAACATTAGTTTGGGAATTTGAAACTAGTCTCATTATGAAATGTTGTTAAAAATGAATTGATCTACTGAAAAGTGAAAGCACATCTTTTTGTGATATCTCTAATCCGCTTCCGGACTAGTTTCACAAGCAACCTAGATCTAAACCTTCTTTAATCGATGTTTGAATTGAAGACTTGATCAATTCAATTGAAACCCACATCTACAATGCAATCAGTTATTTAACTCATAAGGTCATAACATTATACCTTTCAAACATAAGTAGAACTGAAAGTACTAAAACAGGAAAAACGTATTACCCTCAAATGATCAGAGAGAATGGAAGGCGTGATGAGCTTGTACTTGGGAGCCTCAGAGAGAAGCTTATCATAGGTAGCCTTATCAAACAACACCATGTTGTTGTCCACCTTCTCCTTTTGCTTTCCCTTACTTCACTTATGCAATTTTTTAGACAAACCAACACCAAATCCATCACCAACCACACAACACAAGTACACAACCAACAAGCATACATACACTCATTTACACAGACACCAAAATATCAATATATCCAGATTAGTTTTTGACAACTCAGGTGTCTTGGCCAGTTCATGCACACTTGGCCTCAAGACGGCTAATCCCACAATCCAATAGCGGGGCCCAATTAAAGCCGAGCAGAGCCCCATATTGTAACGCCTTGATTTTCGGACACGTTAATTAAATTATTTTAATTATTTTAATAATTCATAAAACTGATTTAAGAAATAAAATTTTATTAAACAGAGTTTAGTAGCGAAAATCTCAAATACTAATTTCAAAACTACTTAATTGTTTTACAACTCAACAAAAATAAAATAGAGTTTGACAAATGTGATAACAATTTTGAAAATTCAAATGACATTACTCCAAATTAACAGAGTTTCTAAGGTTAAGGCATCCAAGGCTCGACAAACTGTCCTTCCTCAGCTGGGAGGTCCTCACCCTGGTACTGATCATCTTGTAAAGGATTTTGTCCTTCGATCTCCTGATTATCTGGTATGAAACGCCAGCCCAACGGTACTATAATGAGTTTTGAAACTCAGTAGATAAATCTTACTCATTAACCCTTACTCTACAAGCAATCACATTTATAATAAAATGAGGTAAGAATCGAAGAGCACAGAATTTATTTCATTATATAACCATCAACTTAAGTAAATTTCAGAATCTCATCTTCTACAATCATTCCAACATCGCAATATTCACCACGTTCCAAACTCAGAGTTTCACTGGACATACTTTACAGGTCCTACTAGGCTACCCTCAACATCCCGAGGTCCTAGTAGGCTACTCTCACAATTCTAGGTCCATCAGGCTGCCTTCAAGGTCCTGCTAGGTTACCCTCAATACCTGAGGTCCTGCCAGGCTACCCCTGAGGTCCCGCTTGGCCGCCCTAGTTATACCGGGTCTTTCAGGCTGCTCTCAAGGTCCTACCAGGCTACCCCCGATAACACGAGGTCCTGTTAGGCCACCCCCGAGGTCCTGCTAAGCCCACAACCTTTCATCTATTTCCCTTTTCCTTTAACCAGAACAACATCTACAAAATTTCTCTAAGTCCACAACTCATTCAATGTCCCTAATATTCTTTCTATGTTCCTGATTCAATCGGCAAAACGATCATTTCAAATGACGAGTAAACAGATCATAATATAATCATAGACACAGGATAACTGAACCACCGTACACCCACTTCTAGTGAGCTTAAGTCGGAACTAACCTTTTCACATTCTCCAATATGTTTTCACAGCAGAATACTTGCATACGAATCAATGAAGCATTAATCAACAGTTCAAAGGGCACAAGAAATACACAAAGTATTTGGATTTGTCCATGTGACTTTTGGGTTTCACTATGTTTTAACACATAGGTTCTTTTTCATAACTTCTAATGTTTGAGGATCAAAAAGTCATTTTGTACGGATAAAAAAAAAAAGTCATTTCGTAAACCGTAGGGTTACTTTAATAGTAACTGCTAAGTTTAGGTTTCTTTTTGCAATTTCACTAAACCTGGTTTTTTTTTTTTTTTTTTTTTATATACACTGTAAGAGAAGTTTATTGGATTTTTGGTTCTTCTACTTACTAAAAATATACATCGTTTACTCACTATGTTAATTCAGATAAAATTTCTATTCTTTTTCTTAGTTAGGAACTTTAGATATTTTTTTTAAAAAAAACTAATTTTAACAAGTGTTTATTTTAAATCGTCTTACTAATTTTTCTTTTAATTGTTTTGACACATAGGAAACGTTAGGGTTCAAACAAAACACATGGTTTCTTTTTAAGTGAATTTCATTACTAAAATGATTTCCCATGTAGTTTCCTTTAATGAAATGTAAGCTTCATTATTTTTATTAACTCCATAGTTATCATTAGTGGTTTCTTTCTTTTTCTTTTTTATCAACTACCTTGTTTCAGTGAAAGCTACTAGACTTCTTGAGATTTGGGTGTTTTACATTATCTTTTAAATCTCTTATATTTTTAATGCTACCAAGTATCTAAATCTGGTGCTTTGTACAAAACAAATATACTCTTACGTGTATGTTAGATTATAATGCTTTACCAATTAAAGCTTATTAACATCACGTTATGGATTATACTAACTTAGTGCTAGATTAATAAGGATTAACAAATAACAGGTTAACAAATGTAATTGAATAAAAGATATAATAAATTATGAGTATTCATGACATGAAATCAAGCACCGTGTTAGAAATTAACGAGATTCAATCCAAAAGAGTTCTTGCGGCCATAAGGCCTAGAGTCACAAACGCGAGGTGCTCGGCTCATTCGAACAATTTTTGTTAGTTTCTGCTTTTCTCTTTGCACGGGCTTGATTCAAGCCATGATAATACTTAAAAATACACCCAATATACTTAGAGTTAGGATAAAGAAAAATCTACCTTTATCGTGGAGTTCTAGTTAGGATTAAAAAAAAAAAATGGAGGTGATCGGCAGTGGCAACGGACGATCTTCCCCTTTCTCCTTTCTTCTTTTTCTCCTTTCTTTCCTTCCTTTTGCTTCTTCTTTTCCAGTACTCTCTCGGCTAAAGAAAAGAAAAGAAAACAAGAGAAGAGGGTATTGGATGATGATATTCTCTCTCTCCCTCTCTCGGCCAATGAAATGAGAAAAGGGGAGGTGAACTCTCTCTCTTTCTCTCTGCCGAAAATAATAGAGGGGTGGGGGAATTTATTTTTGTACGGAAAACATGGGAGGTGGAGTGTGGGAATTGAAGGGAGGTGGGGAACTAATATTGAGGAGTGGTGGAGGAAGGTGAGATGAAAGTTTGGAAGATAAGGATGGAGGTGGGAGTGTGAGAGGGAAGTGAAGGTTTAGTTTCAATAGAATTCTAATTAGCATTTAGATTGGAAGGATAAGAGGTGAATGTATATCTCTAAAGTATAATATATTTCGAATACGGTTTTCTAAGCAATATCAATTATACACATAATAATGTATTTTAATTAATTAATCTGACTAATTATTGAATTAGTATTTAACATTTCAAATTTGTATTTAAAAAAAATAGGGCAAAAATCCGGATCGTTACACATATGGTCCGACCCAAAGGGGTTGATAGATCTCATTTCAACCTGACCTGATGAGGGCCTCCTAAAAAACCCTTCAGTCTTAACCCTAATCAGACAGAAATCGAAACAAATTCTAGGGCTATGAGAGAGAGAGAGAGAGAGAGAGAGAGTATACGAGTGTATGGAGACACTGGTAGTGCGTGGTTGCGTCAGTGGACCCTTTCTCCGGCAAAAATTGCCGTTGTTGCTGGGAAGGCGCGATGGAAGCAGAGGTCGCCGGTGGTGGCGATGGAGGCGGAGGTCGCCGGTGGTGGTGGTGTGGCTGAGGTGTGGCTCTAAGTGATGTGTCTGTAGCACTTTTGTATTTTTTAAGAGAGAGAGAGAGAGAGAGAGAGAGAGAGAGAGTGTGTGTGTGTGTGTGCGCGCGCGCGCGCGCGTTTTGCACATGGGGAGAAAAGAGAAACACGGAAGAGAAGGGAAAGGGGCACGCGTCGGAATTATTTTTGAGGGACGTATTGACTTATTTTGGAAAGGATCGAAAGAACTATAAACTTGAAAAACGGGTCTGGCCGGTCATTGTCTCAAAAAGTATTGGAGAGTAGTACTCATTTCAGGCAAGCCCACTCCACTTGCAATCCACTCTGCAGAATAGCAAAAGAACCCAATCCAACACTGAAAATTTCCAAAAACAGTCCTCACATAAACAAGAATGAGTACCGCTATGGTGACCATCTTTGGTGTTTAAATCCTATGTCGGTTATCACTAAATATGTAGAGTACACGACAAATGAAGTGTACTCTACCGATATGTCTTTTTTTAAAGGCACTCTACCAATATATCAAGTGAACTACTAGTACACAATGAAATAAACCGGTTACAACTTGCAAATATCTAAAACCACACTGAACCAATGCCTCCGAAGTTCCCAGAACAAGATCATATTTGTCTGACAATTTTTTCCAGTCGGTCTAGCTTTTCTCGTTTGAATATTATCCCTACTTATTAGTATTAGCAAATAGGGGAAAAAACTAAAATAGTCCATGTAGTTAAGTATTAGTATCAATTTGGTTATTAGTATCAATTTGGTCCCTGTAGTTGTAATTGGCTCAATTTACACTCTGTACTTTTCATTTTGTTTCAATTTGGTCTAATTACTAACTTCCGTTAGTCCTTTAAACAACAAAATCATATGGCCCCCCTTTTTTGGGGTTAAAATAGATTCGTTCTACTAAATAAGCCAACTGGCTTATTTTTTTATCCTTATTGAAATTTTTTTCGTATTTGTTAGTTTTTCGTCAATTTTTTTGGGGTTTTTGCATCGTCATGACGAGAGGAATTTAAAAAGTAAAAAATTATGATCGAAATCTAATTTTTTTTGAATAAAGTCGAAAAAATTGGCTTATTAGCTTATTTTTGTCTTTATTCAAAAAAATTAAGTTTCGATCGTAATTTTTTACTTTTTAGATTCCTCTTGTTATGATGATGCAATAATTTCCAAAAAATGACAAAAAACTAACAAATACGAAAAAAATTTGAATAAGGACAAAAAAATAAGCCAGTTGGCTTATTTAGCTGAATAGTGTTACTCATTCCCCTCTTGCCCTAATATATCTCTAAACCAAAACACAGCTCATTCTTCCATTCTCTATTGATAAGGAGGCACTTGGGAAGAAATTTGGTTATAATTTTCTACATAAAGTTGCCATCGAATTCAACATTTTCATGATCAACCATGAAACATCATAACCACTGATATTGTCTACATGTTCAACTTGTGGACAAATACTGAGATGCCTTATTTTTCTGCATAGTACTGAAAATGCATATAGAACCATATCCAAAAGTCACAACATGATATAGATCCAAAAGTCACAACATGATAAATAACCATATCTAAAAGTCAGAATATTATATAAACTGAGTTCCAAATTTACCATGTCATAACCTAATACATAGACATAACAAACCACTCAACTAGGTTACAATAAATCTAACTTAACAGCCCAAGTGGTTACAAAAAATAATACCTTGTCATTTCATTCATTTTCTTACACTTGGCCCATGCACTGATTTCTGACTAGGAATGTTGAAAAATAAACCTGAGCCAATTTTTTCGTCTTTATTCAAAAAAAAAAATTAAATTTCGATAATAATTTTTTACTTTTTAGACTTTTCTCGTCATGATGATGCAAGAACCCCCAAAAAATTGACAAAAAATTAACAAATATAAAACAAAATTGAATAAGGACAAAAAATAAGGAAGTTGGTTTATTTAGCCGAACGGGTCTGTTTTAACCCCAAAAAAGGGGGCCATATGATTTTGCTATTTAAAGGACTAACGGCGGACTAACGGAAGTTAGTAATTGGACCGAATTGAAACAAAATGGAAAGTACAGGGTGTAAATCGAGTCAATTATAACTACAGGGACCAAATTGACACGAACACTTAACTACAAGGACTATTACAGTTTTTTTCCCTAGCAAATAAAACCTTTTTCGATAAGGATTCTCAAAGAGTGGAGAAGCTTATCGGAGTAAAATATTTGTACCATATACACCAAACTATGAATGCTATGCAAGTTCTCGATTAAAGAGTGCAAGTGATTCGGTCCCCGAATCATTTGACCACACAAAATGTCCACACTTAGAGGGGTTATTAGGATGCAAGTCATACATATTTGGGAGCAAGTCAATGACTTAATTAAGCTTGTAGTTGTTTGCCCATATTGCCCATAAGGTGCAAATCTTGCAGTCCAAGAATTATTTGATTGCAGAATAGCTAGTCATGGAGGGATTGTCCGAGATGCAACTCAAATGTATTCGAAAGCAAATCAACTTCACTTAAAGATTGTAGTCATCATTTGCCCAAAAGGTGCAATTGCTATAGATTAAAGGGTGCAAGTTTTATGGTCCCAAAATAATATGACCACTTTAATGATCACTAATTGAGAAAAGACAGGGATGCAAGTAAGACATACCCAAGAGCCAATTTACTGGACATAAAATTTTAGTGTATTCGAAAGCAAAGCAACGTGGCCTAAAGATTGTAGTCATCGTTTACCCAAAAGGTGCAATTGCTATATATTAAAGGGTGCAAGTCTTGTGGTCCCAAAATAGTATGACCACTCTAATAACCACTAATTGAGAGGTGTCAAGGACAGGGATGCAAGTAAGACATACCCAAGAGCCAATTTACTGGACATAAAATTTTAGTTGTTTTATTGTAAAGTGCAAAAGTCATATTGATTAAAGGGTGCAACTTATGGACCGAGTTACCATCCAATTTTACTATAAGGGTTCAGCCAAGTTCAGTTTAGGCCTTTATGGGTCCCTTATCGGTCCACAATAATGATCGAAATCATTCTGTTGGTAGGGTTTGTGAAATCGTTCTGTTTCTCCATCGATTGAGGAAGTTGTGTGTGTGCCTAGGGGCTCAAAGCTCAAGTCCAAATGGCGCCCCATACTTTTTAGAATTATCTTTCCCCATTAATGTAAGGGACAAAGAAAATTTGCTCCGAAAAGAGCAACTAGTAGTTAAGATTCACTTTGATATGTAAGACCTAATCATTAAAGTGAATCTCAATCACTAATTATTTTTTTCAGTACACTTTCGGGGTAATTTTTTTTTTCCCCATAAAGGCCTCTGATTCTAAGTTCCAGTTAATATTCATTTCTTTTAGCCAATCTATCTCACTTCTTATGTAATTGCTTTAAAAAAGCAACAACATGATGAAGCTGCTTTACGCTACAGAGACGTTAATTTATAACTCTGCACTAATTATCCCACTCAAACAAATTTGTCAAAAAAAAAATTGCTTTAATTGCTTTTAAAAAAAAGAAATCACTTCTTTTTCAATTGCTTTAAAAAAAGGAAAAAATTGTCAACGGTGACTTTAAGCTGGAAAGATGGATAACTCTGCACTGTTCTCCATTATTAAATAAATTAAAAGTGGATTCACATGCATGCATATGCTGCCCACAATTTAAGAAATGCACGACACCAATTAAATTTATTTTTTCACACCGAAGTACCTAACACGGTGCCATATGGGTTCACATGCATATGCTGCCCAGAATTCAAAAAATGCACGACACTAATTAAATTTGTTTTTTCAGACTAAAACATCTAATACGGTGTCACTGTTGCAGGTTCACATTCAATTATCTAGTACAGTATCTACCAACTACCATTGCCTTGGAAGTATTTGCCATTGATTTGTACATGTTGGCTTCAAAAATTTTGTGCATAAAAGGTATTCACCCTTCACAGTACTCCTTTATATGCACTACGAATTTATGCAGTTGGCCTCACTGTTCATCAATTTTATAGTTTCGCCGTTGCTAGTAGGCTCACGACTTAAAATGCATATGCCTCCATACGTGGAGAATACCAATGAAAAAGCAAGGGTAGACAAGTAAATAGCACTTCCCTCCCCAGAAGTTTTTGACATAAGCTAGTGGAGATTTCCCTTACTTTCTTAAAAATATCATTTTCCCACTCTAGTTATGCCTCTAGTGTCTAGGAATTTGTTTCTAAGTCATGATCTTTAATCCGAGAGGCTAGGGTTTAGGGTTAAAAAAGAGGGGACGTAACGACTCAACCCTACTCTCCTCATTTTTGGATTTTAAAAGCTAGTAGTCATTTCATCATTCCCTTTTCTCTTCGAACACCCCTTATATTTCATTTTCTATCGAAAGAGTTCTTCAAAATGACTTTTGTATGATTTGGGGTGCATTAACTTTCCAACTTGTTACTCCCCCTATGCATTCATCATTTGTTAATTTCCATTTTCCTTCATTTTTTCATTGTTTTTGTATTTAATCCTTTTCTTCCATTTTTATCTACCCTGGTGCTGCAGAGAACTGTATAACAGGCTTTTTCAAAAAAATTGTAGAGTAATAGAGAGGCGTAACGTGGCCAGCAAGACAAAAGTCACATGCACGATAAAAAGACAATTAAGATCCTAACCATGAGAGATCGATTGTAGACCGCAATAAAGACATCTAAGACCAAACCCGACATGGGATCACCGATTTCAAAAGTTTTACACGTACCATGCAGATGTTTAGTATTCATTTCTGGTTGCCAATCAAGGAATCAACCACACTTCTTATTAAATTACTTTATAAAAAACAAAATATTTCAGGTTGCTTTAAGCTTTGAGAGATGTATAACTTTGCACTAATCCTACCTAATCAAATAAATTAAATTGAACCAACTGGAGCTAGCTCAGTTAGCCACGCGATAAAAACATCCAAGACCAAACCCGACATGTGATCACCGATTTCAAAAGTTTTACACCATGCAGATGTTTAGTATTCATTTCTGGTAGCCAATCAACCACACTTCTTATTTAATTGCTTTATAGAAAGCAAAATATTTCAGGTTGCTTTAAGCTTGAGAGATGTATAACTTTGCACTAATCCTACCAAATCAAATAAATCAAATGGAACTAACTGGAGCTAGCTCAGTTAGGTAGGGCTCTTGCATTTTACTATGAGGTTAGAAATTTGAACCTTTCCACCTGCGTGTGATCCTATGTCGGTGATGTCTTTGTTTGTTTTTATCCTGTAATAACCTTATTCTGTCTCGACTAGGGGTAAGCCCAGAGAAGCAACAGCTTCCGACCCTAATTTCTAGCCCAAAATAGGGCCCCTATACTTTGGTGGTCGGTCTGCTACTAGTAAATTACATGGGATTGAAGGCCCACCAACGGATTGGGAGAGAACTCAACTAATTAATAATTACTAATTTTCCAAAGCTTGAACTACTTGGGGATTTATATCCTCTATGGAGTCTTTTGTTTCTTCCACAGACGATGAGGGGATTGGAAACAAAAGCTCATATCCCTCATTTACTTTTTGCTTTTCACGAGGGAGTCAAAATAGTACTATTCATTGTTTTAATGCATTGTTTGCAAGGGACTTCAACTAATTTCTAAACTAGCTTTCATAGGGTCTCCAAACTTTATCTGCTTCACATTCATCGAAAGAATTATCATAATCTCTTCAGTTGGATGCTTCTTCAAGGTTAGCTTTTTTGCTTGGGGATTGTATTAGACAATAATTAGATATAATACAATAATTAGATTTCTGTCTTGGATATATTTGTTAGATCACTTTTATTTTTATTTTTTTGGAAAATATATAAAAGCCCCATCATAGGAGTTCACTTTAGGCCCTTGAAAGTCTTGAGCCGGCCCTGGGCTTATTTATTGTGTTAATTGAGTTGTTGGGCTCGATTGTTTCATCAACTTTCACAATTAATATAATGTCTCGAGTTTATACTTTATATTTCATATATGATAAAAAAAATGATCTCTTTTATTGATTGGCAAAAAGTAAAAGAAAAAAAAAACGGTCTTGCTATTGTCAACACACTGGGCTGACGATAAGTACACTAGAAAACAAGGAAAACACGTATTTCTGTTTATTTTTTACACCATTTAATACACATTCACACACTTATTATTGTCAGTCCGTTGGGCTGATTTTAGAAAATTTCCTTTTTCAATATATGATGCCAGCTTTAATTGTTCCCGCCAAAGTGCTTGACACGTCAGAGGTTCATACTCAATTACCTACCATTGCCTTGGAAGTAATTTTTTTTTTTTTTTTTCAAACGGAAATTTCCTTGGAAGTATTTGGATAAACTCCTTCACGGCTGTTCAGTGAAGAAGCTCTTTGCAGCGCCATAAAAACGTTGTCGTTTTGGATAGGAAAAGATGAAAAAGTTAAAAACAGACGACACGTTCTCGCAAGGCAAGCCGTTTAAATATTAAAAAATATGATTAAAAATTTAAGTGTTTCAATTTTTAATTCGTTTGAACCAGTGCGAATATCTTATTTTTCTGATCAATTTATTCTAAAGGCTCATATTAATTTTTGGCTCCAGGACTTTCGTAATTAAGTATCTACTTTTCATTTGGTTCTATGACTATCTTACAGCTCCCATATGAAAGTTTTAGAGCCAAAAATTAATCATGATCTTTTAAGATAAAATGATCAAAAAATTAATATATGTGCACCGGTTCAAACGGATTAAAAATTGCACCGGTTAAATGATGATTTCTGATTTATGTCCACTTCAAATTATAATGATATTTGTGAGAACATGCTCCGAACAACATTTTTATGAGGAAAGAAAATACCAAATTTGGCTCGGACCTGGATCAGAACTTTTTTTTTTTTTTTTAAGAAACACAAACATAATCTATTAATAATAAAAACAAGTACATCCATGCCTGACCATGCATCCAAGTCCATACATACAACCCTACACAACAAAGCACACCACAACCCGGCAAAGTAAAAACAAAGACCCAACATAACAAACAAATAAGGCTAACCAAACACCCCACAAATCTCAAAGGAACACCCCAAGCAATCCCTCAGTGTCGATTACACAACTAAAGATACCAGCAAAACATATTGGGAACAAGACGCGTATAAATTAATGTAAAGCACGTCGTTGAGGTATACGGTAAATGTGAGAGTCTCCACAGCAGTCTTCAATAACCCTTTCCCGTTTACGCTTCCTTTGAGTGGGGTTTTGCACAACCTCGCTACTATGTCCACCAATTTTAACAATGTCCATCTTCTTCCTTTTCCAATTGCCAGGATGCTTACCCGATGTAGGGCCACAGACCTCTAGTTAGTATAGCCATAAAGCCATAATTCTCTTAGACTTCAAATTTTGAAGCCCGCTAGCAGTGTCATGGAGAGAATCCCCAACACGATCAAACACGGAATCCTGAATACTAAATTGATAAGGTTTAGGCCTTGGAGAACAAGACACTCTACTGGACATGGAAAGTGAATCATCTTCCATTTGGGGAGGACTAGTGGGGTCAGACACACAACTGGACAGAGGAAGCGGATCATCTTCGATTAGGGGAGGACTAATGGGGTCAGACACACTAACCAACGGAACCTCAAAGTCCTTAACAACAGAAGAGTCCTCCTTTACTTTAACTACAACAGCCGAGAGACTCGCCACATGAAAGAATTGAAACTTTCTACCCGTATCTGACTCCCAAAGAGAGTTGCGGCTACCAAGGAGAAAATCTCGACCCATAATGACCTTCTTCTTGCGTTGATATTTTGAAGGACGAGGCCACTTCACCCTAACAGATTGATCCAACGCCCCCTTTCCAACATCATCAAACTTCTCAGACTCAACAACAGATTCAAAACCCCCAGAAACAACACAACTCGGAGGAGCTACCTCACACTGTCCCTCAGACCCAGCTTTCAAAGTATCTGCCACCATAGCCTCGCATACCTCCATTTTAGTACTAGACAGCGAGGATTCCCCAACCTGAAACCAATGATAATTAGTATCACTCCAAGAAGAAACCCCCTGAACCGAATTATTGCCCTCCGCACTCTCTGAATCTGAAAGGTCCAAAGCATCATGCACTTCTTCCCACGGCTCGTAATTTGGATCAAAGATGTCACGAAATCGTGCTTTTGCAGCTGCCTTGGCCTTGTCTGCCCGTGAAATCGAACCCCAATCACAGACAAAATCATCATCTGAAAGCATGTCCATGGCAAGGGCCCGTTCCAACTCCATTGACGAAGAGAACCACGGAGGACCCATAGGAATACTCATGTCTTGGGGACAAGCTATACCCTTACCCTTGGAAACTGACTATTGCCATGGATCGAAAAAAACTCAAGACCAAATTCGCCCTTTCCTCCTGACTTGCAAAGACTGCTCGAAAACAAAATCCCAGTTCAGAGACGCGTTCCTATGGTCGAGACAATCCCAGAGGACCTTCTCGATCGCCATCAGTCCACCGGAGTAGCCGCACCCACGGCCGGGATTAGGCGTGTGCCAGTCGGTGACCTGGATCAGAACTTGTATACATCATCTAATTGCTAGATCCCAAGACTTGTAACCTCACAAAAGCCTCAGCTGCTGAAGAAAACAAACGACTCAAGTATTCTAAACTTGTGTTCCTAGGTAGTGTTTGTGTTGATGTTATCCGAGGCTGTGGCACAAGAGCAGGATTTGGAAAAGAAGTGGAAAGAGTTACACCTTCCGTTTCTAAATGATTGTCTACCATGTTTTTACGTACAATTTTCAAACCAAAATATAAGATACTTTCGTGCATAAATTTTTAAATTTCTTAACCCCAACTTTAAGGTCTCATTGAGTTTTTTAATTTGGTGTCAAGAAATTTAAAAAATTATGCACGAAAGTACCTTATATTTTGGTTCAAATATTGCACGTAAAACATGGTGTACAGACATTTAGGAATGAATGGAGTATTAATCTTCTCAAATGAAATGCCAATCAAGAGGAACCCCCAACTTCTCCACATCAAATGCCAGTCTTTAGGCCCACAGCCCCCTCAAATCGCACAAAACACGCAAATAAATGCTTAATTAGCAGTATTGAAGCAAGTGATGAGTGGGGTAATTGGCTGTTTTGGCTCAAGTTGTACCACAAGCGAAATGTTGCCTAGAGATCTAGAAGTGTGCATACAATCTTGTAAGTCCTCGTCGCAAGCTATTAAAATCAACACATCTTCCTCATCTTTATACTTGAAATAGTAAGTACTGGCTTTTAGGTTCAGCCTCTTAGCCACTTCTTGCTGCAACTCCACCAATGTAGACGACAACGACAGACGAAACTTTATCATATTATTGTCATATTTTGCCCTAATTGTCACCATATCTGCATCTTCAAATGCAGGCTTTATGTGAGCAACACTAGCTGAGGCTTGATTCGAAGGCAAATCAGAACTTAGTTGTGGGGTTTGTCCCTGGTTCTCAACATGCAAGGGCAGAAAGGAACGGACTTTCTTTATGTTGCAAGGTGGCCACCTATGGATACCATAACCTCTACAAACACGTTTCAATGTAGATATGCTAACTGCAAAACGAACAATTCTGATAAGACAAAAATCTTCTACTCTATACTGCCAAATGGCCAACAATTTCTATATGAAAAGAGACCGTCTAGCAAAAAGTTACAATCAAGACAAAAAGAAAGCTCGGATTTTAAATTTTGAGGGTGTACTCTTGCCTTCGAGTTTTCTTGCAGCATTGTTACGGCTCATTTTCGAACATTTAAAGATATCCTCTAAAGAAACTTGAATTCTAACTATAGTTTTGTTGTGTTCTTTTTCTTGCGTCTTTCTTTTGCCTTCTTCGGAACTAGTAACCACAATGCTGTTTTGTTTTGCAGTAATGACAACATTTTGTCCATTATTTGTAGAATCCATTGACAGCTGATCAGATGAATCTAGTTGCATCGTTGCTTCTCCATTCTGCAAGGGTTCAAGACTAGGCAAAATGCAGTTTTGTTCTTCACCAACGACATTCATTCCACTGTGTATGCCATCCATTGATGGCTGATCAAGTTGACCTAGCTGCAACATCACTCCTCCATCCTTTAAGGGCTCTAGACTAGGAGAAAATCTAGTAGCTTGGATCAGTTGAACAGAAGGCCGATGAGACGAATCTAGTTGCATCGTCACTTCTCCATTCTCCAAGTGTGCATGACTAGGCAAAATGCAGTTTTGTTCTTCACCAACGACATTCATTCCATTGTTTATGGCATCCATTGATGGCTGATCAAGTTGACCTAGCTGCAACATCACTCCTCCATCCTTCAAGGGTTCAAGACTAGGAGAAAATCTAGTAGCTTGGATCAGTTGAACAGAATGAAGTTTCTGACCATTCTGAAAATCCATAACTTCAACAGATAATAAATCCCCAAATTCTTGGCCAGAAGCAAGCTTAAAAGTTTTAAACTTTTCCTCCATCGTTCTCAATATGAAGCCCAATGAGGTCCATGAGTTGTCAACGTATCTGTAGCTCGTGGGCAAAAAAAACTCTAGTACATAAATATCATTTGCAGTGTAACTGCTCTGCAATCCTATTGCAAACCAACCGTGGAATTTGCACCGACGTGCATAGGGTGCCAACGGGTACATAGCTAAGCTGATTTGGGTTATGTCCGAGCAATATAACATGTTAGGAGATGAAAGTGCCCACCCTGTCACACGTCCATTTCTGAAGTGACTACATTTACTTACTTTTAAGAACTCAAGCTCGGCATATTTGCATGCATCATTTCTGTTCCCACGAAATTCTACACCCTTGGACATGAGTTGCCCTCGCACTAAACCATTGCAAGCACTGCAAGGGACCCACGTCATAGCCAAGGGTAGCTCATGAACTTTGCACACTGATCTCAACACCATCTTGAGTTCCTGGATGGCAGCTGTAAGTGCTTTATTTTCATCCCTGCACTGTTTTGAGGGTATTGTCACATTACGATACTTTTCCGAATGTATCACTTACAGTAATTATACAAGGAAGAAAAATCCAGATTTAACATTGCATCATGGTTTGCCACTCACTTGCATTTCATAGTGCTTATATCCATTAGAACATTGCAGACCAAACTCCTGCAAGTAATGGAAAGATGCAACTCAGGAATTTTGAGAATACGCACATATAGTATCTGGAAAAACATACTCAATACATCCAAGTAGGGTCAGAGCAAAGCAAAGAAAAGAAAATGTACGTCAATATATGCAACAACGGTTTGTACAGCATACGCCTCACAGAAGTCCCAGCAAATATGGAAATGATCTTGGGTTTTTTGTGAGTCAGCATTGAAACATATTGGCATTTTCTTCAAAGGAACACAAGCTTTCAACGAATAAGAGTTTAGTGCCTTAACTGAAATTCAAGAGAGACTCTTAGGTTATTTATGTGCTGTTTAGAATTACAATAGTTCAGATTTCATCTCTTAGAGTTCAACTACAATGGTGTTTCACACGAATGAATGTCAAGTCAAAGAGAATGGCATAGGAGTCCCTGATTGATTAAAAAGCTGTTGGGGTTCATAGGTCACACACACACATCACGGATATCAAAGAGTTACATGGTTTGACCGGAATGCCTGGTCCATGAAAAAAAGAAAACATATGCAATATTTCGTATATCCATCAGAACCAATAGAGTTTACACCGAAAACTCTCTCTCACACTCTTTGGTTCACTCTTGTTCTGGTTGTCCACTCTTTTAGCTCACCACATGCATATACAAACACATATCTAGTAGTTTACAAGGAGAGAAAAAAAAAGAGTAAAAAAAGAAGAAAGAAAAAAAAGAGCACCATAAATGGCTAGACAACACATGGGAGGTGGCACCGGCGCCTCTCAAGCTGTCTATCTCAAAGGATCTCTATCATGGGGTAAAAACCCATCATCAACTCCTTATTCCTCTCATGATACTTTAACAACATAATTATGGAGGGGCAAGTTGCCTTCTTGTTGCCAAGGGAACAAAACTCCTCAAGGTCCAACGATGTCCTTTATTTGGAGAGATTTTTTTTTCTTTGCTGCCTTAGTGTAGAGACAACTCATTAACTCTTTGGATTGTTGCACCTCATTTAAATTCTTAAAATTCGCATTTGGTTGTTTATACACTTCTCAACCAATTTCGCATTGCAGTTGTCCATTTGGCAAACTACTTCCTTGGGAAAGTAAAAACATAGGTTTATGTCCATAGATGATGCTATGGCCTATGATTTGACTAACGAGTGGGATTGCTGCCAAATCATTGACTTCAAAATGTCTGTGTTCTGAAATTTCGCGATTCAGTAAGCTCACCATTTAGCTTAAGGATACTCATATTGTCAAAACTACCACCTGTGTAAGAGGAGTAATTGATTGCCATAAGAAGTTGGTGGATATCAGTTTTTCTCGTGTCCACTGGAAGAGATGAAAATGGCAAAAAATACCATAAAAGGATGACCAAATTATAAACACTAACAGTTAAACTTGTACACACAATATATTTAAGAAAGCAAAGGCTATTGAAGGAGGTTTGATATCAATATTTATTTAGACATATCCATGACAAATAATGTACAGTACGTTGGTCAGCTGTAGGTACCCGTATTTAGATAGCTCCTCTCCAGTTGTTAAAAGAACTGGATCCAGTTTTGTCACTTTTTGGCCCATCCCTAGCTCTCTTTAATAATTGGAACGAAGCCAAAAGTTACATTGATCAGATATCTGATCGATATGATTTAGAATACATTAATATTCAAACAAATAGACGTATACATTGAATTGGAGCCCATTTATTTGAAGATGAATATGCTTCGATCAGTTTGTGATCGATATTCAAGCAAATTGATTTTGGGTAGTTTGTAATTCTTCACGAGCTCTATACAATGAACTATTCAGATCATCAAAGTGAGAGCATGATAGACCCAACAATGTCAAAACTGGACATGTTCAGTTTTTTTACCAATTGGAGAGGATCCTTCATATAGATGTCCCAAAATATTGGTACTCCTCTTTGAAAAGTGAACAAAATGTTTCGCCTTTCATATCTAACTTTCAGAAACTATTAGAAGTAATTAAAACTGAAAATCATAGGGCAATACGGGATAACCAGTTTAACCTTTCAAGGAGATATTTTAAAACGACAGTGCATTTACCCTAAAAAGTTGAATTCCCAACGAGACCAACATTAAAATTAAAATTTGCCAACAATAAAGTAAAATAAAGAGGGAAAAAATAAGTGAGGGAGGAGTTGTTAAAATCCCACAGACGTATCTTACGATTCGAATCGTCTCCTTCTAAAAACTACACGTATCCCACCCCGTATCTTTTTTGTATGAAAATCCTACGGTACGATGGCGTATCCTAGGATATATTCGCGTATCCCGATTCAGTGCGTATCCTACAATTACTTATTGGACAAAAGTTATACCATATTCTAAGAAGTGGAACTTCAAATGCATTCTAAATCCTTTGATCTAATTGTGGCGACAATCAAACCATTTAAAGAAAATAAAAATTCCATCCATTAGAACTCGAATACAAGAAAGAATGTATTTTGAGCATGTTTTGCATGAATCAGAAAATGACTCTTTTCTCTTCACTTGAGCAAGTCACTCGAAAGCCTCAATGTGATAGACTCCACTAGGAGACTTGGAATTGCCAATAAAAAGAAAAAAAAAAAAAAGACTTGGAATTGTTCATCCTAAAAACTTAATTTTTGTATAGAAAACACTTACATATACAACAGATTTTTTGATATGTATTCCAATATGATTCATAACGTGGAAAAAACGATGTACAATACCTATCCCGATTAGAAAACACTAAGTAATGAATGTTTAAGTACCAAGAAATTAAAATATGCCTGCATAATTGACAAACCTGAAAAATATCATCTAGGTGGTCCATGAAAGATTTGTCCGAACCAAAATATGCGTGATATGTGGACACAAGCTCAAGTACCGCAACATAGGTTTGGCTGGAACGTTCAAACACTGGCAGAGCCCAAGATCCGTTTATCTTGCAACTTAAAGCAAGGTCGAGTTGTGGATACTCTTTAAGAGAGTAATGCATCACACTTGGAGCAGATTCTGGGAACTTATGCAGGAACACACGGCCAGGAAGCCCAAGTTGTTCTTCTCCACTCTCTCCATCTGCATAGAAGTAGTTATACTTCCTACACATGCTCATCCTCTACTCACAAAGCGAGTGCCTACTAGTCTTGTAACCTGTTGAACCAAGAGCAAAAGGTTGGTTTTGAGTTGTAAGCAAAGTCCGCCCCTGGGATGTTTTCGTGGCTGCCCAAAATTGAATCAGGGACCAATCAAGGGACGAATCAAGGCTTGGGTGCCATATCAATTTTTGGAGAGCATGCCTGATATTGAATCTTACATTCGGACTCCCACAAACATAGGGAACGAAGTCCGCCACATTACCTGTCAATGGAAATTCAGCCAAAAAAAATAAAATAAAAAATTAACACGAATACTTTCGGTGACCACGTCTGAGTACCACACACCTGAAGAAGAAAGACTTTAGAGAGGGAGAGATAGAGGTCACTTGCCGGAAGATAGAGGACGATCGGGATGGTCATCTTGCCGGCTCCAGAAAACCCATCTACGGACTTTCCTGTCGGTCCAGGAAAACAAAATCTCCCGGCGCAACCATTTGAGGTCACTCTCCATGTACGCTATGAAATTGGGAGGGAAATAATCTTCTTCTTCATGCTTAAAGCGGTACTCCTCCATCTTCAATTTTTTTCCCCACAGGAATCGGCGAACAGGCTTTTTTTCAACGGTCACCAACAGGCGCTATATACATACTACTATGTACATCCCTAATCCTAATTCCTCTCCTCAAGTGTAGTTAAGAGAGGGGGAGTAAACAATTATGGGATCGGAACTGTACTGTGCAAGCGTTGTACTGTAATTTATGTATCGATAATAAGTACTCTTGTTTGGAACTCTAGGAAAAGTCGGCTTTGTTTGGACTCTAACTTAGTTTTAGTTTTAATTTTGTTTCTAATCATTAACCTACTTATTTCTTCAATCATTATCTTATTTTTTCAATTATTACTCTCTCATCTCTCTCTATCTCTCTCTAATCATTACCCATATGTTCAATCATTACTCTATTTCTCTCTCTACCTACTATCAAAATTAAATTAAACTAAACTCTCAACCAAACACTACCGAAAAGTATGGGAAAAGAAAATGAGGGGAAAATGGAGTGAAAATTTTACTATTCACAAAATTTTCTATTCTCCCACTTTTTCGAGCAAAATTTTCTATTCTCCCACTTTTTCTAATTCCAAACAAAGGCGTACCGACAACGTGAAAACCGATGGAGTATCAATGGGCTCACTAGGTCTCTTCTGTGTCTCATACGAATGATCCAAATCGTTCACTAATTTAAAAAAATTGAGTGGGTCCGTAAAAAATTAGGGCAATTCTATATGTGTAGGTGCTCGATCCAATCTTATCATTTTTTTATTCAGATTTCAGAATGAAAAAATGGAAGATTGGATCGAACACTTACACATATCTGATTGAGCTGATTTTTCACGAGCCCACTTGATTTTGTTTTAATTATTGAACGGCTCGAATCATCTGTACGGAATCTAAAGTGGGTCCCGCGCGCCCATCAATACCTCATCAGTTTCCACCTCGTCGGTACCAATAGCAGGGTTTTTTTTTATGGCTTGACTCCTTACATTCTTTTCATAGTAGGTCTTTTTTTTTTTTCCTCATTAATGCTTACAAAAATTTGTAATAATCGAACACATGTACAGTGTGTTTTCGGTAGTAAAAATTTTATCGATTTTTATTTGTGGCTGAGAAGTTGTTAGGCATTTTCGATAGTGAATAAGTTGTTGATAGGTTTGTGAGTAAAGTTACTGTAGAAATACAGTTTTTGATGACAACTTTTTTTTTAGTGAAAACGAGATGATAAAATGCTGAAACTTTTTTTTTAGTAAAAACGAGATGGTACAATGAGTTAAATTTTTAGTATTTTTTATAGTGAAAATGGGGCCTAGTCACATGATTAAATAAGCGTGTTTAGCAACTTATTAATTAATTTTTCTAAGACAAATGTTTATAAGCAATTTATTTTCCAAAGACATCACACAAAAATTCTACACCCACTCACAACTTACACAAGGACATAGGGGACAGAGCTAGCTCATGGGTGGGGTAGGTGCCACCCCCACCCCCAACCCCAACCCCACCCCCATTTCAAGTCAAAATCTGTTTTTACATTGTTTTCCTAACTAAAATAAGTCAAATAAGTTTTTAATATTTTTTTAATTAAGAGTGATGTATTTTGAGAAAATGATCTGTCTCGTAAAACATAAAATAAGTCCTTAAAAATAAAAATCTTAGCAAAACGGAACTTAAGAAAATTTGATAGGCACCTATTGATAATCAGACAATTCTATTTTTTATAGGCATAGTGGAAAAAACACAAAATCAACAGTTTGGATCATGATGTCAATATCTCAATGGCTTACATTTGAAAACAGGTGACCAAATTTTATGTCCTTTCAATTAAAAAAGAACCGTGACAAAATTAAATTAGTATATAAATATACATGTAACCTTCTTTTTCACCTTTTTGTGGACAACACGCAACAACAAAATTGAACTCTTAAGATATGTCACTTTCGAAATTCAATCTACCCCCGATCAAAAAAAAAAAAATTCAATCTACCCAGCCACTGCAAAGACGCATAACTCTATGGTGTATTGTGTAAGGAACCCACTAAACATGTGAGTGTGTGAATTTGTGTTCGAATAATTTTTGCGGACCTCTATGGTGTATTGTGTAAGGAACCCACTAAACATGTGAGTGTGTGAATTTGTGTTCGAATAACTTTTGCAGACCCAAATTTAGTTTGCATCCAACCCAAGTGATTGCACTGTCGTCAAGGTTCGAGATTAAGGAATTTACTCCATACCATCTTAAAATATCATGATCGAAACCTATCAAATGATATCTAAAAAATCAGGGTTTCCTAACAATCTTTAAAAAACCGTAACAATATGAATGTGAATCACAAAATAATACTACCAGCAAAAACTACGCAAGTAATCAAACCCACAACGCAGAGATATACGTGGAAAACCCCAGAATGGGTAAAAACCACGGGAAGGAATCAAATCACTATAATCATTGTGCAGTTACAGATATACCTATCCAAACGAAGTAAATCCTCACAACGTTCTAAGTATCACCTGCCGAGTCACACATACACCGCACCCAGTGACCTTGATCGCCAACGGCCTTGAGTCCACAAGCCCTCCGATTACTAATGAAAATTTTCCTTCAGAAAAACGGCTCACAAAGAACCTGTTGCTTCGATGTATTCTTCTACCTTTTCTTTTTCTTATGACCATGTATATGCAGTGTGTGGCTCACACTTTCTTTTGCCGTCCTCGTCTTTTTATAAGGCAGAGCTCTAAACCTAACTAAGAAATAACAAGTCCATATATGGACCTCTTTTCACGTTGCCTTATTTTTACAAAAACAGTAAATGCCGATTGATAATAGATTGATTCCTCCATCGATCCGTCTTCACTAAAATCCATCTTGCTGTAGTCAACCACCACCTTTTATCCAATACATTCACTCTCAATTACAAATAATAATGATTCCTTCTACTCTAATCCTATACAGACTCACTAGCTTATTAAAAATAATAAAATTACAACTCAATAAAAAATATGTGCTTTGTTATATGGAATTGCCAATACACACTTCAGAATTTGGTCCTTACAATCTCCCCTTTTGGCACTTCCATGACAAAACACACTACAATGAAAAATTAACGAACTGAGATCGAGTTTTAGAGAAGCTGCAAACAAAACTCAACATCCAAACACATTAGAACAATAAGCAACGTACTCCCCCTCTCATCATTCTCCCCCTTTTTGACATGGAATGACAAAGGGCGAATATGATAAACAATAAAACAATAATTGCAAGTATCAGAGAATTAATCAATGAGGGACCAATAGAAGCAGCCAAAGAAAAGATTTAAGTGAAGCGTGGATACTAGCATAAATAGCATAATGGCTTATTTCAATAGCAGAATGAAGGACACGCCAAATCTAATAAAACTAAACTAAATGCTGAAAGAGAATGAGAAATGTGAATATACGAGCATGATATAGTTTTGTCGCAAGTATTATATCATAAAATGAGATGAAAAAGACACCCAAATTTTAAGGCACCGCTTAATGATACAACACCATGCAAGGTTGAAGGAATGCAACACACCATGATCATCGACATGTGAAGAAAGTGTGTGTGTGTGTGTGTGCATCCATGAGCAAAAAATTCAGCAACTCAAAATAGGACCAAGATACTCAAGTGCTAAGGTTTATCTAGTGGCTCCCCCTCAACAAGATACACCTATCTGGGTCCAAACATACAATCCACGGATAGTTAATCACAAGCTCCCCCTCAACAACATGCAGTTGTTTAATAAGTAATTCAATAGAAATTCATAACCGTATTTTTACTTTTACCCCACCGCTGTTTGACGCGAATATTGAGAGTAAGAATACCTTATACCCAATGCCCGGTTACTAAGCAAATGGTCCAACACGGGTGCTTTCACAAGGTCTATCCATTTTTTGACGCAAACACTCAAAGGGAGAATACCTCACCCCAATTGTCCAGTTACTCAATGAACGCCCGGATAAGCAAAAGCCAAGATATATATTTTCCTTTTTCTTTCCTTTTTTTTTGAAATAAGCGAGGGTTCTATCAACGGAAACCAAATAAAGGTGGTCACGGCTCAAGGAAGACACAAGACAAAACGAAGCATGTGAGAAGAGTGCTCCCCATTTGAGAAACTGACCAAAAGCCATGGATAAGTGTACAGAATGTCGAATACTCATGATTTATTAACATTTGAACATACTTGTAGTGAGAATACCATGAAGGAAGTGCAACAAAAATTTGGATGAACATGTTCATAAAATCCAATGATATTCAACTATGCACCAAAGACTATCATGCTCAATCCCTATAACCCCTTCTTTTTTTTTTAAAGACTAAAACCAAAAAAAAACTATGAAACTCCATAACTCTAGGCAATAAGATATGCAAGAACAATTAACCTAGGTTATAGAACCACGTCCTAGCCTCAAAAGGTGAGGTTAACGTCTCCGGATGAACTATAGTCATCTAGAGAATCAAGGTCATCATCAGTATTAGAGACCAACTCATTTTTACGAACCCAAATCTATCTAGTCTTACCCTTTTCAACATTAGTGGTCATGGGTTTTTCAACATTAGCATGCGAAGGCATCCTATGTCTAGGCCTCTGAAAATACTCCCTACGATTATTCAACTTAGGGTAACGGGGAGGTGTCCTATTATAGCCATGAAGGGCAAAGCAGTACGGACGAATATGGCCTCTAAGTCCACAATGATGGCAAATGGGCACAAAATAATTATGACTGTAAGAATGAGCTACATGTGCATGTGAAGTGTATGACTCATGCATCTTCTTACAATGCGGTCTAATATGGCCAGTCATACCACAATAATGACAAATAGGAACAAATTTATTAACAACAGGAGTAAAAACGTGAGCCTTATCAGTATTAATACCCTTAGGTTTTACCTCCTTGCACTTAGGATGTCCGCTTACCTCTGTTGCCATTTGCTTCTTTGTCGTAGGAGAATTAATAATGTTCTGCATATCATTACCATTAGTCTTCTTACTAGGACGTTTAGTTTCGTTTCTCCCTAGTGGTGGAGTTGAAGACGTTGCATGATAACCAAGCCCTGAACGATCGCTAGGTCGTCGTTGAATGGACAGAATATGATCCAACACTTTGGTCCCTGTCTGTGTGTCATCCTCTGATTTAACTTTAGATTTAGAGCTAGCAGTCAAAGCTTTGTTTTTCTCAAGAAGGAGCCCAATTTCTTTATTTCTCTCATCCCTCTCTTGAGTGCGTTCATTCAAAATATTTTCTAACTTCTTAACCTTATCATAAAGCTTTTCACTCGCCTCTATTAATTTTTTACTAAAAATATGGAGATTGTTGTACTTCTCTCTGACCTCATTTATGTCATCACAACTATCTATATCGCTATCATCAGTTTCAGAACCATTCGATTCAGAATGATCATGTGAATTTAAAGTTACTCCAAAAGCCAAAAAGTTTCCTTTATCTTTTTTGTCGCCCCCCTGTTCTTCATTCGATTCATCGGAATTGCTATCATCCCATGTTTTAGTGACGAGGGCCTTCTTTTTCATTTTGTTAGCACATTCTTGGGCGTAATGACCAAAACCATAGCACTCGAAGCATTGTGGTCCCTCAGGTGGTCCTTTTCCCTCATTTTTATTTTTTCCAGAAAATTCTCCTTTTCCTTTATCATTTTTCTTTTTCGTACTATTTTTAAATTGTTTGAAAAATACTTTCATCTCCTCAAGATCGACATCACTATCACTATCTGAACCTTTCTTATATTTTTGAGTACTTTTAAAAGCAATCGGAGTCTCCGAAGGTTTTACTTTGGGTTTAACAGGTTCAGATTGCAATAGGTCAGCCTCATAAGTTTGGAGAATCCCAACTATTTCTTGAACAGATTTTTCTTTTAACTTTTTCTTACCCTCTAGCATAGTAACTTGTATTTTAAATCTAAGAGGTAAGCAGCGCAAAATTTTCTTAATAATACGAAAAGAAGGAATTGGCTCACCTAAGTTCTCGCAACTATTGACGATGGCGATGAGCTTGGAGTAGAATTGATTGAAGGTCTCTTCCTCCTGCATTCTGATGGTCTCAAACTCCATGGTAAGCCTTTGCAACTTAGACTGCTTAACAACGTCTGTCCCTTCATGGCAAGTAACCAAAATATCCCAGGCCTCTTTCTCAATTTCACAGTTAGCTATTTTCCTGTGCTCATTTATGTCAACAGTAGCAAATAAAATATCAAGTGCATGGTTATTAGCTTGAAGAAAAGGTTTTTCTGTGGCTGATAACTCAGACTGAGTTTTTTGAACCAACTTATCGCCTACAATTTTCAAGGGTCGAGTGTAACCCACAACACACGAGTCCTAAAGTTCTTCCCCGGCTGATCTCATTATAGCCTTGATTCTAGATTTCCAGTAATCAAAATTATCACCATCAAGTATAGGAAAATTTCTAGACATGTGATTCATGTTCATATTCATGATGGATCTGCTCTAGGAAAAATCAAACCTAACGGAAGGAGCAGCCCGCTCTGATACCAATTGAAAAATCAAGGTTCCCTAACAATCCTTAAAAAAACCCTAACAATATGAATGCGAATCACAAAATAATACTACCAGCAAAAACTACGCAAGTAATCAAACCCACAACGCAGAGATATACGTGGAAAACCCCAGAATGGGTAAAAACCACGGGAAGGAATCAAATCACTATAATCATTGTGCAGTTACAAATATACCTATCCAAACGAAGTAAATCCTCACAACGTTCTAAGTATCACTTGCCGAGTCACACATACACCACACCCAATGACCTTGATCGCCAACGGCCTTGAGTCCACAAGCCCTCCGATTACTAATGGAAATTTTCCTTCAGAAAAACGGCTCACAAAGAACCTGTTGCTTCCATGTATTCTTCTACCTTTTCTTTTTCTTATGACCGTGTATATGCAGTGTGTGGCTCACACTTTCTTTTGCCGTCCTCGTCTTTTTATAAGGCAGAGCTCTAAACCTAACTAAGAAATAACAAGTCCATATATGGACCTCTTTTCACGTTGCCTTATTTTTACAAAACCAGTAAATGCCGATTGATAATAGATTGATTCCTCCATCGATCCGTCTTCACTAAAATCCATCTTGCTGTAGTCAACCACCACTTTTTATCCAATACGTTCACTCTCAATTACAAATAATAATGATTCCTTCTATTCTAATTCTATACAGACTCACTAGCTTATTAAAAATAATAAAATTACAACTCGATAAAAAATATGTGTTTTGTTATATGGAATTGCCAATACACACTTCAGAATTTGGTCCTTACAATATCAACTATTTCAGAATCAATCCGTAAAGAGTTTTGCTCTGACTTAAATTGGGTTTCCCTTGTTGCCCAAAAAAAATATAATAAAATTAGTCTATGGTCCACTATAGAGAACTTGTAACCCAATTAGTCCACTTTTAATGTTTGTAACCCCTCTAATCCACTGATATAGTTTAGTAAGGCCTTAAGTCCACTTCTTTTAAAAAAGAAATTAAACCATGACAAAAATGTCCTCCTATATAAGCGGTCATATAGAGAGAAACCCTAGACCAAAAACAAATCTGGAGCACATCCTCTCTCTCTCTCTCTCTCTCTCTCTCTCTCTGCCACTGCCACCATGGCCATAGAGCTCGCGATGGGTGCCTACAGATCAAACAACACCTTCGCAACCAAACTGGTAGACGACACCGTGGTCCAAGAGGCGGCGTCGGGCCTCAAAAGCGTTGACAAATTCATCTGGCTCTTGTCCCAGTCCCAAATCTCTCCTCCGGACTCCAATTGAAATTCGTCTGTGAAACTAAACACTGACTGCAGAGTCATGGCTGACATCGCCGTGACGAAATTCAAGCGGGTCCTTTACCTCTTAGGCCACACCCAAACCAGCCACGCCCAGTTCCTGTAACGATCCGGATTTTCGACCCAATTTTTTTCGAATAAAAAGATTTATTGGTATCCCAAAATTTATTAATTTATTAGTTAATTATTATTAAGTCATAATTATTAAGTTAAGTAATTAATTTTATAAACTAATTAATTAGCTATACATTTTACTTCAATATTTGTTTATATTCCACTATAAAAGAAAAGAAAATTTTCTTCATATACATATATATATATATATATATATATATATATATATACACATGAATGTATAACAAAAGAAGAAGCAAAAAAACATCATGTGATGACTTTAAAACCCCACATTTAAGGGATTTTTTCCCCCTATTTTTCTCTTCTCTCCCGATTCTCTCTCTCTCTCTCACCCTATACATACACGTATCCACATACATTAATTAGAATTGAAAACCCACCAAATGTGGCACTTGGTCCTTATCCGTCTTATCATTATCAGTATCCCTCTCCCTTATCTATCCTAAATTCCTCTCTCCCTCACTTCCCTTCTACATTCCACCACCTTGACACTTATCCTCCCACACTCCTACTACATCTACACTTGCACCCTCTCTCTCTCACTTCTCTATACAAAACCCACATCTCTTATATTCCGAAAATTGATAGCCAAATCATTTCCGTAGCTACAAAATTGTGGAGAGAAACATCCACCACTTGACTAAAGTCAGTCCCGAGGTCCCCCGCCGCCACCGTCTTTTCTCATTTTTTCGAAACCATCCGGAATCCATTTTTCACTTTCAACCGAATTCGAAGTAGGATAATCACTTCCCTACTTCCTCCTAACTATATTAATGTACTAAGATGTTAGTTTTTATGGTTAGAATCGAAAAGAATCGAAATTGGAATCGAATGAACGAAACCCAGGTTTTTCGAAACTCATTGTTTACTGTTCATAGGCATGGTTACTATTCATATTTTGGTACTGTTCATACCGGTTGGTTTTTAAAAAAATGACACCTAAATTACAGCTTTCTCCTTTGTCTATTTGAAGGAAGGATTTCGACCCTCATACTTTGATAACGTATTAAAATTAGCCCCTGAAATTTATTAAGATTATGCTTCAGCCCTAATTGTTAATAATATGTTTGGACAGTAATATCCTAAATTAGTCAATGTCCTCATTTTAATCTAATGAGTTATGAAAGCTACTAAATTACTATTTTACCTAGTCTAGAAAAAAGAACTAAGTAAATAGGGTTTGCCAATGTATAAAATTGCACCTTTAGATTTTATGCTGTAAGTTAGATTTTTATACTGTAAGTTACTGTAATGGATTGAAATTATGTGGCTCAATAATTATACTTGAGACCTAGAAGGGTACCCCAATACATTATCAAAGCTAAGCCTACGAAATTGCTAATGACACCTTTGAAATTAATAAAAACTATAACTAATTTACTTGTTCAACAAACCTTAAGGGCATCGGCTTGATCATAAAACTCTATGTGTTTTACTTACTCGCACAATATCAATTGTCATGCTTGGTTTTATATTGAAATGAATCTTGTTTATTGATAACGTTGTCATGGATTTCTTATTGTTGTACTTGCTAGATTGCACTTAGATTCCTGCGTGGTTTCGAGTAGTGATTCACATAGACGATGTTAAGTAAATGGAAAACTAATAAAGTGTTGAGGTGTGATGTTGTGGATTGTGATTTGAGCCATGGCTATGGCAAGGGTAATCAATGGGGCCATGTGTTGAGATGGGTTACCTACGGGGTCCGGTGATGAGATATGTTGTGACACTAACATATGATACGTCATGGGAAGTTTCTCTTTGAGGAAGGGAATGGGTCCCATGAGACAATTATAGTTAGTGAGACGTTAATGTATGATACGTCATGGGAAGTTTCTCTTTGAAGAAGGGAATGGGTCCCATTAAACGATTATAGCTAGCGTGGGATAGTGGATGTCCAACCCTAATATAAGATACGTCATGGGATGACTTGATCCTCCTATTATGGTCTTAAGTGAAAGCATGCTAGGTACATAACTTAGGTGCGCTCACCTAGGACCCTGGTACAGGATAAGCAAGAGGAAGGGTGGACCCATGAGACGATTATAGTTAATGAATGTGGGAGGAAAGGATCTCGTGGAGAGGATCCTTAAATTTCATGTAAGATGATGGATGGTAAAGAAAAAGACGATGTGCTATTATGTTGTACCTTCTGTGTATTATGAATTATTATATTGTTGATCTGCTAAGTAAGAGAATAATAGGGTTAGGATTATTTTACTGGGTGAATTATCACTCACGGATACGTTTGTATCTTGGTTAATCGGTTGCTTCAGCGATCAATTAGCCAGAGGGTGTAGGATTCTATGGTGGAGCAGTTTGACACAGGAGAAATACCAAGGGCGAAGACCGAGTATGCTTGGGATCTATATCAAGACTAGAGTCACTCGGAAGATGTTTAACTATCATGTTAGATTATTTTTGTATATTTTTTTAATGTAAATTTTGTATAACGACAAATAGGGGTCTAGTAGTTTATCGAATCTAGTGTATTTTAGGGTTAATGCTTCTGAAATTCTTTGAAAATCGGGGCGTTACAGTTCCGGCAAGCCCCTCTAGTTTTGCACCCCCCGATTCTGGTCCAACCCAATGACGAGCCGGAGACTAGGGTCTAATGCCCGACTCTGATTCAGTAGATTCCTCTAGCGATTTCTCACCCAAACCTAAAGAACGGCGTGATTAGCTTCTCATACTCACTAGCGATTGCCAGAGCGAACTCGTCGTTGACGAGGGAGACGAATATGAAGCAGCAGCAGCCGTTTGTGGTTTCGAATCTGTCTCAGGCGTCTTCATCCGGCAAGTCGCCGTTGTTGAAGCAAAAGTGCAGTTCGTCAGAGAAATAGTTGTGGGTGTACATTAGAGGTGTCAAACGTGCGTGTCGTGCCGTGCCGTGCCATTCAACTTCCATGCTAACCGTGCCGTGCCCATTTACTTAAATCGTGTCATGCCGTGCCATGCTATTTTCAATCGTGTCGTGCCGTGCCGTGCCCATTTACTTAAATCGTGTCGTGCCGTGCTATTTTTCAATCGTGTTGTGCCGGGCCGGGCCCATTTACTTAAATCGTGTCGTGCTGTGCCAACCCATTTTTTAATCATGTCTTGTCGTGCCATTTTTCAATCATGTCGTGCCGGTCTGGGCCCATTTACTTAAATCATATCGTGCCGTGCTGGCCCATTTTTTAATCTTGTAGTGTCATTTTCAATCGTGCCGGCTGGGCCCATTTACTTAAATTGTGTCGTGCCATGTTGGCCCATTTTTTAATCGTGTCGTGCTTCGTGACGTGCCCATTTTACTTGATTGCCATTTTTAATCATGTCGTGCCCATTTAGAGGTGTCAAACGGGCCGTGCTTCAAACCCAAGTTCCATAGGACTTGGGTTTGAATCACATGGAGGTTTTTTTCTTTTAAAATTAGTTTTTTCCTTATTTATTTTTAGTTGTTCCAATTTAAAAGCTTATTTTTTATAAATTATGAAACTAAAATGCCTTGTTTTGTAATTAAAATTATTGTCATTTAATCACATTATATTCATGAGTCACAAGTCAAATTAATAACTTTTTTCCCGTGCCTTGTGTTGTGCCCGGCTAGAACCGTGTCGTGTCATGCCCAACCAAAACCATGTCGTGCCTTGCCCATTCAACTACCGTGTCAGGCCCGTGCCCGGCTAGAACTGTGTCATGCCGTGTCGTGCCCATTCAACTACCATGTCGTGCCGTGCCGTGCCAGGCCAACTTCCGTGCCGTGCCCGTGCCGTGCCGTGCCTGCCCACTTCCGTGCCCCGTGCCAGTCCGCGTGCCCACTAAAATCGTGTTGTGTCGTGCCGTGCCAGGGCACTACCGTGCCCGTGCCCGTGCAGTGCCACATTTAACCGTGTCGTGCCCGTGTCGTACCGTGTCGGCCCGACCCGTTTGACACCCCTAGTGTACATAGTTGAGCCACTTTTGGGAGCAATAACTGGAGAATTTGCCTATAACTTATTTAGATTTACGCAGAAACCCCTTGAGGAATTGGCAAAGTGCTCCTTCTCATTTCTCAGAACCTTATTCAAGAGTTAATTACTTCTTATTTATTATGTTTATTTTTTTAGGTGGATTCGTTCACCATCTCCAGTTTATGAAACCAAACAAAGTTTAAAAATTCTCATTTATTGTGACGTATAGGTTTATATGTGCACTTTTTCAACATGGAGAACATATTTGGCATGGTACAAAGTTTAGATATACACATATAATATTATATGTTCTTGTGTTGGTAAAAAATACAGTTCAGATATCAATAGATAACCTTATATGTCTTAGATCTATTTTTGTTTTTGATAATGTACAGAAGACAGATTAAGACATATAAGATTATATATGCACTTTTGTTGACATAGTACCAAACGTTAGATAAGAACGCAGATTGAGATAGATAATTTTATATGTTAAGGTGTGGCGGGTTCAAGAAGGGAATGGCTCAAAACAGGTTAAAAAAAAGAGAGAAATTTTTGTCACACATATAACCTTATATGTTAAGGGGTGGCGGGTTTAAGAAGAGAATGGCTCAAAACAAGAAAAAAAAAAATAGAAATTTTTGTCACACATGTAACATTATGTGTTGGCATGGTGGTTATGAAGGTGGAGTGGTCATGGTTGGGAAAAAATAAAAGAGAAATTTTTGTCACACATATAACATTATATGTTGGCATGGTAGTGGTGGCGGTGGCGGTGGCGGTGGCGGAGGTGTTGGTGGTGATGGTTTCGTAGTGGCAACAAGATAAAAAAAAAATACACTTTTTGTGTTACCCAAATAAAGTCCTTGTTTCTTTTTCATATGGTAGTTTTGTTATTGGAATTGTTAGTGGACTAGAAAGGTTAAAAACTTTAAAAGTGGCCTAGTAGAGTTAGAAACATGCTATAGTAGACTTCCCAAAAAATTTCCAAAAAAATTGGGTTTCTCATAAATGAACAGTCAGATTTGACCAAAATTAGGGAAAATTTTAAAATGGTACCTGAACTTTGCACCAAATGTCACAGAGACACCTGAACTTAAGTTTATTTCAATTAAACACCTGTACTAATAAAATCTCCAAATTTAGACCCTCACCGTTATACTATGTCCCAAAAATTGCTGACATGGCATCTCCAACCCGTTTAAATTACCCTATTGCACATGTTTTCAATAAGGGACGATGCACCCAAGAGAAATCCATCACTTTACCCATTACTTCATCTTTTCCTTATGGTCCCGAGCAAAAAGAAGAAAAAGTTAGGATTTCCTCTAGGTCTTCATGGTAGAACTCTCACGGTGGGTTTGAATTGAAAAGCTAACTTATTTTTTCATCTTAATTCAATTTTTTTTTTTTTTGCATTTGTTTGTTTTGCACCAAATTTTATGACTTATTGATTTGTCTTAACGAGAAGAATTGAAAAGGTAAAAAATTTTGATCGAAACTCAACTTATTTTTGTCCTTTTAAAAAAAAATTATGAGTTTCGATCAAAAATTTTACTTCTCCGATTCCTTTCATTGAGAAGAATCAATAAGTCACAAAAGTTTAACGTAAAATTAACAAATACGAATTTTTTTGAATAGACAAAAAATAAGTCACTATTTAGCTTTTAAAGCCAAATTGGCCCTCAATTCTCTTCATCATCTGTTGAACAAGGGACGAGGAAGGGCTTCAGGTTTAGGGTTGAAGTGAGGGAGATGGTGGAACAATAGCTAGACTTCTAGATAGAGAAATTGAGGAAAATCAATTAGGTTAAGGTCATTTTCCCTCCAAAATGTGAGGGGTTTGGCTTGAGTGCATCGTTTCTTGTTGGAAACATGTGCAATGGGGCCACATAAACCGGTAAGAGATGCGGCATCAATTTTTTGGACAGAATATAACGGCGGCGGTCTAAATTTTGGGATTTTGTTAGTACAGGTGTTTAATTGAAATAAACCTAAGTTTAGGTGTCTCTTGACATTTGGTGCAAAGTTCATGTGCCATTTTGAAATTTCCCCCCAAAATTAACTGTAGTGCGCGTAAAGCAGTAAACTAATCCGATACTACTCCTTTGGAATTACCAATGACTTCGACGTCCTGGTGTAAACTGTTCAACCTTCGTCTCACATTTCACACATAAAAAATGAGAGAGAGAGAGAGAGAGAGAGAGAGAGAGAGAGAGAGAATGGAGGTGAGAGTAAGAGCTCTCGGCAAAATCATACTTGCCGGAGAACACGCTGTCGTCCACGGGTCTACCGCCGTCGCCGCCTCCATCGATCTCCACACTTATGTCTCTCTCTCCTTCCCCACCAATTACAGTACGCCCGCCCACACTCCAATCAAACCGCACCCACCCCCCCCCCCCCCCCCCCCCCCCACCCAAATAAAAAAAAAAAAAACACGAAACTCGCCTCAAACCTTGTACCCCCATTATTTCTCTCTTTTCCTGCACTTGTTCTTGTTGAATTGACTCCACTCTGGCTGTTAATCTGCGTTTGCTTAAAAACGTGATCTTAATTTTCGCTTTTGATTAGTTTAATAATTTATTTACGTCTCTTACTTATATCGATTATGAGGCATTTATTCGGATACATATACACCTTGGAAAAAAAAAGTAGTAAAATACTTAAAATACGGATGTGGCTGAGATACGTTGTGCAAAATATATACTTTCGTAATTTTGATTTGTCAGAAAAATATAACCATAGTGCGGAAGCGGGTTGTTCGGGTATCCTTGCGAACTTTAATCAAACCGGACCTTGATGTGGATGGATTACGAACTCTCGATCATGTACCAAATCAGAGACAAATTTTTGTGATGGAGTGATACTACGAGGATCGAGTATCACCCTCTATTCCATGGTGCAAAAGCTCGGATTGCTCTTTAATGGTAGAGAGAACTATCAAAGAGAGAGAGAGAGAGTTTCCCAAAACTCTATATCTGTTGTATACCTCTGGTGTATATTATTGTGTTCTATATTCTTGTGTATGTTCTTTATGAACATCCTGCAGGAAATAAATAGAGAGAGAGCATCCTAAATACTTTAGAAGTCTTCTAATCCTAAAAGATTAGAATTACTTTAACTTTTCCTATCTTATCTCCAATATGAGATTGGACTCTCTAATATCTGGGTCATCGGGTCATGTCCACATGGGCGACCCGATTTGGTCCCGGACCTGTCCCAAATTCCAACATCTCCCACTCGTCCATGCATGGGCATGACAAGTTGTATCAATCTCTCTTCCATCTACCCAACTAATAAGCAAACTCATACGCGCTAATGAACCATGCGATCACTGGAGCACCTGCAAGTAGGAGCTCTACACTAGAAACTCTTTTAAGAGCCAGCATAGAGACATCAACCCATAAGAGTGTCTCATGTACCCTGAATCCATTTAGTTACATCGGACCAAGCATCTTTAATCCTTCCAAAAAGCATGCTTGACCCCCCAACATCATGCACTCTATATTCACACCCGATCTGCGTCCCAATAGAGCGACCTGAGTTATCGACAATGAATATATTGCAAGGGTGTGCTACTAAATGATCCTCTTTTCGCCCTCATGTCACTTCATTTTAACCTTGCTGCTTTCCCAGACATGCTCCATGGGACCTTGACATTTCGTGGTCTTAGGTAGTCAAGCTAGAGTAGCAACACAAAGCCTCTACTACATGACATAGTCAAAAATCAAAGAGCACATTTAATATATATACAGTCACCTTATCTAAATGACTGCTTAAACTCACACAGTGGGGAAATAAAGATCCATTCACTCACCTCTAAAATAAATGATCGCTAAGCACATGTAATTCATGCTATGGTAGAGTTACTTTTCCAAAAAGCGACGTCATACTCCCAAATATCGTACAGACCTTAGTCTAGTCGCTACCTAGTGCTCAACCCAAGTTCTCAGATAGCTTGCCATCATGGTGCTATACGAGTCCTCACGTCTAACTAACAAATACAGGTTAATCTCAAGATAGGGGGAACTATCCGAAATTGGTCTCTTGCTAATAGACCTTATCTTGGTTCCAACCAAGGCGACAAATGGTGGGTATATCTGATTCTTCTTATCAAATTATATCACAGGTCCAACCTGTATATCTTACTACCCATCCGTCTCATCTTTGCTCGCTATCTCAAGCGCCGAAGGCGATTGCTCGTGTGAGTGAGCCAATCTAACCTGCTGACATCAATCTTTCAAATCTGTATGTGTTGTTCAATAAACAATTGACCAAATTGCAACAATAATAGCTAATATTAAGTGCACAAATGGCATAAATATCCCAAACATCTGAAAGAAGTGATTAATGAAATTAGTAAATAAAACACACCTATCATCATCTACATAGTCCTAAAGCCTTATCATGAGTCTCAAAAGTCCTCTTATCAAAGGGCTTAGACAAAGGGCATACAACTATGCGACTCGTAGCTATGTGTTTTATAATCATTTCCTTTTGCGCAATAATATCTTTGACCCGACTAGGCATAGATACATACTCTGGAAGCAAAGCATAGTATCAGCAGTCCTTTGGAGATATGTTAATATCCTCTTGACTGCTTGTCAACGATCACGACCAAGATTGGATCAATAACTACTTATAAGCTATCAATGGTACTTGAATAGGGCACGTGGGCCATCAGTTCCAATTCTTTAGGAGTTTTAGGTTCCATGTTAAGCCCCTAAGTCTCGCCTTTAACAATATGAGTTTGCAGCTTTGTCTCCGGAATCGTTCTAAAAACATTCTTCAAGAAAGAATCTTCCTAGAAGGATCCCCTAAGATCTCAACTCTAAGCACATAGCTTGGTTTGCCCATTCCTTCATCTCATAAGTGAAGGATAACCACAACTGTGTGGCGACTATCATCTCCTAGTCATTCCAGCCAACTAAAATGTCATCAACTTAGAATGATAATATCAAGAAACTATTTTTGGACCGTTTCATATGCACACAATGACCTTCATTGATCATCGTAAACCCAAATGGCTCAATGAAATCTCAGGTACCATTGCCTGGATAATTGTTTTAGGCCATAGATAGACCGTTGGAGCTTGCAAACTCTGCACTCCTTGCCTATTGCCTTAACGTCCATCTAAAATAGTTCTAAGGCTAGAATAACTTCGCCACTAGACGAGTCTTATTGCTCAGTATGGGACCATCTGCTTCGCATTTGATCTTAAGAACCCATTTATTCCCAATGATCTTGCGTCCAAGTGAAAGATCAACCAAGTCCCAGACAAGGTTTATCTTTATAAACTCCATTTCATCTTACATTGCAGCTATCCATTCCTTACTAGCAAGCGATAAAAGAGTTTCTCCCACTGTTTTGGGCTCTCCTTAATCTTCAGGAGCAATCATGACAAACTCCCCCTCAATTTCAAACAGACGACAAAAGATTATTCAATGTTTGCTTCTATGCCTAAGAGGATCTTGGGAATCCATATCCATTATATCTAATTCATGATTAAGCAAGTCGCTCCCACTATCCCCAGGAGGTAGAAGAATTTCTTCCCCATTCTTAACTAGACAATTTGGTGCGCCTCTCATTGGATTCTTCATCTCATAGAGTTCTACATCTTTACTAACTTCTCATCTGCTAGGAAAATCCTCATCGAGAAATCCACATCTAGTGACTCAATTTCAGCCACAAATGTCTAACGGACAAGCTGTAATGGAACAACTGGCCTTATGGTTTTCTGAATGATTTTCTAATTACTTTTCTTGTTGGGCAATGGTCACAAATGGGCAGGTTGACTTAACAAATCCCCCTCTTGCCCAATGTGACCTAATTTCCAATGCCATTTAAAAGAATCAACATCAACAAAAGATGTAACAAAGCAAATAGAATCACTAGCAATATTATTAAAATTAAAATTAATAACATCTAGTATTATCAAACCATCCAAAACCATAATAAATTGTACCCAGATTAATCCTCACTTAGTTACTCTCAAACAAAAATAAAAACCTAGACCAATCATGCTAGTGACTAATAACAAGTTTCGTCAAATTCTTGGAGCATAAAGTACTTCAAGAAAAAACAAAGTGCGCCCATGTCGCATGTCCAGCTTGCCAACGCCCCACTAACACATTAGACTTGTTTCTCATGAAAATTCTTTGGCCTCCAACTGGAACTCGGCGATACTCCACAAATCTATCTTGTTTCCTCGCTAATTGGTTGGTTGCTCATGAGTCTACAACCCACGAATGAGGAGAATAAGCAACTAAACCTTGACATATTTCAAAACAGTCAACACGAGAAACAAAAAATATGGTGTACCTTCTTAGGCTCAATGCACTCACAAGCAAAGTGTCCTAACTTGTCATAGTAAAAGCACGCCCTTCTGGCCTTTTTTTGTCACTACTCTTCTTCTTGCCTCGATTGCGCTTAAAAGAACTAGCGCCAATAGGGTTAAGGCCTACAGCAGCTCCTTTCTTAAGTGCATGTTTAGCCTTTCTTCGCTGGTACCCAAACCTGCGAGGGACAGTCTCAACTATGATGCATAAACCATCTGGCTCAGCTACCTCTTGGTGCTTAGCCTTCATGATCTCGAATTTATGTTCATCATCACATTTCAAGTTTGAGATCATCTTAGTCAAGAAGTCGATATCATATTTTTGTTTGATAACTTTTCACAACTTATGAGCAGTCTCATAGTACTCAAACTCACGTATCAAATCATTGTGCATGCTGCGTACCATAGTAAGTCGCGCACATTGATCTTTCTTGTACCATTTTTCAAAGGCCTCAAGATCACAAAGATACTGTGGTGAGTCACTAAGTTTTGGCTTAACCATCTCATGGTCAATGATCTCCAAGACCTCTAGCTCATTAAGGAGAAATTGGATCTCATAGCGCCAAATATTATAATTGTCGCTTTTCAATTTCTCAACTTGGGTCAAATCAGCTACAACTTTCTTAGCTTCTATTTCAACTCTATCAAAGAAATGTGCATGGGATTATTAATAACAATACAACACATAATTATTTTGCAGCAAGAATCTAAATTAGAAAATAATAATACCATACATGTCGCAAGATCGAAAACTCGCAAAGCTTATAATTATCTCCTGCGCCTCTAAATATTTTATTATTACAATTTAATTTAATTCAAGCGCAAAATTTTAGTTTTCTGGAAAAATATATGAAAATATTTTCTCTACTGAACAACCTCCCACTAGATATGGCATATCACAAGCATGAAATAAATTTATTATAGTGCATAACACAATTTATCCATTAAAAAGCATTTTTCATGCCATCAAAATGAATAATTTAAGGGAGGCTTAATTATCCATCCTCAAATCTCATCCAACTTAAGTATTCATCATTCATTTTTTGAACAGTTATGATTTCATCCCTATGTTTTATACCAAAAGTGCCCCTAATATATATATATATATATATATATATATATACCAGAAAATGAGACCAAAACATAATCTTTCCCATCCCGTCCCACGATTTCCGTTCAATCCCTAAAATTACAGATCCCAAAAATTCGGGTAGGATTATATATAAGTAAGCATCTCTCTCTCTCTCTCTCTCTCTCTCTCTCTCTCTCTCTCTCTCTCTCTCTCTCTCCATTCGTCCTCCATAAACAACCGCCGCCATTCACACGTCCTCCGGTGGGCGGCGATCCACTCGTCGTCCGACGTCTTCCGCTTTATCGCCGCCGTTTCCCTCCTCCCTCTCGCCGATCAATCATCCTCCGTCGTCATCAAAGAAGCTGACAGAAATCTCCCTTCGGTACCGTTGCTGTCGATCGATTCCCTACTCCATTTCGCCAATCAATCATCTTCTATCGTCAATGAAGTTTAAAGGAGAAGTGGGCGTTATCATTGTCGCCGGAGCAAATCTTCAAGATGTAATGATTTGAAGTTTTTTTTTTGTTTATATGGTTTGGGTATTCATGGTTTATTAACCATGAATCGACGATTGAATATTCATGTTTTTTTTCTCGTCTTATTCGTTGATTTTTTTTTTATGGCTTGTTTGGGTATTCTTACCATGATTATTGATGAAAGTTTCCATGACGATACACAGAATGTGTAACGCTCCCAATTTCGGGTACGTTAAATAGATAAATTTATTGCAACTTCAAAATAGAGTCTGGCTCTTTATTACATCACAACCTCCGTAAGAGTACTTTCATTACAGAAGGGAAGGGAAACTACGGTTTCTAACTACAGCTCCGCCTGTTCTTCCATCTTAGCCAGCTCTTCGGCTCTAAAAGCCTCCAAGATGTACAGCTCACCATGTTCATCTACAAAGTCTGACACATTATACTATCGTCGCCACCGATATAATATGTTAGGGTCACCAAAGGTAACACCATGAGCTACAAAAGCTCAATAGAATAACCCATACCCATTAACCCTTAACTTACAAGCAGTATATCATAATACTAATGATTTCCACATAATACATGCATATTTGACAAAACCGTTCACAATGACACATCCACATTCGCTAATCAACTATCGTTTGCGTCCATGGTTTTTCGAGTATCTCTTACGCGACTCGTCGTGGACCGTGTCACCATTTTCCATTTTTCCTTTTCCAAATCATCATTTCCAAAATCGTTTTTACACACCCAACCTCGGTTCCGCCGCTCTAGGTTTCCGAGTATCCACACAATGGTTCCACCGCTCCGGTTTTCCATTAGCATACAAAATTTGCATTGACTCCTCTCCACGGATAACCAAGCCATATCTCGGTTCTGCCGCTCCGGGTTCCCAAGGATCCTCACCATGGTTCCGCCGCTCCGGGTTCCCATGGGAACGCACACAACCTCACAATGGTTCCGCTGCTCCGGGTTCCCATTGGCACACAAAATCATTGAATTTGGCATTGGCTCCTCTCCACGGATAACCAATCCACAATTCAAAACCCTCGGTTCCGCCGCTCCAGGTTTCCGAGTATCCCACAATGGTTCCACCGCTTCGGGTTCCCATTGGATTTTCAAAAAACACACCCACACAATGGCTACTAAGTCCAACCATTATGTAGTTTCAAAAATATTTTATCCAAGTCAAAACACACCTTTTCTTTAACCACACCCTAAGTGTCATGTTTCTACTTTCCCATTTTCCATGTCTCGTTTTCATGTATTGACTCAACGGTAGGACTTTTCACAAAAGTAATCATAAATTATTCATTGTAATCTTGAAACTAAACTAGCAAGATCATCCAACTTAATATTATACCACAAGTAATACAAGCAATTTATGTAAGCATGCTCATGACCATTTTAAATATCAAAATACGAATACTTCTAAACAAGCGATAAGTTTCTATCTTTCAAAAATCCATTCTTTCCTCTTTGTGGAAAGTTTAAAACAACACATGTTTATAAAGAGTAAAGACATTCTACTTTCTAACATATGGTTTTATACATAGAGTTAGAGGAACAAGGGATTCTACCTTCCTTCTTGGCGGTAGTGGCGACTACGGAAAGTAAGTTGACGATCGGGCGGAGTAACTTCCTATGGTATGCTTCCGGAAGTTTCGAAAGAGAAAGGTTTCTCTCGAAACTTAATCTTGACTAAACTACTTGAACTTTTTGGATCGAAAGGGGGTTTTAGGATGAGTTTCTTGAATAACTTAGGAAGAACTTCAAGAATGCTCAAGAACAAGAAAAACAAAATAAGGACACTAATCTTTTTCTAGAGAGAGAAGTTGCTAGGTGAAGGTGTGAGTTGAATGCTTGGACAATGGTGTTATTTATAGCAAAAGTCTTGGCTATTACTCAAGGGATAAAATTTTTGCTAGCAATTATTGTCCAATGGGTAAAGATTTTTCCTATTAAACTATTCAATTAAACACATGTGTACTTTAGAATAAATTAAGTATACATATATATATATATATATAAATAAGTTCAAGTACACAAATATATATATTAGTATGTACCATGCAATCTATATAGATCCCAAGTATCCAATAAAAAATTATAATGTCAAAATCCCTTATTAAAATAATCTAAATTAGCACATGTTTCTTAGTAAAATATTAAATTAAGTACTTTAGGAAATCTAGGCTTTAATATAATGTGATATATATATATGTACCCATGTCCACAGATTCAAATATATAAGTAGGTACCAAAGATCCAATAAAAAATTATAAGATCAAAATCCCTTATTAAAATAATTCAATTTGGCACATGTTTTCCTATTATAATAATGGATTTTGTACCAAGAGAATCCTAGGGTATTTTATTATATAGTACACACATATATATTTATATAAATATACCATCACATGGGAAATCTAGGAAATGATTATTAAATAAAATCATAGTACTTACTAATTCTATTATCCAATGGGTAATAATTTTTCTAGCTAGCAGTTATTGACCAATGGATAAAAGGGTGAGGTACTATATATATTAGAATAATACCATATGTCCTTTAGGCATATGTATATATACCTATATATAACTATATATTTGTACTTAACAATTTAGCATAGATATCTTCTTAATGGAAAGTCTATTGTCTAATGAATAAAAATTTTCCTAACTTTTATCGTTCAATGGGTAAAGTTTCAAGATGACAAGTATGACTTGATTGACTAGTCATTCATATATATATATATATACGGAACGGTTCAATGGACACCCTAAAAAACACCCAAAAAAACACCCATAATCTCATTCTCATAGTTTCCGATCAAATTTTTATGATCCGAACCGTTCAATGTGTGCAGAATGTGATTTTAAGGGTGCTCGCAAGAAATTAGCAAAAAAAATGACCGGGAAAGATTTGATTTAAGCAGTTTTTATTTGAACCGTTCAATAAAAAACCGTTCGAAACTGTTCGGATCAAGCCCTTCCCGGTCATTTTTTTTGCTGATTTCTCGCGGGTACCCTTAAAATCACGTTCTGATCACATTGAGCAGCTCGGATCATCAAAATTTGATCGGGAGCTATGGGGTGTTTTTTTAGGTGTTTTTTTAGGTGTCCCCGGAACCGCCCCGATATATATATATATATATATAATTTGTGAATTTGATTCAACACCTTTTAATTTAATACTGGGATCAATTAAATTTTTGTCCTTCCTAGGAAAAGTAGTTGAACTATTTGACCTATCAATAGCTATTGAGCTATTGGATCGACTTAATTCTCTGATTCTCAGAGGAGAGTTTACTCTTTGTTGATCAAAACTTATCCTAACTGTACCATCTAAGTATTGTTGAATATAGTCTAGATCAATTATGTCATTTTGGAGATTCTGTGGGAAACTCTCATTTTCACTAAGCCAACTGGTTGGTAACTGGATATCACTCCAAGAAATGGTTTTGAGTACTTGTACATTAGCATTTGTGCTACTTTGTATAAGTACAGTTTTATCCTTGGGACTTTTGACTAATGCATGAATATTGAAATTAGTTTTCATACATTTATAGTAAATACGGTAAATTAATGCAATTGACTGACTACCTTCAAGCATTTGAGTGATTGCTCCGGCAGTTTGAATATTTAAAGTTAATGCTTTCAAAATATTTTTATCTTTTAAACTAAGAGGTAAATCGGGGTAACAGTTAAAATAAACTGGACCATTATGTAGACTTGACTCCATTAATCCTAGAAGACTATCACTATAGACTGTGAATCTACTATCTCTTAAAGATAATAAAACTGAGGAATTTAATCCTCTTCTTGTTAATGGTTTAATTGCAACTTGTATTAATCCTACATGAATATAATTATATCCTCGTTCAATGTGACGTTTGACTGATTGTTGACTAAGGAGAGAACATCTCTCTTCTTGTTTGGTAATGGCATAAACATGTTCAGCAGTTTTAGTAACTTGATCAGTACGAAAAGCATCATCTAAAAAACTTGACTTATAAATTTCTTTTACTGGGATTTTAGGTATATTCCAATTTCCTAATCCTGTATCTAAATCTTGATACTCATGTTCTTCTTGGTTGACTATGTCCGCTAACTCAGATAGAGAAGCCATTGAAGAACTGGCTGAAGAACTACACCTAAATAATCTATTCATTGTTTTTAATCCTACAGATTCTTCTTTTAGTATTTTAACCCTAAAGATTTCTTAATTAATATTTTAATCCTAAATTGTCATGATAAACACATACCCCAATTGACACATACCCCAGGTTTTTTCCCAACCCTTTCACTGCCCTACCCTGGGACTTACTCACGGGGACTTTTACGGATTACCTAAGGTGGTCTTTTGCAAGGTGGTCGACCGATGACAACCGAATTAAAATACTAACTAAAATTTCAGCAGGACTAAAAGACTAAATGAAAACTAAGTAGGAGTAAATACAACTTACAGATTACTTGAGTTTAATTCTTCAACTATATCCTACTTGGCTCTGATACCATTAGGGGGGCGGAAGCACGGACAAGGGGGAAGAACATGTGGGTCAGAGTAAAGACAGTGGGAATTGGAGTACTAATGTTTACTGGGGTACTAATGTTACCAAAAGAATCAAACAAAGGTTACAAAAGAATCAAACAAAGGTTACAAAAGAATCAAACAAAGGCTATGGTACCTATGGTGAATAGTGACGGATGAATAGTAAATTCGTGAGTGAATAGTGATGAATAGTGATGGGTGAATAGTGACACGTGAATAGTGTCGGGTGAATAGTGACACGTGAATAGTATCGGGTGAATAGTGAATAATGAATAAATTTGAATCTATGAAAGAACAATGAATAAATCAATTATATAATAGCTCTATAATTTTATAGAATAGCTTTACTAGTAATTTGAACAACAAAATTACTGAAATAAATTACTTACTAAAACAATCTGAATTCAATTGCTGAATCAGAAACAGTACATGGCAGTTTACTGGTTTACAAGGGTTGCTAGAGTATATTGATACTCAGCAATGACTGGGTTTACTACAGAGGATGAGGAACAGGGGAAGTGGTAGGAGAATTTCTCTCTCTAAAACCTCACTCGTTTTCTCTCCTCTCTTTTTACTCAGACTATTGTGGTCTGTTCTAGTCCTTTCTGGTCCTCCTTCTAACTAACTTCTCGGATCCTTTTATAGAATAAGGATCAGAGAAATTACAAACATTGAATAGTAGAATCACGTGACTACAGTAAATAAAGTAGGTTACTGTTTCTACTTTCGGTGCAGGTGGGACCAAAAGTAGAAATGATTACTTCTTTTGACTGTGACTGTTTCTACTTTTGGTGCTGGTGGGGCCTAAAAGTAGAAATGACTACCAATCCATCATGTTGTCCATATTCTGCAGTTCTTCACATGTGAGATTCTCCCAATAATTCCGTCCATTGTCATCACTGTTGACTTGTGAGGTAGATTCGTCTGCTTGACTGTCTTCAAGTAGGTGACTTTGCTGACTCTGATATTCCTTGACTAGGTTTTGAAATTTGGTGTAGAAAATGAATGGGACTTCTTGAATAGGTTCTGTGGCTCTGATTTTTTGAATAGGGTCTTCACACACTAAATGATGCAGGTGATCAATGAATTGATTATCAATTTCAAGGAGTTGAGCAATTGACTTGGCTCTGTGGTGCCTGATTTGTGCTCTGGGTGGTTTGGAACACGGCCAGGGGCATTCATCTTCAATGAGTTGAATTGGTGCATGTAGTCTGCTGAATGGCCAATTTGCAGAGAGATACATGACATGCTGGGCCAGTATCACATTCCCCGTGTTTGTCCATTCCGGCATTTTACTAGTAATTAGGACTTGGCATATTAATGCGCCATACTTAGCAAAGAGGTTTTGGACACAAACAGCTAATTTGCGGGTGACTCGGTCAGTTTGGTTTGGACTAGTGAAAATTAATTGTCTAAGAAATCCATAATCTAGTAGGGTCATTGGGCTAATTTGGATGACTTGATTTTTATAGGGAACAATAATGTCCTGAAAGTACTGCATATTGATACAGGCTTTCGGGACACTGAATACTAAATTACAAGGGCAACTGTATCGTTCTAATGGTATTTCTTGGCACAATGGGTTAGTTTTGGGGCAGGTGACTGGATTTTTAGTATAGTGAGTTTCCCAAGTGATTGATAATCTTGGGGTTGGTTGACTGGCTAGTTTAGTAAGGGTTTCAAATAGGAATTCTTGAAAATGATGGGCATCTTATCTGGCTAGGTGTTGAATATGGTTTACTATTTCAGTAGGTAGAGATGTGGGTATGAGAGATAATGACTGTGGTAAAGCTAGGGCTTTGGATGCCATTTTTTGGAATGGTTCCAACACACACACGCTTTCACCATCATCCAATGGGGATGATTGTCTTTTCTCTACCTTTACCAGTGGGGTAAAGGAGGCCTTCTTGTCTCGGAGTTGAGCAAGTTCAATCATTGACTGGTGGTACCTGTAATTTAAATTCAAGAATTGGCAATTTATGGCTTCACATCGTTCACAATGTGAAGGGTTAGTATAATTATTACTGACTAAAGATGGGTTTATCAAAACTCCACCTGAAGAACTAGGGAAAACAACTCCACTAGTCTGTTGATTTAGCTGACTAAAATAAATACTCAAAGAATTTAAGCTGTCTAGGAATTTATGATGATCCCCACACGTATTCCAGAGATTATCCAGAAGACATTGTTGGGTCTCATTTATGCTGCCTACGTTTTTAAGCTTCCTAAATTTTGTGCTGGCTCCTTCAGGAAATACTGGTAGTAGGATTTTCCCAAAAGGAATAGTTTTCTGTTGACTTTGAGCCATCTGTAAAACAATCAAATAAATCATTAGTAGGATAAATAGAGCAATTTTGAAGTTGACATAAGTCATCTTCGTTTGGTATTGATGAAAATTCAAAATTGACTTGTTGATCAAGAGAAGTGGTAATAATGTTATTACTAGTGACTGTGAATGGATAAAGTAAGTAAATAAAGGGTATTCCTAAAATTACTTTATCAGTTAAATTTTTAACTAAAACAAATGATGTTTTGAAACAAATTTTATTTTGGCAAATATTTACTTCAGGTAATTTATACTTGATCTGCATTTTACTACCATTTGCAGAACTCAACCGTTCAGTTGTTTCTTGATAATACTTTTTTGGTATTATTCCTTCTTGAATGCAGTTTAAATCTGCTTCTGTGTCTATAAGAGCAGTAATCTCAATTCTGTAATCTCCTATGATTAATTTGATGCGTGCATGCCATTTTTGTAATTTTATTTTATTAGTAAATTTAATCTGTGATTTACTGGATCATCAATTGGGTGATTGGGATCAAAAGATTGTTCTTGACGAGGATGTTGAGTTTGATTAATGGGCTCTTCTTCATTGGAAGAAGATTCAGAAGATAATTGGTCATCCTTAAACCGGACGAATCTTTTTCTTGGAAGTTGATTTTTAATTGTTTCAATTTCTTTTTTAATCAAATTTATTTCTTCTTGGAGACTTTGCAGGGTTATTACTTTGTGAATTTTACTGAATCGTTCAATAGTGGTGTTGAGGTTAATAATTGGCTTATTGTATTGAGGTTTTTTACTTTGTTGGATTAAGAGTTGTTTGAGTTTTTTAATATATTGTTGTTTCAACTCAGAATCATCTAATTTACTTATTAAGTCAATAAGTAATTCTTCTTCAGGTAATTCTTTGGTAAGTACATTTATTGTTTTACAGTAGTTAGCAGTACATCCTATCTCAATCTGGTCGTCACTGGGACTATTACTTAGAGAATAGTACTCGGAAGATTTAATACTGTCATCTTCATCACTAGTGTTACTCAGATTTTGTGCTCTAAAAATTTCTAAAATCTGCTGTTTATCAGTGTCGGATATATTGAGTTGATTAATTTTTGTTTTGACTTTACATTCAGTTTTATAATAACCTTTTTTGCCACAATTGTGTGTGTATATATATATATATATATATATATATATATATATATAAAAGGAACCAGAAACTCCAGTAATAGGCAGGCTCAATTTTTCAGTTTTCTAGTTTCATTACTCTCTTCTTCCCCCTCTCTCTAAGTTTCAGGATACGAAGACCCTGATCTTCATCCTCTTTTAGTAAGTTTTCTTTTATTTTCTTTTATGTTGTACTTGGGCCTCCTTTCTGTGAATAAATTTCATATTTGATTATCTTTTTCTTTTCTTAACTATATCTGTGTATATCTTTTCTTCTACTGTGTCTGTGCTTCCGCCTCCCCCCCCCCCCCCCATTCTGATACCAAATGGCGGGGGCAGAAGCACAGATACAGTAGAAGAAAAGATATACACAGATATAGTTAAGAAAAGAAAAAGATAATCAAACATGAAATTTATTCACAGAAAGGAGGCCCAAGTACAACATAACAGAAAATAAAAGAAAACTTACTAAAAGAGGATGAAGATCAGGGTCTTCGTATCCTGAAACTTAGAGAGAGGGGGAAGAAGAGAGTAATGAAACTAGAAAACTGAAAAATTGAGCCTGCCTATTACTGGAGTCTGTGGTTCCTTTTATAGAATAAGGAACCAGAAACTGTTTACAAATAATGAGTGGATTTACTGTGGCCATGTGACTTGCTTTTACTGTGACCATGTGACTTCTTTCGGTGGGAAAGTGACTGGATTACTGTTGGGAGATGCCCTTGGTCTTCCTGAATGACCAGTGATGCCTTTTCTTTTAGTAAAGCTGACTGAATAGGAAAATGTTTCCTCATTGCGTGGGTAACTGATGATGCTTTTGTCTTTATAGAAAAAGCCAATGACTCATTTTACTATTGGTGAGAATGACTGAAAGTTGATGCTGCTGACTGGTTATGATGACCATTTTGTTCTTTATGCAAAAGGATCTTGAGCATCCTGGAATACTGAATCGTACTGGGTTTTGCTGGTGACTGATTCATCAGTTGATGAGTCAGAATCCTGACTGGCTTGTGCAATCAGCTTCTGTGCTAGCTCTAGTAACTTGGTGCTCCTGGATTTACTGGATTTGGATTTGGATGTCCCCTGCATGTTGGGTGTAGGGCTTGACTGTAATTGATTGCTCTTGGTTGCCATGGTTTTGACTGGGAATTCTTGCTGAACTTGATCAATTATTCTTTGATGTTTATACGCATCCCACCATTTGACTAGCATTTGGCGAGAAAGTATGCCTGACTGGATGTGGTATCTCCATTTGAAAATCCAAGGGATCTTGTATTTAGCCATAAAAAGTAGTAATGGTGGTAATTTACTGGTATATTGGTCAAGGGGATATACTGATTTGAAGTAGTTGAGTTGGTCAATTAATTCAGACGGTAGTAATTCTGGAGTTGCTCCGTGCTGTGACCACCATCTGATGAACCATGATGGGATTTGTGATTTGAATTTATGGTCAAAACACAAAAACCAGGTATGACTGAAATTACTATTTTCATAATAGAGTACTTTGGAGAATGCATCAATATAGTCGTAGTAACTATATGGTACTGGGTGATTTGGCAGTTCTTTGAGTTGAGATGGGTGTCCCCATTCTTTTAGACTGATGATATTGTGAATATAGAATGAGTGGTAAATGGTGATACTTGGGTTATTCCTATCAGTGATTGGCTTGATAGCTATTGACTGGTGGTGGAATAGAATATCCTTATAATAAGCTAGGGTTTTTTGTGGGTGAACTGGGATAAAGTGCCAATCAGGTGGGAAATAAGCTTTGGCAAGTTGGATAGGGTCTGTGATTGAGGCGTGACTAGGTTCAATATGAAATAGGTTGGAGGATTGGGGTTTTAATATATATTCAGTTTTTCTGGCTGGATAGGGAATTTTAGGTTGACTGAGTTGAATTTGTGAATCAAATGGGTCAGAGATTTGTTTCTGTTCTGAGGAGGAGGAGGCTGTGGCTAATGCTGACTTGTAGCTGGTAACTTGGTTGAGTGGTTGGTATCGATTAGTTAATTTTGCTGGTGGAAGGGCAAGCTGCTTTTTCTGATCCGCCATTCCTGTAAAAAAAAATAGATTAGGATGTATCTCCCTCAAAGCTCACTGCTCCCTCAATAAATGACTAACTTGCTAAATTCTCACTGCTCCCTCATGCAAATGATAATTATTTACTATTGAGGAGAAATTTTCGAGTAAGAAAATCTGGGATTGAATTTTGACTACCTTTAATATATGTAATATCAAAATCAAAAATACTTAAAATAGCTTGCCATCTAGCAAAGATTTGTTTACTAGCAATGTTTTGAACATCTTGTTCTAAAACATATTTTGCGCTTTTACAGTCTACTCTAATTAAAAACTTTGATTTAATATATCATTTTGAAACTTTGAAACACATAAAACTATTGCTAAAATTTCTTTTTTAATGGTACTGTAATTTTTCTGGGTTTTATTCCAAACTCCAGAATGAAATCGGACAAGCTGTTCTGGGGAAGAGGAATCTGTCTGTTGTAGAAGAATTCCTCCATAACCTGCATTAGAAGCGTCAGTCTGGATAATTTTGAAACTGTGGCTAGTAGGAATGCCAAGACAAGGTAAGATTTTAATATATTTTTTGACTTTTTGGACAATTGAAGTGTGATTATCTATCCAAGGAGGAGGATTATCTTTTAATCTTTCGAATAATGGTTGACAAATTGTTCTAAGATCTTTGTAAAATTCAGCTACATAATTTAATGATCCTAAAAATCTTTGTAGTTGATTTTTATCAGTAATTATATCTGGAAATTTATCAGCAAATTGAATGGCTCTACTAATTGGTGTGATAGTTGAGTGGTAAATGTCATATCCTAAAAATCTTATTTTAGTTTGAAATAATTTAATTTTTGGGGCAGAAATGACTAATCCATTTTTCTTAATTATTTCTAGGAATGACTTTAAATGTTTCCAGTGTTCTTCTAAAGAATTTGAAAATACAAGTACATCATCAATATAAACTATAATGAAGTGACTAAATGGGTTGAAAATTTCATTCATTATATTCTGAAATTCACTTGGGGCATTTTTTAATCCAAAAGGCATTACGTTCCATTTATAATGCCCGAATGGTGTTACAAAAGCTGTTTTATAAGTATCATTGGGGTGTAGTTGAATTTGCCAAAATCTGCTTTTTAAATCAAATTTAGAAAATATGACTGTTGTATGAATTCTGTTAATTAAATCTTTTTTATTAGGAATCGGGTATCTAATTCATTCTAATACATCATTTAATGGTTTGTAATTAATTACTAATCTTGGTACTCCTCTTTCTATTTCGGCATTTTTATTTACATAAAAGGCTGAGCATGACCAAGGAGATTTACTTTTCTTAATAATGTTATTTGCTAATAGGTTGTTAATTTCTTGTTCGCAAATTTCCATTAACTCAAAATTCATTTGAATTGGCCTAGCCTTAGTGGGTATCTATTTTTCACTAAAGGTTTTAATGTATGGAAGAGTGACTATGTGTTTTTTCCTATACCAAAAAGTACTTGGGAGATTAGAGCACACTTCTGTTTCTAATTTTTCTTTGAAAATGTCAATATGTTGGGTAACTATTGGATCTTGCAATTGTTGCTCAATTCTTTTATGTCTAATTTCTTTTTGGAGTTGTACTAGTTGATTTTTTTTAATTTCTAGTTGATTTAGTTGTCTTTGTTGCTGTTTTTCTAAAAAGGGAAAGAATACTTGTTTACCATAAGGTTGAGTGGTTATACCAGAGTTACTAATTGTAAATGGGTATAGCAATGTAAGAAAAGGGGTTCTTAGGATTATGTTTTCAGTAAGATTTTTTACTAACAAAAAGGATGTCTTAAAGCAAACATTATCCTGGCAAACGTGTACTTTGGGTAGCTTATAGCTAATCTGCATTTGACTACCATTAGCAGAGCTTAATTGTTCAGTGTTTTTTGGTAATATTTAACTGGTACTAATTCTTCTTTAATGCAGTTTAAATCTGCTCCTGAATCAATTAGTGTAGGAATTTCTATGGTATAATCTTGGATTACTAACTTGGCTTGGATGTACCACTTGTGGGTGTTGATTGAACAGTTTACTGAGTTAAAATCTTCAGGTGGGGTATTTCTTAATGAAATAATTTCTTTTTTGACTTCTTTTACTTTCTTTTGAAAAATTTGGATGGGAATCTCATCTTTGGTGAGAACGGACAATGAAACATTGCTAATACTAGTACTAGTAGTACTATTATGCTTTTCTTTTTTCTTTTTTACTTTATTATTTTTCTCATAATGATTTTTTATATATTTGAAGATTTTGATTTGACTTCTTGTATCATTCATGAATTCTTTCCATTGACTACGAATTTCTGCTCGTTGTTCCTTATTATATTTATTACGAAATTCTTGTCTTTTTTGTTCATTTTTGGGTGACTTATAATTTTTATATAATTTTTTAAAATCAATAGAGAAAGGTTTAAGCAGGACATCAAGAGAATGGTGATGTGTGGTTGATTGTGGAATGGCTGACTCAAAATCAGACTGTGTAGGTGATCCTTGATGAGTATCCTCATCATCTAGTTTTGACTGTGTTGAATAACATGGTTTACTGATTTGGGAACTGGAATCTATTCCTTTAAGAGTAACATAGGGGTTTAATAACTCTGAATCTTGCCTAGGAATACTAGATGTACTATGCCTGGGTATACTAGTAGTACTGTTTGTTCTACTTAATTCTCTAATGCGAAGAGGGTTGAGTCTCTGTTGATCAAAACTGATTTTAACAGTTCCATCTAAATATTGTTGAATATAATCAAGGTTGACTGTGTCATTTTGAATTATTTGTGGAAAACTTTCATTTTCTGTAATCCAACTTGTGGTAACTGGATATCGTTCCAAGAAATTGTTTTGGGGACTTGTATGTTAGCTTCTGAACTACTCTGAATTAAGACAGTCTTATCTTTTGGGCTTTTGACTAAGGCATGGATATTTAAATTTGTTTTCATACATTTATAATATAATCTGTAAATTAATGCAATTGAATGACTTCCTTCTAGCATATTGGTGATTGCTCCAGAAGTTTGAATATTTAAAGTTAATGATTTTAATAGGTTTTTGTCTTTCAGGCTTAAAGGTAAGTCTGGGTAGCAGTTGAAATAAACTGGTCCATTGTGTAAACTTGACTCCATTAATCCTAACAGACTATCACTAAAATTGGTGAATCTACTATCTCTTAATGACAGTAGTACAGCAGAATTTAATCCTGTCCTAGTAAGGGGTTTGACAGCTACTTGTACTAATCCTATGTGGATATAATTGTATCCTCGTTCTAAGTGTCTTCAGATGGACTCTTTACTAAGAAGAATGCATTTTTCTTGTTTTTTAGTTAGAGCGTAGACTTGCTCCGAAGTTTTTACAACTTGATCAGTTTTAAAAGTATCATTTAGAAAACTAGTTTTGTATATTTCTTTAATGGAAACCTTAGGTATATTCCAGTATCCTAATTCACTATCTAAATTTTTGTATTCATATTCTTCTTCGTGTACTGTATCCGAGATTTCTGACAAAGAAGCCATAGAGGAAGAACTGGCTGAAGAATTACACCTAAATAATCTATTCATTATTCTCTAATTTTAGAAACTTCAAACTAGTATTCTAATTCGTAATTGGTACTTTTTGGAACATACCCTTATACACACATACCCAATTCCGACCTAGCACATACCGCCACATACACACATGCCATTTCGGTCTAATCCAAACCCTCCACTGCCCTACCCTGGGACTTACCAACGGGAATTACTGGGAACCTACACGAGGCGGCTTAAGTGAAAACGGTGTCTAGACGATGGGTGGCTTTACCGGGTGCCCAAACGTGTACTATTACGAACCGGACGACCAGTTAAAATCCTAAAATCAAGAATTTAAACAGATAAATTGAAGTGTAATTTATATATATGCATATATATGTATGCATATGTATATATATATATATAATAATAATAATAATAACCTAGGTCCAAAAGGTTCAAGGAGGTTCAAAAGGCTCATCTAGGTTTAGGAGAAAGTAACTAGATGAATTGGTAATTAGGTTCTTCTAACTAAATGGTTAGAATTTAATTATACTTGCCAAGTAGAATCTCTAGCCAAAAAATATAATTTAAAAAAAAAACTAAAATCTAATTATGACGGGTTATTAAAGTTAAAAAGGAATTTTTTGGAAGAAAATTCAAGTGTTAAAATAAAATTCAAATTTTTAACGAAATTTTTACTTACTAAAAATCAGGGTTGTTACAGATTGAATGGTTTTTTGTTTATTTGAACTATTTACCATGAAATATTTGTTTGAATCATGGGATATTAATCGTGTCCACGTAGTAATCGTCATGGTAATTTAACCATGTAACGGTTTGAATGTCATGTTATATATTTTTTACGGTAATTTAGCCATGTTCCATGTAATAAGATCAATGAAAAATATGACTTTCTGTTATCTGGTTGGCCAACTCGAAGAATGAAGAATAAATGCAAATATGTGGTCAACTTATCATGTTATATTCCTAAAAATAAGTAATCAATCATATTGAAATTTACCAAATCCCATTGAATTAGAAAAATAATCCAATCCAATCCCACTAAATTGGGAAAACAATCAAATCCAATCCCACTAAATTAGGAAAATAATCCAATCCAATCCCACTAAATTGGGAAAACAATCAAATCCAATCCCACTAAATTAGGAAAGCAATATAACATAACATATATATATATATATATATATATATCATAGTGAAAAGGGTAAGAAAGGTAATTCACACACTAAAATAATGAAAACATAAGTATGAAAAAATGGCGGGATGAATTCTTACATGACAAGGATAAAAAGGATGTATATTTAAATATTTCATAATTTAAACATTGAACAATGCCAAAAATTATCCAAACATGTCACATACAACATGTAAAATCGTCCAAAATATTAAACATGCTGTTCTGAATTTTTTTTACATTTCTAGTTGCTCACATGCAATTATTGTCAATTTTTAGGATTTATTCTAATTCTCCAAGAATAAATAACAAGTAGAAAATGCCAAATAATATCAACATTTACTGGAAAAATAAACAACTTACACCAATGAATAGGTAATGAATCCAGGAGGTTGAATCCAAAAATTTATAATTTTTTAGATTTTAATTTTAATTTTCCCAAATTATCAACGGATAGAAAATACAGAATAAAAAAACAACGCATACTGAAAAATTACACCAATCACTCCTATAAATTTTTTCTGATTCTAGGAGGTTAAATCCAAAAATTTATAATTTTTTAGATTTTTATTCTAATTTTCCTGAATAAGCAACGAACAAAAAATACAGAATAAAAAACCATGCTCACTAGAATATTACACCTCATACCCCAAACAATGGGCAACAGTAGCAGAATATGCCACCAAAAATTTGGCTCCCAAGGTATGAGGCACACATCTCCACTCTCTTATAAACCGAGTCAAAAATTTCATTTTTCTTGTATTTAAAATTCTGAAAAATATTTTCATTTCAGAAAAATAAAATAAATACAAAGAAATGTAGGAAATTCAATTTCGAGTTCAGCGGTACTCTTGGTTTTTCCATATGAAACCGGTACAGTGAGGGGTGAATCTCACTCTCTCTCGGTTGAGAGTGAGAGTGTGCAGAATTTGCACTTCATCTTCTCCAAAACATGCCCAAACTAGGGTTTGCCATTATTTTTGATCTATAACTCCAAATTAAGCTTATAATATACTGTTGCAAAACTAGAAACAAGAGCTACACAGTGATGTAAGTCTCGCATGCTGAATCAAACACAGAAAAAGCTCTGCCCAGTCAAAGTTTCGGGAAAAACAACTAGGGTTCGATTTTTCTCACAAATGGTTTATCCAATCAACACGAAACTTTTCAAATATGATATACATGTTATGGACTACGTTCTGTAAAAATTTGAAGCAATTCCGAGAACTTTTGAAAAATCACGTTTTTCGAATCCATATCCGGCATACACGAAAATCAGTCAATACGTACGCCTAAAACATGATACATGCTATTCAAGTACTAAAGAGCACAAAAACATCCAACTAAGGCTCTGATACCAATGTCAGAAAAATATAACCATAGTACGGAAGCGGATGGTTTGGGTTACCTTGCGAACTTTAACCTAACCGGACCTTTGTATGGATGAATTATGAACTTTCGATCACGTACCAAATCATCGACAAATTCTTGTGATGGAGTGATACTACGAGGATCGAGTATCACCCTCTATTCCACGATGCAAAAGCTCGGATTGCTCTTTAATGGTAGAGAGAACTATTGAAGAGAGAGAGAGTTTCCTAGAACTCTATATCATTTGTATACCTCTGGTGTATATTATTGTGCCCTATATTCTTGTGTATGTTCTTTATGAACATCCTAAAGAACATCCTGCAGAAAATAAATAGAGAGAGAAAGCATCCTAAATGCTTTAGAAGTCTTCTAATCCTAAGAGATTAGAATTACTTCAACTTCTCCTATCTTATCTCCAAGATGAGATAGGACTCTCTAATATAATGGGTCACCGGGTTATGCCCACATGGGCAACCCGATTTGGTCCCGGACCTGTCCCAAATTCCAACAGGATCATTGCATTGTGTGATACAATTCAATGGTGACAAAACTGTTCAGAAATTTATTTGGTAAAAAAATGTGTAGAAAGTAATGATATTTATTTCCTAAATTATATGTTGAAAAATATACTCACATTTTAGTGCATTTTCTGAACCCCCTCGGCCTATGGTAGAGCTGCCCCTGCAATTTAGACAATCAAATGCAAAAATCAATACATATTAGACAGTTATGTGGGAAAAAAATCAGTTGAATACTTAAATGACTTGGTGGATTAAGGATTCAACCTACAAATCAGTGTTTAATTTTGGGACGATGGTTGTAGAAGATCTAATTTTTGTGCCTTAGGTTGTTTGCATTCCTTTACTGAGAATTGGAATGTTTTTCTGTTATTGTCTAAGAACAAAAATCTTTCTTCAAAACTCAGAGAAGTCTTACCAAGGTTCTATTCTATACGGATTTAGTGTAGCCTAACCTAAACAAATAATGCTAGCAGAGCAAGGTAAGGTTCTGAATTCTTGTACCAGCACCGACTATTATCATTTGGAGTTCCTTTTGATAACTAGAACCCTTATTGGTTCTACATACGAGGATTCAAACCCGATTCAGGACACGGCTTATAATAATCACTTGGAGCCCTTTCTGATAAAGAAGTCTGTTCAGCCTCGTAATAGGTGGAATTCTTTGTCAGAATGCTTGAGATGGTTCTTCTAATATGATATGGCCTTACATTTTTCCTGGCCAGTTGGAAGAATTAAAGAAGCACTATCTGAAAAGGGTAGCCATTCACCTTCATCACCCAAATCATGCTCAGCAGAAACTATTAACATACTTGCAGCTCTAGTCGAAGAACAAAATGTTATTCCAGAGGCAAATATAACTATCGGTGCTGGAGTTACAGCATTTCTCTGGCTTTACACTTGCATTCAGGGGTATGTGTCCACTACTTGTTTGAATTTTTTTCTAGGTTTAACCTTTCCCTTTTCTGCTCACAAAGTTCTGAAACTTGACCTGGCTTCATTACTGTGTCAGCTATAAACCTGCAACTGTGGTTGTCGCTTCTGAGCTCCCACTTGGTTCAGGCTTGGGTTCATTTGCTGCATTCTCTGTGTCACTCACTGTAGCCCTGCTTGCTTTGTCAGATTCTGCAAATCTAGATTCCACCCAGCAAGGTTGGTTGAGTTTTGGCAAGAATGAACTGGAACTAGTGAACAAATGGGCTTTTGAAGGTGAAAAGATATTCCATGGGAAGCCGTCTGGTATTGACAACATCGTAAGCACATATGGTATGTGATGTTTCATTTCGTGCGTTAAATGCAACATCTTTATACTTTTGGAAAGTACTTTCCCTTCCCTCTCTACCTTGTCAACTCAATGAGTGTTGAGAGCAATTGATGACATTCACAAATTGGAATCCGTATATTCTGTTGATGAATGTCAATTGAAGACAACAAGGAAATGGGCTTATGATTCCAGAAATTTTCAGCAAAACGTTTAGAAAATGAGCGTGTTGTGGGAACAGCAAAGCATTCGTTTGCTACTAGAAAATAATCATGTACATTGTGATCAGACTTTGTTGGAGTCATTTTGAGATTTTTTTCATAACTTAGAATATTTCATGATACGGTGCAGTAAATAATAATGATGTGCCGTCTTCATGATAATGAATTCTAAACTTGTTTAGTCAGCACATTTCTTGATTTCCATCTGATGCTTTTCGGCTTCTTTAATCAAGAAGGCTTCAGAGTTCAGATACGTAAGTGACAAAGTTTTTGTAACAAGCAATATGATCAAGTTTAAGTCAGGTGAGCTGACACGTCTCAAGTCGAATACTCCAACTAAGATGCTCATAACCAACACAAATGTTGGGAGGAACACGAAAGCATTGGTTGCTGGTGTTTCAGAGAGGACAGTCAGGCACCCAACTGCAATGGCGGCAGTGTTCAAGGCTGTTGATTCTATTAGCAATGAAGTAGCTACAATTATCCAATCGCCTGCTCATGATGACATTGCAGCAACCGAGAAAGAAGACAAACTAGAAGAACTAATGGAAATGAGCCAAGGGTTGCTCCAATGTATGGGTGTTAGCCATGCTTCAATTGAAACTGTGCTTCAAACAACGTTGAAATACAAATTGGCTTCCAAGTTAACTGGAGCTGGTGGTGGAGGCTGCGTTCTGACACTACTACCAACCCGTATCCATTTACTTGTTCTGCTTATAATTTTTTCTCATTGACATTCTAAAATTCTTAAGTATATCTTGTGTGTTTTGTTTTACTCTAACATGCTTTGAAGTTCATTAGATTCACTTTGTTAATTTTTAAATGTTTTATGGTTGTCACCACGGCTTCCATGTCAAATTGCTTGTCTCATTAGATTGGGTATGGTGTATGGAAGTTGGGGCTGGAACAAGGGAAATTATTTCGGAGACACACATGATCGAAATGAATATCAGAAGATTGCACTTGGGCTATACAACACAGAGGTCGATCTTCTGATTCAAATTCTCTGTCAACCAAATAGAAGGATTGGATTAAATAGATTAAAAGGTAGGATATAATAAGGATTATGTTATTCTGAAATTCTAGAGCTTACTGGGCATTTTCAGTAAGGCTAACTTGGAAGTGCTTGTTTAGTATGATTTGGATTTAGACAGAATTCTTATCATTTCTAAGATTATGTGCTCGCAGAGTTATTCTAGATTTGCAAGCCTTAACTCTTTACGAATTAGTTCACGAAAGTAAATCCTGAATACATATGTTCAACATTATTTGTTTTGATATATCCTTGACTGCATTTATCAGTATTATCGAGAACGGTGGTCGATAAAGTAATCAATTGTTCTATTATTTTAAAATCGTAAATAACTTGGAAGTGCTTGTTTAGTATGATTTGGACTGTTGTTGTGCACGTAACGGAATTGTTCTATTATTTTAAAATCGTAAATAACACGCAATTGCTCAATTAATTGTTTTCAAGAGATCCTAAACTGGTCCTGTTTATTTACATAACCATAAAGTTTTTGGCATTTCAGGTTCTAAATAAGTGAGACTGCACATAGCTACCCCTGACATGATCCCTAGCTATTGAACAAAGATCACAATATGACACAAGTTTCAATTAGGATGACAATCCTTCGTTTGGATGGAAGTTTCTCTAAAGACTTCTTGCATCATATATATATTCTGATTATCTATTTAGACATCGAAGATAGGAGGAGGGTTTCAAGTTGACCTGATTTGAGGAGGAGGAAGTGGCGGTGGCGGGGTGTGTATGTGTGTGTGAGAGAGACAGAGAGGGAGAGAGAGTCTATGTAACGGAAAACAACCATGTTAGCAATTTCAGTTATCAATTTTAACGGAACTTGACAGAAAAGGTCTATTTGACTTACAGAAGAAAAGTTTAGGTATAAAATTGAAGTTTCTTAAAGTTTGAAAGTCTATTAGACACATTGTCTGAAATGAATTTCTTGTGTTCTACTATGACTTTTCAGACTACCAGAGAGTCTTGCACATTTCCCATAAAAAAACACATTGTCTGAAATGAATTTCTATTTGCAAATTAAAATATTTTCTTAAATAACTAGATTGTTAGATATTTACAAGTGGGTACGAAGATGTTTAGAAATATTGATGAAGAAGTTGAAGATACTCAAGACAAGAGGCCCTCATGCTGCTCTTTGGAAAAATTGTCTAAAAGCATGCAGACTTTCTAGAGGAGACTGTTACTGTTGCTTTTTCGTAACAGAAGAAACCCATGTTAGTGTTCTTTTTTTCCGTCACTTATCACGGCCTTCATTTGGTTTCGTGTATAACTTGGAATAAAAGGCTGCAAGTCAGGATGTTGAATATTTTTCTTTTTCATTTTGGTATGTCATTTGAAGAATTTTTCTTCGGAGTGTTTCCAATCGATTGAAATTGTGTGAACCCAATGTGTAGGGATTTCGATAGACTCCAATTGTATTTGAAGGGTAGAACAAGATTGTTGGAAGATTCAGAGGCCGATTCGATAATACTCCGACTCGATAATACTCCGACGAAGCTACAAGAACCTAATCGCAATTGAAGAGGAGCTTGCAAGTTTGCCACCACCTCACCTCTTGGGTACTGAGGTCATCGACACCTCGTCGTAATGACATTACTCGAGTGATGTCGTCAAATTGAAGAAGTTAATACGTGGGCCGTTAGTGTTAAAATCCAACGATGACTTTTGAAGTCCATTTCACGACGAGACTCCAGTTGTTGCAACCAATTTATGATCCAGTGCTTGTGTGAGTTCATGATAAAACGGTTCAAATTGATCTTGATGCAATGGATTTGAAGTTTTTTCTTTCCCTCGGCAAAAGTCAGCATTGTTACTTGTTAGTTATAGTTAGTGAAATTTTATACTCATACTTACAAAATACATTAGAGTATATTGTGCCTCCATTTCTTGCAATGGACTTGAATTGGTGCTACAGCCTACAGGTATTCAAACATCATACAAACATGCTTTTTTTTTTTTTAACAGATACAAAAATGCTTTTCAGATCGTAATTTTTAGCTATTCCAAAGTGGACATGAGGCCGCGTTTTTTTTTTTCTTGTCAATATTGTATACATTAGCGGGGGGTTAGAGCATCCATAGTAGAATAAGCAAATGTGAATAATCAAAATATGCCATATAAGATTTTGATTATCCATTAAGAGACTGTTAAAGTTAGCAATGTCAAATCCCACATTGGTGTTTTTTTTTGCCCATAATCAAAACCAATGAGCTCTCCAAACTTTTTCCCTTCATTTCACGCATATTTTTTTAACAAAAACTGTTTAATAAATAGTTTTTGAAGAAAAACAAAATAGTTGGATAAAAAAAAGTTTTCAAAAAACAAAAAAAAGTTGTGTAAAAAAACAATTTTTCGAAACAAAAACAGTTTTTCAAAAAACACACTTTGTTCATTTAAAAACTGTAGATACAGTTTTGAGAAATTTTGAAAGAACTGTATTTACACAAAGGTTTTGAAAATTTAAAAACTATAAAATACAGTTTTTTAATAACAGTTTTGAAATCTCAAAATCCGTTTACCAAAAAAAACAGTATTTTAAAATTTATGTAAAAGAGTTTTGAAATTTCAAAAACAGTTTTTTAAAAACACAAACTTTATTTACTTACACTTTTTAAAATTTTTGAAAAAAGCAGAAAAAAATCTGAAAAATACAGTTTTTTAAAATTAGTTTTTGAAAACATTATTGAGAGAGAGAGAGAGAGAGAGAGAGAAGGTTTTTGTGTAATGATGGTGTACTTGATTGAGAGGAAAAATTTGGTTATTGGCAAAAGGTTGCTAGTTTTAATTACTCAAAGGCCAAAATTTGATGAGTTGCTAAGAGGTTGCTAGGTTTGGTTATTCCAATGTGATCATTTTTTTGAACAAACATTGTTAATCTTAGCAATATTTTTATTTGATTATTCTTACCGTGAATGCTCTTAGTGGGGCGTTAGAGTTTGCACAAGAATGTCCGAGACCTTCACTTTGGGTAAAAATTCTTGCAACAAAATACAGAACAAACATCCAGAAGCCTTCAACATATTGAACACAGAAAAATTTATTATCATTTGTTTGTTGATTCCTCCCCGTGTGAAGGGAAGACCTGGACCTTACTGGCCTTTAATGGCCAAGGACTTTTGCATCTGCTCTCTCTTTGTTTTTATGTGCGTGTATCTCGAGACAGAGAGTGATAGGAGAGTGAGGCAGAGCCACCTCCCCGTGTGAAGGGAAGACATGGACCTTACTGGCCTTTAATGGCCAAGGACTTTTGCATCTACTCTCTCTTTGTTTTTATGTGCGTGTATATTGAGACAGAGAGTGACAGGAGAGTGAGGCAGAGCCACTAGTGTCTTATCTCAAACATCATAATCAAAGCTACTAAAATATTTCTAAAATTAATAATATTAATTTAAAATATAACTGACAATGATATAACGAAACCTACTAACAATCATAATCAAAGCTACTAAGATATTTCTAAAATTAATAATATTGGTCTAAAATATAGCTCACTAGTGATATAATCAAACCTACTAACAATGCCGACCTTGATATTTGGGTTGTCCAAGCCCAACTTCACAGTTAGTTGCCCACTTAATATTAAGTTACAAAAATAGAGAGACTTACAAGTCAAAAAAAAATTCAATGTCACATTTTACTTTTAACTATCTTGAATTACATCAAAAAATCAAAATAAAAATATTATCCTGGTTATATTGCTTTATAATTACCACAATTTGATTCAAAATAAACAATTTTTCCTTGAATTTCTTGAAGCAACTTTTTTGATTAAGTCACCGTATTTTAGCTTATTCATGAACTCATTTTTAATTGAGGTCATAGTGAATCTATTTAATCTCTCATGTGACATGGAGGTCCGAATATAAGTTTTTACTTACTTCAACTAAGAAAAATTGATTTCCGCCGAAGCAACTGTAATAGGAATATTTAACTATATTGATAAGCAACCACATACCATTTGAAAACTACTATCTTCCGAATAAAATCTTATAACCACACAATTAAAAAACACATCTGGACAAAATTTAAACAACTTAATTACACTAACTCTCGAAAAATTAAAGAAGTAAAATCTTTTTTAGCGAAAAATCCTACTACGGTTAAAACTAAATGAGTAAATTAAATTAATCAATGTAGACATTTTTATCGTAATAAAAAAAATTAAAAATAAAATAGTTTGACCAAAACATAAAAAGATTTATTACAACAAAGTTTAATAAACCCTTTAACTTTTAATAGTAGAAATCACAAAAAAAAATTAAATGAAAAAAAATAATAGTAGGAGGCTTAAGCAAATTAATTAAAAAAATGTCCCATGGAAAGACAAAGATGAATCAGAGCATTTGGTCCCAAAAATTGGCCATTAGTTTTTTAGAAAAATCATGACCAGAGAAGTGTCCAACAGAGAGAGAGAGAGAGAGAGAGAGAGAGGTGTGAAGTAGGGAAACATTTTCCCAAGTGGGAATTGTGGGTCCTAGCTGAAGGACAAAGTAACACGTATTCCTTTAAAAAATGAGGAAGGACAGGAAACGAACAAAGGAGGACTGGGGAGGATAAAAAAAAGAGAAAGGTGACTGCAGGCGGCTTTATGGGACTCGAACCTGTTCATTCTCTAGGAAGCTATATGGCCTTACCACTAGGAAGCTACATAAAAAAATTAAATGAAAAAAAATAATAGTAGGAGGCTTAAGAAAATTTTTAAAAAAAAATGTCCCATAGAAAGACAAAGATGAATCAAAGCATTTGGTCCGAAAAATTGGCCATTAGTTTTTTAGAAAAATCATGACTGGAGGAGTGTGCAAGAGAGAGAGAGAGAGAAGTGCGAAGCAGGGAAACATTTTTCCAAGTGGAATTTGTGGGTCCTAGCTGCAAGAGAAAGTAACACGTATTCCTTAAAAAAATGAGAAAGGACAGAAAACGAACAAAAGAGGTTTGGGAGGATAAAAAAAAAAAAGAGAAAGGAGACTGCAGGCGGCTTTATGGGACTAGAACCTGTTCATTCTCTAGGAAGATACAAGGCCTTACCACTAGTGTAACGCTCCGATTTTTCAAGAAATTTTAGAAACATTAACCCTAAAATATACTGAATTTTACAAACTATTAGGCCCCTATTTATTCTTATTAAAAAATTACAATTTCAAAATAATGCAAAAATCTATGTACATTTATTTAATAAAAGCAACTCTAGAGCGATTCTAGTTTTGACACGAATTTCAAGCAATGTTGGTCTAGACTCCGTTTCAGGGGTCCCACCTGTATCAACTGCTCCACTGTGAAATCCTGTACACTCTGGCAAATTGAACGCCAAAGCAAACGATTTGCCAGGATACAAACGTATCATGAGTGATAATTCACTAAGTAGAAATCCTAAAACCCAATACTACAGTATGCAAATCAACAATATAACAATTCATAATACACAGAAGGTATAAAATAATAACACATCGTCTTTTTCTTACTATCCATCATCTTACATGTAATGTAAGTATCATCTCCACGAGATCATTTCCTCTCACATCCATTAACTACAATCGTCTCATGGGTCCACCATTCCTCTTGCTTATCCTATACTAGGATCCTAGGTGAGTGCACTTAAGTTATGTACCGAGCATGTTTTCACTTAAGACCATAACAGGAGGATCAAGTCATCCCATGACGTATCGTACATTAGAGTCGGACATCCAGTACCTCATGCTAACTATAACCGTCTCATGTGACCTCATTCTCTTCCTCAAAGAGAAACTTCCTATGACGTATCATACATTAACGCCTCACTAACTATAACCGTCTCATGGGACCCATTCTCTTCCTCGAAGAGAAACTTCCCATGACGTATCATACGTTAGTGTCTCACTAACTATAACCGTCTCATGAGACTCATTCACTTCCTCGAAGAGAAACTTTCCATGTCGTATCATACGTTAGCGTCACAACACCTGGCCCCACAGGTAACCCATTTCAACACAGGGTCCCATTGGTTACCCTTGACATTACCATGGCTCAAATCACAATCCACACAATCACACTTTCAATACTTTTATCAATTTCCATTTACTTAACATCGTCTACATGAGTATTACTCGTAACCACCCAGGGAACCTATTTGTCTAATCTACAACCACAATAAAATATCACATGATTCAGCATTTCAACTAAACGCACTAATATGCTAACAACACATAACCATGCGATAAAATTAATCCTGTCATAGAATTAATCATCCGAGTAAAAAAATAATATTCAGTTAAACAATTAATTACTACACTTAAAATTAAGTCTATTTCTCTCATTTAAAAATTTTATAAAATATTTCTACTATTTAAACATTATCTTTAACTCTCATATTATTCATTGATTTTACAAACTAATTTTTATTGAAAAATACTTATTGCTAAATTTAGTATTTACTAACTATATTAAATATTAATATGAGATTCTCATAACAACAAAATTATGCGATGCTATTCTAGTCAATATTTATTAGAGTTAAAGATTAACTAATGTATAATCTAAAATATTTCTTGTTTACAATCTAAATAAATTTTTACTAATAAAATATTCTTGTTAATATTTTATAAACATTTATCTATCCCAATAATTTATTAAACACGTAAACGTCCACTCAAATACAAATCAACAATGCATCATCAATAGTAATTTCGCAATCAAATACTTGTTAAACGATCATGAATTTTCACAGGGTATAACACTAATCATTTCAGCACAACCGGACTAAATTTTAATATAAACAGGACTAAAAATAAATTGACAATTTAACAGCAGGCTATCATCTTCAATAAACTTTAAATCTAAGTAACTCCATTAAAATGCAGATTAAAGTTTTGGATTTTCAGAAAACTACCTCAAACACGATTCTAAATCTGGATAAGTGTTGTACGGTGTCTGTAGATCGCCGTAGTGGTTCTGAAATCTCGAGGCAACGTCCGGCAGCACTCCGATAGGGCCCGCAACGACGGTGTGCCTATGAAACTCACGGTGTGCACACACCTACGGCAACAACTCTCTCTCTCTCCATTTCTCTCTATTCTAGAATTAACAATAGAATTGAGAGTGAAATAATATATTGGTGTTCAATTTTCGGATTTATGTGGATATGTATAATGAGAGAGAATAAAGTAGTAAGAAGGTGAGAGAATAAGTGTAGAAGTGGTGGAATTGGGAAAGAGAGTGAATGAGAGGGATACTGATAATGATAAAAGGATAGGGGACAAGTGCCACATTTGGGAGGGGTTTTCAATTCTAATGTATGTGGACGCATATATGTACAAGATGAGAATGTATCTGGACGTGTATATTTATAGGATAAGAAAGAGAAGTGGAAAGTTAGTTTGAATAGAGTTTTACTTAGGGTTTAGATAGAAAATATAATAGATGAATATGAATCACTGATTCCCTGTATATCTAAAGTTTAAATACATATCTTATACAATAGTGCAAATAATATCAATTGTACACATAATAATATATTTTAATTATCCAATCTAATTAATTATTGAATTATGAATTTAACAATATAAATTTGTATTAAAATAAAATTGGGTCGAAAATTCAGATCGTTACAAATAGGAAGCTACATAAAAAAATTAAATGAAAAAAAAATAATAGTACGAGGCTTAAGCAAATTTTTAAAAAAATGTCCCATGGAAAGACAAAGATGAATCAGAGCATTTGGTCCCAAAAATTGGTCATTAGTTTTTTAGAAAAATCATGACTAGAGGGCAACAGAGACAGAGAAGTGCGAAGCAAGGAAACATTTTCCCAAGTGAAAATTGTGGGTCCTAGCTGTAGAGAAAGTTACACGTATTCCTTTAAAAAATGACAAAGGACAAAAAACCGAACAAAGGAGGCTTAGGATAAAAAAAAAGAGAGAGAAAGGAGACCGCAAGCGGCTTTATGGGACTTGAACATGTTCACTCTCTAGGAGAATAGATGGCCTTACCACTAGGCCTAAGACACCATCTCTTACTTATGTGCTAACTTTTTTATTTATTACATACTTCATAGTTTTTTTTTTTTTTTTTGTTGTCTCGTGGTGGGGGGTTATCTAAGCCCGAGGGCTTGTTGGGCTCACTTCAGGACCGACCCTACCTACCAACCTCTTAAATAATAACTATATTATTTGTCGGATATAATGTAAACGTGATTTGAAATTAAATGAGGTGTAGGTGTAGTTTACTGACATACTACATATACTCTCCGTCCCATTTTTTAGTCTCTCGTTCCATCCTAACTGATTTTTAAATTGGTTACATTTTTCCAATGGCAATAATTTTTATATAAAATATGGATCTTGTTTGATAGCTTTCGATTTTTATTATTAAACAAAAATTTCAAAATCACTTTTAACATTGTAGATTATAAGACACGTACAACAAATTAAAAAGTGACACGAACCCCTTAAAAGAAAAAAAAATTTGGGACAGAGGGAGTACTATTGTACTGCCTGCATACACTAAACCCACTTTATTATTAGAGAAAACCCTCAAGATTGGTGGGTGTAGTTCACCTATATATATGTGTGAATTGTGCGTGTATGTTATAAGTGTGGGAGCGTAGAGAAAATAAAGAGAGAAAAACAGAGGGGGAGGGATACATCTATATAGAGTGAGTGAAGGTAATTGGTTTTTTTTTTTTTTACTACTAATAATAAAGTGGGTTTGTGTGTTGTGTCTGAGTTTGTAAATAAAAGTGTGAGTTTGCTTTCAATTTCGAATTCTAATCGCCACAAGTGGTTTGAGCTTTGTTTCCATTCGTCATATCCAATTCCATTTGAGCTTTGTTTCCATTCATCAATATGCAATTCCAGTGAACAAGAGTTTGTTCTTGTGCTGAAAAAAATAAAATAAAGTGGGCTGGGATCAGCTCACGTTTCTGAGATTCTCGTACTCCGATCTCTCCGTCCTCGTTTGTTGGTTTCTTTTTGAAGCATTTCATTTCTTATCACTTTATTTCTGAATTTTACCCTCCAAATATTACATTTTCTTACTTTATTAGTACTACTAATTTAGAAAAGGAAAGGTAAAAGAGGAAATTCATTCAATAGGGCCAATTTTAAAGTAGGACAATTTTTCTCGGATAACAAAAAGTGTTAATTGAGATCAACAAATGGAGGCAGAATGAGTATTAATTTATATGTGCTCTGATTATCCATTGGAGCTTCAAGGGAACATGTTCTTAACAGGGTTTAAGTTTTTCCTTGCACTGGATATTAATATGGAAAAATCAATAGACGGATTATTATTTTTGTCTCGCTTTTGTGTTATCTTTTAAATGAATTACTAATTCCAGGTGAGGGAAGAAAATGTCGATCCCGCCGAATTCGCCTTGGAGAGGATGTGCATCAAGCTACAGTCAACCTGTCAGTGCAGATGACGAGCTTAACGCTCAATTTTGGTTAGCAATGTTGGATACCTATAACCCTCGTATTGTGTATAGAAGTAGCAGTGAAGAACAAGACATCTGTGACCATGTCTTTCGTTGGGATGATACCCCCTATCAGGAGGCCTTTCAGAATGGATTCCGATCAAGACGTCAAGAGGGCACTCTCGACGAGGTCTACGCCTCTCTGGATCACTTTGTCCATCATGGCGGTAGGCCTCTTGATTCCAGGCGACCTGCCACCCACGTATTCGTAAGTACTACGCTTAGCAGGAATTGGACTCCCCCTGTCGACCCTGGAACTGAGCGAATAGTATATCGATACGAGATATATGTGCCCGGTGGCATTTGGGTTGCTGCAACTCTTGGAGATCGTTACCGGTACCGCGGCCAAGACGAGGTCTGCTTTGTTGAAGGCATTGCCCCTCAATATATTCGGGCGGCCCAAGCCTTCAGACTTATTACTCCTGCTGGCTCGAGGTTACCCTACCATCAATACACATGCACATCAGAAATTCAATACTTCTTTGCATCAATTTTATTATTCAACTACAATATGCTTTTGATTAACTAATTTTGTTCAGCAATATGTAAGGGAGGCAACATATTCATATAACGCAGTACTCAGTACTCGTGCGGTGCATGCAGGTTTACAGCACGGGAGAGAGTTGATAATGTATTAATAATAAATGGAAACTTCAATCCACAAACGCATCCATCAAGAATGCTCAGGATTTTGTCGCCAACATATTATTACGTTGATGCTGAAAGTGGTGAAAGGAGGGCTCTAATCCTTAGAATTTACAGACCCCAAGTACCCGATGATGAATGCATGGTGCCGAGAAACGTGTCCCTACGAAGGGAATTACGACAAGTGTCTACCGCCGAATCTAATGACGCCACCATGGAATCTGATGACCCCATCAAGTGGTATAATGATGATGTGGCTGAATGTGAGAGCTACATAAATGCTGCATTTCGTTCATCTCGCAGAGATGAAGTCTATCTATTCATGAAGGATGAGTATGTGTTGGTGAACTATGCTCCAGGCTCGACGGATGACAGGGTGCTAAATGGACCACTTCGTATCTGCGAAGGGTATCCATCCCTCAGGAACACAGCCTTTGCAGAATATGGAATAGACTCTGCTTTTGGGTCTCATCACGGGGATGAAGCGTTCATCTTCTATGGAAATCTTTGTGCACAGATAAACTATGCACCAGGCACCACAGATGACAAGATAATCAAAGGCCCAATGACCATCACTGACATGTTCCCTTTCTTCAAAGGGACGGTGTTTGAAAGCAGCGTAGACTCCTCATTTGAAGCGACGAAAAGTAATGAAGCTTACCTTTTCAAAGGCGACCAATATGCTCTTATAAACTACAATGATCCCCATCTCATCGCCATTCGTCACATCACTAAAGGCTTTGCTTGTTTGAAAGACACCATCTTTGAAAGCGGAATTGAGGCAGCATTTGCTTCCCACCATACTGATGAGGCATACCTATTCAAAGGAGATTGCTATGCACTCATCAACTTTGCTCCCGGCACCACAGACGACTACATCATTGGTGGCCCAAAGAAAATTGTTCCCAATTGGCCTTCTTTAAGTGGCATCTTGCCTCACAAAAATCGTGGTCTTGATGTTCATGATCACAAGGAACCTGATCCTGAACGGGACCACGATGAACTATAAAATAATTACTTGCCAAAAATGTGATGGCATGGCATATATGCATATAAGGTTCGAATAAGAGTTTGAATCAATAATTGGCAGTGTCTAGTTTATCTTTGAAATTGGAATAAGTAAGGGTTTTGTGGGATTGGGGTTATCTTGTCTTCTCCTCCTTGAACCACCCTAGTGGATGATTTTGTGTTTGGATGCATCAATAAATTACTTATTCTTGTAAAAAAATACTACTAATATTCATTGAATGTTGTGTTCATTGTTTCCAAAATGGCTCGTGCCAATGAAGGTCAGAGGTCAATCCCCTCGGGGAATCACGAGAACTATATATATTGGCTAGGCTTGTAGTAAAAACTAGTTAATTTCTCTTTAAGCAAGTATATACGAACGATCTACATGCATGCATACCCAGCCGTAGACACTAAAAAGGGTATGTTTCTCTCTAGTTAAAATACTCCTAATCCTATATTCACATGATAGGGATCGGATGGGTCAACTAGGTACAAGAGATAAGGAGACTAATTAAGAAGAGAAAGTTATGTTAGGGTTTCAGATTGTTTAAAAAAAAACTTGAACTGAACCGTCCTTTTTGGAAAACCAAACCAGTTTTTTTTTACCCTTTTTTTGGTTTGTTCAATTTTTCTGGTTCTCATTCACCCCCTAACAAAAATATATACTCTCCTCTTTATTGATGAGTTTTTTTGACCAAAGATAAACTGCATATATAGATAAACAAAATAAACATTACAAGTGCGATACGGCCGCCTTAGCTTTTTTGTGGGCAAACGTAACAGCTAGTCTTGAGACCTTGACAACTTTTACAACTAGAAAATTAGAACTTGAACAAAAGTCAGAAAGAGCTAATTGAACATCAAACGGTGCACGCTGCCGATCCAACAAACCTTGCACAAACACTTCGCAGTCCGTCTTGATACAAATTTTTTCCATTCCTTGTTGGCTCACCCATTGTAGCACCATCGAACCTACACGAATCTCCATCAAAGTAGCCGACGAAGCTTTTACATTGAACAATTTGATATGGCGCTTCCACTTCACCTGTATCTAACACCCAAGCTGCAGCCCCTGTATTTGAACTAGCAAACCAAGCCCCATTCATGAATTCCATCCACACCAGTTTTCTTAAAAAATAAATAAATAAATAAATACAGTGGTTGACGTGTATCCTTCTCCGCACACGCCCTTCCATGCAACCCAACTCTCCTTTAAATAGACCTGCACAAACTTACCAGTCCTAAAAAACCATGTAAAACATTATCAACATCAAACTTAGAGCATCTCCAATAGCCTCAATCCAATCCTAGGCAAATAGACTATCCAAAATGCCCAAATAGTAGTTTAGCTAGCCCTTTCTAGTGTGAAGCTTCCAGTAGCCTAACCAATTGGGCCCTTCAAAAAACTACAAAAAAAACGGAAACCTGCAAAAAATGGAAACCTGCAAAAAAATGGCATTTGAACTGGAAAAAAATGGAAACCTGCAACAGCTCCTTTTTATTCCCTTGAACTGGTATAAAACAGGTAAGCTTCCCTTCATCTTTCTCCTATTTCCCCTATTTCATACCAATCTCAGTTTTATTTCCCCTATTTCTCCTATTTCCCTTCATCCTTTATTGTTCTAAACTTTCATTCTTTCTCCTATTTCCCCTCAATTTCACACCAATTTCAGTTTTAATTTTCTTGAAACATCATTCCGTCTATCTTATTTATGCCTCGCAATCCTCTACTAAATTTTCTTCTTCACAATGACTCTGACGATGATAATTTGGAGCTATTTACCACAGTCGCTATGGAAGAAGAGAGACTAAATAGTGAGAGAGGAGTAGTCCGACATCGTGGTTCTGTTCAAGGTCGCAATTATATTCATCGTGGAACTATCCTTGGCCATGAAAGGATTTTTCGCGACTATTTTGCCGAACCACCCGTTTATCCTCCCGAGTATTTTCGAAGGAGGTTTCGTATGAGCCGTTCTCTTTTTCTCCATATTCAAGCTGCAATAGAAGCACATGATCCATACTTTGTCCAAGGAAGAAATGCTGCTAGAATGCTCAGTTTGTCTTCGCTTCAAAAGATGACGGTAGCAATTCGGATCCTTGCTTATGGGGTATCGGCTGATTTATTAGATGAGATTGTGAGGATAGGAGAAAGCACCGCAATAGAGAGTCTAGAGAGATTTGTCAAAGCGGTGATTGAGATTTTTTCCGGTGAATACTTAAGGTCACCCACTAGCAATGACATTGCTAGATTGCTAGCAGTTGGTGAACAGCGTGGATTTCCTGGGATGTTGGGTAGCATTGATTGTATGCATTGAAAATGGAAGAATTGCCCAACGGCATGGGAAGGAATGTATAATGGTCATATTTGCGAACCGATTGTTATTCTGGAAGCCATAGCGTCATATGATCGATGGATATGGCACGCATATTTTGGATTACCGGGATCAAATAATGACATCAATGTGCTAGAAAGGTCAACAATATTTAGTGAATTGGCCTAAGGACGTGCTCCTCCAGCCAATTACTCAATCAACGGTCATAACTATGCAATGGGATATTATCTAGCGGATGGTATATATCCTCGATGGTCTACATTTGTGAAAACAATTCCGTGTCCGCAAGGAAACAAGAAAAAGTTTTTCGCAGCAGCCCAAGAGTTAACAAGGAAGGATGTTGAGTGTGCATTTGGAGTGCTTCAAGCTCGTTTTGCGGTTATACGTCAACCTGCACGTTTTTGGAGACTTAGCATGCTCAAAGTTATTATGAAGGCATGCATAATACTGCATAACATCATCATTGAGGACGAACGAGAAGATGATACGCAAGACTATGAATATGATAGGAATGATGGACCTCCCCCCGAACCAGTATCGCATGAGCATACTATGGAACTTATGGAGTTCATTCGACGCCAACATGCTATTCGAAGTAGAGAAACTCACTCCCAACTTCAATTAGACCTCGTCGAGCACTTATGGGAGCGACATAGCCAGTCGTAGGAATTTGTAGTAGTAAATTTCATTTATGCAATTATGTAATCTCATTTTTTCAAGTATCTAATCCCATTTATGAATGTAATCCCATTTATGCAATCATGTAATTCTCATTTATGTAATTCGAAGACTTATGTATTTTTTTTCTAAACATCTGTTACATTTTTGCAACCAGTGAACTTGCTTAAGAACTTAATCCAAGAAATATGACATCCCCTTTGCAAGATCGGGTGAAAGGTACCACAAACATGTATAATGTTCTATTCATTCATCAGGGGTGCAATTACTTAAATGATTTTGCAACCAGTGAACTTGCTTAACCGATAAAAAAAAAAAAAGACACAAAAGCATAAACAGGTACAAAGTAAGCAGTACTGTGCATTGTTTGTAGGTTGGCATAAATTGTTGGGACAATTTCCTAACGACAAGCTTTTAGGACAATTGGTGATATAATGTTGTATAAAAACTTAGGTTTCTTGGAGGTCTTGAATTCAAGACTCTTCTTCTGCATTTGTTCCCTATCGGCCAAAACGGAATGCCAAGTGAGGGGAATTTCCGACGTACCAAAAAAAAAAAATGAATTGCATGCGAGGGAGGTTGTTGGGTAGCTTCATTACAACATTTGGGGGGAGGGGGCGAGTGGTAAGCATGATTCAGCTAGGCATTCATGTCCGACCATGTGATATGAGTAGAACTTGGGCAGCCTTCAAACTGGGGCAGTACCCAATTGTTGCAGCCTTATCTGGACGGCACCTAATTGCTAGGCAGGTTCAGAACAAGCAGAAACAGCAAAGTATCACAACCAGCAGCAGAGTAAACACCATAGGAAAACGTTTGGATACTAGATCAAATGAACCAGCTAACACTTAGTACTCCATGCTCCATGCACTGGACACGATACCAGATCAGTCCACCAAAACGTATGGATACTAGATCAGTCCACCAAGATCCATGACTGAATTCAGACCCAAACTTTGCAGCAAGAAATAGATATTGACAATATAATTTAGCATATGAGTCAGCCATACACAAATATTCATCATATGTAAATTTCACCATCAAAAGGCTTACAAAGTTCGACACTTCAATTACTAACAAACTTAGCCAGCGAAAACCAACAATCGTCGAGGCAACAAAAACCAGCAATCATCTACATTCTTAATGACAAAACTATAACAAAAACCAGGAATCATCGAGGCAAACTAGTTCAACCCCGCCAAAACATGTAGATATCCAAAAAAGTTCAACTACTAACAATTCTAAATCCTTTTTTCGCGTTGTTGAAGGATCTCCCTTTGTCGGCTTTGATAGTACTCTTGTTGCACATGAGGCAAGGCACTTATATCCACCAACATTATTCTCTCCTCCTCTTTCATCTCTTCCACACGAAGTATTTTTTTCTTAATAGAGATTTTCTCTTCCCTTTGACGAAGTTTCTCTTTCTCAAGTTGGTGTCTCTTTTGCTCTTGAACATGTAGTTGTTGGATAATGTCCATTTTCTTGTCACTCGCTTTTTTTGTTCTTCCTTGATATCAGTTAGTATTCCTGCAAGAGGAGAAGTGGAAATTTCAACTTTCTTTCTTTTTTTCAATTGCTCCTTCTCACTTTTATTACCCGGAGGTCTCTCCAAGTCCACAAAAGTGGCATCACCTTCTCCAAGATCTACCAACTCTGGAGTAGAAGGAGAAGGCACTGTCCAAGTTTGGTTCTTCTTTGGTTTTTTCCTCTCAAAGTCCTCCAACCATTTTGGTTGATACCTCAACTGTTTCTAACAGTGTTCAAACTGAAATGAGCTATTTTTTGAGGTATCGAGTGACTTGTAGTAAGTTTTTGCTTCAGAGACCTAAAAACATATTAAAAAAATTACATCAGATGTAAAAACTATGAAGCAATGAGCTGCTGTAATGGTTAATATTGAAGCTCAATACCTTGTCTTCCTCGGTCACACCACTTTGATGCCTCAATTCAATTTGAGCATAGCATCCACAGAACTTGTTAACAGAAAGTTGAATCGCTGACCACCTGTTCATTAGAGAGTTCTCATTATGCTCAGAAATGAAAGACTTGTGCTCGTGGAAATAATCCCACACTCTTCTCCAATATGTTTTACGTTTCTGGTCATTCCCTTGCACGGCATCCAAGCTTATATTCAAATATGCCGATACAAGCAATTTGTCTTCTTCATCGGTGAAGTTGCCACCACGTTGCGGTTTCTTAGAAGTGGATCCCATTTGAGCTGAGGTTTGAGATGCTTAGGTGAACTCTTCTGCATTTTGATTTGCATAAGTAATCCAACTTCATCTTGAGGCTCCATTGAGAGTTCATCTTCTAAGATCAAACCATCTTGTAAGAGATTTGTGAAATATGCATTTTTCCGCGCATCCATCCCTACAAGAACAAGAAGGTATCAACAAAGCTGACCATTCTTTCCTAGCCAATGGAAGTAATAGGACAACGCAAATCATACTCAGACTGATGTACTAAGGTGAGAGCGCTGCATCAGATTCTCATGGAAATTTACTTGTGAGTTGTGAATGACAGGATGAGAAACCACGTCAATGCGATTCTCAACGTAAGAGTTATGATTACTACCCAATTTGGAGACAGTCAAACTTGACTATGAAATATAATAGAGAAAACCAAGTAAAGTACAATTAAGCAACAAAAGGCTATCCCTGGCCAAGCCATGAAACTTGAAAAAACCCAAGTAAACTACAGTTCCTTTCTAAATCTTGCATCATAACCCCATCTCAGCAAAAATCCAAAGACAAACTTCTCTTGGCTATCCACCTTCTGTAGAAACAGGAAACTTGCAGACCGGTTTTGATAAGCTGACCACATTGCATCAAATGCTCACAAAAAATTGACTTGTAAATGAGCAACCACTTCAATGTTTGTTCTCAATACAGGACCCAATTTGGGTACAAATAAACTTGATTATGGAAAATATGAAGAAAACCCAAAGTAAACTACAGGTACAATGACGATTTGAGGGTGGAGCGATGCAAAGCTTTGCATCTACTACTTCGATCAAGCATGTTCAGCTAATTCCAGCACATCTAACTTAAGAAAACACACTATTTCTCTAAATCGCATTGGGAATACTGTTGCACCCTCAAATCATTAGTAGTTCTTTGAATAAGGAAACTAAATGCTCAATGGGGCATTTTATCAAATAGCTAATATACAAACCAAGTTGCCTCAAGGATTGTTCTGTTGGACTTTAAATACAGAGGTGATTTCCGATTTCCCACTTAATTCTTACCCATTGGATTGGCAGATGAAAAAACAATATAGGAAACCAAGTTATGCTTTACTAAGTTCAATTACTTACAAATAACGAGGATTGAATCAGAATGCTTTCTTTTACCATTGAGACCAAATCTTCTCCAATTTCATACCCAAATTGATATGGCTGAAAACAATACATAATCTAAATCAGAATCACAAGTAGAACTTGTAATTTCGAAAGAGGGAGAAGCATACCTTGTCTTGATGTTAGGAGGATGAAAATTCTCAGAAAGACCCAACAATGAATCTACTTATTGAAATAGAGATGAGAAAAGGAGGGAAACTGAGAGTGTTAGGCGGGAGAATGGACATGAGTCATCCGAGAAAGCGAGGGAAAGGAAGCGTGAGAAGAAATCGCCCAAAGACGAGAGCTACGGTGCCACGCCAGGCCAACCGAGCTACTGTAGCACACAACCAAATCCCCGAGCGTGGAGCTAGTCTGCTGGGAAGGGGTTTTTGGGCTTTGGCTAGTCATTTTGCTGAAAACTCTCCTTTGCCTAGCCTATTGGAGATGCTCTTAATATCCTTAAATACCACATCATTACGCACACACCAAATCGACCACAAAATGAGAATGGAGTCTTGATCCCAAAGCATAACGAGTAAGCAGATTTGACCGAAAATAACCCATTCTTTGTGTGTTCCCATATTAGTTCATCCTCTTTTTCCTGAAGTGGAAAATAAAGAGAGTGGATTACCGAAACCACCTCTCTTGGAAATAAAACATTGAGAAGAGGATCCCTCCATACATGACACCTAGCATCAAAAAGATCCATGACTCTGAAATTAGGCAGACCACTACTAAGAGGAGACCCAATAAGAGGGTTTGATTTCTTTGGAATCCATTCATCCCGGAACACACTAATGTTTCTACCATTACCAATCCTCCATTTCAAGCCCTTACACAACACCCTCCATCCTTGAGATGCCAAAGAGGACGGGACCACTTCTAACAATCCCCGCCTCCGATAATACTTACCCACAAGCACTTTGCAAGCAAAGAATTTGGATTTTTCAGAAGCCTCCAAGCAACTTTAGCCAGCAAAGTTTGATTGAGGCAGCCCAAATCCCTCAAACCTAAACCCCCTTTTGCCTTAGGCAAACAACAGACCTCCCACCTGCGCTAGACTATCCCTTTCTCTCTCTCCCCAAACCACAGGAACCGCGACACAACACTTTTAACCTTATTAAGAAAATAAACCGGTGCTTGAAAAACAGACAACAGATAGCCAGGAATAGACATCAAAACATGCTTGACCAGAATAAATCGAGACGGAAAAGCTAGCAGCGAAGCTTTCCACAAGCAAAGCTTAGACCCCACCCTGTTTAGAATTCTGGAAACGAGACTCCCTTTTCTTGACAAAAAATCCAAATTTGCACCAAGAGACAAACCTGGCCTTTCAACCAACCTAACCCAAAAATACATTTCAAGTCATGCATTTGCCGGGCTTTCATATTTGGACTAGTAAACAACTCTGACTTATTAAAATTGATCTTTTGCCCTGCCTGTTGACAATAAACCTCAAGGACTCATTTCAGACACCAAGCATGTTCTAAATTATATTCCATAAAAATATAACAGTCATATGCAAACATCAAGTGGGAAATACAAGGGGAATAATGACTTACAGAGATTACCCTTCAAATGTCATGAGAAGCAAATTCCCGCAGCCCATCCGAGAAAGCCTGAGCCACCAAAATGAACAAGTAGAGTGAGAGCGGATCCCCTTGGCATAGGCCACAAGTTGGCATAAACGGCTAAGATTTCCTCCCATTAACCAAAGCTGAGAAGGATACCATGGATATGCATTGACTGATCCAATCTACCCATTTGTGACTGAATCCCATTACCCGCAAAACCCCTAGCAAGAAATTCCAGTCCACCCGATCATATGCTTTATTCATATCAAGCTTCAAGGCATATAAAGCACGTCTTCCCTTCTTCCGTTTCTGTATATGCTTCAGAATTTCATGAGCAATTAGCACATTATCAGTAATCTACCGTGATGAAACAAAGCCATTTTGATAAGGAGAGATCAAATTCCCCAGACTGCACGAAGCCTATTAACCAACACCTTGGATATTAACTTATAAAGAACATTACAAAGGCTGATTGCTCGGAAGTCACCCACATATTGGGGGTTAGGAACCTTGGGAATTAGAGTAATCAAAGTCTGATTCATTTCTTTCAACAAAAAACCAGACTCAAAGAAAGACAGCGTCGATTAAACAATATCGTTCCCTAACCAGTCCCAAATTTTCCTGATAAAACGCTGCCACAAAACCATCCGGCCCCGGAGCTTTATGCCCATCCATTTGAAACAAAGCCGCTCTAACCTCATCAAAAGTGATAGGCTGATCCTAACCCCTCCGTTGATCATCTGTTAGTCTCGTTATAATAGTGGCTAACAAACTAGGAGCTTCCCCAACCCTTCCATAAACCTGCTTCCAACATCAGAATCCCCAGCTCTTGTTACACTAGACCCCTCCTTATAGCAAAAGATTGACCGAAAGTGATCAAGAAACATTGCTTCGATAACTACTAGATCGATAGCTAACACCCCACTACTATCTTTCAATGCCAAATATGTTAGTAATTTATTTTAATCAACGGGTATCTGTAATCTTAACGTGGGGAGATTAATAAGTATTTAATATCATGGAGCTCGTAATATAATTGATATAAGGACGGGAGTGCAATTATAATTCTATAGTGGGGTGAATTATAATTAGTGAAATAAGAAATAGAATCCTGGTGGGATTATGTTTTCTTATTTATACTGGGAGCCTAGACTTATTACTCCTTAGGTCTCTATCGTAGCCCTATATATACACGTTATGCTCTCTAGGTGAGATTGATGTTTTTCTATTATTCATAAAAATAGAGGCAGGCTTAGAGAGAGAAAATAAGATCACGAAAGAGTCCACATTCGGTTCGTGTTCTAAACATGTAGGAAATACAATAGAAGATTGTAAGGTACGGTCGAGCAATATTCGTGATTTATAGCAAGGCGTGCTATAATAAGTTCAACTAGCATTCGTGTCGCAAGGAGTTGAGGTAGAATCCTAATTCCGCTTTGTAGGGTTTTACAATTTTTGTTGTCTGATATGTACGCATCATTACTGGGTCTTGGGGATTCAGTTTCCCAACAGTGGTATCAGAGCAGGCTATAATCACGCGTATGGATTAAACAGGCCATGTCGTCCGTAGGTTATAGAAGATAGAACGTAGAACGGTGCTAACCCTTGTTTTGCAGCGTTCTTACCTAGTTATTATGGTCACATGATTTTTGTTGATTTTATGTGATTGGATCCCACGATGATTTTTTCATGGTTATTGTTATTTATTGGGTACCATAATTATTTTTCGTGGTTGTAATAATTAATGTAGCATGTGTTATTTATTGGGTGCCACGATTATTTTTTGTGGTTGTAATAATTAACGTAGCATGTGAACTCCAATGGAGGCATAAGATCGATGTTTGTATGTTTCTTCGATTGTAATAGCATTCAACGGTTATTCGGAGTTCAAAGATGGTAAATACAAAAGATACAAGTTGTTTGGCTCGCAACAGATTTTTTTCAGATTCGTAGGGCCTGATTGAAGGGTTATTTCGACCCAGTAAGCGTTAGAATTAGAAAATCTGTTCTTCACAAAAGTTGTAGATAATTGAATTTCGAATCCAACCCAATTTGAATCACTTAAATTGGAGGTCCGATGAAGAAGATATGGCCAAAATACTGAAGGTTGTTCAGTTTACGAGGGAATATGTCAAATCCGAATTTTCTTGCCTAAGCACGGTTGGATTTTGGTTTCCTTGATAGGTAAGTATGTAAGTCTTCCACACAAGTATAGCTGAAGGATTTCAAGTTTGGAAAGATTGCTTAAGGATTTCAAGTTTGGAAGGATTCCTTGTTACTCAAGGATTGCATCTTTGATCATAATAGCTGAATTCTTTTATCTTGTGTTTCCTTATTATTTGTATTTTCATATTATTTGCATATGTGATAGTTTACCAAATTGAGATAAAATGGTAATATATGGCATTTGACCTAGATCACGTTTTTTGCAAATTCAAAAATTTGATAACCTTCACAAATTTTTAAATAACTAAGTGGGAGAGGGAGTCTATTTTTATAAATCTCACGGTCTCCATTACTAGTATGTAGATGATATAATTAATTTTGTGTATTGGTTTCAGAACATTCCTCCCTATGGGACAAAATAAATTATGACATCATCGGTACAAACTTCCCAAAGGGATAGCTCTATGATAATTGTTGTGTGAATTACTTTACCGTCTGAGGTAATTCATAACGGAACAATGGGTCATGGAGCTAGGTAATGGTATACACTTAGCTGTAAATAATAGTATCCTCACCATCTGAGTCACTATTATTATTCATAGGACCAAAGCTATATTGGCTATTTAATTTTGCTTGGCATAGTATAGTATCTAGATAGTAAAATTAAAAGGTTGTACCTATCTACGTAAATGATAAAGAGTAGAGGACTTCCCATCGAGGCATGCTCTTCACGGTGTGTAGGGTTGTCAATATTTTTTTTTAACATGTGGTTGAGGGAACCAATATTAAAATGAAATTCAAGTTTTTATTGCCGTTCATAATTGATTGTTATGTTATTTGATTCTCAAATTCAAAAAATGGACTCTTTCAATCCACTTGCCATTATTCTCAAAAAAAAAAAAAAAAAACTTACTGGATCGAATTATATTGATTGAAAAAGAAACTTGGATATTGTGTTAACCGCTGAGAGGCACAAATTTGTGCTGTTTAAGGAGTGCCCTCCTACACCTGATGAGAATACCACAGAACAGGAAGCAAAATTTTATAAAAATTGGTGAGTATCACCCATGTTGAAGGGATCCCGATTAGGGATCATATTCTGAAGATGATAAGAGTTTTAAGTAATTTCGCCTGAACTATTATATGAACAAAAGGGTCTTTTGGTTGTGAAGAAACCACCATTAGTGTTAGTGGCAGAGAATATTTCTACTTCTAAAATGAAAGGCAAGAAGAAGCAGAACAAGTCTCAGAAAAAATGTTGTGGAGGCAGTTTATGCTCCTCAAGATAGAGTTAAAAAGTCTGAGGGCAAGAGTTTTCACTACAAGCAGCAAGAACACTAGAAGAAGAAATGTCTATTTTATCTCAATAAAGTGAATAATCAAGATAGATTTTTTTGCTAGTCGTTGAATCATGTTTAGTGGTGTTATCTACAGTACCTGGTGTGTAGATATGAGAGCCACTAATCATGTTTGCAATTTGTTTGTATAGGTTCCAGGAAACTAGAAGACTCAGTGATTGGGAGATTTATCTACATATGAAAAATGCTACGAGAGTGGCAGCAGTTGCAGTAGAAAATATTTTTTTTTTAATTTTAGTAGTAATAGGAGTTTAATTTTGAGATATTGTCTTCATGTTATCACACTTAGAAGAAACTTATTTTCAATTTCTAAGTTGCTTAAAGATCGATATTTGGTTTATTTTAGTAATTTTGTGGTTATTAAGTTAAATAAATGTCTTATCTGTTCTGGTTCATTGATTGATGATCTTTACATTATTAATCCTATATTTTTTATAGTGCAACTGCATGAATTGAATAACACTAATAATATGTCATGTAAGAGAAATAAGCCTTCCAAATTGAACCAAATATATCTTTGGCACTTACACCTTGGTCATATTAATTTGAATAGGATTTTTAGACTGGTCAGGGATGGACCTTAAGGTTCATTGGAAGTTGAGGAACTTATAGTCTGTGAATCCTGTTTAGAAGGTAAGATGACCAAGAGGCTCAGCAAAGGTTATAGAGTCAAAGAGCCGTTGAAATTGGTTCATTCTGATTTGTGTGGACCCATGAATGTCCAAGCAAGAGGTGGTTTTGAGTATTTTATCATTTTGATTGATAATTACTCAATTTTTGGATACATTTATTTGATGCACCGTAAGTCTAAATGCTTTGAGAAATTCAGAGGGTATAGGGCAGAAACGGAGATGCGTCTGGGTAAATGTCTCAAGACACTGTGATCTGATTGTGGTGGCGAAAACCTCTTGGGAGAGTTTAGGGACTATTTGTTAGCTGAAAGGATTACATCCCAGTTGTCAACTACAGGTATGCCACAATAAAATGGTGTAACAGAGAGAAGAAATATGACTCTTATGGATATGGTCAGATTATTAATGAGTTATTCAGATTTAGCAATTTCATTTTGGGGACATGCACTAGAAACAGCAGCGTACATTCTTAACTTGATACCATCTAAGTCAGTACCATCTACACCCACAGAACTGTGGACTGAGCACAAACCTAGTCTGCAGCATGTTCGGGTTTGGCGTAGTCCAGCACATGTACTGAATAGGGACGCAGATAAATTGGAATCAAGAACAAAAGTTTGCTTGTTTATGGGGTACCCTAGAGGAACGAAAGGTGGACTGTTTTATAGTCTTACAGATAAGAAGGTCATTGTTAGCCCTAATGCCCGGTTATTAAAAGATGACTATGTAATAGAACACAAGCCCAGAAGCAAGATTGATCTAAAGAAATTGAGAGGAGAGTGTAGGGAGGTAATCCCGAACAGATGAAGTAATAACCAAGCACGTGATACGAGGGATCACGGGTTAAAAGCAATGCAATTGATTTCCGAACAAATGGTACGTGAGACCACGGTTTGAATACAGACAGGCCAGTCGCCATGCAAGACGGTGTTTGGCGATATGGTCCAGTGACATGAGAAGTAATTGGTCCAGGCAGTCTGTTCGGCAACGAGATGGCCGAACAAGGAAAGAACTTCAATTAAGTGTTGGAGTTCAGGAAACATTCTGGAAGAATCTAGAATGAATGGTATTCCGCTAAGGGATGAGATCCCAAGAATATAGGATCAGGGAAAGATACCCAATGGAAATGGAATGTTCGGCCAGTTATGGAAAAGAGTCCTAAAAGAACTAAGGTAATGAATTAATAAGGAAAACGAGAATCCTTGATATCGTGAGTTTCCTATACGAGATGAGAATCTTAGGGCAACAGGGATGCTTGGGCAGCAAGCATACGCAAATCTATAAATATGAGGTAAACCTAGAGGCAAAAGGTGCGCAGTTTATTACAATTTAATCTCGTTCCTACTGAAAATTAGGATTTCTATAGTACGTGATACTAATTTTGGCATCGGAGGGCTTTTGCCATGAGAGGCAAAGGTGCACTCACCCCTTGTCTGTTTTGCAGATTAGGGTTCCGACGACGAATTAGGGTTCCGGTGAAAAGGGACGAATAAGCCGTTGCAATCCAAGGTGATCCGAAGCATCAATTATTTTCATCCCTCTACAAAGAGGGACCGATAAAGACTTATTCAAACACTAATAGTACAGGAGGTTACACTGCAAGAAAGAGTTGTTGACACACCGGTACCTCATCGTAGTGGGAGGGTTGTTGTCCTACCCAATCGGTATACGTTCTTGGGAGAATCTTATGATATGATCCCTAAAGAACAACATGCTGAACCCTGCAACTACAATGAGGAATTAGAAGGTAATGATGTGAAATTTTGGCAAAAGACTGTGAAATCTACATCCACATAATGGAACCAGATGGATTCATAGCAAAAGGTCAAGATCACGTGTAGTGCAAGCTTAAGGAGTCTATTCATGGACTCAAACAAGCATTTAGATCTTGGAGCATCCGTTTTGATCAAGCAATCAAGTTTTTTTTGGTTTTTATCAATGTTCGAATAAGTCATGTGTGTACAAGAAGCGCAACGAAAAAGTGGTGGTGTTCCTGGTACTATATGTAGATGATATTCTGCTAATTGAAAACGATGTGGGAATGTTGTCTTCGGTAAAAGTGTAACTATCTAGCCAGTTCGATATGAAAGACTTGAGAAAAGCCGGTCACATTCTTGGGATTAAACTTTATGTGAGATCGCAGGTATAGGATGTTGGGCTTATCATAAGCTACTTATATCAACGAGATCCTTGCTCATTTTATCATGCAGGATTCCAAGAAAGAATTCCTCTCTTTTTAGACATGGAATCAACCTATTCAATGATCAGTGTCGTAAGACACCTAAGGAGATGGAGAAGATGAAGGCAGCTCCTTATGCCTTGACAGTAGGAAGCCTCATGTATGCTATGATGCGTACTAGATCTGATATTTGCTTTACCATTGGCATAGTTAGTAGATTTCAGTCTAATTTAGGGCAAGAGCATTGGACTGCAGTGAAACATATACTCAAGTATCTGAAAAGAACTAGAGATCATATGTTAGTGTTCCAGTCAGATAATCTGGTACCTCATGGGTACACAAACTCAGACTTTATGTTAGATAGGGATTCTAGAAAGTCTACCTCGAGATATGTGTTTACCTTAGGAGGTGGAGTCATAAGTTGGAAGAATATCAAGCAATCATGCATTGATTGATTCCACCATGAAGGCCGAGTATGTGGTAGCTTCTTAAGCAGCCAAAGAGGCCGTTTGGCTTGGAAACTTTTTGATGGATCTAGAAGTGATTCCTTTAGTGTAATTAGCTATTACATCTATTGTGACAATAGTGGTGGAATTGTTAACTCTAAGGAGCCATTGACTCATAAGAAGGAAAACACGTCGAGTGTAAGTATCACCTGATTCAATAGATCGTTCAGTGAGGTGATGTAACTGTGTCCAAGATCGCACTAGTAAACAACCTAGCAGTTCTTTTTACGTACAGCTTACAGGCTAAGACTTTTAATAGTCACGTAGAGGGAATATGAGTGAAATGCGTAGCAGTATGACTTTGAGTCTGAGTGGGAGTTTGTTAAGAGGTTATGTAAAAATTATGATTTTATATGATGAATTAATATTATTATGTATAAATTAATTTTATCCCATTTTTTATGAGAATCTTTTATGGGCAATGTTTACATAATATTATTGTATATTGTGCATGTGTGTCTTTTATTTTATAAAGTGGATGATCTGGTGTGTAGAGTTCGACTTACACACAGAAGATCAGATCATCAATTCTTATGAAATATAAGATATGGTTCACAGTCTTAAATGGAACTGAACACACCATCGGTAGGACTGTAGTACAATGTTTAGTAGGTCTATCTTGACTACAGGGAATGGTCTAGTTCTAACTCATTGTGCTAGTACACTTTGTGTGTACTGAACGGGACCGCATTGAGGTAATTGTCTTTATACTAACTTTATAAGACAATTGGAATCTCATGGTTATTATGAATGTTTATACTCTGAATTCAAAAATAATTATTAGAGGTGTATATTTAATGTTGTTGATTTTGATTCATTAAAGAGTGAGATCTTTATACGGTCAATAGTCTCGATGAGTTGGGTAGCAATATTATGTATATGAAAACTATTAATTATTGATGGAATCACGTCACAATAGGGATTGATGATACCCCTTGAGTAAGCTTATAAGTTTCGATTATGTCAAATCATGCAGGTAGATATTTATATCCGATGTATTGAATAAGTTAAGCGGATAGTCTCAAGATAAGATGTTGATTAAGTGGGAGATTGTTAGTAATTTATTTTAATCAACGGGTATCTGTAATCTTAACATGGGGAGATTAATAAGTATTTAATATCATGAAACTCGTAATATAATTGAGATAAGGACAGGAGTGCTTATTATAATTCTATAGTGAGGTGAATTATAATTAGTAAAATAAGAAATAGAATCCTAATAGGATTAGATTTTCTTGTTTACACTGGGAGCCCAGACTTATTACTTCTTAGATCTCTATCGTAGTCCTATATATACACGTTATGCTCTCTAGGTCAGATTGATGTTTTTCTATTATTCACAAAAATAAAGGCAGGCTTAGAGAGAGAAAATAAGATCACGAAAGAGTCCACACTCGGTTTGTATTCTAGACGTGCGGGAAATACGATAGAAGATCGTAAGTTACAGTCGAGCAATATTTGTGATTTATAGCAAGGCGTGCTATAACAAGTTCAATCAGCGTTCGTGTCGCAGGGAATTGAGGTAGAACCCTAATTCTACTTTATAGGGTTTTATAATTTTTGTTGTCTAATCTATACGCGTCATTACTAGGTCTTGGGGATTCGGTTTCTAAATAAAATACTCCATCCGTCCCATTTTTAAAGTCCAGTATTCCATTTTGGGTTGTCCCTTAATAAGTGTTCATTTTGTAAAGTTAGTAGGTAAAAGTTGGTACATTTTCATTTTGCCCCTAAAAGTATATTCTATTTTGAAAAGTTAGTGAATAAAAGTGTAATGATCATGTCTCCATAGAGAATAAATAAGGAAAGTGAAGGTAAAAGTTGATGTAAAAGGTATAAGAACGATATTTTCTTAATAAGTTGAAATTACAAAGTGGAACACTTAAAAAGGGACAGAGGGAGTACGATTTTTCTGAGATCTTATAGAAGCCATCTTGTGAAAATATTTTGTATTATGATCCCCCACCCCCAGCCAAGTCTGTTTAGCCCTTTGCGCCCAATATAATTCCTCCCTTTCCAGAAGCTCATCCAATTCTCGTCTAATTGTCAAGTCTTGGTTAATGAACTCAGCCCTTTCAGAAACTTGATACCCCATCCCAAGCGTAGACTGCAAGTCTTGCAGTTGACGCTTTCTACCATCAATTTCTTCCTTCAAAAAACCTATTGAAAGCCTTTTCCAATTCGCCAGTGTTTCAGCCGCACCTTAGTCGCAAGACATTGGTATCTATACTATATATTACACAAAAGGGTGGATTAGTGAGGAAGAACGTGAGAGCAACACATGGCAAAACCTTTAATTTCTAGAATTTCAAATTATTATGCTTTTCAGTTAAATCAGCATTAATTTGAAGTGCCGAGATACAGTATCAATTTTGCAAGTTTGTGTCCCTCTATGCCGAACATTTCTCCATATGTTTTTTGAGAGATTCCAAAGCCAGAGCCGGTCCTGGGCATAAGCCCATCAGACGACTGCCTAAGGTCTCCGGTTTTGAGCCCAGAATTGGAGCCCCAAGTACGTGAAATATATTAAATATTATGTATGTGTACCAATTTTAAACAAGGCTAATGTAGCACATCGGCAAGGCGTGAGTGCATGGATCGTCGGGTTGCGTGTTCGATTCCTAGTGCGTTCAATCTTTTGCCGCTGAGTTTTGAAAATCTGTAGCAAAAAACATTTTGAAATGAAGCCTCAGCGTCTCGAACTCGGGACCTCCGGGTAGCAAAAGACGGTAGAATTACTTCACCACCGAATTATTAGGCTGCAGTATTTAATATATCACACAACTAACAATTATACCAAAAAAGAGAGGCCCCATTTTCGAATCCTACCTAGAGCCTCAGAAATCTCAGGGCCAGGACCTACCCAGAGCTTCGCAATAAAATAGTTTCCAATACAAAGAGACCAAAAAACACAAATAGTCGCAAAGTCAACCGCTCATCTCTGCCTTCGCCTATTAGTAAGAACTATGCGCAAATGAATGAATCAACTTTGTTTGGTTTACATTTTAAAAAGTTATTTTGAATGTAATGAGTAAAAATGAGTGAAGAGAGATAGAGAGAGATTCATTGGAAACTGTGCCAAAAATAAAAAGTTACTCTCAAAAATGAGAACCAAGCGGAGTGTCCTCTGCCATACAGGGAATTGCACGTATAGGGAATCAAAGAAGAACTGATATAATCCAGGTTACAGAACATAGGGGATTCCGAAGGCAGCGTTTTTAAAAAATTGGAACAAACTGGACTAAAACTAGACCGCTTTCATAGGCCATCTTGCGGATTGTCGTTTGGATATATGTATGCCGGAAAAAAAACGAATGAATACAGTACATTTTCAATGAAGAACAGGCAAAGAATACATCTCTGGAAGTTTGAATGACAATCATGGGGCCAGAAAGTCCAGTCAGTGTTTAACTTTTTAACTATGGTATACGGAACCCGTTGATGACATGAATCACACCGTGACCGTGAACAAATAAAGCTTTAGTACAACAGCCAGAGCCAGCTGCAACAGAAAGATCCCAGCCACAATCAAGAACCACCTTTCACCGGCAGACTGGATGTGGTTCCGGAGATTGAGAGCAACAAAGGTCGCTGACATGAACCCCGCCACACCTGTAACTACCCATCTGAAAATTTCCAACGGAATAATGGAGAGACACTGCAACAAGAATCAGAGAAGAGAACTTTCAGTAGACAAAATTATGATAGATGGATCATAGGATTTCTGTGATCCGTTCAGATGCCTGGTTTCATTCTAGCCACTGCTTAAGTTAAATGCAGCCTGACGTATTTGAATTTGTGATATCACTCAAACTTTGAAGGACGTAAATATCATGCCATGTACCAGTACTTTGCAGGATACTTCTGCATGCACACTGGAAACACGCGTACCAACATCGTTTTCCTCATCGAAAATGCCAAGGGAACTGACCAAGAGTGCACACACTGTGCACAGACGGCGCACAGGGCCCACTCCGGGCAGTAATCTGAATGAAAAATTTGAAGATTGGATGCCCCTAAGCATATCGGCTTGAGTTCATTTTTCATGGTACACCTCGAAAAACTATTTTAAAATTATTCTAACAGCTCAGATTATCCGTGCATGACCCAGAGTGGGGCCCCACACGCCGTCTGTGCACGGTATGTGCATTCTTGGTCGGTTCCCATAGAAGCGTTCTTTCCTTATTTTATGTCGTACCCAAATGTACCCAGTACATACCCAAGCCAGACCCACCAAAATAGTATTTCTTCTAAACAGAGCCAAAGTTAGATAGAGGGAACTTGTTCCAACACTTAGCATGCTTTTAGAATCAAACTTCGTTTAGTAGTTTCTATACTGCAATGGCATGAAACTCTAATTAGCAACTTTTTTTTCCTTTTTTTTTGCATTAAACTGTAGTTTGCAAAAGTCATTTAAACAATTCTTCCATGTGATTATCAAGATGGTAGTACATATAATGCATTCCTCCAAAATCATGAAAATGTATTTTCGTCAAAACGTAACCCAGCCTCGCTCCTGCCTAACTTTTTTGCATTTTGCTGTATCAACTACCAGTATCCATAACGGTGCTTCATAGCCCTTGAATAATATTCTAACCAAGTTTTACCATTTTTCAAAGACTTCTATAAGCATGAAAACCACACAAGCTATCAAAGGAGCGAAAGAGCAACGACAAAACTTACCAAAGCAGGAATGTACACAAAAAGCGAATAGCCATAGAGGCAGAAAAGCTGAACGAGACCAGAAGGGGCGGAGAAGTATTTGAGGATTATATACAAGCAGAGAGGAACAACAGCGACATAGCCATAGAACAAACCAGCAGACCAAGTCACCAAATTTATGTCATAGTTCCATTCTTTTTTCTGTATCTTGTGTGCCACGTAGGTAACAAATGTGCCAATTGAAGCAGCCACAAATATCAAGGTTGTGCAGATCCAGAATGGTCCATACCTTATCACAAAACCATAGGAAGTTCAGATAATATGCTAGTCATCACGATGCAATACAAAAGAAATTAAATACACCAATTAAGGAACATGCAGGCATGCTAAAGCTACCCCATTTATCAAAATTAGAAAGTAAAAAAAAAAAAATGAGTTACAAATCTTTCAAAAATGTTGGGAAGACGGTATACGACATAGCAAGATTTCTGAAATATCAAACCTCAAATGGAAGATTGTATCCAGTAACTTCTAATAATATGGAGATTCTCATAAAAGGGATAGAGACTATTCATGAAGCCTTTTCGGTTGCATAATATAACATACTACCCCACAACAAAACCGAGAAAACCATAGCAGATAAAACCTGAACCGGTGCATGTCAGCTCATAAAAGGAACACAGAATCTCCGTAATAGAAAAGACAAAAGTAAACTGAAGTATGTCATGAGAAAATCAGGAGGTAGCTTGGATCTCCACATTTATGCCATATGTTTCCCTTGAGGTTTTAATCCTCAATCTCATCAACAACACATACACTACAAGAAGTCATGGCAGTGACTCACATTTTCATGAACACTTTCGCCCAAACTCACCATCTCTCACAACTTCGTAGTACTACAGTTGCATAAGCGAAGCCCCACAAAACTAGGATTTTTTTCAACGTCACAATTTAGCCAAGTATACCGGTTACTCTTCCTTAAAGTACCAATATGATTCATACAAAATTAAAAATGGGACGCTGTAGATCTAGGTGAGGCAGCATTCTCATAAATCTAGGTCATCCATGTCATTGTCTGGGGGTAAATACACACATAATCATAGTAATGCATTTTAAACTTTTTCAACTTACAACTTTAGAGTTTTAAACTAACCCGGTATTCATCCTAGAATCTAGATACATGTTTGGATTGATAAAATCTCTATAAAATTTCAGAACTAAAACTTACAAATTTCCGCAAATTTCCTTTCTCATATACAACTAAAAACAAAATATTATGTTTTCTCATGAGCAAATTATTCGGTAATGTTTCACTCTATAGGTCCTTAAGAATTGCAAAGCACATTAACCTCTTCGGGTATTAGTTTTTTTTCCCTTTTTTTTTCTTTTTTGAATGGCAAAAAAGAAATTTTATTAACCTTTGAAATTGTTACAAAGATTAATAGGATAAGGAGAGAACAAAGAGTCCAATCCAAGACCCAAGCACTTCATTGGCAAGAAGCCAACCAAGGTCACAACCAAAGGAAGCAAAGCTCCAACACCTAAAGGCCTAAAAGCTCAAATAAAAACAATTAATACAAATGTTTAAAATTCGGTCTAGGCGGCATCTAGGCGCTATGCCACCTTGATTAAGGGCCTAGGCGATGAATTGGGCAGCGGAACAATTAGTCAGCCGCTAGGCGGGATTAGTCGACAGGATTAATCAGAGAATTAGGCAGGATTAATGGGGCATTAACTACATACTTTTGCAAATCCAATGGGTTAAATGTTGAGTTAAAATACTATTAGGGTTTTAGAGTAGATTTAGCGTAACATATGCCTATACACAATACAATATAAACGATTTTAAATCTAAACCCTCCCTCCGTATGTAGTCACTTTTTTTTTTTCACCTGTTGTGAAATTATGTGTAATGTAGGCTCTATTTCCTCTGTTTGGATGTTATTTGATGTTTTGTTCCTATTTCTGTTGTTCTCCTTACTCAAAACTTGGAGAGGAGGGAGGAGAATATTTTTAAAAAAAAAAAAAGGGGGAAAACTGACTAATCTCTAGGCACTGATTATTCCCCAATTAATCAGCCTCACCAAACTAGCACCTAGCGAGTTTTAGGAGATTGCCTACACAGCTATCTTCAGACATTAAATGTTCCAACATAACTCCCTCTATGTGAACTAACCTCTAAGAATTAGAAGCCTGGCCTAATGTTTCTCACTCAAAAGTTCACATCTCAACTCACAAGTCACAACCTCGTGAAATGGAGGTTTCTCCATCCACATGAGGAAAATTCATATGGTTTCAAATCCTTCTAACAAACATCTTACACATGCATGACATGAAAGGTAAATCCCATTGGCTGTCGCACCGTAAACCTAACTTACAAGATTTCCACCCACTCCTTAAGGATATTCCTTTTACACCAATCCTCCGTTAAAACTAGATATTTGGCCAGAAAATATATGCATGGAGATACCCACATAAGCATGATAAGAGCACAGAAATGTTCGGAGGGGTGCATGGGTTTCTTAATCCAAATACCATTCGGTTGCTATCTGAACCAAGGAAACGAGAAACAAAATTTAAACCAGTTGCTTCTTTCTCATAATGTTATCCAAAAGAATTCCAACCCATTATGCATCATCCAAGCCACATAGTTGCATTAAGCTCATTTTGAAGGAACAACTTTTTATTTCATATTGATCTTCCTCACAAAAGTACCTTTTTTATCTCATTCTCACAACAGCATTTACAAGTTAAACTAGATCCCCCAACCTCCTTATACATCCCCCAAAAAATAAATATAAGATAAAAGAACACTCTATCAATACACACTTTAAGTAACCTAACTAAGATTGGGTAGCATGGACAGTTGTGGCAATTTGAAATCTCCAACATCCACAAAACCCTCCCTCACCACCAACAGGAGCATCAAATTGTATTAGATCATACTATTTTGACCTCAAGCAGTACTAGTATTCATAATTGTTGCTTCATCAGAATAAACTTGACACTGTTGTGCACGAACAGTTGAAAATTGGGTACTGAGTCCATAACGCAAATGAGAAAAAGAATTGAAAAGAACTAACTTCTGAAGGACTATTTTTTGAACTCCAAACAGCCACTTTAGTATTTCGCAGTTGCGTTTGAAGGCTACATGCCAATTCAAACTGTTGGGTTTCTGGCAACCACTGCGCACGCACACACACACACTGGAGATGCTCTTAGGCATGCGCTATAGGGGGCTAGGTTACCTTGTGGCACCCAAAAAGAACACGAGTGCCTCCATGGATAAGGCACACAACCAATAGGAGTGTGGAATTGACCTCTTTTAACAATTACTCATATACCGTTGTTAAGGTAACTACAATAAATAATATCTGAAGATTGGTTTTGAATGTTCTTCTTTTCTGCCCTTTTGATCAGGAACAATAAAGAAACAACATTAACAGAGAACAAAGAAATTACAAGAGAGTTGCTTTGAGTGCCCTTTTACTACTCATACCCATTTTGTGGTTCTAGTTGGCACAAAGAGCCAAATCCTGGAACCTATTTTCCTTCAAGTGCAATACTAACAAACCATGCCAAACCTACAATCCCCTAATAACTAGTTTCAAAAGGAATATAAAACGCAATTAAAAAGGAAGACTATATCATTATCAAAGACCAAACATTTGGTACAAACATACATGTGCATTGTAGACAAATAATCTCCATGTCCACATGATTATTTTATGGTGATGGAGAATCTGGTTGCTACACTGGTGCTTCTGTAACTCGCCCTTTATTATTGGCAAGTGTTACTCTTCATTAAAGATAGTAAACCAGACCAGGGATGAAAAAGAGTTTCAGGACACCACCACAGCAAGACCAACATCTTTCGCAAGACTAGGCACAAGATGTTCTAGTTTAGCAATCTAAATTTGGGTAGCTGTTAATGGACTGACATATTCACAATAGGAAAACAAGCTGCAGTTAGAGGACCAGAACATGTCAATTAAATTTCAATGAGGCAGTAACAAGATCTATGAAGCAATAGCGGTAATCATACTCATAAATAAAACCTTCGTAAAGGAACTTGCAGAAATAAGATAAATTTTTCCCACAGGAAAACAGGAAATTTACTCACTCCACACTAGTTACTATGTACAGATTTAGGAGCAACAACTTACAAATCTGGATTGCTTGCAGTTTTTTCAGAGAAGCTACCTCTGAATGGAATAAGAGAATCCTTAATCCTCTCTAGAACATCTGACGTGTCAACATCAAAGTAAGGCTTGTAATAAGCAAGTGAGAATATTTGAAACCAACCACTTGACTGCGGCTCATCAGAACCTGATACGGGTTTCGAGAATGTATCTGCACCAATTTATACACCAATGGATGGACATTATTCTTTTGCTCTTTTATAAGAAAAGACAGTTTGAAAAGGGACGAATGTCATGCATCAACAAGAGAGAGGTAGATATTTTCCAAAAAAATGGGAGACTAGGGGTGGCAACAAAAGACTCGAACCCTTTCCATTGAATACAAAATGAAATAACCTACAGCCGGAGCATTAAAACGTCACTTATATTCTCCAAGGTTGTTTCTGCATTTTCAACTAATGAGATTACACTGGAGATCGAGAGGCTTAAATGAGAGGTAATCAACTTAAGAGACAAATCAAATTATTTCAACAAACAAGAAATTCAATAAGAACCCCTAAATCTTTGAACTCATTAAATCTATGAAAACCTAAACGCCATCAAACTCTAAAACAGTGTGATAAAAATCGGCCTAGGTGGCCGATTAATCGGTGCCTAGGCATTCGCAGTACCCCGCCACTGCTCCTAGCCTAGGCAATTGTCTAGGCGCTGGGCCAATTAATTGGCTGCGGGGCAGGATTAATCGGCTAGGTGGCTATGCGGGATTACAAAGGCTAGGCAGGGCAAGGCGGGTAGGCGATGTGATTTAAGAAAATTAAGGGTTTTAGTGTCGTGGTAATTAATATGAGGGAGGCTTAGTTTTACTATGACATATATACATTTCCAGTCTACCTAGTTCCCTTACACGATCGGAAAATTGGAGAATATTTTGGAAAAATAGAAAATGGAAAATCCGCAAATGTCTAGGCACCAATGAATCGGCCTAAGCGCTAGGCGGTGCCCGGCCGCCCGACTATTGCCTAGCGACTTTTAGAACCTTCCTCTGAAATATGCTCTACTAAAAGGTCCTACGCAAGTGGAAGCAAGTACCTACTTACACTATAAAAGCATTCTCCACATTTAAAACCTCTCAAAACCATAGTGATAGATGTAGTTGCGTATTCCCCAAATATCTAACATGATTGCACAGTTGGTATTTCTTTTTGAAGATTTTTTGATGATATGGTTGGTATTACTTGAGCTAGATGAAGTCATGAGTTTAACCTTTTCGTGTGCAAGTAATTTGGATAATGCTGACACAGTGACACCTAGATCTAGCTCAAGCTACGAAAACACTGACAAACTTCCATATCACAAACTGCAATCACATAAAATACCATATAAGAAAACAAATCCACGTACTTTTTGGCAAACCAAAAGCAACTACTTTAAGTTGGTGTAAAAAAATAATATATAGAAATATATTTTTGGGGGTTTTGAAAATGCACGGATTCCCGTAGGGAACATATAAAGTGGAACAGAGGGAGTAGAACATTCTTTGTTTCAACTTCGTAACTTACATACATAGTGATAGAGAGCACAAATGCCATGAACCAGCTAAGTCATTCACACAAACCCAATTTACCTTTTAGTCAAATCACACTGAGTATATCCAATAATAGGCTACAAGAAACAAGTAACTTGTTCTAAGCTCAACACTCGATAAACATTGGCGTTACCTAATCACAAACTTCAGAAAGGGAAAACCTCACTATGCACAAAGAATCAATACAAAAATTCATTTCTCCAAAACCAAATTGCCCAAGGCATTAAGGCACCATCGGATGGAGGTGGGGTTCAACTGAGGATATTTTATGCTTTATTTCATAAAAAATTCAAGAGATACAGACATATTAGCTAGTGAAGGTAGAGTGGAAGATGGATTAGAAGTAGAAGAGATGTACTTTGTTAAGATCCTTGAATAACTACAATCCTCAACACGAAGCACTTCAAATCACTCCTGTTAACTACTTGTTCCAAATCCAGGGTGGGTTGATAACCCACAGCGGAAGGAATTCTACACAATAAGGCGGATATTTCGGATCCCGCTTGGACAAAACGGAAGATATTGTCGATAAATTCTTGGACAATTGAGCATTCTTGAACTGTTTCTTGTTTAAGAACCAAAAAGATTTGTGCCAAAACATAATGTTCATAACTTCCCTCTAGACCTAGCTGCTATTGAAGCTCACATGTATTGTATCCAAACACGAAGCACTTCAAATCACTCCTATTAACTACTTGTTCCAAATCCATATGAAGCTCCCCATCGCAAGGTCAAAATCGATATGCTACGTTATCAAATCTAAGTGGACGCTAAATCCCATTCAATAACAAGTCAAAAAAATCCTTCGTTTGACATTTACATGTATTGTATGCAAACATAGCCTAAATGCATGCAAGTAAGGTATAATTACCGTCTGCGTCTCGAGGAGGTCCCGAGCCGCGAGAGATCTTGCCCTGCGCTCCGGAAGGGGGAAACGTCTGAAGACTCGAATCTGTAAACAACGACAACAACAAAAAAGGAACGATTGCTTCAAAAAAAAAAACGAAAACGCGAAAATTAATATGCAGAGACAACAGATTCGATTGAACCTGTGAAGTTGACGGCGACGTGGGCCGGAGAATCCGAGACCGCCTGCGAAATTAAGACAGAGACAGAGCGAATCAGAGAGGGTAAGAGTGCAGATCTGGAGGACTAAGGAGGGTAATTTAGGGATTTGAGGGATTACGGGGACGGATCCGGAGACTTTCTGGTTATCAATCGTCGTGTATTTGCCAACACCGGACGACATCATCTTTCGCAAACCTTTGTTGATTTCGCCGGTGAAGAAGATTCAGAAGAAGAAGACCACCGCCAGCGGGAGCTTTCTCTCTCTCTCTCTCTCTCTCTCTCTCTCTCTCTCTTCGCTTGTTCTTCGGCTTCTTCTGCTGGGACACCGATCTAGCGCTAATCAACCTTTAGCTCCCTCCACCGCGTCTATATTTATTTGTCTTTTTTTGTTTTCTTCTTGCACACATTTTGTCAGCTAACTTATTAAAAACTATTCACTGAATTAATTGGAACAAAATAGTTCTAAAGAGAATTCTAGGCAGCATTTTTTTATGTTTGGACGAAAATACCTTTTGGATTGGGGTAGTATTCTACTCTGTTGGTGCCCCCGAAAAGGATTAAAAACTATTCTTTATTGAGAAAAGGACTTGGCTTTCCTCCAGTCTCCTTCGGGACTGCACTCTCAAATTGGCCTTACTTTCGGGCTTCTCTCGAGCATTCAAAGATGATTAGAATCGTTCGTTTTTTAGAAGAAGTCAATTACACCAGGTGCGCAACAAATTAAGAATCATGTTGGTTGGTTATATATGATTTCGAGGTCCGTTTATCTGGAGACATATGGAAAAAATTGGTCTGGATTCAGTATGTTAAAGTTATTTTTTCCAAGATAAATAGAACCCAAAGTCATATGAATCGATATGCTACGGTCTAAAAAATGAACGATTCAGATCCTCTTTGGATGCTTGAGAAGAGACCAGAAATAGGATCAACCTAGGGTGCCTTAAGCCAAGTCATTTTGTAGTGTTCAATTTAGTTTGTGCTACCTTAAGTCAAGTCATTTTGTGGTGTTCAGTTTAGTTTGTGCTAAACTTGACGAATATCTAGGACTCAATCTTACCGTCTACCTGAAGGAAGTCCGATTAAAACTAACTCCCCCATAAGACTTGATAGCACCTGAAAAATGAGGGAGCTAACCCCTAAATTGCTGACCGTCACCACCAGGCCAACTCTTTAGGTTGAGGAGCGATATCTTTATTGTCTCTCTTCTTCTTTTTTCTGGTTAAAGTATGTTTATTGCACATCTATTTTCTATCGCCTGAAAATTGGCACCTTTCGGGCTTCTTAACAGGAGAATTGGACATATTAAAAAATAAATAAAGAGAGAGAGAGATTTGGACGTACTAAAAAAAAAAAAGATTTGTAAAACCTTGCTGGGATCCGGGGACGCTACCAAGCGTCCCCTGCCAAGCGGCAAACGGCACCGTTTGATCATGCAAAAGGGACGCTGGGATTGCTACTGTGTGTTGGTTTTATAGTTTGTTTGGTTTGCCTCAACACATTATACTTATTTTTTATTTCTATGGGGCTCATTACGAATCCTACAAATATGATTCAAACAGCAACTTATTCTTAAATAATTTTTTATGGGTTCTTGAAAAAAATTAACTCAATCTAATATCGATTAGGGCTGTTTCAAAATTCACAGAGAGTTTCAGAATTCATAGAGCGCCATATGAAAGTCCTAGAGCCAAAAACTAATTATGACCTTTTAGAATAATATGATCAGAAAAATAATACCTTCGCACCGATTCAAACGAATTAAAAATTGGAACACTAAATTTTTTCACCATATTTTTAAATATATAACAGTCTAAAAAATGCTCCAATTTTTTAGACTGTTATATACTCCCTCCGTCCCAATTTACTTGTCCCAATTCTATTTTAACTGGATAAAAAAAACTAGTTATATTTTTAAATTGGTAATTAATTTTATATCCAATATAGATATTGTTTGATAGATCTCGATGTGTTCTATAATGGAGTACAATATTTTCAAAATCACCTAAAACATTATAAATTATAAGATATAATCAATTGAAAACTGGCACGAACTCCCAGAAGTGACAACTAAATTGGGACGGAGGTAGTATTAAAAAATATGGTGAACAAATTTAGTACTCCAATTTTCAATTCGTTGGAACTAGTGTGAAGATCTTATTTTTCTAATCATATTATTCTAAAGGTCATAATTAATTTTTTACCCTAAGGCTTTCATAGGGCACCCTACAAATTCTGAAACTCCCTACGAATTCTAAAACAACCCTTACAGATATCAGATTGAGCTATTTTTTCAGGAACCCATAGGAAATATTTTAAAAATAACTTGTGGTTTGAATCATTTTTTTAGAATTCGTAATGAGGCCCACACAAAAAGTCACACTTGTTATGGAATGCCAACCGGGAATTAAAACCAACACGGTAGCCCTTATTTAGGTCCAAAAACGGTGCTATTTTTTCCACTCAAAACGACATAGTTTTGCATAGTATTGATGACGCCCCTTTTTTGGTCAAAACGGCGTTGTTTTGAGGTGCTTGGCATGGTGCTAGGCAGGGTGTGCATGGTAGTGTCCTCGGATCATGTTGTTAATTATATGCTGTAGAAAACAATGGAGAGATTTTATCTTGTTCGATGTTCGGTTTGAATTAAGAGAGAGTTTATTGGAGATCGGGAGTTTGAGCAACTCCGTTATGGTCAAATCCTTTCTATTGGACAGGGAGATGCACCTGTGCGGCTGTGCCTTGTTAGGGCGGTCTAGTTAGTGTCAGCCAAGACAGCCAAACACGGCGATCATTATCATTGGAAATTCACAAATTAGAAATGCTATAGTAATATTTTCTTTCCCATAACTTCTCATACCAGACCAGCCCACTAAAAGGCAAATAGGGATCAGAAATGTGGTCAATATCACGAAGAATAGAGACTCTCCAAACCCCGTTAAATGTAGGATTACTACAAATAAAGGAAAAGAGGAGACACTCTCTAAAAAAAACTTAATTCTCATTCATAAACTCACCCAATTACCAACAAGCTTAAAAGCACAAGGGGTGTTTTGGCTAAATAATTGAGCTAAATTATAATTTTTTATTTGTTAATTTTAAATCAAATTTTTTGAATTATTGATCCGTCTCAACGAGAGTAATTTAAAAGGTAAAAAATTATAATCAAATTTTTAAAAAAAGTCTACTAAGCAAAAATAATCCAAAATAGACAAACTCTTTGGATTATTTTGTCTTTATTCACCAGAAAATTAGTTTTTTCTTAATTCTTTACTTTTTAGATTCCTCTCGTCGATAGGAATCAATAATCTACCAAAAATATAAGACAAAATAATAAATGCGAAAAAAATTTTGAATAGGACAAAAAATAATTTGGCTCATTGATTTAGCCGAAACACCCTTTATAGTTAAAAGGATCCAAACACATTCGAAACTTACCTATCAACATGCTAATTTTTGTTTTCGTTAAATTGGTAGTCTCGAGTCTCGAGCCAGTTTGTGCGCATCAAACTAATCCCTACAGTCCCTTCCTGTGGGTTTTTCACATGTTTACGCATGAAAGGAGGCAGCCGTAAGAGTTGCTAGCAATGGGAATAGAACCTAGAACTTTTAGAAGGAAGCAAATACCTAGGTCCAAGCCAACCCCAGGGGTTAACATGCTAATTATACAAGGATGACAAATAGAATACAATTTTCCTGAAATTCACCCTGCATCATGAACCCACAAAAATTCTTTTGTATAAAAAATTGGGGTAATATCTTAACATGAGGGTGCAAGATTTTCAGTTTTGCCTAATCGGTTTCTATTTTAGTTGAGGATTTTTGCGGGGTTTTTTTTCTTAAGGTTGTTTTTGTTGGGACTTCAATATTTAAACTTCTTGTTGTAGGTCTCCCTTTTTCCATTTCTAAAGGTTGTTTGTACTGGGAAAATGTTATACAAGAGGCATCACAGGCCTTTTCCTGAGATAATGAATAAGCAAACTGAGGATGAATTCAGCAATCCTCAGCCCCAAAAGAAAATGTTGAAGAAGGAAACCGAACCAAAGGAAAAGCTAGGAAAATTTGATTTTACAACATCTGATTAAATGGGTCCAGAACTCTAGAGCAAACTTATTGAAGAACAGAAGGGGGGAAAACACCAGTTGAGTAACCAAATGAACTATCATTCGATTTAATTCCTTTAACACAACAATACAGAGTCGTTATTCTTGTACAAAAGATCGGATAGTTACCTCTGCAATTTCGAGCTTCCCATAGAAGAGATGAAACCTGGCTCTTTGATGATCCTCTGTCACATTCATCTCAAACTAAGGCATTATTCTCACGCAAATCCATGCCGATTACCTTTGCTATTACTACTTCTAAGCACTCTTTAATCTACCCCGCGTCAAAACCAGATACCTTTGCATTGCAAGTATTAGGACCCAAGTGGTTGCGGTTATCTTCTCCTTTATCATCAAAAGCAATGCTGAGCTTAGTACAGTCTTCAAGATCTGAGCATGAAGTCCCTTGAAAAATCCCAACACCCCTTCTTGCTTCCAAATAGCACAAAGTGCCCAGGCCACTGTCTTGCGGGACCTACGCGTAACTTTTGAGGCCTCATTGTCATTTGAATCTGCAGCTTGGATCATAACTTTACACCTGTTCACAGTTGATGTCTTAAAGCAGTCGAACAGATGATGTTGCTATATGCAAATGAGAGCATGAGAGAGTGGCACCAGCATCCTTTCATTTGATGCCCTTGTATGATCTCCTCGTGTCATCCCAATGTGAGGAGAAATGAGACCAACAAGGGTATGATTCGAGCCATCATTTTAAGGGGTGTCCGTGTCCAAACCAGATAGATAAGGGGGTGTCCGTGTAATTTCACCAAAGGTATATTTGACATTTCGTTCATTCCGTTAATGGTGGTGAGGTTTTTTTTCCTTTTCAATAGAGGAGGGGGTGTGTATGGGCGTTTTTAAAGGTTAGGGGGTGTCCGTGTAATTTCACCGGAAATTATTTATGCAAAAATCAAGTTAAACAATTATTGAAATCCATATAAACCAATCAAAATAGTCACAAGAGAAACAGACCGTTAAAATTCGGACAGCTCATTCTTCCAATTTTGACAGTTCATTCTATCGAGACAAACATGATTAGACAAGGTATTCAGTGATACCAATTAACATGATCTTTTGCATGGATGATTTAAACATTGGGACCTAAAACAAAAACGAGTGATCATCACCATGGAACCATGGTGAGTCCCATTTCTTTTCAGATGATCACGAGGAGATCACAATAAGAAATCATGTGAGAGGATCCTGATTCAAGAGAATGAGCACGGACCTGATTGCTGGATATGTCAAGACGGTGGCAATACTCTTCGAAATTGCACCTAACGCAAAAGCTGAGAAGGCAGAAAGGGCTTCTGTGGATGCTGCGCTCTCAGTTTTATTCTGCTTTGCTTTCAGGAGTCTTTGTTTCAGTTGATCAAAAACCGTATACTGACACATCAAAAATATACTTTTAGTGCGGTTAATTGGGGTTAGATGTGATTACCTGTTTGATGTTTGGTACCTTTCTGTTTTCTATATTTCCATTATTTGGACATCCCTGAAAACTTGTTTTCTGAACTGTTTCTGAAAACATTTCTTGGAAATTTTCTGAAAGCATACCACTTCACAAAATACACCAAAATTTACAGTTTTTGAAACCGTTTTCGTGGTTAGAAAACAGAAGTTTTCCAAACTTTTTGTTGATTTTGTCTCCAAGGATACGGCAAGCAAAAAAAGAGAAACAAGAACAATTCCGACAGAAACGAAATTCAAGGCATGATGAAGTACCTGAATTGCAGGGTTGGAAGTTAACAGAAGAGAGATACCGAGGCCGTCAAATGCCTCACTCCAGCTGCCCTCAGTTAGGGTTAGCCAAAGCCCTTTTGACTTGCCAAAGGCACTAGTTTGCATTTTTGAGGATGCTGTATCCAAAGGCTACACAATAGGATAATTGTTTCACACATTGTTAATTAAATTAGCCATCGGCTATCCTTAAGTAGTTAAAGACTTGTTCCCTTTTGGTTCAAACACAATGAAACAAAACAATTGAAGAAAACTATGATGATGTTGCAATAGTTCAAACTCCAAATGCATGAGAAAACCCAAATAGGCCAGTGAAAGAAAACCATAGAAAAACAGTTGACCCCATTATAACCAAGTACTATGCCATTATCTATTCCATCCACTTTGAATCAATATAACACAGCATTAGGTGAAAGCTAAAGTGAAATGCATTACACAGGAGCAGACGAGAGTTGAAAAAATAATTCTTGCAAGACTAGACAAATGAAACCTTGATATATGAGTTAGAATATGGAATAACACCAACTATACAGGGGAAAAGTTCACTCAAAGGACAAGGTTTGACATTGCAATAGCAACAGGGGTTAATTTCCTTTTGCTTTGCTCATAACTAGTTTCAATGCAGAATCAACATTCTTAAACTTCTCCTATTTAAAAAATTCCATGCATACCATTTACCACAACTAAAAAGATGCTGAACTGGTACACACAAAAATTCTAGGTTCTGTGTTTTCAGATCAACAATCACACATTTGCCAATTTTATTTTGTTCATTTACCAGCCAATTAATTGTAAACAAAGACCAAGCACTTCGCAGTTTTAGGAAAAATAAGTGACATCCTCCTATTGTTACTGAATATAGTGAGTTGAGGGACAATCATAAACCACAATTATAGAGGCTTCCCAAAACTACTCACCTGAGTAACAATGGCTGTGCAAGCACCAGCAGCAGCCGCAAGAACTAGGTTGGCTGTAGTTCCAATTGACTTGGACCCACTTTTTACCAGAAATAATCTTTTGAAGTAACTATATCCATAGAAGTAGACAAACTGTGAAATGAAGGATTGCAGGTTCTTGGTTCCAAGGCCCTGATACAGTGAATTAATCTGACCGGTACGTATTGCTTCCCGGAAAACATCTGACAGGTTCCTGAAGAAGCAAAAGCCAGCCACATCAATTGAGTTATTGACCAATTTCCAAGAACTAAGTGCTGAGTATGTAAAAATATCCCATCAATTGACTATATAAAACTATCCCACCACAAGACATGTTGCATGTATTTAACATATAACCCTTCAAGAGACGATCGACTACTGAATGAGGCAAATTGAAAACAATTCCAGATTACGGGGAAAAAGGGAGGGAAAAAAACCATTCAATAAGGAAAGATACTATAGGTACTGACCCCATGGATACCAAGTGTACCAATGGGTGTGCAGGACCCACTTCGGGGTTCCCACAAATTATTCGAGCCGTTCATTAATTTTAAAATAATTTTTTGAGCTGCCAGAATTAAAATCAGCTCCATTGGAAACAGTGAGTGCTTGATCCAATTGAACTTTTCTTCAAAGCTCATTCAGAATTCAAAATGGAAAATTATAAGATTGGATCAAGTACTTGCAATCATACGATTGAGCTAATTTTTGTAAGTCAGCTCGAAAAGTTATTTTAAAATTAATGAACGGTTCAGATCATTGGTGTGGGACCCCAGATTGTGCCCCACACCCATCGGTACACTATTGAAACCCATGGGGTCAGTACCCAATAATCGACTTCTTCAATGAATCTATATTAGTGGCTACAGTAAAACGACAGGTCATTATTAAGCGGAAATATTTGAGTAAGGTGGTGGTTGTGCTTCGTACTCAATAATGAATCAAACATGCAAAAGTAAGGTGGAGCAATAATGAAGCATACAACAAATAATGGACCAGTAGGCCCTATTAACTTTTTTGATAATCGTAGGCCCTGTTAACTGGAACTATCAAAAACATGAAAATCGAAGGAAAACCAAGCTCATAAAGTATTACCCAAGCTTTTCACGTGATTCACGCAAGGACGGAGAATAAAGCACAACCAAAAGGAACCAGTTGCTCGTTACGTCATCAAACCAGAAAAAGATTGTACCATAAACATCAAAACAAAACAACATGACATTGTTCAAGAATTCTGCCAAATTCAAAAGGAACCCCATCACGTATCAAGTGGAAGAGAAAGGAGTTATACTTTTCAGAAATTGGCCACTACGCACGTCTATATTCAACAATTTTTTTACGGCGGGGTTTGATGAAGTTGAATCGTGCATGTAAGCACATCAGGTGTAGGAAGGAATTCTTACGGGAGCAAATGAGAAAAAGCTATACAAAGGATGGTAGATGACTAGCGCACAAGAAGGCACTGATTGGATGAGTTACTTGATTTACTACTCAAGATATTCTCCTCAGAGCTACAAGCAGTCTGCTTTCAAAATAAGGCTCGTGCACTGAGTCAATTCTCCACGATATTTACTTACCAAATAATGATTATATTAGGGAACTTATTCATGGAAACCACTAACCAGGGTCATTCTATAGATTCCATTCCCCTTGAGAAAGAATTCAGAAGTAATCAATTTAGAAAACCATGCACCACCCAACCGGTGAGAGAAAACAAAAATTACAGCTAGGAGGTGTAGCTTACTAGAGAAGGTACAGAAAGGCACATAATCCAGCTCATATTGTGAGGCTACACTGTGGTGTGCCCTTGCAACATTATTCCATTGCATGAAGGACGGACAAAAGAGACAAATGGGACCTTTAACTACCCTTAGTGCCATCAGGTGCTTGTGGCCATGCTGTGTTGCAGCATGCAACTGTATAAAAATGTTCAACATTGGTGAGCTGGGTCAAACCCTTTACATTGCAAACTCCTTGCTCATGAGAAAAAGGCTAGTACTAAGTGATTGTAGAAGCAAATTTATGCCAACAAGTTAATGGACCTTTTGAAACTAGAACAAATAAGACGCCTCCAATTTCTCAAAGTATAAACAAACACTAAATTTCAGGATCTAACCAAAATGTAACACAATGTGGCACACAACAAGAATCAACATTTCTCCTTGAAGAATATCAGCAGATGCAAAAATATTCTGACTTGGAGAGAGAGAGGCTAAAAAAATTCGACAAGAAATATGAAGTGAAATGTGGTTGAATAAGCAGCTGCAACATTTTGAATCGCAAATACAATAAATCATGGCTCTATAGAAGCTTAGCATATGATTGAAAGACCGCCGCATAAACTACTACGTAGTCAACAATCTAGCGGCATAAGAAAGGACGACTTTAAGAAAGATCATGATGCCATCAAATGCAATTTTAACAAACATTTGTCCCAACTCTTTCAACCTATGTTACATAGACAAGAGTACGTAAATCGGATACAGGTATACTATCTAAGGGTCGGGTACCTCAAGCCTGAAAATAGAGGATTCATGGATACGTGTCCAAATATTGACACGGATACAGGGATACGCCACATAATTTCCTAAATATTTTTATTATATTTATATAAATATACACTTAAAAGAAACCCTTAATTTTTATACGCCTAAAAAAATTGAGTGCGGTCACAAGTTTGCTAAGACAAAGTATATGGACTAAGAAATTGGGACACACGACATACCTCGTAATTGGTAAGTAACTTCAAGCTATAAGGAGTCTTCAAGTCCACCAATATGATGATTGATGAGCATTGAGATTGGTAGTCTATTCCAGATAAATGCTTAGAAATATTGAGTTTGTTACAAAGTTCAATTTAGTAATGAAGACATAGATTGACCTGATTCATTAGTTTCCTGTCCACATGATCACACCATGACACACTTCTTCACTTATCTTTACATTTGATAGCATGTTAATGCTGTAGTTTTTCAGAATTTTATATCCTTTCTATTTCACCATACCAAAATGAGGTTTACAATAGCATAGCAAAAGGCACAGAGTTTATATGCATAAAGCTATAAACTAGTTTGGTTATCAAACCATTCAAAATACGCAAGATACAACCTTGTATCTAGCATTTGTACGAGATTATATTACAAGCAAAATAACTCATTCCAAACTGGATATTAACAAAACTAGTGCTTTTAAGTTCAAATTCAATATACTTGTAATCTACTTGCAAAAAGAAAAGTTCCGCAAGTTGCGTCATATCACGTCCTCCAATGTCAAATTGGTTGCCACCTAAAAAACGTGAAGCATAAATTTCTTAATGCAATAAACATCACTATCTTGCTATACTAACTATTGTGAATCTATGATATGTTATACTCCATCCGTCCCTTTTTAAGTGTCCTGTTTCGTAACTCCAACTTATTAAAAAGACATCATCATTATTCCTTTCACATCAACTTTTTCCTCCACTTTCTCTACTTACCCATCATCCTTACACTTTTACTCACTAACTTTTCAAAATGGAATCTACTTTTAAAGACAAAATAAACAATATACTAACTTTTACCCACTAACTTTACAAAATGGACACTTATTATGGGACAACCCAAAATGGAATACTGGACTCCAAATAAGGGACGGAGGGTACTACAAATAAACTTACTTATGTCTAAACACTTTTAAGGTCCTTCCATGTACTCATTGCTTTTCCTTGACAATAAGCTCAAATTGGAATGAACAAACACTAGAACTTCAGCTCTGGTCGTTGCTAGTCAGTTTCTTTTGGTGCTTCAATTCATGGAATACGTACTCCAATTCCCCTCGCAATAAGAGGAAGAAGCTGGCTGCGAAAGTAGTTTAAATGCCAAGGCTTGTAGTAGTGGTGTTGCAACCCCATCGCTCACCATGAAATGGGTTCCTCATATCTTCTTGCAACAATTATATGAACCTGTTCAAAATATCTAGAACCACTAGAAAAGCCTTCAAATTCCAAGTAAACTTGTCGCAAAACGTTAGCAGTAGGAAATAACAGTTTAAAGCATTGAGAGGAGACCTCTTGATCCTCATGTGGTGATACCCTAGGAAATCCTTTACCACTTTGCAACCAACCATCACAATAGTATTTTGAGACTAATGAGTAAGCCATACAATACAAAGGAGTATTACTCTTGTTCCATCTACTCTCCAAAATTTGTTGAATTGCACTAAAAAATAGGTGATGGCCAAGTATGTCTTCTCTTGCTCATGCTCAAATATGATATCTTCCACATTCTCAATCATCGAATCCCACGTGTCATATTAGATGCAAAACAGGTGTATCCGTGTCAGCTTTCTTTAACAAATCAATGATGGTTCCGTGAATTTCAGAAGATATTCTAAGTTATCCCAAAAACCATCATCCTCATCAACAATGTATATTTTCATATCAAGCTTTATTTTCAGCCACAGTGGTTCCATCAGCCCTATATACTTTCCCAGGCGGGCAGCTGCGTGACAACACTACAGAGAAAACGGCACTTTCGTGTAACATGCTATGGTCTCAGCGCTCTTACGAGGTAGTGATGAGTTTCACGCGCTCTAAGCCCGGCCCGCACGCGGTTAGGAAGATTGGCTGCAGTCTAAGCGGTACCATCCACCCTACCCTACCACCTATAGGCAATCGTCCGTCCTACAACTGCTCGAAAAGGAACTACAGTGATCTTGAATAGGGATCCTACAGCGATAGATAGAATCCCCATAAAAATACCACTAGATCGAGCACATGTGATTTCGTATCCGGTTAAAATCTTGGCTAATTGATCGAAGTGGGTAGCTCCAGTAGACCCATAGATCATGGAACAAATAGGGTGGGTAGGCCCAACCAATACACGTATAGACACGAACCCCCCTCATTATCGTACGTGCGACTCTCACCGCATACGAGCGGCTCGCACAAAGACTACTAAATCCATCCCGAGCCTTTTCTTCTACCTCTCCTCTCCAATCCTCAATCAAACTTGCATTCCCCGAGCACTATGAAATGGGGGTCTTTCCGTCGCCTATCATATGTATTGGCTTGGAACCACTGTGGCTTAAAATAAAGCTTGATGTGAAAAAATATACATTGTTGATGAGGATGATAAATTTTGGGATAACTTAGAATATCTTTTGAAATTCACCGAACCGATCATTGATTTGTTAAGGAAAGCTGACACGGACACACCTGTTTTGTATCTAATATGTGACAAGTGGGATTAGATGATTGAGAATGCGAAAAACATCATATTTGAAATTGAGCAAGAAGACGCACTTGGCCGTCACCCGTTTTTCGATGCAATTCAACAAATTTTGAAGAGTAGATGGAACAAGAGTAATACTCCTTTGAATTGTATGGCTTACTCATTAGTCCCAAAATACTATTATGATGCTTGGTTGGAAAGTGGTAAAGAATTTCCCAGAGTATCACCACATGAAGATCAAGAGGTCTCCTTAAATAGATCTTAATGCTTTAAACGGTCATTTCCTAATGCTAACGATTTGAGTCAAGTTTACTTGGAATTTGAAGCCTTTCTAGTGGTTCTGGATATTTTGAACAAGCTTATGTAATTGATTCAAGAAGATATCATGGTGGGCCAATCATGGGGCTGCAACACCACTACTACAAGCCTTGGTATTTAAACTACTTTCGCACCCAGCTTCTTCCTCTTGTTGCGAGAGGAATTGGAGTACATATCCATGATTCAAAGCGCCAAAAGAAACTGACTAGCAATGACTAGAGTTGAAGATCTCGTGTTTGTTCATTCAAATTTGTGCTTATTGTCAAGAAAAAGCAAGGAGTATATGGAAAGACATTCAAAGTTTTGGGACATAAGTAAGTTTATTTGTAGTATAACAGATCACAGATTCACAGTAGGAAAGACCTTCAAAGTTTTGGTACATAAGTTTATTTGTAGTATAACAGATCACAGATTCACAGTAGTTAGTATAGCAAGATAGTGATGTTTACTACATTAAGAAATTTATGCTTCACGTTTTTCAGGTGGCGACCAATTTGACATTGAAGTACGTATGACACAGCTTGCACAACTTTCTCTTGATGAACAGCTGGAAAGAGTGAGATTCGACGAGGATGATGATGTTGAGGTCCTTGATGGTGGGGGAGAACTATTGGTCCCAATTAAGAACCGCGATCGATCCGAACCGCCATAAGGCTGGGAATCACATAGGATGTAGTAGCAAAGAAGACAAACAAATACTCAATGTGTTGATCTAAGGCATAAATGGAAAATAAGGAAGTGGGCTCTGTTTTGGCGGCAAGTAAATGTGTGTGTCTTCTACTGCAACACCGCTTATTTATACTTGGCCACAAACCTCTTCATGAAGCATTATACATTTTGCCCAAAAGGTGTGTTGTTTCTAAGTGACACCCATTTAATCAAGCATTGCATCACTTCCCAAATGACACCTATTTAGGCAAGCATTGCATCACTTCCTATATGTTACATTTTCAACAACCCATTGCAACTGTTCGTAATCTTTGCAACTAATCCTACAGGAAACAAGGAAACAAGCAGAACCCCGAACCCGAGCATTATTATGTCTAAAATAATCACATAATCCAACATCTCCCACTTGATTATATTTAGACATACAAAGCAATATCCTGTTTCCAAAGGATATGCTTATAAGTTTGGTCACAATAGCGTCAACCCTTTCTAACTCCGATGATATGTGGGACTGCGCACTAACCCACCATTACCCTCTTTTATGCGTCCCCAAAAACCTTCAATATCTATAGCGCGTAGCATGTTGTCTTAAGTCACCTAGGTGTTAATTAATCCCATATTCTTAACATGCTCTTGAAATCTTTTTAATGACAGTCCTTTGGTCATGGGATCAGCTGTCATATTTTCAGAGGGTATGTAGTCATCTTTAATCTCCCTCTTTTCTACCATGTCCCATATAAAATGGTAGCTTACATCAATGTGTTTGCCTTTTGAACTCATTGCACCATTCTTTATTAGTGATATCGCAGCCGTATTATCGCAAAACACATTTACAAGCCCAACTGATTCACTTATTTCAAATTTTCAATGAAGCGCTTAATCCAAACTACTTTAGTGCTTGTCGAGCTACAAGCAACATATTCAGCTTCCATGGTGTGCCTAGCAACACAAGTTTGCTTTTTACTAGACCATGATACCGCACCACCACCGAATAAAAAAATGTTACCACGGTTTAAATTTTCGAGTACCTTGAATGTATCGAAAAATTCTTTTCACCGCCTGCCACTGCTCTTTCCCTAGATTTGCTTGGTACCGACTAACTAATCCCACAGCATGGCAAATATCAGGTCTGGTACTAGTCATAACATACATTAGGTTGCTCACAGCTTGAGCATAAGGAATATTTTCCATTTCCTTAATTCCTTTTTCATCTTTTGGACATTGTGATTTCCCAAGGATTGGACCCTTACAAGTTGGTGTCAATATTGGCTTACAATTCTTCATGTGGAACTTATCCAATATTTCACCTAAGTATTTTTCTTGGTCTAAATACAATAACTTAGATTTCCGATCCCTCGTTATTTTAATGCCAAGCACATACGATGCTTCTCCCATGTCTTTCATTTCAAACCTTAAATTAAGACAAGACTTTGTTCTCTCTATTATTTCCAGATTATTGCCTGCTAAAAGTATGTCATTCGCATACAATGATAGTATCACTAAACTATCTTGACTTTTCCACACATACACACAGTGATCCATAGGGTTGACTTTATATCCAATTTCTAGCATAGCTTTGTGGAAAGTCAAATACCATTGTCTAGAGGATTGTTTGAGACCATAGAGAGACTTATTCAACTTACAAACTTTATCGTCTTAACCTTTTTCTTTGAATCCTTCTGGTTGCTCCATGTAAATATCTAAATCTAATTATCCATTTAGAAAAGCCATTTTTACACCAAGTTGGAATAGTTCAAGGTTCAACTTCGCAACCAAAGCCAATATGATTCGGATGGATACAAATTTAGCAACGGGAGAATATGTATCCTCATAATCCACACCAGGTTTTTGCGTGTACCCCTTTGCCACCAACCTGGCCTTGTACTTGTCAAGAGTGCCATCAGATTTTAACTTTTTCTTGAAAATCCATTTGCACCCTATAGGCTTTCTTCCTCGGGGTACTTCGACCAATTCCCAAACTTTGTTCTTCTTAATTGAACCCAACTCTTCTATCATGGCATTTTTCCAATGATCTGATTCATTTGAAAAAATAGCTTCTTTGAAGTTGTGTGGGTCTTGCTTTTTCTCAACGCAATTGGAAACAAGAGCATAATAATCCTTGAAAAAGGGTGGCGGCTCTCTTTTCCTCTTCCTCCCACTATTCACATTTTCGTCACTTTCCTTTGGCTTTTCAAGAGGTGTAATGCTGGGAATGTCATCACTTTCCCTTGGATTCTCAAGAGGTGTAATGTTGGGAATGACACCCCTTGGTTGTAAAACTGAAGTTTCATGTTCTTCTAATAATATCAGTTCTTCCAAAGGGGTGACTTGATGCACATCCTCAATGAAAACAGCATCTCTACTTTCTATTAGACCTTTTTCCATATGATAGAAGCAATGCCCAGATCCATTCTCGATATATCCTTTGAATTTACATTCATAACTTCTATCACCCAATTTATGTCTTAAAGGCTTAGGCTTTAACACATGAGCTTTGCATCCCCAAACTCGCAGATTGGACAAATCGGGTTTGTGCCCAGTCCAATATTCAAAGGGCGTGAACTGTCTCACCTTTGTCGATATTCTATTAAGAATATAACGGGTTGTACTCAAAGCCTCTCCCCAAAAATGAAGAGGTAAATCTGCATAGGCCATCATTGATCTAGTCATATCCATAAGGGTTCTATTCCTTCTTTCTATCACTCCATTTTGTTGAGGGTTGTATGGCATGGTATGCAAATGGCGTATCCCATTTTCCTTGCAAAAATCTTCAAATTGATACTCACCACCTCTATCCGTGTTAAGCCCCTTTATAGGTCTCCCTAATTGGGTCTCAACTTCTTTCTTAAACTATTTGAATTTTTCAAGTGCTTCAAACTTATGTGTAAGCAAATATATATATCCATATCTTGAAAAATCATCCATAAAGGTGATAAAATATCGCATTCCTCGATGTGTCATAACCCTCAAAGGTCCACATATATCGGAGTTAACAATTTCTAACAATTCTTTTGTGTTCCAACTCTTTATAAAAGGTTTCTTAGTCATTTTACCAAGAATGCAAGGTTCACATATGCCAAAATCTACTTTTTCAAAATTGGGCAACAAACCAATATTACCCATTCTTAACAACTTGTCTTTGTTAATATGTCCTAATCTTAAATGCCAAGTATAAGGACTAATAAAAGTAGACACAAACAAGTAAAAAGAAACAGATGTGTTATTATTAAGCATAACTTGATACATGCCATCCACCTTCTTCCCCCTCACAATAACATTGGCCATCCTTCCTAATAGTTACATGGCTGAAGGCAAACCTAATTTCATAACCCTTCTCATCAAGCACAGACACTGAGATGAGGTTCCTTCCTTCTGATAGTAGGTGCATACAAAACATTAGGAAGAATAAAACTAGCACCATTACACACAACTCTACAATCACCAACACCAAGGACATCACAGTAGGTGCTATTTCCCATGAACAATCTATGCTCTCCTAGGGACATTGCAAACATCTTAACAAAAGTGTCACGAGATTTGCACACGTGCCTTGTTGCCCTGGAGTCAATCCACCAATCACAATTAGTTGGTTCAATGATCATGGCATCCGATATAGTGAGAACCTTTTCCTTGGAGTCATCCTTTGGACCATCATCTGAGCTGTCATTGCTCTTTTGCCGCTTCGGACATGTAGCCTTATAATGCCCAATTTCGCTACAACTGAAGCATGCTCTCTTTTTGCCCTTTTTCTTTCCATGCTTGAAATGCTTCTTATTCTTGAACTGATTCCCATGCTTGAATTGCTTTCCTTTGACATCGTACGGTCCTTTTGCCTTTTTGGTGGGTCTCCCACTATCTTCTGCAACCATGAGGTTCGAGCGCTTGCGACGCTTCTTTCTCTCCTCCTCAAGTGCTAAAATTGCTGGTAATGTATCCACAGTCAGAACTTGACCCGAGCAATTAATTGCAATGACAACAGAGTCCTAACTCGGAGGGAGACTATTAAGTATGGTAGACAATTACATTTTGTCAGAGATGGTATTTCCAGTCACCGACAAATCTTTAGCAATGAGAGCCATATTATTCACATGGTCCACCACACTTGAATCCTCTGACACGGTTAAGTCATTGAACTTATCAAGCAAAAGTTGCACATGGGTGTCATATTTCCCTCCATATTTTTGCTGTAAAGCACTTAAAATTTCTTTGGCCGTCTTGATGTCCTCAAACAAAGGAATCAAATCATCTTGCATGTGACTCAAAAGAGCAGCTTTAGCAAGTTTATTATCCTCCTCCCATCTTGCTGCAGTTCTCTTGGAGGCATCATTAGTTCCGGAAGGCTTTTCGGCAGAAGTCACGTAGAATGTTTTGTCTTGTATCAACAAATAAGACATGCGTCTTTTCCAAATGGGGTAGTTAAGCCCATTCAGTTTTTCCATCTTAGAGCATCAATTGAAACAATTTTTGAAGCCATTGGAACAATTGAAAAACAAAAGTAGAAGTACTGACCGAATGAATGTGGACTGAAAAAATATCCCAACAAACTGAATACGCACACTTGTCTTCTTTCTAAAAACCTGGCTCTGATACCACTGTTGGTCCCAATTAAGAACCAAGATCGATCTGAACCGCCGTAAGGCTAGGAATCACGTAGGATGTAGTAGCAAAGAAGACAAACAAATACTCAATGTGTTGATCTAAGGCATAAATGGAAAATAAGGAAGTGGGCTCTGTTTTGGCAGCAAGTAAATGTGTGTGTCTTCTATTGCAACACCGCTTATTTATACTTGGCCACAAACCTCTTCATGAAGCATTATACATTTTGCCCAACAGGTGTGTTGTTTCTAAGTGACACCTATTTAATCAAGCATTGCATCACTTCCCAAATGACAACTATTTAGCCAAGCATTGCATCACTTCCTATATGTTACATTTTCAACAACCCATTGCAACTGTTAATAATCTTTGCGACTAATCCTACAGGAAACAAGCAGACCGAAGCGGAACCCGTATTATTACGTCTAAAACAAACACATAATCCAACAAGAACAAGAACAAAGTGAGCAGAAGAAGGTGTCAGCCATGATTTCTTTTTGCGAGTAGACTACAAGTCTATTGGATTGGAACTTAAAAGCACTGGTCTTTTGTTAATATCCAGCTTGGAATGACTTATTTTGCTTGTAATATAATCCCGTACAAATGCTGGATGCAAGGTTGTATCTTGTGTATTTTGGATGGTTTGATAACCAAACTAGTTTGTAGCTTTATGTATCTAAACTACGTGAGGCTGTGCCTTTTGCTATGTTATTGTAAACCTATGGTGAAATAGAAAGGATATAAAATTCTGAAAAACTACAGCATATCAAATGTCTTTAAAGATGGGTGAAGAAGAGTACCATGATAATGTAGACAAGAAACTAATGAATCATGTTAATCTACGTCTTCATTACTAAATTGAACTTTGTAACAAACTCAATATTTCTAAGCACTTTCTTATCCGTAACAGACTACAAATCTCAATGCTCATCAGATTGGTGGACTCGAAGACTCCTTATAACTTGAAGGTACTTACCAATTACAAGGTATGTCATGTGTCCCAATTTCTTAGTCCATATTCTTTGTCTTAGCAAACTTGTGACCGTACTCAATTTTTTTTGGACTATAAAAATCAAGAGTTTCTTTTAAGTATATAATTACACATACATAATAAAACTATTTAGGAAACTAGGTGGGGTATCCCCATATCCGTGTCCAAATTTACACGTATCCACGAATCCTCTACTTTCATGAGGTACCTGACCCCTAGATATACACACGTATCCGATTCACATACCTGTGTCCGTGTAACATAGACCCTCACATATGTACTCTCCCACTTTCATTATTATCTACCGGTTAGGAGAGAGCGAGAGAGTATGAAAATATATAAGCCATGTTACTCCAAAGAAACGTCCGCCTCATATGAAAGGCTTAAAATATGCATACAAGGCGCACCTTGTGCGATCACCTCTCATACAAGGTGTACATCCCCAGACAATAAAGCATAATCCAAAAAGCCTAGAGGCGTTTTTTAGATGCTTAGCCTTGCTACACCCACGAGGCGAGTCCTAAATTATCCTTTGAAAAGATTCATTGCCACTAGGGCTGCAAATGAACCGCGAGCGGCTCAAAACTCGGCTCGATTTGAGCTCGTTCAAGCTCAACTCGCTACCCAAACGAACGAGCTCGAGCTGATTTATAGAGCTCGTTTCATAAACAAGCCGAGCTCGAGTCAACTAATGCTCGGCTCATATGGGCTCGCGAGCCTATATATATATATGTATATGTATAAGTATAATATTATATATATCTACCTAATAAAACACAAGGGTGTGAGGACCACACAAACACAAGTTAAAAGAAAGGCTGAGATTCATTTGATCCGAGGGCTGATGTGTGCTCTCCAACTCTCTTAAGAAAACACCTCCACTCTTACAAATATATTACAAAAATGTCATCAAAGGGTGGGTAGTGCCGTAGACACGGACAAGCACTAGTGTGTGTGTATGTGTGTGTGTGTGTGTATGTGTATATATATTATTCTATATTATATTTCTATATATCATTTCAAAACTTTTCAAAATTTAAATTCAAATCAACAGTTATTTTTAAACTTGGAAACTGCCACAAGTGATCATGCACGTGCAGCACACAGTATGTGTTGGCGAGAGTGGACTAGCAGCTTTATGGGAAATCACCTTGCCTCTTGGGCCTTATTCTTCCGATGTGGGACTAGAGTTGTGCAAAGGAAAGTCTCTTCTTCTTTAGTCCCACATCGCTTGCCCAAGAAAACTAAAGGCAAAGTGTACTCTATAAGTAAAGCTCTCCATTTCCCCTAGTGCTTAGCCGCAGCGCTTGAAAAGTTGCTCCTTACCAAGCAGCAACGAGCCGAGCCTGAGCTGCCATTAAGGTTTACGAGCCGAGCTCGAGCTCAAGGACCATGGCTCGTCACGAGCTCGAGCCAATCTAAAATACTTCGACCCAGCCTGAACACGTTAAAACTCGGCTCGGCTCGTTTTCAGCCCTAATTGCCACTATATAAGACGGATTTGATCTCCTATGCCAAACCACTATTACCGAATCTACGGACGCTCAATGCAAAATTTGGAGGCGAATTTTGAAAAAACAACAGCTGAATACAGGCTTTAACTGAATCAATCAAATTTTTTTGGGTAGTAAGGATATTGTCAAACAAGTAATCAAGCACAACCACCCTTGGGCTTGCCCCAGCGGAAGTGGAAGAGCTTTGCCTAGATTTGGGCAGGGTTCGACTCCTCTCCAGGGCGGTACCAAGATTTACCTTGCAGGTCGGGCGGTGGTTTGCTTCGCGTTGCCCTGGAGTTTTATGCCATACCGGTTTCAATTTGTGGCCCTACTGTGGCGTGGTTCCTTCGTGAACAGGGGGAAATAAAAATCAAGCACATAAAAGTAGAATTCAGCATAACTGAGGTCTGAGCAAGAAATTCACCCCATTTGATCTAAAGAAGCCAAATTCACAAATAATCAAGCGTTGAATGGAACGCGATCATACCGAATTTCACAGTGAGATCACCGATCATACGGGTAAGAATCCCTAAAACACTCCAAAAAAATAAATAGATGAATTGTGAAGTAAGAAGAAGAGGAAAGGAAGAAGAAGATGATGATTGACCTGTACTTCTGCTGGCCGTGCGCTTGAACTTCAGCCTGGTACTTGGTCTTACACGTGTCCAGCGGGTACAAGATCGTTGTGCTCAGCAGAGCTCCAATCGCGCCTGACGTCGCCTCGGATAGGGATTCCAAATCCACACTCATCCTTCTCTCTCTCTCTCTGTTTTTCCCCTTTCGTTTTGTACTGATCACGGAGATCAAAATTAATTTGTGATGAATACGTTGGTTACCGTTAGAGAGATTTTAGACGGGGATCGCGGAGAGAGAAAAGTGGTTTTGAGGAGGCGTGAAATGTTGGATCGGCGGTAGAGACGTGGGGGTTCCTGTAAGAGGGGAGAGAGAGGGGGGGGGAGGCAGGAAATTGAATGGGAATGCATGGTTGTTAAAGAAAGCGACGGCTAGAGGGAGAGAGAGAGAGAGACAAAAAGGATGACGTTTCCTCGGGATTTGAAAAAACGTGAAACTCGGTACTCACCGTCCTGGTAGTGTTTATTTTCGATTTTTCGTGGCTTTTCTGATGTCGTTGTATGTATTGTTTGGATGAATTTTTAAAAAATTCTAGATTTGGTTTTAGGTAATGAATAGAGAGAGAAAATAGCGTAATAATTAAATATAATAATAGTAAGTGGAGAGATAAATAAAAATAATAATTAAAAATAAAAAAAATAAAAATAATAATTAAAAGTATAGATAATAAGTGTTTTTTCGAGTTTGAATCCAAGGAAGTAGTTTAGTTGACTTCAAAATGGTCCTGTAAATGTACTATTGTTATTCAATCGACACTCTTGTTATTAACGACGTGACAAATTTATGGGTTATTGATTTATCTTGACAACAAAATTCAAAAAAATTCAAAAAAATTACTTTTACCAAAATATTTTTAGAAATATCAAAGATGAAACCCAAAAAATCTGCTTTTGGGTTTACCTTGATTATTTCTAAAAACATTTAGGTTTTTTAACTCCTTTTGTCGACACGAATCAATAATCTATAAATGCTCAAAAAGCTTGTGGGACACAACCAGAGTATACTAAGATGGATGAGCGTCTTCAATGCAGAGGTGACGGAAAATCATTATGCATCACTGTCTCTTTGTAGCACAATAGAGTTACGACGTGGTAGAAGCTATGTGTGTGTTGAGGATGAACCACGTAGAATCAATTCTACAGAGTTGAACAAATTTTATTCCTCACGTGATATATTCACAGAAGAGTTTTAAAATGTTCAGCAACTCTCTGATGTCTAGTTTGAGAAAAAAAGGTCGGGTTCCTATTTCACTCGGTTTCTGTCATAGCATCTCCAGCAATATAAGCATAATTCTAGCCATTTACCATAGGATTTCTATCTTGGCTAGCCACAAAATATGTCCACCACCCAGCAACCTCAATAAGAACCTTAACAAAGTATAAAAAAAATAAAAAATTCAGACGGGCGGGTGTCCAACACGCCCCGAGAGTAGATCTCACTCTCTCTCACGCGTGGCCTTTGATCGGTGCGTGAGAGCTCCGGTGACCTCAGTTGCCGACGGGATCGGTGGCGTTGGAATCGTCTCGATTATATCTACAATCCTCTGGGCTCAAAACAATTTTAGGATTAAGTCTCCATTGAAGCCGTTGTCGCCGGAAAACGGAGAGTAGCCACCGTCTCCGGTCTGTCTAGCCAAGCGAGCCTCCGTACTCGCTCAGACAAGTGAGGGGCTGGAGTGAGGAGAGCAACTGGCGAGTTTGTGGCGAGGGAGCTGGGAACTCGATTGTGATGGTTTAGCTTGGGAATCTGTCTCGCCGGAGGAAATGGCGACCTTGCTAGAGATGCTCTAACAGCCAATACAAGTCTCAGATCCAATCTTTGAACAACGCTCACATACATGTTTATTTTTGTTGAAGAATAATTTTGGTACCAAAGAATATATTTTAAGGCGTAAGTAGCCTAAATTCATGGACGCCAAGAGCCCGGTTGGGTATTTTGGTTTTGAATTTGTAATTATTATTCTCCTTATCTCAAATCATTACTCTTATTTTTCTCTCTATCTCTAATTATTGTCTCTATTTTCAATCATTACTCTACTTATCTCTAAACTCATTACTAATAAATCTAAATCCAAAATACCCAAAATGAATAAGGTCCAAGTGTTGATCTTCTCCATGAACACACTCCTCTCTCTCTCTCTCTCTCTCTCTCTCTCTCTCTCTCTCTCTCTCATTCAACCAACAGTCAATTACGATATTGAAATCTAATTTGTGAATGCATTTCTCCAAGTTCATTTTTCAATCTCAAACCTCGTGTTTCTTTAATAAAAACCAATCAAACTAGATGATGTCCAAGTCCAAAGTGTTATCGCTTTAGGCTTAAAAAACGTACAAGTTTTAGGAGCCCCTTCTATTGTGATACCTATTATTAAAGTCTAAAAAGCTTGTAAATAATGAAATACACACGGTGTTTTTGGATTTTTTGTTTGCTTTGAAAAAGCTTAATTCTATAAACATAAATGTTTGAGGATATACTATGCAAAGCTAGAAATAAAATATTTGTAATATGAAAGGGACTTCCGATAACATTTGCGCAGACATATTAGTATTTTTTGCTACTAAAATTCCAAGCAAAGTGGCTTTTTGGTTAAGGAAGTTAAGTAAATTTTTTTGTCTTTATTCAATTTTTTTTGTAATTATTTATTTTACGTCAAATTTTTGTGACTTATTGATTCATTTCAACTAGAGGAATAAAAAAAGTATAAAATTATGAATTACGATCAAAACTCATAATTTTTTTAATATAGACAAAATAAGTCAAAAAGACAAATTTTTTTGACATATTTTTGTCTTTTTTAAAAAAATTATGAGTTTTTACTTTCCAATACCTCTCAATGAAACAAATCAATAAATCACAAAAAAATTTGACACAAAATTAACAAACACGAATTTTTTTAAATAAAAACAAAAAAAATGTTATTTTGACTTAAGTTTGTCGTAAAATTAACAAATACGAGAAAAATTAAATAAAGACAAAAAATAAGTCATTTTGACTTGTTGACCCAAAACTAGCCAAATGATACTCCTACTTTAGAAATGTTTTCATGTTCAAACTTTTTAAAGATGTTCAAAACCTTACTTTCGTCTAGGGATGTTGTTGGACCGTTTTTCCACCATTTCTCATAGGTCTGTTTTTAGAGCGGTCGCAGGAAGTGATATTGTCTAACCAAATCTATGAGGGCACTCCGGGCCCAATAATCCCTCCCTCACTATGACGCTCCCGTGATTTGAACCCATGACTTCTTGGCTCTGATACCACTTGTCGGACCGCTTGTCCACCATCTCTCCTAAAACCAATTGAAGATAGGAAGGGTTTCAATTAAGTCTTTTTTATTGCATTCGACATCGCACCCGCATGGTCTGTTTTTAGAGCGGTCACACGGAGTGGTATTGTGTAACCAAATTCATGGGGGCACTCCGGGCCCAACAGATGTAAAAGAACCGAGTAGCTCGCGAGCTCAACTTAGCTCGGCTCGTTAACACTTGACTCAACTCATTTAGTGAATGAGTCGATTAAAGAGGTTCAAGTAGTAAATAACTAAGCTCGACTTGTTAAGGCTCAAGCTGAGCTCGAGCTCAAGTTTTTGGCATTTAATAAACGAGCCAAGCTTGAGCTCAATGAAGCTCGGTATGTTTGTTTCACTGAGAAAAAAAGATAAAGAAAACAAATATTAAGCCCAGTTCCGCTAAGGTTCTTATTTTTTAAGTACATAGTTTATGTTTGATGAAACAGACTATCTATATCTATACAATATGTCAGGGAAGTTTTTGAATCCGTATATTTTCAACCATTAGATTGGTACACATTTTTTAAACGGTTGAGATCTACGCGTAGTAGGGGTAGAAGTATATCCGAAAGGATACTGCTACTTTTCTGAAATCGCAGCAAGATGTTTCCGAAATCAAAGCAGGAAGATTTATCATACTTCTACATTTGCGGCTATAAGTATGGTAACAAATACGTTTTTTTTTCTGAAATCACGGGAAGATTTTTCCGAAATCACAGAAAGATACAAATTTTTTTTATCATACTTCTACATTTTCAGCTACTTCTAAGATTTTTCCGAAATCACATCTATATCATACTTCTAAATTTTCGGCTACTTCTAAGATTTTTCTAAAATCACACATCTATATATATATATATATATATATATATATATATATGACATGGAAGTTTTCAAAACCCTAGGATTTTCGACACTAGGATTGGTACATATTTTTTTAACGGTTGAGATTTGCGAGTAGTATTACTAGGGAAATATTTGGAAAGAATTAATGAAAGGAAACTTAAAATACTCATTCCGATAAAAAAGAAAACCTAAATGGTATTTGATTTAGCCCTTCTAAAGATCAATTCGTATATATCTCCAAACCAATCCATAGGTAATTTATTCCAGCTCTTGCGAGGATGTGATCATTTGGTTTTGGTGCTTGGGTGATGCCATCTTTCCGTTTGTGGCTTCATCCAAATTTTCATTGGACGATCTTCTTATCTTCATCTTTTTTCTTTCTTTTGGCTTTCTCTCTTGCTTCAAGGTCCTTCTTGTAGCTTGAGGTTCGGCCTTCTCGATGTACCCTTTGTCGAGTTCCAAATAAAACTTTGTTGCTTATCAAAAAAAACAAAATCCATAGGTAATAATTAGGGGTGAGTATGGTCCGGATTGGTTTGGTTTCATACTAAACCAAGAACCAAACCAATACTTACGGATTATGAATTTAGAGAATCAAACCAACCCACAAAAGGCATAAAATCAAATCAATCCAAACCATTTAAATACGATTCGGTTTCGGTTTTAAACCACGGTTTGTTTTGATCTAAGCTATTGTCTTCAAAAAATATTTAAAGTACTTAACATTATGAAGATATATTAAAAAACTACATATATTTAAACCAATTCCATTCAAATTATTAAAACACACTAATATCAACCAACTAATTAAGAGTACGATACCAAAAATTGCATCAAGTCTTATACTAAGAAAATAAAATGCTGGTAAGTCACTAAAATGAACCAACTAAGAATATCAACTACTAAACACCTTAAGATAGTTTAACCAAATAAAAGACCAAAAATAATTTCAAAAACTATTGAATTGAAATGAGGTAGCAAAAGGGCAATAGTAGCAGCATGGTAGAAACCAACTTGTGATATCACTCTACATCAAGGTTCATATCATTATCTTGGCAGTGAAAGAAAATTAAATATAACAATGGATTTAATGGGATCAATAAATTAAAAAAGTAGTTGACTAAAAGCTCCCATATTTATTGGGTGAATCATAATTAATTTATATATATATATATATATGTATTTATGTCTGTATTATACGGTTCAGATCGGTTAGGAACCATAACCATAAACATGAATCCACAAACCAAACCATAGAACGCGGTTTCTAATTTTTTTAAACCAAGACCAAACCATACGACTAAAAAACCAAACCAAATCTTCCAATTTGGATTGGTTTAAACTGGATTTGCGGTTTGACGAATTGTTTGCTCCCCCCTAAGGTAATCCCATGATTTATGGGATTGGTTACTTTCGAGCATGTATTGTCAGTTACAAGCTAAAAAAGGAAACCTTAAGGCTATTTGATTTAGCCTTTTTAAAATCAATACGTACATATCACTTGGGATATATACAAAACTGTATGCATGCGATATATACAAAATTCTTCAGAATTGGTTTGAATTTTGAATTCCAATACCTAATTTAGAGTTACCCAAAAAATCCTATTATTAATTAATCCCATGATTTATGGGATCGTTTGTGTTTTCCAAAAACAATTCTCCCTCCTTTCCTTTATCTCTCATAGCCTCAAGAAAGCACGAGATTTATCCATGAGTATGTCCTTTACTCATATTAGGTATGATCTTTACTCCAACGCAATTCCTGAGTCAATTACTTCTTTCTGTATTTTTTTTTCCTCTCTGTTTTTATTTCCCCAGTGCAATACCAATGGTTCAATGTTGGAATATGAAATATATGTTTCTATTTGGACTTAGAAGTTCAAACATCGAAAGAAATGAGATTTATCCATGAGTATGTTCTTTACTCATATTGGATTTCTTTTGGCAAAAATTGGGAGAAAAAATTAATATGAGTGTGAGAGAATAGTTTTGGGTCTTTTATGTTTTTTTTTTGACAATCTTGGGTCTTTTATGTTAATCCTATCTTTGTTGTTTTCTTCTACCTTCTTCTTTCTTTCTAATATTTTATTCCAGGAAATACCAGCAAAAATATATTTAGAGAAATTTGGCGTTGAGCTTAAATTTGAGGTACTACTAATATTTTTTTTTTAATCTGAAACTACTACTACTGTTCAAGAATACTATTTTGCTACAGTTATATGCCTACACATTGGCACCAGCATGGATTATTTTAATGTGCAAGTTAATCGTGCTTTTGTCAAATCTTTTTTCCTCCATGAAACAGTGACCTTTTTATTTTAATCTTTTCCATTATATAGATGTCATGAAGTGTTCTTTTGAAAGCTATAACTCTATCACATTTCAATACTGAAAGGGGCAACCCATGAATTTGTTGGCAGGTAGCCAAGGAAGTTGGAGGAAAGGAACAAATCCGAGAAGTTGTAATTTTGGGGTGTAGTGGTAGATTTAGGTGGAGTTAAATTGTGGGAGAAATTTTTATGTAGTTGGTAGCTTCCAAGACTACAAGAATTGAAGTGAGTGGTTCCATTTATCTATATAGATAGATATACTATTGTTTTCTTTCGGTGTACCCCCAATGCATGGTTCTCTATCTCCTTTTTTGTTTAATCTGTTTTTTATACAGTTGAGTAAAAAGGGTTTGATTTTTTTGGGTTAAATGGACATAGATTGCCCAATCTATTTTTTAAAATTTGTAATCTAAACAGTTTAACTTTGTCGATATTGTACCAGCTACTAACAGTGAGCCGTGAATTTGTTAAATAAAATGTATTGCGATTGCCTATTTAAAAACACATGCAAATATTCACTAGGTTAAAAAAATTAATACTTTAAATTATTTGTCCCAATTATTTGTGCCACACAATACACTAGTTTCCAAGTTCGAAATAATTAATTTATGGTGAATTTTCTTTCGGTTTACCCCAACACATGGGTATTGAGTCTGTCATGATTTCTTTCTATTAGGAGTGTTGAAGGCACACGGGTATTGAGTCTATCATGATTTCTTTCTATTTTTCTATTATTCTTACATGTCTTAGTTGAGTTATTTGAATTTTCTTTTTGTGTAAGTATCTCCTTCTTTGATGTGTCCAAAGTTGCAAGATGAGCATTGAGAATGAAATTAATACGCTTTCAGTGATTAATTGTGTTAAGACGCATGCGGATAATTAGATAGCAGTTGTAGAGCAAAATATGGAAATCGACCAACTAATTGGTAAGCATTCTTTCCATGACAAGAATATCTGCGTATACCATAAAACTGCGATTTTTATCTTGCTAACGTGAATATATATACATTATTCAAAAATACTGCAATATTTTCAAATGAACATTTTAATGTGTGCCCTGCATCTGAAAGAGTTAGCTTGCATGAGAATGCAGTAGAAGCAAGCGAAGAGTAAAATATTGAGATTGACCCAATAAATGGTATGTATTTATACAATCCAATAAAAAAAAAGTAGTGTTTGAAAATATATCCATTTTAACCTGATTTTTAAAAGATATATATTTCCAAGACAATGAAATTAATCAAACCCAAATTACTTTGCACATAGGTGTGAAAAATAATCGCTGCAGCTACCAGCCGAAATAGTTTAGTCACAAGTGGATGCTCAAAGATTAAGTGGAGTGTCAAATTTAAATGGTAGCTCATCAAATGGTAAGTACGGTAGATTTTGTTATTAGCAGTTTTATTTTTTCATGTTTTGCAAATATCGCTTTGTTCATCTCTATATTTTGTCAAATGTTGATGGTGTGTAGGTGATATATGTTGGAAAGCAGAAGCTATATGTATTAATGATCGAAGAAGGAGATTTCTCACACACAATAGTAAGCACCACTTTTATTAATAAAGCGCACAAACAATTACAAAGCTCTTACTCATGTCTCTCCTTTTTTCTCTCACTCAACTCCCATACTTTTACTATACAAATTACAAGCCTATTTATAGGCAAAACTATACACTTAATTAATAAGCTTACATTTATTGAAATACTCACAAAATCAAATACGTAATGGCAAAAGTTTTCATCTGATCTTTGACTAAATCCTTCCACTTGCTTTGAAGCTTATCAGTACCAAGCCTCCAAAAGAATAGTTCCCAAACGCAAGAATCATGCTTACTATTTCAACAATATAATTGTCCTTTATCCCCATTTTGCTGACTTTCATCCAAATGGAATTACATGGATAGTCAAAACTCGATTGGTAAGAATGGTAGAAGTGTTTAATCAGATTTTACCCCATGCAACGCTGATATTGGTTTTACTTGATGACCAGGTAATATAACATCCTATTAAAGGCGATTAATGAGTAGTGATGACACGTTCTCGATTTTCAATATAAATAATAATCATTTATAATAAATATAATCACTACTGGAGTACCGATAATACCCAAATGACATTTCTTCCCCTATTCACAAATTTAAATGCAAATGTTACAGTCCTGACTCGAAGCCCAAGTTATCAAAATACCAAACTAATATTACAGTTTACAATAATCATTCTTTCAAATACTTCTTTCAAGACAAATGCAATTAATCGCCTCTTTTATGCCTTCGAAACACATGATCAACAAGCACAAGATGCATGCTATACCAACTTCCTTGCTTTATACTTGAAAATGATAGATTAAGCTATACTAGCCTAGTAGAAAAATCTATACTCAAGTTATATGAAAATGCGATGAAGCATGCACCCAACTCGATGAGACTCAACAAGCAAACATGAGATACAAGAGGGTTTACCAAAATGAACTAACGAATTTAGATTCTGGGATTTCGAACGTCTTAGAGATAATCTTAACCATTCACACGTCAACTGGATGCAGCATTAAAATTCATATCAATCTAACAAACTACAACAACTGTTCAACCATCTAATAACTTTTCGAACGAATGTCACAAACAACTTTCTCATTTCATACCATTCACCATTGAGCATCATTTCATAAAACCTTCTTTTTTTGATTTCCAAAACAATTTAGAGAAAAACTCAAGACCATTATGGGTCAAGTTTCGTTGATTCGAGCTTAAATGCCGTTATCCGTTGATTTGTACCCAAATACCGGATCCGTTGATTCGCTCAAAAATACCCGAGAATTTTTGATAAAATCCTCTTTTCAAAACTCACATTTCTTTCTTAAATAAAATCTTGATAGAATCAACCGTTTATTCCCTTTTACAATAGTCACATTCTCAAGCAATAAATAGTCCAAACAACATGAACTTCTAAAGTCAATCATAATTTTCTTCATCATGCAAGACATTCAACTGTATTATCACACCTTGCGCTATAGTGAATTCTCTCCACTTAGGTTTCCGCATTATCACACCTTGCACTGCATGACCCTTTATCTAAATTCTCAACTCATGCATACACACATCCATTATCAATCCATATACAAGCAAACAACATCCCCTAATTCACATTCTTTCAATCATCATCATACAAGACAATACAAACTTTGTAAACATATCACAATGTACATTGACAACTACATATGCTCATGTCGTTCCTCTCTAAGTCCATCACGGCGTCCTTCGTCACGTACTAAACCCACACAACTCTATGATGCACCACCCGTTAGGTTCTAAACTATAATCTTACAGGACGAATGCCAAAGGAACCTAGGAAGATCAACAAGACGAAGCAAGAGGATACGAGTTATCCATTCTCATCCAAACCACTAGCCAAACCCCCATCGACCAACTATGCATCCCACGTCATACCTTATAGCCTATGATGTTCGATAACCTCTCTACGATACGTTTTTCAATTCACCAACCACCATTTTATGTCATAGTACCTAACGTGTCTATATCGTTCACCACATCATGCCACAATCATTCCCTAGTACAATCAATCTCCTTAGAAGCATTTCGATCAAGCTTTAACCAATTAAGTTATTATTCTTTCTTTACTAATGGAAGACCAATAAGACGAGGGTAACTTAGATTAACCAATGGTATTCCATTAAGCATGCTTGAACGAGGTTCGGAGATGTCGAAAAGGTGCTAAATGTGTTCGGGGTTCAAAACAATTGAAGTGGGAGCAGTGTGAACAAAATTGTCCCATAAGACCCTGGTATAGATACAACAAAAAAGGTTGTATCGATACAACAAGCATATGGTGCTACTAGATTCGGGATAAACAACTAGTATGGATACAACAATAAATGTTGTATCGATACAGAGATGTTACGAGCAGCGACTTAGTAGAAATTCAAGGGCAAGCTCAACAACAACAACAACAAAATCCACGGCATGATTAAGCACATAAATCACTCATAAACACATAAAGTGAGTAAGAAATTCCTACCTCGAAGTGTATACGCAAGAATCCAACCCAATCAAGCGAGCCCTAGCTCCGAAAGTTTGAACGAACTGAAATACGCCTCTCCACTCCTAACCCACCGAGATACGAACTCAAGACCACTAAAAGAAGGTGGATTAGAGGTTGATCTTCATGGGTTTCATGTTTGTGGTGAGGTTTTGTGTGATGTAGCGAGAGAGAGAGAGAGAGAGAGAGAGAGAAAGAGAGAGAGAGCATGGGAGATGAGAAAGAGTGAGATGGGGCTTTTATCCCCTACACACACACCCACATATTTATACTAGCACGCAAACCAATTATATTCACACTCCCTCAATTTACAATCCTATCATTAAAGCCCCATATCAAATAAACCCACAAATTTCTCATTGATTCAATATTTTTGCATTTATAAAACCCTTAAATCATTTTTAGAAAATACAGGTCTCTACAAGAGATATCTTAATGTGTTTAAATTTTTATTATAATGTGCATAATTTTTAAAAAAATGACTGCTATAGGGTGATGCTATGGAGGCAAGTGTAGGTCCCGAAGAAGTATACTATTTCAGGGAGCATCTTTACGAGGGTAGGGTCTACTTTTTTAAAGGAGTCAGTATTATACTAGCTGATGAGAAGTTCAATCTAGTATTGTACCACTACAAAATGTGTTTTACTGATGATACAAAAGTAGAACATGTATGTATCACATGTGATAGGATACCCCTTTCATTAGGCTTACAATATAAGATTACAATATGTCATGCCCTCGATTTTCAACATAAATAATAATCCTTTTCAATAATCAATCTTGGCATAATACAGAGATAATACCCAAAAGAGATTTCCCTAGAAGATCACTTACAAAACAAGTCCCCGAGGTTAGAAATTTACCACATTGGCACTACGGCCCAAATTTCGTAATTTGTCAAAGACGGTAAATTTAGAGGTTACATGATATCTAAAGTTAAAAGAGTTCAAATGAAATTTACAATTACATCTTTTCATGAAGTCATACAAAAGATGATAGAACCACTTCTCAATGACGACTTTCAAAGATGTGAAGTCAAGCATGCACACCATGCACTCTGTGTCAAGATCCTTGGGATGCACCTGAAAATGATAGGTTGAGCTACACTAGCCCAGTAGAAATTTCTATACTCAAGTTATATGTAAATGCGATGAAACATGCAATTAGAACGAATGGTTTCTAATAAACAGGCAAGAGATACAATGGAATATCACGAAGAACCGACAAACTATGACTATGGGATTCTATACGTCTTATAGCTATCCCTAACCGTTCATACATCAAGCTAGACATAGCATTAAACACACGTCAATCTAGATAACCAATGACAATTTCTCAAATGAATGCCACACTTAACTTCCTTATTTCTTACCATTCATCACCAAGCCTCCTTTCATAAAAAAACATCCCTTTTCGGTTGCCAAAATAGTTTTGAGAAAACTCTCGACCTCTAGGGGTCAAGCTTGTTGATTCGAGTTTGAATAGCCGAAGTCCGTTGATTCTGCGCACGAATATTGAAAACCGTTGATTCGCTCAAGAATAGCCGAAGGATTTTTAATAAAAATCATTTTTCAAAAAAAAGACAAGTTCCGTTCTTTTCAAACCCTTGGTAGAATCAATTGTTTACCTCTTTCTTTAATGGTCACCATCTCAAGCAGCAAATAGTTCAAATAACAAAACATACTTCTAACTTCAACTTCAACTTCAACATTCTTCATTTTATGAGAAATTCAACTGTGTTACCACCCCATGACTGACAGTGAACTCTCTTTCTACCCGAGTTTCCGCATTACCACACCTTGCGTTGCAGGACCCTCAATTCAAAATTATCAACTCACACATATGCACATGTATTATCAATCCATATACAAGAAGACAACGTTTTCCAAATTCACAAATCTCACATTCAACATTTCACAATGCATTACAAACTCCTAAACATGTCCCTTTGTACATTGATAAATACCTTAAGTACACATTATTACTCGAAGCTTATCACGACACCCTACATCATGTACTGAACCCATGACTCCCTGACATACCACCCGCTAGGTTCTAAATAAGAATCTTATAGGACGAGTGTCAAAGGAACTTAGGAAGCTCAATAAGACAAAGCACGAGGATACGAGTGACAACACTACCCATCGGATCACTAGACAAGCTCATGTCTTCTCATAGCACTCACCACTTTATCCCTTATACCCCACGGTACTCCTATCGACCTTACGATACATTTCCCTAACCAACGTTGTTGATATTATGCTCTAATGAGTGTTAAGAGACAAGATCAAATAACGAGTCATTAGGACATAAGATATCACGCTCAAGAGTAACTTAAACATGTTCTAATTATATAGGGAATCATAACACGGAACAAGAATAACCTTAGGAATAGCCACAGACATTGGCAGGCTGACACACCTCTGCTCAAATGACCATAACTTTTTATGTACCAAGAAGTTTAAGGTGATTCTAGTGGAAAATAAAAGCTGACTTCAAGACCTTCGAATCGATATAAAATTTGCATGAAACGGATATCGGACAAAGAAGTTATGGCCATTTGAAATTGAACTGAAACCCAAAAAGTGAGCAGAATTTCCAGAGAAGGGAGGGATCGATCCCTCCTCTCTTGGGGATCGATCCCCCAAGGGAAAAATCCAGATTTTGAGCGAGGGATCGATCCCTCTTGCTTAGGGATCGATCCCTAGGCAATTTTAGGCGATTTCTGCAGATTTTGATAGCTTTTAAAAAGAACCAAGGGGGACGATCAAGACTTGATCCAAGCACGAAATCAACTCATAAACATATAAAGTGAGTAAGAAATCCCTACCTCAAGGTTAGAAGCTTCAAACACGAGATCAAAGAACGAGCCCTAGGTTCCAAAGCTCCGAAATCCTCCAAGATCTTCCCTCCGAGCCTCACCCAATGCGATACGAGCCCGAGGTTACGTTCTAGAGATGAAATATAGATGGATCATTGAGGTTTTTGTGAGATGGAATGGAGTTTTGAGTGAGAGAGTAAGAGAGAGAGATACACGGTAGAGAGAGAGATGGGAGATGAAAATAATCTCCTACACCACACACCCACCTTATATATACTAATACTAGTGCTAACTTGTGCCTACGGCACTACGCATTTCGGTTAAAAGGGGATGGCAGTTGTGTGATTTAGATGAAAACTATGGGCACTTAACTGGGAAGTGGGAGAATGCACTACAGCCTTTGGATCAAATGAATCTAAATCGTTCTAACAACTTGTCCCCACACCGTTCTATTTTATAATAGAGATATCTTTAAATTACACACCCACTCCCTCAAGTTTCTATTCTTTCACTTCAATCCTCAAATCAAATAATCACCAATTAAACCATATCCTACCAATTAGTCATTTACTAAACATCTCAAGAATTAAAATTTTACAGGTCTCTACAATCTATCCTCCTTAAAGAAATTTTATCCTCGAAATTTAATAAACCAGGTCCAATCATGCCAATCAACACATCAACATATTCCAATCATATCCCTATCCCTCATGCAACAATTTGATAACCAGCAAAATTTATGTCAAAGATTTATATCAATGAAACTACAACAAACACGAGTACATCTTTCTAACTTCATCCTCCCTTCCTAGGTAAACACCCTAACGGCATCGATTTACCTCTCAACAATTGACTACGCAAATTTAGGATACGTATTGGATTCTCGCCATGGGACACGTCGGCTTCTAATTCAAGTTCAGATCTTTCTAACTCATGCCATGGATTCGGCTCGTACCTTTTTATTATCCATATATATATAACGCATCATAAATGCTCACAAGTTTCGGCGGCACTTTCAAATGGTACGCAATTTCTAAGCTTCCCTTTATTGCAAAATTTCTATGTACGATTATCTATCCATGCATAATGATTTTGCTCTAAATGTAACCCGATAGTCCAATTAACTTCCCGAGACTTCCATTTAAAAGGTGCGGTGATTAAGTGCCTCTTCTAACTGGATTTCATCGGTTGTTGCCTGGGTATGCGATAGACACACACGATACCCGACATTCACCCTATCTTTATGAAATTACTAGACAAACTCCAATGCAGTGACATTTTATGAAGCAAACGATGTCCTCTTAAATGACTGTGGATGACGATGGCTGTTGGCGTAATCCTTTGGTCGGCCTCGCGCGGTTAACAATCTGTGACAAATTTACCTTGCTTTGTTCGGTCATTTTCTCCCGAGCTTCCTATAGTCGTTGGTAGATAGGTCTCATCACACTCCTCAATACTAAATCTAGCAAATCCTGACTACGAGCCAATTCCTCTAAAGGTTGCACCAAATTCTCGCTCCAAGTTAGGTCATTCTAGGTTGAGAGAAGGATTTGATTATTATCTTCAATGAAACAAGCGAGTTCCAAAACTTAAACGACACCAATCAAGAACTCAAAGAACAGAAGTGAGATGACCGGAATTTAAAGGACACAAGAAATCCTTAAAATGATTTGGCAACGGACTCCGGTACCATCTCATGATAATCCGAGGAATCTTGAATTAATCTATCATAACTTTCTTTTTGCTCTACAAGTCAAAGAAGTCAGCAGATAACACTTTGGCAAACGAAAGATTTCGATACTGAGGACAAGCACGAAGCAGTGAGACAGAGATCTCGTAAACTAATTGATCCAAAGTCAAAATTTGTCCAACATCAGAAATGAGTAAAACTTCCAACAAATCATGGTCGAGTATTAAGAAATGAATCATATGTACCTCCAAAAGTGAGGAATCACAATAGATTTGAATGGTACTAAGAGTAACTACGGCAAGTAAATTTGAATTGAACGGCACCAACAAATGGGTATCGGTAGATATGTTACCACAAGATTTGACTCCAATTACAACATAAGGATTTGAATAGGGTAACAATTTCCAACAAATAGACTTGTAACTGCAACACTGATATCCAAATCAACCGGATAGGTCTAGGCAAGTATACGGATACAAAACGAAAACAAGCTCAAATCATATGACTTCAAAACTAAGAAGTTAGAATCAATGGTGGCACCAACGTATGCAACAATAGCAACAAGTTTGAATTTGACGGTTCCAAAGAAGTTGTATATCATAAAGTATGTGATTATAGATTGAGTTTTGTAGGTCGGAGTTGTAATAGAAAAACTTGCATAGGATAACAGTTACAAGCAAACGATGAAATTGGTAGTCACAACAGTAGGATCTAAACTGACCAATCAGAACTTTATCTTCAAGCAAGGTAATGTTAACAATAAGATTGCGAATGGAAAACGAGGAGCATTTCATCATCATTAACAAATAAGTCATAGGATACTTTGCCACAAGAATTCGATTGTTCCCAAGAAATGCTAAGAACGATTTTGTGATAATTAACTCAAATGTCTAGAACCACAACAGGCCAACAATACAACAAACTTACAGATAATAGATTTCAATACAATTCCAACAAGATTTCGGCTAGGACAATGAGAGAAGATAAACAAGGAAACAATTCTTATGATTCACATTCAGAACATCATCTACTGTCATGGATACCATCAATCCTTGATATACATAGACTACAAAGGCCTAAGATAACATATTAATACGACGTGACTAACAAATAGGTCGAATACCAAAGGAAAGAAGATACCTTAAACGTTAATGTTTTTTGAGGACTAAGGAGCAGTAGGAGGTGATAGTTTAACGGCGGAATTGCATCTGTTGCTGTTTAGGTGTACGTTTTTATTGCTGCACTGAGCTTGATTCTCCATGTACTCTGGATCCCCAAGAACAATTTCTCGCAAAGTGGCCAGGATTGTGGCAGATATAACAAAGCCTATCAAACTGTGAAACTCCCTGATTCTCGAATAAAGTAGGCGGTCCAAGATTAATCTGATTTTGCGAAGGTTGATTTGGTTCCCTTTGTCTCTTACTCTCTTCGCTTCAAAAATTCCCTAGCGACTTACCCACTTTAACGGTTGGTTGCCTTTGTGTATTCAGGGGTTGCAGTTAGCTAACAATCTGTGGACAGTTTCTCGTGAAATGGTCGAGTTTCCCACAAACAAGATCTTGGACACCATGAACATTGAGCTCGAATATGACCAGATTGACCACAACGATGACACACAATTTGACGTTTGAAGAGAGCTCCCGAAGTCCCGGTATAAGAAGGTGGCTTAAGGCCCTGCTGGCCCTGAATAAAGTGACTTAGTTCCCTCGATTTCTTTCTTCCTAAACTCTGAATACTCCCAGAAGATGAGCTTGTGCCAACGACTCGATATCTAGTTTCCCCCACATTCATACCCCTCTGCGCACCCTTCAGAATCTCAAAACCCTTCGCACACTCAACGATCTCAAGAAATATTGCCTCATCTCTAGTACGTTGATTAACCTCGTTCTTCCCGTATGCACTACGACCCTGGTGATCATGATCCTCGGTCTCACCCCACCTAACTTCACGTCTCGAAGAGATCTTACCATAAAGGCATAAGAAAGAAAGTTATCAGCATTAATCATATCACTACATGATGCAAGTTTTCGACCTTCCCAACATGGGTTAACAACTTTACTCCATTAGACCGCAATGTAAATGCAATGCCACATCAATGTACTAATCCATTCATGCAAGCAAGCATATATATATATTTAAAACGAATGCAACGATTTTCTTTTGAACCCATGAGACTAAAAGTCTCCCCACGGTCTCGAGGTGTTCTAAACCTAATGCTCTGATAGAAATTCGTCATGCCCTCGATTTTCAACATAAATAATAATCCTTTTCAATAATCGATCTTGGCATAATATAGAGATGATACCCAAAAGAGAGTTCCCCAGAAGATCACTTACAAAACAAGTCCCCGAGTTTAGAAATTTACAACATTGGCACTACGGCCCAAATTTCGTAATTTGTCAAAGACGATAAATTTAGAGGTTACATGATATCTAAAGTTAAAAGAGTTCAAATAAAATTTACAATTACATCTTTTCATGAAGTTATACAAAAGATGATAGAACCACTCTCAATGACGACTTTCAAAAATGTGAAGTCAAGCATGCACATCATGCACTTCGTGTCAAGATCCTTGGGATGCACCTGAAAATGATAAGTTGAGCTACACTAGCCCAGTAGAAATTTCTATACTCAAGTTATATGTAAATGTGGTGAAACGTGCAATAAGAATGAATGGTTTCTAATAAACGGGCAAGAGATACAATGGAATATCACGAAGAACTGACAAACTACGACTATGGGATTCTATATGTATTATAGCTATCCCTAACCGTTCATACATCAAGCTAGAAGTAGCATTAAATACACGTCAATCTAGATAACCAATGACAATTTCTCAAATGAATGCCACACTTAACTTTCTTATTTCTTACCATTCATCACCAAGCCTCCTTTCATTAAAAAAACACCCCTTTTTGGTTGCCAAAATAGTTTTGAGAAAACTCTTGACCTCTACGGGTCAAACTTCGTTAATTCGAGTTTGAATAACCGGAGTCCGTTGATTCTGCGCACGAATACTGGAAACCGTTGATTCGCTCAAGAATAGTCGGAGGATTTTTAATAAAAATCCTTTTTCAAAAAAAAGACAAGTTCCGTTCTTTTCAAACCCTTGGTAGAATCAATTGTTTACCTCTTTCTTTAATGGTCACCATCTCAAGCAGCAAATAGTTCAAGTAACAACATATACTTCTAACTTCAACTTCAACTTCAACATTCTTCGTTTTATGAGAAATTCAACTGTGTTACCACCCCCTGAGTGACAGTGAACTCTCTTTCTACCCGGATTTTCGCATTACCACATTGCGTTGTGGGCCCTCTAGAGTCTCCGCATTACCACACCTTGCGTTGCAAAATCCTCAATTCAAAATTATCAACTCACACATACGCACATGCATTATCAATCCATATACAAGAAGACAATGTTTTCCAAATTCACAAATCTCACATTCAATATCACATAATGCATTACAAACTCCTAAACATGTCCCTTTGTACATTGATAAATACCTTAAGTACATATTATTCCTCGAAGTCTATCATGACACCCTACATCACGTACCAAACCCACAACGACGAACCTTATAGGACGAGTGTCAAAGGAACGTAGGAAGCTTAACAAGACGAAGCATGAGGATACGAGTGACAACACTACCCATCGTATCACTAAACAAGCTCATATCTTCTCATAGCAATCACCACTTTATCCCTTATAGCCCACGGTACTCCTATCGACCTTACGGAACATTTCCCTAGCCAACGTCGTTGATATTATGCTCTAATGAGTGCTAAGAGACAAGATCAAATAACGAGTCATTAGGATATAAGCAGTCATGCTCAAGAGTAACTTAAACATGTTCTAATTATATAGGGAATCATAACACGGAACAAGAATAACCTTAGGAATAGCCACAGACATCGACAGGCTGACACACCTCTACTCAAATGACCATAACTTTTTATGTACTAAGAGGTTTAAGGTGATTCTAGTGGCAAATGAAAGCTGATTTCAAGACCTTCGAATCGATATAAAATTTGTATAAAACAGATATTGGACGAAGAAGTTATGGCCGTTTGAAGTTGGGCTGAAATCCAAAAAGCGAGCAGAATTTCCAGAGACGGGAGGGATCGATCCCTCCTCTCTATGGGATCGATCCCCCAAGGGAAAAATCCAGATTTTGAGGGATCGATCCCTCGGCGATTTTGGGTGATTTCTGAAAATTTTGACAACTTTTAAAAAGAACAAAAGGGGACGATCAAGACTCGATCCAAGCGCGAATTCAACTCATAAACATATAAAGTGAGTAAGAAATCCCTACCTCAAGGTTAGAAGCTTCAAACACGTGATCAAAGAACGAGCCCTAGGTTCCAGAAGTCCTCCAAGATCTTCCCTTCGAGCCTCACCCAATGCGATACGAGCCTAAGGTTGCGTTCTAGAGATGAAATATAGATGGATCCTTGAGATTTTTATGAGATGGAGTGGAGTTTTGAGTGAGAGATCAAGAGAGAGATACACGGTAGAGAAAGAGAGGGAGAACGAATGAGAGAGAGAGAGATGGGAGATGAAAATAATCTCCTACACCACACACTCGACTAATATATACTAATTTATCTTTAAATTACACACCCACTCCCTCAAACTTCTATTCGTTCACTTCAATCCTCAAATCAAATAATCACCAATTAAACCATATCCTACCAATTAGTCATTTACTAAACATTTCAAGAATTAAAATTTTACGGGTCTCTACACAAGATATCCATCATTTTGCCAACAACTATGTGCAATTGATAAGTACGTTGTTCTATGGCTATATTACTTATATAGTAAACCTTGAATACTGAGCTAATAAAAAGTTCACCAATTTTTAATTCCAATAAGTTATTTTTTTTCTTGGCTATATGTGTCATTCTTTAGATGTGGTTGGGTTGGTTGTCACTGTCGCTAAACATCAAAGTACCAAAAATGAGGAATCTATGGTGAGAGATGTGGTGTTGCTTGATAAAAGGTACAATAAATCATTTGTGCGCGTAAAATCTATTACAACAATTTGAATTTAATCTCTATTCTTTATTGACAAATTGATAACAGTATAATGTCTGTTCGACTTACTTTGTGGAATGAATTTGCAATGAGAGATGGGATGTGTCTACTTAAAACTCTGCACCAAAATAATGTTTTGTTTGCTACGGGGTTGAAGGTCGATGATTTTCATGGTAATACTTCTCTGAACCTGTGTGAATTTTTTTAATAATAATTTAAAACTTGATTAATAATTTTAAAATTTTAACTTTTAGGTTAGTACCTTAGCACCTGCAAGAAGAGCAAATTATACGTTAATCACTCTATTTGTACAGACGGGATTCTTGAATGGTAAGTTGGATATTGAGCGAATCAATTTGTATGTTTTTTAGTCTTTCACTATATTGAGATTAGTATTTGTTGTTCGATTAATTGTTCTAAAAAAATCGTGCTTATCTAGGTTTGCAGAAGACGTAAATACACAAAAGTCGGTAGCATGGAACCGTACACATGGATTTTCACTCCCCAGGCATTAATAATTTCAAACGCCAAGGGAATTCGAATAAACCAATTTGCGTTTTGGGCCAATGTAAGATTTTCCCCTACATGATTTCATGGTTAATATTTTGGCATCATTATATACCTACACTTGGAATTTTATCATAGGTAAACTATTATCGCGTTATTGGCCGCATTGAAAAAATAAATGTTGAACACCTATGGATTGATTTATGCAATACATGCTATAACTGCTTCGTTTGCTCTGATATAAGAAATAACACCCCAGGCGTAGGGCCTAATACGTCAATTGAAGCATGATAATCCGGAAATCCGGGATCGTACCCAAGGGAATAATTTATACGGCTTTGCTGGATTTGTAGATGCAAGTAAGGGCTTTCGGCTTTTAGACAACCAACTTGGTTTTTCGTGCGAAGTGGAAATTAAAAGGGCTAAATCGAAACGCTAATAAACTAAGGTAAAAGACAGTTTAGGTCTAGGAATTATTAACACTCACAACCCAAGTTAAAATTACATTTCTCACCCTAATACACAATTTAGGATACACAATTAAGATTCCCGAATCGGAAAATAGAATGGCTCAATCACCAAGCTAGCTCTAAGATCTATTTAGCAAATGCCTCGTGTGTCAGAGCCCCAAGTATCATGTGTGGTAGGTAGGCGATGCTCCTACCTACACATCATCAAGGAGATTAACACCTTAGCGATTTGACAAATAAATCCGAACCCCACATCAATAATCGAATCCAAAGATTTAAACTTTATGGTAAAAAACACAATTTGCGCCATGAGGTGCTAATCACCCCATGACCTAACCTTGGTAAACTACTCACCCATATCTGAAGAGATAAGAGCAAGTGAAAATCTACTTCTCATAATGAAATAACAAAACTTGAAATAAATTAGAGATTAAGATAGATCGGGAGAACATAAACAACTTTAATTAAAGCGACAATATCAAAAACTAACAACTAAAGGCAGAAATTAAAATATTTAAAACTGAAAATGAAGAACACTCAAGAACAATTTGAATTGCAATGAATCTAATCCTAGATCTAAAAATTGTACTATTGAATCTATGCTACTTATTTGTACAAAATGATGTGACAAGCTTTTATACTCCGGGGATTCGCGCCTGGAATATTCCCAAGGTGCTCTGAAAATTCGCCCTTAAGCCCCTCGGCATCGATGGCAACCGCCTTAGAGTGCTCTGCTATTGGGGTCGGCATCGATGTAGCACAAGACATCCCATCGATGCCGAGATGGTTAAGGGACTGGACCACTAAGGGGCTCGGCATCGATGGACCTTCTTCCTTGACATCGATGCCGAGGTCAATAGCTCGATGCTTGGCCGTTATCCTCTGCCTTGGCTGCCTGCCTCTTGCTCGGGGAATTTTGCTTCTGCTCGGGCAATTCTGCTTCTGACATGCCTTAAGCCTCAAAAACTCCCCTGTTTGGCGATTTACCTATAAAACAGAACTAGAACACTCTACAAGCAAACAACGTTAACAATAACTAATTAGTAATTAAATTAAACTAAAACCAAACACTAGCGCACCCTTCATTACATTCTCAGGTGCTTATCAATAACCAAGTTGAAGATCAGTATGACTGGATTATGTGTAATCATTGTGGATGAGAAGATGTGTAGACTGTAACCAGGTAATCATTTTGTAATGCCCCGATATTTTAAACGAATATTGGCAGCATTAGTATTCATTTTGCAAAAAAAGTTTTCTTCATTTACCGAAAATCCATGACAAATTAATTACAATTTATTAAAAATAGAGGTTTAATTTTTACAACCGCTGAATAAATTAACTAAATCAAATACATTAAATCTGAGGATTTGAACCAACATCTTTAGAACGACTTTAATCTTGATACAAACTCCGTGGCATACTCAGTTTCTGCCCCTAGTATTCCTCCTGAGTCAAACTGTTCTACCTTGGATCCTACACCTTCTGGCAAATTGATCACCAAAACAACCAATTTACCAGGATACGAACGTATCCGTGACTGATAATTCACCAAGTAGAATAATCCTACCCATCAATCCCCTTACTTTATAGCTAGCAAGTAAGCAATAGAATATTGATGCGAAATATAAACAACAGAATAACACATAATAATCCGTTTCTTACTATCCTTTAGCCTGATGTGTGATATAAGATCTTTTCCCCAGTATCATTTCCTCCCCAACTGCTAGCCAATGTCCTGTCCCATGAGATCATTCCCTTTTGTTTGTCACAATTTCAATTCAACCACAAACAAATGGGTAGCTTATCATGCCATGACATGACTAGGGTTCACCTAAACATTCACCACTAGGCTCCTGTTAGCACCCATCGCAAAATCATACTCCCTTCGTCCCTAATTAATTGTCCACCTTTCTATTTTGGGTTGTCCCAAATTAATTGTCCACTTTCCAAAAATGGATGGGTAAGACTTGCCAAAATTCCTTTTTTGCCCTTATTTTTAAAATTGAACTAGTAGTACATACATTTCAAAAAATTCACATTAAATGCTTAAAGTCAACCAAAACAACACAGATTCCCAACTGATATTGCCGCCAAGTTTTTGAATTTAGTTGCACTAATTTTTTCAAACTCACAGAGATTTTAATTGAGGGGCATTTTTGGAAAACAAATACTTTTAGGGTATAATAATGTTGTCTACTTAAATAGTTGGATTCCCCGTAGTGGACAATTAATTGGGGACGGAGGGAGTATCTCAAAATCACCATTCGGCCCTTGTTAGCACCCATATCGAAGATCAGGCCCCTGTTAGCACCTGTCTCAAATCAAATCACTCGGCCCCTATTAGCACCCATAATAAAGACCAGGGCCCTGTTAGCACCTGTCTCAAATCACATCACGGGGCCCCTGTTAGCACCCATCTCAACACAATCACCATTCGACATCCACCTGTAGGCAACCTCTATTCCTGAAATTTTCCAATTTATTCTTTACCTAATAACATCTAGGTGATTTCTAGAGTATACCAACCCATGTAGCTAAGTCTGATCTAACACGTAAGTTCATGAATCGAACAATAATTAATAAGATGCGAAATATTGAAATAACAACATAATAATATCGAACAATAAATCACAAAGCATTTTATTAATGGACCGTTGCCCTTAATCTTGTATGGAAATAAATAGCAAGTTTTACAAAAGAAAAATAAGGCAATTATAATATTTGTTATAAAGTTGTGAAAACAATACAGTGAAATTGTTAGTAGAAAAAAAAACTTATTGTTACAATAAATATTTTATTTGATCATCATTATGATGCTAAGGTTCTATTTGTTTTATTTATTTATAGTGGCTCAAAAGTAAAAAGAATTGGTTTAATAATGAGTTTTTTATAACAAAAGAAAAGATTTAATGGTATACACTTAATTTAATAAATATTAGAATTTTGATAAATAGAATAAAATATTATGATAATAATCATGACCTTAATAGGAGTTCTAATGGTCTTACGCAACATGTTCGGGTATCAAAAAGTGGGTCCAAAGGGTTGCGGGATTATTTGAATAAAGATATTACTGAAAATTATTGAGAGTAAAATAATTAGATAATAAACAATCTAATACATAAATATGTTGAGGCTAACAAGATTTTATCTTAAGATTATAGAGAGTCTAAAAAAAATTATTCGGGCAATAATAACATGGGTTATAAGGTCGCAAAATTATTTTGATTGAAAACTTTGTAATATAAATAATAATTAGATAATTAAAAAAATAAAAATTAATGTTAACAAGATATCATCTTTGAGGTGCGAGGAGTCTAGTAAAATAGTTCGGATGTCAAAAACGTTGCTCAGAGGGTTGAAAAATGGTTTCGGAGTGATTTTTAATAAAACCGAACTAACCTTGCGGTGGGGGTCGCGGCTGCAAAGTCTGACTGGTCCAACATTGCGGTGAGAGCTTCCACCGCTAATTTTCCTTTGAACCTTGCTGCCGCAAGGTTGAATGTAGTTTTCGATTTTTTTTGTTTTCTTCCATGGTTTGATGCATAAGACCTCATGGGGCTATGGGTTAGGCTTAAAAACCCTCAAATATACTTAGAGAATGGATGGAAAGGACTATAATACCTTGAATTGCTCGAATTGATTCAAGAACCGAAACTTGGAATTTGAGGAAGGTGACTTCGGGTACATCTATGGGGGAACCTCGGAATCGAATTGGGGATTGTTTAGAGATGCTTGGGGTTGTAGGAGATATCTTGTGTTGTCAATTGAGGTTTCAGTGGGTCTAAGGGGTAAACCCACTTTTCTCTTTCTTACTTTCTCTCTCTAGGTCTCTATGGATTTGGAGCTTTCTCTTTCTAATTACTCCTACGATTTGCAGTGGTGGGAGGTGGAGAAGAGGTGTGTGGGTTCGTATGGCAGTGGGGTTGGGTATTTATAGGGAATTTTGAGAGGAAGAGATAATGGTGGTGGGATTCTACGGCGGTTAAGGGACGGAGTAGGGGTGTAGGGGTTGGGATAGGGTTTCAGGAGGAAGCAGGAGGTGTCATGGTGGGAGTGGTGGTCGAATTCTTAGAGGGTAAGAAAGAATTTGGTTGGTTAAGTTTTGGAGGAGAGAGATAGATAGACATGGCTTTTGGGGGTGGTAAGGAGGGAAGCAGGTGGGTGGTGGTCCAGTAGTGGTCGGGTGAGGTGGTGGCTGTTTTCTTGGTGAGGAAGAAAGACAGCTAGGAAGGTGGGAGGAAGGAAGGAGGGAGAGAGGAGAGAGAACTGGGAGAGGGAAGAGAGTGACGGAGAGAGAGAGAGAGAGAGAGAGAGAGAGAGAGAGAGAAGTATGTGTGTGTGCATGCATGCATGTGTATATGTATATGTATGTATAATTTAACTAAATGATATATTTACTAATATTAATTAAAATTATTTAAAAAATTAGGATCTTATTTTTACTTCCATGTTAATAAAATAGATCGTTTAAAAAAAATTGTCAAAAGCTTCGTAACGTTACAAAGTCGTCCTATTGTTACTACGACATAATAATAGTCAGTAAAAGAAAATTTGGAATAACAATATATATTTTTAATCGAAAAAATTAGGGTCGTTATACATTTTTATAATGAATACTACAACTTATATGTAACACATCTAAAACGGTTGAAATTCGCATTTATTGTAGGTATAATGTAAAGATGGTAGTGAAAGACTTCACTGGCTCAATAGAACTCTTGGTAAAGGATACGAAATTAGAATTCATCTTACAATGTGTCCCGTCATATCTGAAAAAATTAATGATAAAGGTAAATACTAGAAAGCTGTATATAAATCACACTGTAGAATTAAAATAATATAGTAATACCTTAATTTGTGATGTTCTGCCAGGATAATAGGGTGCAAATGCTCAAAGACTATATTTATCAATTTTATGAATGCCCATATATGTTTATTATTCCCGTTCCAAAATTTGGATGCCTTGACCATTGTGCTCATGTGGTGACTTTTGTATTAAAAATTGATTGGTCGGAAAAGTGTTGGCACATGTCAAAGATAGTAAACAATTAAAATTATTTTAGGGGTGATAAGTTGTCCTTTAGATTTCATTGCCGGGTCATATTTATTTACGATAAATTTAATAATTCTTAATCTTATTTATGTAGGAAAGTCGATGACTGACAAAGAGACAATGAGGTCATCGTGATAAGAGCTTTGTTAAGACATTGGAAAATTCATAATGACATTTTATTTGTTAGGTTAAGTTTCACAAAAATATATTTGGTTTGACAGTAGTTAATTTTTATTACGTGTGTTAGGTGATTTTATGGATTTTGGAAATTTGTGTAAAACTTGAATATTATTTGCACCTTGATTTGTCCTGCACATATACCAAAGTTTAGTTTGTTCCCACCCATTTTTTTCAACATGTCCTCCTTTTGCTTATTATTCGACCGGTAGCTTTAATTGTCTTCAAAATGTGTTGCTCTGTGCTTTCAGGCACAAGCATTCACTAGTCTTCTATATAATAAGGGAGAAAGATTTTTGAATCTTATGTTCTACATAAATCCTAACCATTAATTTGTCCCATAAATCTTACGGATCTTCTATCTCTCTCTCTCTCTCACACACACACACACACACACAACACACACAAACAGTAGTAATTGCACAATTGCTACTAATCAGATCTTACGTTCAAAATTGATCTCTCTCTCTCTCTCTCTCTCTCTCTCTCTCTCTCTCTCTCTCTCTCTCTCTCTCTTCTTCTTCTTCTTCTTCTTCTTCTTCTTCTTCTTCTTCTTCTTCTACGTTCCCTTTCCAGCTCTTCGCTCCTAAAATCGATACCCCTCCTCAACCTTGTGATTTTTTCAAGTATGAATACTCTCTCCAGATCAGAATTGGTCAAAAATTTAAGGGTAAATCAATGACTCCTCCTCCCCTCTATTTACACACACTCCCAATCGCAGTCAATTTGAAACCAGGTTGACTCCATTTTTTTCTCATTTTAAATGGCTATTTCGATTGCAAAGCTTCCACCATTGTCCAATCTATCACGAGATTGTTTAACATTGGGTCAAGGTTTGATTTTGTAATTTTATTTTGATTTCAGATTTATTTATACTGTAGTCTTATGTGATTTCCTCCCCCTCAAAAAAAAAAAGAAGTAGAAGACCAACCTTCCACATTATCAGTGCTATTTTTAAATTTTGAACGTTACAAAGAGAGAAACCAGATCAAATGTTTTTAAGTCTCTACCTTGGCTTCTATCCTATGGATACATTTTCATTTAACAGTTATTTTTAATGTTCTCTCATATAGGGTGGGATATAGACATACACGAAATTCACCCCATATAAGATGGAGTTAAAACAACTATTGTATCCCAAATTTTTTTGAAAAAGTAATTTTTTTTTAATCCAAAAAACAACCGGTGTTTGATTCTTCATTTAGATTGTGTTTAGAATGTGTTGCGTCATGTCTTCAAGCATGAGCATGTGTTACGCCGTACGTTCAAGTATAGGCATATACTAGTACATATATAATAAAAATATCCTTGTGTGGGTATACCCACCTTACACATCCTTTTGTCATCTTCCATTAAACCCTTAGATAAAATTCCACAAGCAAACTTGAACTCCAATTTTCCCAATTACACCTTCATTCAAAAGATCTTGAAATCATCATTCATCTCTTCACATCTACACACCTCCATAATGTCATTTTCAAAGAAACCAATGGAAATGCTCTCATGACCCGACTAAAATGGTAAGTATATTGTGTTCGTTGGAACAATCATCGATGTGACCTTTTTATGTGCCATGTATTACTCAAACTTTAATTATTGGTGTGTGTGTTTTTCTTGAACTTGAAATTTTAGTTTGAAATGGATGGATTAGGATACTACTACCACAAATGGCTTAGAACATTATTGTGTTTGGGTCTTTCAAAGAGGAGGAAGAAAATTTTGCTAAGTATCAATCTCCTTTAAACACGTGTCATGTGTGTGTGTGAGAGAGAGGGATTTGTCAACTCAGTTTGAAAATTGATCCTACAGTGGTGCTACAACCACACACACTTACACACATAAATACACAAACTCCGCTCCTATGTTGTGTGTGGGCTCCACTCTTCATGTGAGAGGAGTTTGTATATTTATGTGTGTAAGTGTGTGTGGTTATAAATTAACTAGGGTTTGCCCGTGCCTAAAGGCACGGCGCAACACATTTTGAATACAATTAAAATGAATTACAAAATTATTTACCAGTCCCTCCTACAAAGCTAATTTATACACTGAATATGAAACAGGATTAGACTTTTACTTTCTCATAATTAGTGCATTTCTTAGAGCATCAGTAGTGAAATAAGCAAATGTGAATAATCAAAACATGCCACATCAGATTTTGATTATCCATTTAGCGGTTGCTTAAGTTAGCAATTTTAAATCCCACATTGGTTATTTTTTGCCCATAATCAAAACCAATAGGCCCTCCAAATTTTTTCCATTCATTTCACGCATATTTTTTGAAAAAACAGTTTTTGAAGGGAAAAAAAGTTTATGTTAGAAACAGTTAAAATAAATAAATTTTTCAAAACAAAAAACAGTTTTTCAAAAAACACACTTTGTTCACTTAAAAACTGTAAATACAATTATGAGAAATTTTGAAAGAATTATATTTACACAAATAGTTTTGGAATTTTAAAAACTATAAATATAATTTTTTAAAAACAGATTTTGTGTAAAAAACAATTTTCAATAAAAGAGTTTTGAAATTTCAAAAACAGATTTTTGAAAAACACACTTTATTTACTTATATTTTTTAAAATTTTTGAAAAAATTATTTTTTGTAAAAAAAAAGTTTTTGAAAAAAACAGGAAAAAAAATCTGAAAGTTACAATTTTTTAAAATTATTTTTTGAAAACATTGTTGAGAGAGAGAGAGAGAGAGAGAGAGAGAGAGAGAGAGAGAGAGAATGGAAGAGAGAAGGTTTTTGTATAATGTTGGTGTACTTGATTGAAGATAAAATTTGGTTATTAACAAAATATTGCTAGCTTTGATTATTGAAGAGCCAAAATTTAATGAGTTGCTAAGAAGCTGCTAGGTTTGGTTTTTAAAATTTTTGAAAAAATTGTTTTTTGTAAAAAAAAAAAGTTTCTGAAAAAAATAGAACAAAAATCTGAAAGTTACAGTTTTTTAAAATTATTTTTTGAAAACATTGTTGAGAGAGAGAGAATGGAAGAGAGGATGTTTATGTGTAATGTTGGTGTACTTGATTGAAAGATAAAATTTGGTTATTGACAAAATATTGCTAGCTTTGATTATTAAAGAGTCAAAATTTGATGAGCTGTTAAGAAGTTGCTAGGTTTGATTATTTCAATGTAAGCACTTTTTTTATCCAATATTGCAAAATTTAACAATTTTTTGTTACGCTTATTCCACTACAGTGGATGCTCTTAGGTAACAGAATTTTTTTTTATATGTTTAGTCTTCTTCCATATTAGGAAAATATGTAAAACCTAAAAGGAATGTAGAATGAAGGGTGAAGATTTATGTAGATGAGATAAAGCTAGACCATTGAATTTATGTAGGACGGAGAATTCAAAAAATGAGCTAACTTATATTATCCTATCTTCATTCCCCAAACATTCTAGAATTTCGGAGCAAATATGGGAGACCGCAACGTGATCGACAACCAGCAATGTACCAAAAAAAAGGTTGTATAAGTTTTTGACAATGTGTGTACCAATTGTCTTTTTGTAAAGCAGCTCAATCAAACAGTTCGATATCCAATTAAATATGAATAATAAACGCAAAAATTGTCCGAAAGTGACCATATACATGTTCAATTGAATCAATTTCATACATTCGTCAAAAGAGATTGTCAAATCAAATCAACTAGTTTAGAATTATAAAATAGAACAAACTATGAGCGTTTAGATGCGTGTTACCAAACTATAGCCAATGGCTTAACAATGTACCAAAGAAAAGGTATAAGTTTTCGACAATTTATAATTAGGCTCCGTTCCAGAACACCTTCTTAAAAAATAAGTACTTATTTCACATTTTCAAACTCAAAAATAATGTAAATGAAAAATAATTTTTTGATTTTTTTTGCACCGTATAAAAGATCTTGATGAGATCTATCAAACTAGATCCATATTGATAGAAAAATTATTTGTATAAACACATTATTTTTGAGTTTGAAATTGCCTTCTTAAAAAATAAGTACTTATATAGAGTACCGGAACGGAGCCTTAAGGGGCCATTCTAAAATGTGAATAAGAACTTATTTTTTGTTCAATAATAAGACTTGTTTCACAAAAATAAGAAGAAGGTACTTATTTTTTCAGAATTTATATAGGTACCAATGGGTGTCAGGGTGGGAAATCGTACCGACAGCCGCGTCGGGCAGTCTCTGGCCACTGGACGGCCGATCCGAGCCATCCAAAAATTTTATAAATAAAAAAAATCGAGGGGGTCAAAAGGGGAATCAACGGCATCTGAGGTGTGTAGGATGCTTGATCCGAACATCCATTTTTCGTGTATATGATTTCACACAAAAAAGGAGTGCTCGGATGAAGCACCCTACACACCTCGGATGCCGTTGATTCCCGCAAAGGCCCCCTCGGTTTTTTTTTTATAGAATTTTTGAACAGCTCAGATCGGCCGTCCGGTGGCCGGAGACGGCCCGGCGCAGCCATCAGTACGATTTCCCTCCTCGGCGCCCATTACTCATAGCACAACTCCTTATTTTTTAAGAAGGCAATTTTAAGCTCAAAAATCATGTGCTTAGGCAAATAATTTTCTTATCAATATGGATCGGATCTTGCTTGATAGATCTCATTGAAATCTTTAATATGGTGGAAAAAAAATTGAATTTTAATTTCATTTACATTATTTTTGAGTTTGAAAATGTGAAATAAATTTTTATTTGGGTTTTTGTGGAATGACCCTTCTTATTTTTCTTTTAGAAATTCCAAAATAAGTACTTATTTTTTAAGAAGGTTTCTTAAACGGAACCTAACAATTGTCTTTCTGGAAAGCAGCGCAATTAAACAGTTCAGTAACCAATTAAGTAGCCAATTAAATAAGAATGAAAAACTCATTCGATTTACTTTAGATGAAAAAAACGCATGCTCTTATCTATAAAATATACCAATAACTTCTGAAATCATATCAAATAATATGCGATCAACTTGATTTTTGGCATTTTTTGTACTTTCCCAATGAGAGTTGGAGAAAAATGAACAGTCAAAATACCTTCTTCTTCTTTTTATCCTTACTTTTGATGAATGAAATATCTAATAGTAGTTGGCATTTAGACCATCCATTTTCACATGCTTTCGATGTGAGATAAGAACAACTCAAGTTTATTTTCCAATTCATCTCGACGGTTAATTCAAAAATTTATGACAAAAAGTTCAAAAAACAAAAAAGAAAAAGAAAAAATTGTTTCTAGACAAAAAAATTTGCAAGAACGGAGCCTTACTTTCGCCGAGAAAAGAAGGAAAAAGAAAAGAAATAAAGACGCCGTAACGTGAATCGATGACACCGCGTATATATAAACACAAAAACCCTAACCGGCTCAAACGACAACACTCCAACCACACTCAAATCTCCACCAACTACCTTCAAAAGAGGAAAAATCAAAACCTTGAGAATTTCAATTCAATATCTTCTCCCCCAAGCATATCAACCCACCGCTTCAACCTAGGGTTTCGCCGCCCCTTTATATTCCCCCAACACACAACGGTAAAAACCCACGCATAAATCACCCTATATTTACTCCTCCATCCATATCACTTTCCCAACGCCTAGGGTTTTTGCCCATCGAATCGATAAAAGTTATTAGGGTCTTAGACATCGCACAGTGTGAAAAATGGCTGGAGGTGGCGCAGCAGCTGCGAGGGCGGCCCCCGGCGCCCGCGGTGGCGTTCGCATCGTCGTCGCAGGCGATAGGGGCACCGGAAAATCGAGCCTGATTGTTACTGCGGCGGCCGATACGTTCCCGATAAATGTCCCCCCGTTGTTGCCGCCGACGAGGCTGCCCGATGATTTGTACCCTGATCGTGTCCCCGTCACGATTATCGATACGTCTTCCAGGTCTCTCTCTCCCCCTCCCTCCCTATCTATCTATCTATCTATATACAAACATATGTCTGTCTGGCTCTCTTTGTTCGACTGTTTTCACTCTTGCAATCACCTTTTTGCTTGAGCAAGCCTGGGGCAAGCGAACTTCGTTGTGCATACCTAGGTCACATAATGAGCGTGCGTTGTGGCGCGAGTCCAGAGCGAGGATTGAGAGTGGGATGGAGGGTACTACTAAAGGATTATGTTTCTAAGGTGCACAATAGAAATGGATGTTTTGCGTAGCTGAAATTCAGGTAAAATCAGGTAATTAGAAAGCATCAATTAAAGAAATATCAAAAGTTTTTATTTTTTTTGAGGTGTTTTTGGCTCATAACCGAAGTTTGGCCCTTGGTCTGAGATAGGTAAAAGAATCTACTGGTTGTAAGTCGCAGTATGTGTTTGTTTTGGGTCTGGTTGATTATTTGTATTTTTGTTGTCTGGTTGATCCTATCTTACCTGGGAATGCTACTACCCTAGCGAATTGCGTACCATTACGAACGTCCCGAAACATGGTACACCTCCGTTCCAAAATCCCCAAAAAATTTAACTTATTAATGTAAAAATCTAGAGAAAATGGCATAATTTGGTCATTATGTTCCTAGAAATGTATTTTGCAGGAATAATTGGGAAAATGATACTTGATTTTACTAAATGTTTTTATGCCTTAGGAAGGGTAACTTTTGATTTTATCTATGGAAGCCTACACCTAGCGTTCCACAATTTAGACTTGTGGCGTACCACATCCCCGTTCCCGTTTCTCGTACTGGTACGATATGCTTTCCAGGTAACCTAGGGTTGATCTTCTTTAGAATAATTTCAGCAACCCTTGAGCTCAAATATTAATGCGTGTGTGATGTTCTTGGATTCAGTATGGAGAATAGAGGTAGACTGGCCGAAGAACTTAAACGGGCTGATGCAGTCGTGCTGACTTATGCGTGTGATCAGCCTGCCACACTTGACCGGTTGAGTACTTTTTGGCTTCCCGAACTTCGTCGATTGGAGGTTTGTGCGTTAAGGTTTAGTTAGCTGATTACAATGAACAGGCCTCGTTTTTGTCTTATGTGATTCGTCTTTCACTCTTTCTATCTTTTTCGGGTTGGCTATGATTAAGCGGTGAAAATAACTGAGCAGGTAAAGGTGCCGGTTATAGTAGTGGGTTGCAAGCTGGATTTGAGGGATGACGAACATCCATTGAGTTTGGAGCAGGTTATGTCACCAATAATGCAACAGTTTCGGGAGATTGAAACTTGTATTGAGTGTTCAGCCTTTAAACAAATTCAGGTACTGCTGGTTGTGATATGTGTGGTATGTTTGGAATTAATATGCTTGTCTCTTATAAAATATCTGGTATGGTTTTGGTTCCGTTCACGTAATCTTCTCTCTTTTGCATTGTTGGAGACATGGGTCTTGCAGGTGCACGACCATGCCCGTCTGAGATTCTCTATGTATTGGAAATAGTGAAGCGTTTATTTGGGTCTTCCTGAGATATATAGTATTTGCATTTGTGGATCTGCATATTCAGAATCTGCTAATTATACTCATTTCAAGCTTTTATGACAATGCTTTGTACAATTCATTGTTATGCACCATCCAAATAGTTTTTACGATGGCTGGTGATTAATATTTTTGAAAGAATCTGTGGTGGTATCATCTATGTTCTGCTCATCATATCTTAGAATGTTGGCATTTCTCTATTTTCAGGTCCCTGAAGTTTTCTACTATGCTCAAAAAGCTGTACTTCATCCAACGGCTCCACTATTTGATCAGGAAGCACAAACTCTAAAGCCTCGGTGTGTGAGGGCATTAAAACGGATATTTATTCTTTGTGACCACGATAGGGATGGTGCACTCAGTGATGCAGAGTTGAATGATTTTCAGGTCCTTATTCTTTTTCATGTGGGGGTGAAGATATGTGAATGCGTTGAACTTATGTGCACGTATGGGATGTATAGATATTACCGTCGAAGTTTGTTCACTTTTGGGACCCTTTTATGACTTTTAATAAGGAGAATCTTTAATTTTAGCGCGTTACTAGATTTTGAGAATGACTTTATAATGATTGTAAACAGGTCAAATGTTTCAATGCTCCGTTACAACCTTCTGAAATAGTGGGTGTTAAGCGGGTTGTGCAAGAAAAACTACCTGAAGGTGTCAATGACCGTGGACTTACTTTGACGGGGTTCCTCTTTCTCCATGCACTATTCATAGAGAAAGGCCGTCTTGAAACAACATGGACTGTCCTAAGGAAATTTGGATACAACAATGATATCAGACTAAGTGATGATCAGCTTCCACCTCCAATTAAGCGAGCACCTGATCAGGTAACTTCTCCTGGATTTAACTTTCATTTATGTATTTGCTTGTCAAATATTATTATGCTGCTATAGTTCTGTTAACTTCCAGAAGCTTTTTGTAGTTATTTATTCGAAGTGAATGGGAAATTGATAAACATGGGATTTAGAAGTTTTAAGCGTTGAATCGACAATATCTATGCAGTTGTGTCTTGTTCTTATTGAATATGGGATGCCTATATCTGTGTAACAAGGGTTACTAGATTATCAAGTGTTTGCTATTTTTATGAATTTTCACCTTAAATACTTTTACTTTGTAACACACCCAAAAGGTGGGACCATGGTTTCAAATTGTCTATGTTTTGGTTCTTTTTCTTTCCTCTTCCACCTGTTTAAATGTTACTTAGATTGGAGTATAGCTTTAGACATGCGTATTTGTCAACAAATCGAACTCGTCTAGACTTATTATATAACATGAGGACTCGGCTTGCAAGTTCCCAGAAATTGAATGTGGCTAAAAGGATACTGCATGGAGGAAGACAACCCTATTTCTCTACAGGTTGGACTAAATAAGGAAAGAAAATAATGTTGTTGGCTTAAAAGCTAGTACGTGTTAATGTGCTTAACCCAACATCTGAGTCCACCCCATTGGGGCTTTAACCTAGTGTTTCCAGTTTAGTCCCTTCCAATAGCTGAGGTGGGTAGACTCAAATCTGATCTGGTGCCAGCTAAACCCATAATTCTCTGTCACTCCCTTCTCCCACTCTATCTTGGAGTACTCCAATGAATATCTCTCTCCCTCTAATGTGTTCTCTTTTCATCTCTCATCTCTCTCTCTCTCTCTCTCTCTCTCTCTCTCTCTCGCTTATCGTCTCTCGACCTCCCGTTACTCTCTCGGGATCTTGATCTCAATCCCTAACCTGAGTTATGAAACCCAAACTCTCTAGGTTTCAGATTCTGTCTCAAAAAAACCCATATAGTGGTTTTACATCTGTCGCTAAACCAAGTATATTCTAGATTTAGTCGTATCTTTCGATGCCTATGTAAACATTATTAATGCAGCTAAGAATATCAGCTCAGAAACTAGCCAACCTAATTAACAACCTGCTGATATTTAAGGTGCTTGCATATATACAACTAATACAAGCGTTGTCCTTAACATTTCTAGACCCTTGTCTAGTGACAAGATCCATACCTCTGAGCTGTATTACTAATCTAGCCAACAAAAGACTAACATAGAAAATAACACACGACAGGTATTTTGGCGTTTCTGAGGGGTGTTGGTGTCTGACATCTCTTGGACTCTTCTACAACAACTAAATTGTAGTTTCTATGCTTCATAGAACTCGGCTGTCATTCTAGGCATTGCAAGAAGCATTGAATTCAACACACATGGTATTATCATATTACCTCTTGTCTCTAGCTAAAGTTCAGCTTGCATCTTCAAAAACTAGTTGTTTGCCCACGTGTAGCATAGTGGAAATAGATTTACTGAGCAAAGGACAAAAATTTTAGTACAAAATAAACTTATAATGACCAATGACAATTACTAAGGAAGAAAATGATTTAGTTCTTACTCTGTTGGATTCCATTTATTTGTTCATTGAACATTGTAGCATCTCCGACGGTGATAGAATACAAGGAAGAAAACGATTTGAGTTCGTACTCTGCTTCTCTTATCCTTCATTCAAACTTCCATTGATAAAGCTGGTGTCTTGACTTAGAGATACGACATCCCTTGACTTTGTCCATCATCATCACTAGTCATTTCCATCATTGTCATAATCAAGATTAATGAGCTCTGTAGTTGACTTACTGCATACCCTAATGTTGGATCTCCAGCATCATATTTTATCTTTGTTTGATCGTCCAGCATCATATTTTATTATGTCCACCATTGTAAGAATCATCATTATCTCATGTTTCCACATCATAAATAAGAGAAATTTGGCTTTCAATAGCTTTTATTTTTTCCTCCAGTCAATTTCATTATGGGCAGCACACCCGTGAATCTCCTCCCTCACTTCTGGTAGTTCCTTCAGGTTTGGAAAGAGCGATGGATTTTGTTTTGATCTCTGTCGATTTCATGCGCTTTCACTTAGATCTGACCAGACTTTGGCATAGATGTATAGAGTTAGGTTCTTCTTCTTCTTCTTCATATGAACATGGGGAAATGGATCTTGTACAAGCCTTGCTGTTGAGAGGCTTATTTTTGAAGCTTTTGAACTGAAGGGCATTTTCAACAGAAACAACTTTTTATTAGGACACCGTTGAACTTTGACTGTGTAATATCATTTGTATTTTGCTGTTGGATGAGTGCAAAGCAGAAGAAATAGAGAGGAACTAAGAATGGAGGATAAGGATAGGAAATGAAACAGAAAGTATTTAATGCAGTCCAAACTTCCTTCCTCTGATATATCATACGACCTGCACACAAGGTCTAATGGACGTTCCATTTGCTGCACAGTATGTGCAAGAGCATCCACATACCTGGATGAAACATGGGATCTGGGACTAGCCCACTACCCTATTGATGGCTTCATTGTGTCGTGGCAAAGTTGCCGCCACATGCAGAAGGGTTCCAGTGCACACAGCAAATGGAAGAGTGGCTTGGTCGCATTGTCAGTGTTTGTCATTGCTAAAATATTAGGTAGGAGAAAAAAGCACTTGCTAGATAGGGTAAGAAAGGCAAGTGACATGCCGAAAAATACTCAGACAAGACAAGATACTTGGACCCTTGATGTACCTGACTCTTTGTCCATTGCAAGTCTAAAGTTGGAAGTGGCAAGGGTTGATTGCTATCCTTACCCCTGAAGGATGATTATGTAGCTTGAATTTTCTTGTCTGTCATATTTCAAATGTATCGCTTGACTAGTTTCAGATGTAATATAGGTCTGTGCGCTCTCTTCTGCATTTTCTACTCTTTGTATACTGTTCTTCTCAAAGTTGTATTCCTGGTCATTATTTGCAGAGTGTAGAGCTGACAAGTGAAGCTTTGGATTTTCTCAGGGGAATCTTTCTCTTGTTCGACATCGATGGCGTATGTTCCTAATTTATTTAAAGATATTGGAGTGTATTTGTCAATTATGGATTTGACATGATATGACAGCATTATATAATTTGACATGCTATGATAATCGTTTTAAGTTGTTTATAGTATGCGGTGAATAGAAGTTTTTAGTTTTATTTTTCTTGTGGCTGTAATTTTGAGTTGGTGATGTTATGTTTGAATTGTGCACTAAAGAAATCTTTGTTTTGAAAGTCCTTAACATTGACAGAGACAATCATTCTGCCGTTTCTTATAGCGCGACTTTATTATATCCATAACAACACAAATATCGATAAGGAATCATGTGCATGGTAAAGAGAAGGGTGGCTAATATAGAACTCTTCATGTAGCCAGCATGGTACTTTGTTTTACAGTGTCTAGGGTCAAATTGCATGTTGTTTTAACTTTCTTTGGATTTGTTCTTAAACAACACGGATACGGATCCGGGGACATGAGAAGCATTGTGACACATTGCGGGCACTCTAAGAAGATAATTTTATAGTTCAGTAAACGACACAACAAGAAGTATATGTGAGGGTTTTTTTCATTCTACTTTGTTAGGTTGCAAATACTCTTCTGGATTGCTTTAAAATTACGAGAAATAAGAAGAGCAAGGACAAAGCCAAACTTTGGTGGCGTTCACATGCTAACAAGTACACTGCAAGCCAAACATTGGCTCAGTTTTTTAATTATATATATATATTTTCTATGTGGAGGAAGTACAAAATTTTAAATTTTTAATAACCCACAAACTGTATGGAATGGACACATATCTTTTGTTTATTGGATCCCTACAAAATAAGAACTCCAATAAAGCAAGAATCCTCTACCGGTTAAACTAACTCTCTTAGTTACTTAGGTTTTGCCCAATTACACACACACACACATATGTATATGTAATTATGTATATTTACACGGCACTTCTAGTGAGGGATTCCGCATGCAAAGCGTGCGGACTTCTAATCTCGGCTGAGATTAGAAGTCCACACGTTGTTAACGTGTGGGATCCCTCATAGGGACTCTGTATAATATATATAGACACACATATATGTACCACATTGTATATGGATGGAAACTAGAGCTTCCTCAAACTTTTGGTTTTTAATGTGGAATATACTCGACATCCTAACTGATTGAATCTCCTCATAAGAGATTTCTAACCTAGCCTGAGTTGCCTTTTCTTAGCCAAGTTATAGTGGCAATTATATATTACTGCTTTCAGTGCAAATTGTAATTTTGTAACGTTAAGATGAAATAGCATTTTAGACTTTTTAGTTAATTTATATCCAGAACAATTGTTGACTCGTAAATATCATGAGGCAATAATTTAAAATTTGTCGAGTTTTGCATGGGTGAGTTTCTAGATTCTATAATGAAAGATTCACTATTCTAACTTCTAAAAAATTTGATGATCGGGCTTTGCAGGATGGAGCCCTTAATCCAGCTGAGCTTGAAGATCTTTTTTCGACCGCACCAGAAAGGTCTAGTGTCCTTTGTTTCCTTCATACCTACATACCTGTGTATGACATTGTATATACTGACATTTGTGCATTCTAGCGTTCATTACTGTGGCGTGTAGTAAAGTTGCTGGTGTAGAACTTTTAGTTGAGCGGTTGAGCCGTAAACCCAGCAAAACCACTGTTGTATCAAATTACTTTTTCACCTATAATCAGCTTGTGTTCTTTCTAGTTTTGTTTTACATTAAGTCCTTCAACTCACATGTTTCCGTGAAATATATGTTTAAAAACCAGATGAAAAATCTAGAGAGTAAGCATTTAGTTATTTCTAGTGACTACAATGAGGCAGTGTAACTGAGACAGAGATTTATTGAATAACATCAACCTGTATGACAGTGTTGAGCTTGACTACAATAACTCCCTGATTCTGCAATTGTTCAACCTTTTGGATGGTTTAGTAGTTAGATCTCAAATCTCTTCTTTCCACTTTCTTATGGCTTATCTAGCAAGTAACTTTTTGGAAGGGTCTGTGGTCTTTGTGTAATAGTTGTTACCTATTTTAGGTCATTTTTGTTCTGCTTATTTTATGGCTTTCATTTCTATAGTATGTTTTCTGCAATCCTTGAATGCTTTGTTTCATTGACTAACTGTTGGGTTCCCGGTTAATGTGTTGCATTTACTTCCCGTATTGTTAAATTGATGTCCACATTGAAAAGTCAGTTGTATGTTCTAGATAGTAATGAAAAGGTATAACTGTTTTTTTTAATATGGGTGCCATTCTCATGATTTCGGGACGTGTGCTAGTCAATTTGGTTTTCGGTTCAGTCCAATATCCTCCTCGGTCAGAGAAAATAAGAAAACAGGGGGGAGGAGGGAATGACTCTTGTTGTTCTGTAAAAAGACAATTATGACCAGTTAGTATTCGGTTACGGTTATTTTTATGACTTTCAATGTCATTGTGAATGAGATTTGGACCGCAATTGAGCACTATATGTCTTTTTTTTTAGGTTATAATGAAGTTCTCCAATGTAATTGTTTAAGATTGCTTTTTTTGTTTTTTGGGTATATGTTTAAGATTACTTTTGTTTACTATTTACTATTTTTTTTAAGCAAGTGCCATGCTTTGTTAGTGATATAGTTTCCATTGCTATCATCTCCTCAAATTTCAGCCCTTGGGATGGAGCTCCATATAAGGATGCAGCAGAGAAAACTGCCTTGGGAGGGCTAGCACTTGATGGGTTTTTGTCGGAGGTCTGTGTGTTTCAAACTCATTCTTTCCTGGGAGTAAGCATATGATATGGTTAAATTGAAGATGTGTCGTTGCATAAAGAGTTTCTCATATTCACTTATAATTTAAGAAATCAGACTGTTTGGCTATTTGCCAAGGACAAACTTTTCTACTCCTTAGATATATCAATGGTTTACGTATCAGTTGTATTGTTCTTTTCTTAGCTCTTCAAACATTGTCACTGACTTGAGCCTGAGTCAAAGACCAAAAGGCTGTCAAGCACAGAATAGACGGTCTGATTACAAAGCTCTTCTCTGGTTGTTTACATCCCTGGACTTGCTCAATTTATGTTCTCTCTTATACGGAATTGAGGACTTGTACTCTCTCTATTTATTGTTAAACCATGCATTTGAATTCTTGCTGTGATATGTTACTTTCAGTTCTTTGATATCAAGTGGATATCAGAACTGAAAATGACCTCTTTTTGCATTGTTGGTGTGCATGCATTTTATTCGACATGCACCCACAGGCTACACTAGTGTAAACGTTTTGATCTTTCCTGACAAGTTTATGGTGTTGCAGTGGGCCCTTATGACACTTCTAGACCCAGTTCGGAGTATTGAGAATCTGATATACTGTGGGTATGCTGGTGATCCGTCTTCTGCTATTCGTATCACAAGGAGAAGACGTTTGGATCGCAAAAAGCAACGTTCAGAAAGAAATGTTTTCCAGTGTTTTGTGTTTGGGCCGAAAAAGGCAGGAAAGTCAGCATTGCTGAATTCTTTTATTGGAAGGTGTTTCTTCTGAATCCATCTCTCATGCTTTTTCTCCTTGGAATTTTTAGATTAGATGACACTTCATCATCTAAGTTTTATGTTCGTGTCCCAAGTGTAGGCCTTTCGCTGATATGGCTTCAACCTCTGAAGAGCGCTATGCAGTCAATGCTGTTGATCTACCTGGTGTAAGTGCTGTTACATTGTTCCTACTTAATGTGTTGGATCAGCTCATTCCATTGAACAAGGAAAAAAAACGCTGGCCTTAGATAATTCATCTGTACTCTCGGTTGAGGCGGTTAAGCAAGGGACATTTTCACTTTTTCAACTAAGTACATATTGCATTATTTCTAGCACTTCTGAGAGTTAATTATAGGGTGTATATGTATGTGTCAAGGTCCCAAACAGTGATGAATAGGAGCCATGCAAGAAGAACTACAACAATTTGTGAGAAATGAAGTTTGGTACCTTGAACCTAGACCTACACACACAAATGTCATAGGCACTAAGTGGATTTTCAAAAATAAAAGAGATGATAGTGGGATTGTGGATAGAAACAAAATGAGGCTAGTAGCTCAGGGTTACATGCAAATAGAGGAGGTAGATTTTGATGAGACTTTCGTGCCCGTAGCTAGGCTTGAGTCTATTAGGTTACTTTTGTACACGCTGCCTGTACTAGCTTCTGTCATGTTTTTTTGTTGACATATAGAGTGTTTTTTTCCGAACTTCTATTTGTTTTAAAAGGTTACCTGACAACCTTGCATGACTTTTTTCCCCAAGGATAACAGTCCAAGATACGCCAGAATTGGATCGAAGTGGAGACCTAGAATTGGATGACAACCAGGAGATGTTAAACGGGACAGGGTCTTAATAAACTTAATATGAACCAATAAACGTTACTAAAGTTTCGTGAACATCAGTCCAGTACTAGACATAAAGTGAGTCTACTAAGGATGTAAAAATCTATGTCTCACAAACTGGATATTAGTAGTATTTTCGAACCTGGAATAACAGGGTTAAATGCTTGAGGATTCAACGCCTGTCCCAATTATGCCTCGTCATATTAATCTCTCTCAGTGTCTCAGTGCATTTGGATGGTTTTTGTTATAATCTTATTTAAATGACAACTACAAGTACAGAACATATAACAAGAGCATGAAGGAGATGCTACCCTCATACAGAATGAGATTCTAGACCATATTTTAGCCTAAATAAGGGCCACATGCATAAAAGGGCCCATTCGCATTATCGAGGACATCTAGTCATTTGATCGAAGAGCGGCAAGAGCCTAAGATCATTAATTTGTTTATTCTCTCCTTTTGGTTCCCTAGGGTAATCTTTTTTCTCTGGTCTCGTTCCTCTCTCTCTCTCAATTGCAATTCCAGGTCAATTGCTGGGTTACTGTTCATCTTTTTTGCATTTCTTTGCTTCTTTTTTTATGGGTTTTTTTTTCATTTTATGTCCTTTTCTGTCATGGCCCGATTTTTCTTTAACTGATTATATCAATTTTAGATGTACTTGGCTCTAATCTATGTGCAAGCCAAGATTATAAGTACCAATGGAAACAACATACATTGTCCGCCAAAGAAAAAGAATCTTACACAGCCTCCTCCTTTTTTTTTAACACAACCAGTTAAGAACCAGCCATGAACACAAGTTTATTAAAAATCTCAAGAAAATGTCGAACCTGCCATTTTATCAAAAATCCTTCACTGTTGTGCTAACTTAAAAAATTCGTAAGATTAAACTCACCAGACTTCATGCAATGCAATTGAAACATTGTTTGACAAATCACCATGATAGAACAACAGAACAAAAAGGCACACCACACACCCCCCCCCCCCCCCCCCCCCCCCCCGCTTTTTTTTCTCCATTGACGTATCTGCTCAACCACAATTAAAAAATAGCACCATAATCCACTTCCAACTCCCACAAAAATTCCATTAGTTATCAATGTGCCTCAACATGACATAAATTCTTATCAACTTCAACTACCAATATACGAGGAGTTCTTTTTGTTCGCCCAAAAGACATAGCAAAATATTTCTAGAGTAAATTCTCACGTTATCGTTATCATTATCCTTACGGCACACTTGATCAAGTCAAAAATATACAAGTATTCAAAATGGTGACTCCAAGGACTATACTAAAAAATAAGTCCTACAACTACAACAAGAATAAAATAAAAGTGAGCCCAACCACCGTCTTCATCAAAGCTTGCTCTTGTCCTTCAAACCTATAAGGTAGGGGTGAGCACAACTGCTCACGAATAATCTACTAGAAACTAAAAGATGCAAGTTACATGTTTAAAATATGAATGTTTGTACCCTTGTACCCCTTTCTACTGAACTTGAAATTCTACCTTCTCGACACAATACATAATGAATATAAACCATTTCTGAAAAAAATGAAACCAAAATCCTTCAAACATAAAACAAGTTAAATTATTAACTCCATTAGGAGAAAATAAGAGTACATAAGACTGAGGTCCAAGTTATCAAAGTTGTGTACCAATCTTAGGCGACTCCCTAAATCATCCAAATTTATGGGCTACTAACCCAAAGGCGTATGGAATACTAACCCAAATTTATCCACGCAACGGATAAATTCATTATCCATATGTTTCCGGCTACACAAGTATAAAATAGCCAAATCGGACTCCAATACATTGGCTCACTAGCCCAAATAACAAGTATCAATTCCAAATCATCCAAACCCAACACGTAAGTAGTATCAACTCTAAATTTCTGAACTTTTACTTAAACGAAATCAAGAAAATGCAAACATCGAAATTCAAGTTTCTTAGGCTTCCGTATACCTCATCATTTTCCCTTATTCAATGCAACCCTTCCACTACTTACCGTATATACTACAATTAATACTTAAAAAAAGAAAAATGAAAAAAAAGATGTGCTCTTCACAAGATACCAACAACTCATCAATGTACCCAAAATATTGCTTTCAAGTGAACTAGTATCCATTATCAACCAAATAACCATAACCAACATTAGGAACCATAATTACCCTTGAACATAATATTCCTACTACAACCAAACAAACATTAATTCCATCAATTTCTACCTACAAGTAAACTATCCAGTGTACACAATATCACACAAATTAGGGCTTGTTCATAGATCATATGCTTGAACACTAAACAACACCTCTCTCTCTCTCTCTCTCTCTCTCTCTCTCTCTCTCTCTCTTTATACATTGTAATTTGATTTTAAAGAGACTTGTAGAAAACCTTATCTCAAGATAAGAAAACCCCCAAATTGCATGGAACCCTGAATTTGTGCAATTGGGATTTTGCTCGGATCAAAACGTAGCCCTCCTCACGTAGATCGATCTTCCTTCTTGCACTTCTCCAAGATTCTCATGTCTTGGCCTTAGGTTTTGGAGAAGAAGAATGAGGGTTTGTGTATTTGGGTGAGATAGAGGGAGAGAGAGAAGACGCAGGAACTAGCTATTGCTCCAATCTTCTAACATGTTACAAGTTATTACACAAGGGTCCTAAAGCTACCAAATAAAAATGTAAATCTTTAAAGGTTTATAACGATCCCATACGGCGATACCCGATCCATGGCACACAAATTCGAGCTTGAAGTTAGCTCACCCCAATTATTTTCTAAGTAAGAGGGTTGTTGATCCAGTTTAACGTAGTTATCAACTTTGCTCTTATCTGTAGCGACATCAGTTAAGTCTCCAAGTTTAAACCTGAAGTACCATTCTCTCTTTCAAAGTTAGCAATACTAAGCCTATAACTGAAATGGCACGAAATGTACTCTTATCAATTCTAAATGGTATACGCAATGCTGCTTTTATCAACTAAGTGCAATGTCACTTTTCCTTCTCCTTCTGCCTATTTTGTGATGTTATGTTTGATTGGTCCACTCTGAGATGTGTTTCTTGTAATTACTATTAGGTTCTAGTCAGTTTTAGCCCATCAAGAATATGTTTTCTTGTGTTGACAGGGAACTAAGAAAACTCTTATATTGCGAGAGATACCAGAAGATGGAGTTCCAAAGTTGCTGTACACAAAGGATTCTTTGGCAGCGTGTGATATAGCTGTATTTGTTCACGACAGGTAGCTAAAATACCATTGTTTTTCTCAGGGTCAGTGTGTCATTACACAACGGTCTCTCTAAGGAATAATAATCTTGAGGGATTCCAAATTTCTTTATATTAACCATCCATATCATTTCATTAGCACTTATCAAAATAAAAATCATTTCATTAGCAGAAAAGTTCCTAAGTTTTATTCAGGATTCTAAGACATGTGCATGCATACCCTATTTAATGAAACTAACTTTTCCCATGGATAACGTGTGTTGTATCCACTTCTGGTTGTACAAAAAGCTCCGAATTCCTCTTTTGCTATATGTATCAATGTTACAAATAGCAATTATTTGGTAAGTTTCTAATGTTCAGAACATCAGAGGTAGTTCTGTTAAACACTATATAAGTTTCTAATGTTCAGAACATCAGAGGTAGTTCTGTTAAACACTATGACCTTGTTCATTTGGGGGACTCAAATCCCCTGAGCACGGTCTCCAATAAGTTTTCTCTATCTATCTCTCTCCATTCATTACTCTCAAAAACCTCCCTCAAAACCCCAAACGAACAAGGCCTATGAGTCTACGACTGTGCTGGTTTCTCAAATATGATCAGTGACTAGAAATTAAATTATTTTATGTTAATTACATGAGGGTCAAGTGATTTCTTTCCCCTTGTTATTTGGTAGTTGGGACGTAGATCCAATGAGAACTTCGAGCATGGCAAATAACAATTGAATCTTTTTTTTGTTTAAGTTTGGCAGTTTAGATTTACAGCTCACTTTTGTATCTTGTTTTGTCTTTTCCATGACATTTGAGAATTGGAAGTACGTGATTTTGAGACATCTGAAGTTTCCAGATTGAAACTGGTCATGCTAATTTTATAGGAGATGTATGCATGTTAAGTTAACTATTTTTTGAACATCACGTTCTCATCATTGCTGGCCAGTGAAAACAAGTGTTCCCTCGTATGCGGTGCCAGCACTATTTTCTCCATTTCCTTCTTTTTCACTTTGGTTTGATCAAAAGCCCCTTTCATGTGCAAAACACATTCTAGCATGTCGTTCACATCTGGTATGTGCAAAAAAGAAATGAATCTTGTCCTAAAAGAAATGAATCTTGTCCATGAACCGTCTTTCTGAATTTTTTCGGCCACGTCCGATGCTTCCACGTATGTCACTACCAGGACTCCCTCAAGGATGCCTCAATGTGTTACTCCCTATTCTCACTCTCACATATGCACAAATACGCTAAGTCATGGGTGGCTGCTAGCAGTAGATAATCGAGGTCTGTTTTATTTATTCACATCACGGGGTACTCTTCATCTATACTAATTTGAAAAGATGTCTCCAATTCTTTGTGCTTTATCAACTCTTGTAATGGTGAACTATTTAATACCCGTTTGGGTTTTGTCGAGGGGAAGAATTACCTCTGTGGGACTTTCTTTAATTTGGTGTCCGTTGAAGTGGGGTTTTTGGTTAATCTCATTATTGAATCACTTTGTAAATTTTTGCTGTTTCCAAAAAGCTAAGACAACTGCCTACTCTTATATATAAGTTCTGTTACGATTTCTGAATACTTGAATAAACGTATGATATTGATCTTCATTCTTCACTTGTCTTCTAATATAGTTTCTGAGTTGATGCTTTTACATACAGGTCTGATGAGTCTTCATGGAAGAAAGCAACTGATTTACTTGTGAAAGTTGCCAGTCATGGAGAAGCGAATGGCTGTGAGGTACCTTGCCTCATTGTTGCAGCTAAAGATGATCTGGATCCATTTCCGACTGAGATACAGGATTCAACAAGGGTATATATTGATAACTTACTATTTGTTTTGTTGATACTGAATTACATAATTTTGGTGGCTCACATGTTATTGGTCATTATGGTTCTGGTATGGATCGTATTGGAGATTTGGGATCTAGTACGTTTTGACCTTATGGCCAAGTATCATTAGTGATACTACCATATGTTATTGGTTTTGCCTCGATTGGTTTTAAATCAGGACTCCAAATTAGTGAGGCTGACTGAAAAGATGTATGCGGATCACCAAAAAAAAAAGGATGCATGCGAGTTAATCTTAGTAGGAGGTTTGCGAGTACTTCTGTACATGTTTGGTACAGGCTTATAGCATATTTATTTTTTTGTCTATATTTGAGGACAAGGATATTCACTGAGCATGTTACTTGTAATTTGGATTCAATCTCTGCGTTTTTTATTTATGTGAAACTACTTTTTTTCTTGCTTTGTTTTCTGCATGTTAGTTCCGTAATAGTAGAAATAAGACTCTAGGAAGACCCCAACATCAGTTACATGGTGACATTGTTCCTTGATGGTTGTTAACACTATTAACATGTTTTTCTGCAATTTTTTTTGCTTTCATAGGTAAGTCAGGATATGGGAATAGAGGCTCCTATACCTGTCAGCAACAGGTTGAGAGATTTTAATAACGTGTTCCTTAGAATTGTCAGTGCTGCAGAGCACCCTCATTTGAGCATTCCTGAAACTGAAGCTGGGAAAAGTCGCAAGCAGTACCACCGGCTTGTTAACCGCTCTCTGATGTTTGTATCAGGTAAACCTGTACAATTTGTAGCAATTGGGCTCCTAAGTTCTGATTCCTTTTTTAAGATCTTTCTCGAGGCAGTTGTGACGTTTTTATACTTTTCTGCTAAGCGCTGCTTTAGTCCTATTGAGTGTGGTGGTTATTACTGTTGTGCATTTGTTTTCAAAATTTTAAATTTGGGTTAGTTTTTTTGAAATCATGTTAAATGTATGGACCTAATATCACTAATTTGCCACATCAAAAAGTCTTGAGGCATGAACTTTGTATCAAAGGTCATCAATGTGTCCTTTTTTAAAAACCCAAGGGGTTAGTTTGGTGGTCAAGGCTTGGGCCTTAGGGGTTGGCTCCCTCCTAAGGTCTTGGGTTCGAAACTTCCTAGGTGCTATCAACTCCTTTGGGTCTATCCATACGTAACAACTTGAGTTGGAAAAAGAAAACGTCTTTTATATCCTATATCTTGAGTGGCCCCATTGTATTGGACGCTGAACTTTCTTGATTTGGATGCCTGTAGATGCTACTCTCATATTGGAACTGACTTTATATTTATAGTTTTGGAGAAAGCAATAATTTTCTTGAGTGAATGTCTGTCTTTACTTTGAGCTATGGCCCATCCTGATGTTGTCTCTCTCCATTCGTTTTTTCTTCATCGTGGATGTGATGCTTCAATATTTTCTTCCGCTTCAATTAGTTTAACCTTTTCTCTCTACCACTACAGTTGGAGCTGCTGTTGCCATTGTTGGATTGGCAGCTTACCGCGTGTATGCTGCAAGAAAGAATGCCTCAAGTTAAAGGACTCTGAATGGTTTCTGCGAAGAATGCCTCCAGTAAAAAGACTGAAGATTCAAGCAGCCCGAGTTTAACAGCATGCCGGCAAGTTCAACTCGGGTTTTTGTTGGGCTTCATTTGCGGGTCCCAACATAGTTGTGTTTCTCAAGATGCCTCTTTTGTAGAAAATAGCAACTTCAGGATAAAAAAGTAGCTCACCTTGACAAGTTACCATATGGGCTCATGTGGCTTGATGAGGGTTTAATCTTATTACTGGAACATGATGGGTGGGCTGTTTTTCTATTGATGGGTTTTTGACACATGAAGCGGTTGGTGGTTCTTGAGCAGGACTTTTTGGATTCATTTTTTTTTTTTTTTTGTGCAATTATTAAATCTCAGCTTGGTGAATTCCTTTTAGTGTTACTTGGAGGATGAATTTGCGTGCTTTATTTTCTGCATTGTTTGCAATGTTTTACAGATAGGAAGTTCTTGCCATGTATAAGATATTGAGTTGTGGCATGTTTATGTTGTGGTTGTTTGCGCCTGCGCCTGGAGAGGGTTCGTTAAAAATATGTCAAACTAAACTGATCGAGTGTTCTGTACCAATTTCTTGATTTTTTTTTAATTAAAAGGAAATATGTGACCATACTACAAGTACGCATTTTCTTGTTAATGTGCATAACGCTTTCGGGATTCCATTTTCTGAAACTATAAATGTGGATTTGCTACAAAAATATACGCCAATGTTTAGGAGATGTTTTTCTATTTATAGGATACCTCACAATAGCATTGAAAAAGAGTTCCATCACAATACAAATATGTAACACGAATAAAAATAAGGGTGAACATAGCCCTCTTTGTTAATGGTGAAAATTTTGTGAGTAGCGCCAACTTATTAATATCAAAAAATATATTTAATCCGCGGATTTTTCACAAGACAATTAGGGGGTGTTCCGTTTTTTAGAAAAAGTAACTTTTAGAAAAAGAAGGTAATTTCAAGTTCAAAAATCATATATTTACACAAATAATTTTCCTACCAATATGGATCTTGTTTAATAAATCTCATTGAAATCTGTTAAACGGTGCAAAAAATATCATAAAATTATTTTTTATTTTTAACATATTTGAGTTTGAAATTTGAAAAAAAAGAACTTTTTCAAAAAGAATGAAAACTGGAACACCCCCTTACCTCTATACAAAATTATATTCAGGGAAGAACTGATTAACTTGGGGGGAGAAATTCAAATCATACACCACATTTAAGGCTCCATTCAGTTGCCAAGAAAGTACAGGAAATGATGGGAAAATTAACTTTCTCATGATTTTTGTAGTGTTCAGTTGGCAGGAAAGTAGTGGGAAACATGTTTTTAAGTTTTCCTACAGGAATTACTTTCCTGCAAAAGTGATCCTGCAAAAAACACAGGATTTTAAGTCGCGGGAAAAGGAAAATGAGTGAACACTCACAAAATTTTCCCAAAAGTTTCTTTTTCCTGACAAATGAACAACTAAACCTTAATTATTCTTGCAAAATTCTTTTGTCAAATGAACACTCACAGGAAAATAATTTTCTTTTTCTTTTACTTCACCTCACTTCACTTTTTCTGGGAATCAATTTCTCACACAACTTTCTCGACAACTGAACGGAGCCTAAGAAGGAATATACTTTATGAATAAAATAACTATGGACATCAAGAAAATATCACCCCAAAATAAAAAACAGAGGTAAAAAACCACAAAACACACAAAACAGAATCATCAATCCAATCTTCAAACAAACAGAATCAACAAAATCAAACAGATATATATATATGCCCTTCAGATTCTTCGAACAGAAAATCGCACTGGAGTCGAAATCGGACGCTGTTTAAGTCCACTCATCGCCATCGTCATCTCACCACCTCCATCACTACTTCTCTGCACCAACTTCCTACTCTTCAACGGCGAAACCAATCTGCTCGCCAACCTCGACGGTGAGAACGACCTTCTCAACTTCCCTGCCACCGACTCTTTCGACAAATTCCTGCTCGCGGGCCTCACCGGAGAGACAGAGAGAATCGGGCTCTTCTTGATTCGCGGGGGCGACTTCGTCTTGATCAAGAACTTGTGCGGGGTCGCCAGCCGATTCCTGGCGATGATCGGGGACTTTGTCTTGCAGAACTTGTGGTTCTTCGAGTTGGGTGACGAATGGAACAATGGGTTGGGAAACAGAACTGTTTTTCTAGCCCACGGCCGGTTCCTCGGCGATACTCTGTTTACTCTGTTTTCCATAAAATTTTCCTTGTCGATTTCTCTCTTGTGGAGAGGCGAAGATATGAAATCGATGCGGGATTTGGCCCGTTGGAGGGACGGGGAAATGGACGATCGGGTTGATCGGGACGTTACTTGTTTCTCTCTCTTTCTCCGGGCGCGGATTTCGGAGTTTTCGGGGTTTGTTGGTCTCTGGTTTTTTCGACGGAAGTCGATCGGTGTTTTCGGGTCGGAGGAGTGGGGTGGGGTTTTTTTTGTTTTGGAAGATACTGCTGCTACTATTTCTCTGGCGAATTGGCTTGCTTGTAGGATTTCTCCGACCGTTTCTCCGACAAGCATTGCCGGCAACGACATTCTTCTCCACTCCCCTGTTATGAAGTACTTTAGAACTAGAATTTCATGAAAAAATGCTTTGTGTAAGAACCAGTGGCGGATCCAAAAGAATCTCGTTGTGGGACACTTTTCGATTATAATCTTTAAAAGATATTCACAAGTAGTGTAACCAAATAGAGGAATGCTACGTGCAAAACTTTAGAACACAGTTTCGGACACAACTATGTTTGGAACCACATGGGCCCACACACATTCAATGATTTCAGACACAATTGTGTTCCAAAGGCCGGTGGATCAACCCTGGTAAGAAATCCTATAATTTTGTCATTATCTGAGAAATTGTTCATATAATTTGAGGAATTGGCAATTCAATGAGTTCAATTCCCCTGTACCGAAATTCCTCTATCTCTCTGTATTTCCTGCTTTTGAATCACATAAAAATTTTCCAACACAAAAATTCTCACACAATCTAACTATCCAAAATATACAGAGGTACACCAATTTCTCCGTGTAGAGGATTTGAGGGGGCAATTCAGAGAGAACCCAGATGCCATTTTGATTAATCATGCATCTGTAAGTGAATAAGAGAGAGAGAGAGAGAGAGAGAGAGAGAAAGAGAGAGAGAGAGAGAGACCTGTATTCGTAGGCAACTTCCCAGGTGAAGATTTCCGAGGATTGGAATTCTTGATCCTTCAAAACGAAGAGCAAAATCAGGGGAAACCATTTGAACTTGTGTGCAAGTGATCAAAAACCAAGAAGGAATTTTTCTCAAAAATCAGCTGGGAAAACTGAAATAGCAAAAATTGGTACCTCAAAGACTCCTGTTTGCACCTGAGGCTTGTTCTCAAATAACCCCTGGTACTGCGAGGACTTAGGCTCACACCTGAGATCACTTTCGTCCCACCTGAAACCGTGTACTGTAGCTCTTGCAATCTAGACATACACTTATCCACCTTCACAAACAATATTCCCACATAATTACCAACAAAATATATATATACTTTTAGAGAGAGAGAGAGAGAGAGAGAGAGAGAGAGAGAGAGAGAGAGAGATTTGTACCTTGTCCAATGTTTCCCTGAGAAGAGTGGGGTTGAGAGGAGCCACCATTCTCCTCAGCTTTGGTGGGGTTCTTGCTACCATTTTTGCAAATTAAAAGGAAAGCAGAATAAGTGGGGGGATGATTTTGGGGGATTTGATTGAGTAAAAGTGGGATTTGGAGATTCTCTCTCTCTCTCTCTCTCTCTCTCTCTAGAGTGGAACTCAGTTTGTCTCCGAAGTGAATGTCAAAACAAGGGGGATTCATGTTTCAACGCCTATGACTAGGAAGGAGGAGGATACTTTGGTAACGGATAGTTTTAAGATGTAACGGTCGAATCCTTTTGTTTTGGGCCCTAATAAAACGTATCGGAACGGCTACTATTTTCAATTTATATAAATATACTATTATTTGGGTAATGTAACTGGCCCCCAGCAAAATCCACCTCAGCGTATTATGTTTGATTACATCGATTTAACAACATTATTAGTTGAAAAATCATACATATGTCTTCTTGTTTTCGATTTATTTTGCAAAAATGCCTTTATCTAAAGAGTAATTTTTTGCATTCGACTTTTTTATAAGTGCACCCTACATTTTTTTCGTCTAATATTTTTCTTGGCGTAATTTATAGTGTTGAAAGACAACTTTTGAAGTGCACTAATGAGAAAGTAGAGTGCAACAATAATTTCTCTATCCAAGAACATGTACACCATTTAGACAAAATTTGAACTAAAAGTGCTAGTGAACAATGCACATTTTTCCTTTACCTACCTACGTCTCTGTCAACGCTATAACAATACTATCTATCATCTATTAAAATATTAAATTTTCCCTATTTTAGATATTACAAAATATTACCGAAAAATGTGTGTGTTACTACCAGTACACCCATACAGTCACACCCAAAACCCAATCTTCTATCCAGATGGTTGTCGTCTGAGGAACTCGTTAATGAGCTCGTTGTCGATCAGAACTCGCAGTCAATCGAAACTTGGAAGCTCCAATTTTCATCTAAATCAAAAGGTTTAACACACACAAAGAGAAGAAGAAGAAGAAGAGGGGAAGCTGTTGCTATAAACGAGAATGGCTGACTTGAAAATGAAATTGGTAAAAGTTGAAATTATTTACTTTTCTAATTCCTCTTATCAAGATGAATCAAAAATTCACAAAAATTTGATGCATAATTAATAAATGCGAAATAAATTTGAATAAAGACAACAGAAAAAAAACTCCAGGCTTATTTTGGAAAACTAGGCCTAAATCAAACATTTGTCTCAAAGAGAAGAATCTAATAAATATAAAAATATAGACATGCGGCTTAACAAAACAAAATTCGGATAAGACAACACTAAAGACCTTAAAAACAACTTACTTTAAGATTTTTTTTTATCTTTAATAGATTTTTTTATCATAATTTTTTACCTGTACAAAGAACTCTCGTCAACACTAACAATTAATCTAAAAAAAATTAAAAAGACAAACAAAAAGGCCAAGAAAATAATTTAGCCCAAATGGGTGCTACAAGACTTTTCTAGAAAAATTTGTATCAAGTGGAACCCTTAGAGGGATGGGATGGTCCTGTCTAGACTATTTGCGAACTCTTTACGAGCTCACCTTGATGATCGAGACTGTTCATTTTGTAGAATTTGTCAAGAACATTAGTCACACATTTTTTTTGGTAACTAACATTAGTGACACTTAGAATTATTTTAAGCGGTTATTTCTTGATATTATTTGTAAATGCATTTTATTTTGAAAAACAATTCGCAACACTGGAATAAAAAGATGTCTCAAAAGTACAACAAAAGTATTCAATCGATATGATTTTCGACAAGGCTTGTCTTGGTGAATGTAGTGGGCTGAGCTCAAATGGTTAAATGGGTTGGCAATAACGACGGACCAACGGACACTTATTGGGCCGATCGTAGGGGCCGAGCCCAAAGCTCACACATTCTGTTTGGACCTAACCCGAGCTATCATAACCCACGCCCTTGGCGCCGACTACAAGTAGACGGTTGTGGGTCGGGCGTGAGTTAGTTATGGGAGGTTTCGGGAAGGTTCTCGATCCTTCGTGGCACGTGGTAAATGACCAAGTGGCACTCCGACAAGGTCATTCGTGACGCAATAACCGAAACGGTTATTGGTGACGTCACATAGATGTGCTTAGCAAAGAATACTTGGAAAGCAAGTACCCGAATGTGCTTAGCAAAGAATACTTGGAAAGCAAGTACCCGAATGTGCTTAGCAAAGAATACTTGGAAAGCAAGTACCCGAATCATTGATTATAGTGATTTATGATTCACAAATGGACGGTCCCTGACTAAACTTTGTACCAGGAAGAATCCGAAACTTTTCTTTCAGTGGGCCCGATATAGCAGCAGATAACTCCCCGTTCATAGCAAAACCTTATCTATGGATTCTATCCCCTTCCATTAATGCTCTCTCTCTCAACAGAAAAGAATGAATAATGGCCCTCCAACATTCCCTTCTCAGTGTCTTCACGCATGTAAATCCAAATCCCATTACCGGATACGCATGACCCAATCGTCCGGCGACCGGAAAGAGACTCCGGGACCATCTCCAGCGCAGCAATTCGCGCCGCTCGAGTCGGGTTTCCGGCGCCGGCTCCTCACTGGTATTGGGTCGGCCTCTCTGGTTGCTGTTGGAGCTAATTTCACAGGAATTACGAGTTTTCTTTTAGGGTTCTCGCCGGAGACCGGCCGGAATCTGAAACTGGATGTGCTTTATCCCATCGGAGGGTTCAGTCGGTACGTCCAGACAAATGAAGGATTTGGTTAGTAAGTTCTCTTGGACTGGCATTGATTAATTACTTTTGTTATCTTTGCAACTGAATTTGATTTGTACAAGTCGAAATTGGAAATAATTAAATTTGAATTCCCAACACTATCTTCGAACCATAGTTAGATGGATTGGATTTGGATAAAAGAGTGTAAATTCTATCGAAGGCTCCACCATGCAGCAATCCAGTAATCTGAACTGTTCATATTGTAGGGCTCGCTGAGTAGATCATCCATTTAAATATCAGCTTAATTGAACATCGATAGGTATATGAAAAAATTAAATTTTATTTTATAAAATGGACAGTCATGAACAATTTAACTTCTAAAATCATTAACTTTCCATCACCATCCATTTTGTTTTATAAAAAAGCAGACGATTAATTAGGTGAATAGATTAACAATCTATTAAAAAAGTTAATTCTGGCACCCCCACAACACAGCTTACCCCAGGGGTCCCAGGGGGCCCACCCCTGGTGGGGGTCTAAGGGGGCCGTGCCCAGCTGCCCGGGCGGGAGTCTGAGGGCTGGCCCCTTAGTGGGGATCAACAATCTGTGTACTGGCTAATACCACAAAGGCCTATACTATGGCTGAGTGAATCAATCCTACCACTGGGTGATCACTTCATGCATAGCACATAAGGCCGTGTCAAGCCTACCACTGGTTGATCACAAGGCCCAGTACACAGACTGCATCCAGGGAGCAGATTACATATAGGATTATGGCTGAGCAGTATCACAGCAGGAGAGCTGAGTAGACTGCTCCAGAGGCCGATCAATCCACCAATTCGAGGCATCCAGTTTACCAACTAATCATGATTGAGTGTCTACCCAAGGCCGTAGCCATCCAAGGCCGTGCACTACTGGTCTTGGCCATAGCCGAATATGTTTATGTTTTTCAGACCAAACGCTGAGCAATCCAAACAGATTCGTCAAGGTCGCACACCAGAGAGAGACTCCGCCATACCGTCATCAGCCAATCAAAAAAATATTTTTTAAGCTTGTTGGAATACGCAAAGCATGGCTTCAGAACACAATTTTATTACATTACATAACAACAAAAGTACAAATTACAGATTGTAAACGAATTGGAAACAATATACATAAACCGATACAGAATTACAACCGAACCTGTGTTATACACAATGTCCTTAAATCTCACCTCCTACCGAACAACTCTCTGATTAATCCTTGGCAAACTAGTTGCGTCTACTTCTCTCTCACACAAGAACGACTCTCTGATTATATTGAATACTGTTTGAGAATTGGTACCAAACACTATAAACGGGATGCCCATATATAGCCAATGAGAGACTCTTCAGCTGTTGCTATGGAGGGAATACGGGCTATCAAATGCAGCCACGAATAGGAGGATTGAATGGGGTAATAACCAGCCTAAAACTGCTGGCTTTTGAGCTTGCTTGGACCAGGTTCAATGAACTAACAAGAGACCTTTCGGTTGCCTCAAGAGACCCTCCGAATTTCCCCCAAATTCATTCACCAAAATTCCCACATTTCCATCTCACACATAAATGGAGAGTGGGCTTTTGATTCCCCCAACTCCTCTTTGGCCCTCTTTGGCTCTGTCAAACACTCCAAATCAATCCGTGTGTGTCTAATTACGCAACATATATTCACACCCAAGCCGCATCCCTCATTGAGCAACCTTAGTTGTCAAAAGTAAATTTACAGCAGGGTGTATTACTAAATGATTTTCTCTTCCTCATACCACTTGGCTTAGAATTAACCACGTTCCTAGAAATATCCCTCAAGGCTCATACAAGACCGTAGGCAACACACTAATACATGTGGTCATTAGGAATCACACAGTCAGGAAGCAATGCTATATTCACTCTACTCTAGCACTTGAAGCGGAAGCGTAATTGTTTTCGATTTAACTCTTTCATGTTCGGAAGTCGGAATTTCGAAGGTGAATTACGTGCTCCGGTAATAAAACTACACTATCTCTAGCAGTGAAAGCAACACTTCAAGATTGTTGTATTTGATTGCCACAAGGCCGGCACTTTCTTCTGGACTGTTTTTGTTCTACGTGCAATGAAAGCTTGGGGGGAGTCTATTATATCCCCAGATGTGGATCAATACATAAGTATATTTTCCATCTAACACACATGGGCACACAAAAATGGAGAGTGGGTCTTTAATTCCCCCAACTCCTCTCTTGTTGCCTCTGCCAACCAGTCCCAATCAATCCATTTTTGTCGACACCACTGTATTGACTATTGACAGCAAAATGAAGCTTGAGAGTAGGCAATCTAGTTAGCTGCGTTGGTTAATTGGGGACTTGGAATGGACTTCGTGTTGTAGGACTCTTGCATCATCACTGATGTAATATTCCGTTGACAGAGTTCACATGATAGGTAGGTAAGCTCATACCGAATGGGAAAAAGAAATAAAAAATGAGTTGGGACATCATTATAGGCCACTGGCTCATCGCCAAAATACTATTGAAACATTCTCTAATTTTTTCAGTTTATTTTAGATTGCGCTAGTTGTCTAAATGCCCTATAAGATATGGCATCATTTTTGTATTTGGCTTGAGTAGCCAAGAGTAATGGGACGCAAACTTAAAGGAAATCACATGTAAGTGAAGTCAAGCACACCATGTTATAACTTGACTAAAACAATCCGAATGCTAATTATGTTTGTTATTTATTTCTTTTTTTGGTGAAATGCTAGAAAAATTAACACTGCTTTCCTGGATTTTTGCAACTTTTGTGAAACAAAACAACAGAGTTCATATACCCAGCAGGTTGGGTAGGAGATCAGACGCTACTGTACAGAGCAGCGGGGAAACTTGAGAGATCACTGGATCCGGTTCTATCAAACAATAATGTTGCATCAAATCGCCGCCGGGATGTGAATGAGCCGGTGGTTGCATTTGGTCCGCCAGGTTCAAGCGGCGAGCTCAACGTCAGTGTCATCGTCTCTACTGTTCCTCTTGATTTCTCGTGAGTAATTTTTTTTTTTTTGATCGGCTATTGCTCGTGAGAATTCTCTGTGTTTTTTTTTTCCATCGGATTTTGAGTGTACTTAGGCAAAACTTTTGGTACTTCCTTGTTTTAATGTAAAAATCTGATAAAATGACATTTTCATTCAACATAAATTTGATAAAGTATTGAGGATGTGCATTCGTGAAAATCTATTTTGGCAATTTATCATCTATTTGCCTTTTCAGAAAATACAAGTATTAACTTTTCAACCACATTATCTTTTTCCTTTCCTTTTGTTTTTTCCTTCATTATTGTAAAAAACTAAACACAGCATTTTTCACACGCAGACACTTTTTTATTATTTATATAGATTGACATGAATAAGATAATCAGGTTTCCCTCCATTTCTTTTAGTTTAGTGGAAGTCACATTTTCCTTACTTGTATGGCTTATCTCAAACATACTACTAAATAGAAAATAGGTTGAGATGATGCATTAACATAGTCCAACAAATAAAATAAAATTAAAAGTTGGAAATTTGGTTTTGTAGTGTTTCATTGATGATTTTTTATTGTGGTTTTCCTTTATCCGAAGAAATATTTGGACCATTTTTCAATTTTTGCTTGACATCCTTGTGTTAGGGCCATGCTAATCTTTATGGTTCATTTTCATTCTTTTCATGTTTCTGTTCAGGAGAACTGTGAAAGTAGGAAAAATTGTCCAAAGACTGAAAAGGGAATCACTGAAAACAAAAAGATTTTAAGAAATCCCAACTCTTTAACAATTTAACAATGTTGATAACAACGAGCGTTGGAGTTAAATCTTTCGTATTTTTATCACAGAATTGAAGCATTCGGAGGACCCAAGGAAGTAGGAGAAACTGTGATTCGGGCAATCACCGGGTCAGGCCGACAATCCGACGTGAAAGGAACGCTGGTACAGTCAAGCTTAAAAGAGGATTCAATGCACAACGTGAAATACTATGAATTGGAATACATAGTCGAAAGCCCCTCCTTCCGACGGCATAACATGGCCGTCTGCTGTGCCCGGGGAGGAAGGTTGTTCACTCTGAACGCCCAGGCACCGGAATCAGCTTGGCCGAAAGTGAAATCGGACTTTTACAAAATTGCTGATTCTTTCAAACTGGCATCTTGAACGTTTGCCACAATTTTTGTTGTTGCAATTATCCCTCCCCCTCCCAAAATAAAAAATAAAAAGAAAAGAAAAGAAAGAATATGAGTGAATTTGGGCAGGTTATAACTGAGCGGATATGGGTGGTTGGTGGGTTCTAAATCGGGGTGGCAACTTTTTTTTTAGTAAGTAAATTTATTTTACCAAAAGGAGCGTGAGAAGATACAAAACGAACAGGGCATCCCGCAAACAAATATAAGCATCTTCAAAATAGAGAAGGAAAAAGAACCTATCTACAATTGTTAACGGCAAAAATTCGAGAGTCAAGCAACCACCAATACGGGCAGATTCTTCTTCTGCTTTGGGCTGTGAATTTCACTGAATGCCAGGAGCTCAGATTCCTTCCAACGATAGTTAAAGCAACCCCTGCCTCCGTTCTAGATTTACCTTGAACGATCCGCAGATTGCGTTCTCATATAAAGTAGTACTGTAAAATAGAAGCTGAGAGTGAGAGTATATAAGTGACATTTCTTAAGCCTTTGCCTTTTCGATTCTGCACTGCCCAATCTGAAGTCCAACTTTAACTCCTTTTACTTAAAATTGGGGGGTTTTGTCCCCATTATTGATTGGTATTTTTTTATAATTTTTTTTCATATTTGTTGGTTTTTCGTTAATTTTTTTTAGAGATTATTGCTTTGTCATGCCGAGAAGAATCTAAAAAGTAAAAAATTATGATTGAAATCCAATTTTTTTAAATAAAGATGAAAAAATTGGCTTATTTTTGTCTTTATTCAAAAAAATTAGGTTTCAATTTTTAAATTTTTAGATTCCTCTCGTCGTGACGAAGTAATAATCTCCAAAAAATTGACGAAAAATTAACAAATGCAAAAAAAAAAATTGAATAAGGATAAAAAAATAACAAATTGGCTTATTTAGCTGAACAATCTTCGAATTTCATTAAAAAATAATTATTATTATGAGATGAGTTCCAGTGATCTTGTGTCTTCGTTCATTCAATCAATTGATGAGTACATCTCTTTCTCCTATATAATAAAAATTTATAATAGTAATCGAACATCTATTTTTACTATCATCATAAACATCCTCTAAAAATCTTAACACCAGTACTCAAACGAGTTTTATAGTTTCCCGCTCATGGATAACTAAGTTGTGTTGTAGCATCTTCTTTTTGAGTAAAAATTGAGAGATATATTTCTCTTCCTTTTGGGTATAGGGTAGACATTATTCAAGGAAATTATAATAACTTAAAGGGAAAATTTATTTTATTTTGTTTGAACAAAATTTTTGACTGAAAACAACTCTTTTTAGTCCAAATTCTTTCCCCCACAAAAATAAAGAAAAAAGTTTATGAAAATAACTCAGCTACACTAAATCAATTATTTAGCTTGAAAAGTCAGAAACTAAAAAAAGAGAAGAAGAAGCATCATTTTTAGAAGAGTAGTGATTACGTACCACTTTTTTTATATCAGCAATTCTTGCCATAATTAATTATAAGTTCCAAAAAAAGAATTCAGTAACACTACGTCCACTGACGGGGGAGTCGGTGGACTTCCACCAACCGGCGTGTGGAGCCCACTCCGGGCCCTGCATGGATGATCTGACCTGTTCAAAAAATTAAAAAAATTTCAAGTGGGCCTATGTGAGGATCAGCTCAATCCGATATGTGTAAATATTCGATCCAAGCATCCCATTCTTGAAAATCTACTTCTTCCTTTTTTCCCAATTTTTCAAGAATGGGAAGCTTGGAGCATCCACACATATCGGATTGAGCCGATCCTCACGTTATCCCACTCATAATTTTTTTAAAATTTTTTGAACGACTCGGATCATTTGTGCAGAGTCCGGAGTGGACCCCACACGCTGATCAGTGACCGTCCACCGACTCCCCTTGTCGGTGAACGTAGTGTTTTCGAAAAAAATTATGGTAAAAGGTACAAGTAAAAATAAAGTCCCTTTTAAAAGGGGAAGTGATTTTTACCGTCCACACTATGTTTTTTGTCTTTACTTCCATGAATTTTATGTGTTGCATTTTTTTCAATAAACCTTTTTATTCATCCAAAGACAATCTTAGCCGTCAATGGTTGAGATACGTTTTTAAACTATTACCGGTAATAAATATGGGAAATGATAATACCAAAACTTTAGTGCACAAAAACTTATACCATGTGCAGTATACAATACTTTTATGCATGAGAGTTTTGGCCCCAACAAAAACAATTTTGGTATTATCACTACCCATTAATATCTTTTACCGGTAATAGTTTGTTTTCGTCCAAAATAATTTTGGACGGGCGAGATTGACGGAAGCTACTTTAAAAAGTTTTTCTCAATAATTATAAAAAAAATGATAGTGATAATGCCAAAATTATTATTTTTGTGCCAAAAGTCCAATGCATAAAAGTCTTATACACTATACATGACATAGTACAAGTTTTTTGTTCACTAACTCAATTGGATGGTGTATATGGTGGGTGTATTACATAATACACCCGGATGAGAGGTCAATCCACCGTTTTGGCACCTATTTATTCCCCTGTATTAACTAATCTCCATATTCACTAATACACCCAGAACAACAATAAATTATTGCTACCCTCCCAGGCAGCAATAGCTAATCCGGGTGTATACACCTGATTTTTTTACCAAAATACCCCTTCTCATCCCCTCCCCTAACGGCTCTCTCTCTCTGCTAACAGAGATAGCGAAGAAGAAGAATAGGCCACCACCACAAAAACACACACACAAAAATATGTATGTATATGTAGAGACTAGAGAGAGACGTACTTGGGTTCATTACATATCGGAGAGAGAGACGATGAGAGAGCGAGGACCAGTGGCCGCCGCCGCTGCTGCTTCTTTTTTCTTCTTCGTTTCCGTCTGTTTCTCTCTCTCTCTCTCTCTCTCTCTCTCTTACGGAGTAAACGATAAGAACGAGGAAAAAAGAAAAATGATTTGGTGTATTGGAAAACAGAAGAATGAAAATCAACGGCTGGATGGAAAAAAAAAAAAAAGATGGCGGAACAAATTGAAAAGGTTTTTTAAACAAGTAAATAAAATTTATATTTTAAAAAATTGTTATATTATTTAATTTATTGGTATAGTAAATTATTATAACTTAGAATTGTCGAAAAATCATTAAATATATTAAGTTTTGCAATTATATAATTAATGTTAGGCATAATAAAGTTTGGGACTGCACAAGAGCAAATGAGTCATTTGACAATTTTTTACATTATACACCATTCATTTTAATACATCATCCAAATCATCTATTTTTTTAATACACCCTCCATAAATGTCATATTAATGTGACCCTTCATCCTTAACTAATACCTTTACTATCTTATCCTCCTTCATAAATACAAAAAAATTATAAATGTCACATTAATGTGACCCTCCATCCTAACTAATATCCCTTACTATCTTATCTCTTTTTATAAATACAAAAAATAATATACTCAAAACACATACGGTATCCAATCGGCCCTTAAATAGATTGTGAATTGGCGAAAAAGAAAATCATATTTATCCTTACAAATCTCTCAACTTAAAATGACGCACGTACCCCTCATCCAGCAACGTGTCGCATCAAAATAGCAACACATCCTGAACCGCCCGCAGTTTTGTGCAAAACTCCGTTCCAACACCCCCTCCTCCTCCTCCTCCTCCTCCATTCCAACACCTTCTCCTCCCCCCTCTTTCATCCTCCAAAATCCCTCACAGATTCCCCCATTTTTTCTCTAGCTTTCCTGCAAAACTCCGTCATTTCCGTGGTTTTTCAACTTGCATCGTCGTAAAATAGGTATGTTCCCTCGTATCAAAATCCCTCGTTCGCTCGATATCTAGGGTTTCGTATGAGCTTTAATTTAAAACCGTACGATGATTTCAGCGATGAGCGACAAGGGTTTGGAGTTGGATCGAAACTCCGATTCGATCCCAGACGTACCTCTAGGAAAAGCTAGGGTTTCGGCTGACGTCGGCTCCGATAGTGACGCTAGTGGTGCGGAGGTCGGGGTTTTAGAGGAGTTCGAGAGTAATCGAGCTTATGATAGTGATTTTGGTTCTAGGGTTTCGGTTGCGGAGGGCAGAGTTTCGGTGGGTGGTGAATCTGAAAGACATAGGGTTTTGAAGGGTGATGAGAGAAGGGATTCTGATTTTCGAAACGATGATTTGGGACGGGTGGTGGATGACCGTAGACGGGGGGAGAAGGGAAGAGCGCTGGAGTCACGGCGGTCTAGGGTGGGGAGTGATGAGTTCGATACCAAGGAAAAGGGTGTTGGTTCGAGAGCAAGTGTCCACAAGTCGAATGTTTCAAAGTTTGATGATTTCGTGGCTAATGGGAAGGGCGAGGAGACGGGGGTTGGGCTGTCGACCTCTGTGGGTTATGGTTATGAAATAGGGGATATGATTTGGGGGAAGGTGAAATCACACCCGTGGTGGCCGGGTGTTATTTATAATGAGTCATTTGCATCGCCTTCAGTTCGTCGGACAAAGAGTGAAGGTCATGTGTTGGTTGCTTTCTTTGGTGACAGTAGCTATGGATGGTTTGAGCTAGAAGAGCTCATTCCATTCGAAAGTAATTACTCTGAGAAGTCGAGGCAAACGAATTCGAGAACTTTTGTTAAGGCTGTGGAAGATGCAGTTGATGAGGTTAACCGGAGAAGTGGTCTGGGTTTGGCTTGCCGCTGCAGGAACCCATATAATTTTAGGCCGGGTAATGCTCAAGGATACTATGCTGTTGATTTAAATGATTATGAGACTGGAGCGGTTTACTCCGTCAGTCAGATTAGGAAAGCCAGAGAGAGTTTTCAGCCGAGAGATACTGTTGCTTTTATCAAGCAGTTGGCATTGATTGCTAGAGATGAGGTGTATACCAGTATTTATTTTGTCAAGAATAAGGCTACTGCTTTGGCTTATCGAAAAGCAGTGTTCGAGGAGTTTGATGAGACATATGCTCAAGCATTTGGTCAGCAGCCGGTGCGTCCTTCCCGTGAATCATTGGCAGCAGTTGCTCAGCCTGTTAGGGGTAATTGATACTTTCTCTTTGCATGACTTGTTGGGTTAATGCTTTGATACTTCTTTTCCCCTAAATTGTTGCTTATGACCTGTTGTTTGATCAGACATGAGAACATCACGCTTATCTGGCACTTGTAGCATTTTTGGTAATGATTTTGGGGGAGACTTTGCGCATGCATAGAAATATCTTTGTATGCAGAGATTGTGCTAAATGCATTTCGTTATTTCCGCATCTTTTCAATGGTTTCTCTTAGAAAAGGTAGTCGTGCTGTAGTTGACCTCCTACCTTTTTTATTTGCGGGACAAGTTTGTTGGTGTAATTTAAAGCGTTGGAGGGAATTTTCATTTTTCACTTACGGGGTTGATTTTTTGTTAAGCTATTGTGTTTTTAGATAGGAGAGGCTCTGGACACTTGTGTAACACACGTGACAATCTCTTTTGACACACAATAAAGATGCCGCAAGTCCAAAGAAAGTACCTTAGGAGCCAGCTAGTACAGTTAGAAAAACGCTGAAAACAGCCCACTGGGTTGTTTTGAAATTATGTCGGTATACGTGTGGAGTGCATGGGGATATGTGAAAGTGCCTCCAATTGTGTGAAATGTGCGTCGATTTCCTATGCATGCAGATTGCAAAGTTGACATATTCTTATGGACTCCCACACCATCACACTTTTTCAACGTTATTGACATACTTTTGGGCTGTATTATGAACTCCATGGCTTATTTTCCTATTTGTTTGTATTGAGATTTTTTTAAACAATTTTATTCACTCTTTTTCTCCACTGAAACTGTAAAAAATGATTGTTTGTTATTTTGATATAAATAGGAGGATTTGTAACGTCAAACTTGGAAGTATTTATGTAAGGTTGTGCTTTTATGTATGTTCATAGTGATTTATTGTTCCGAAGTGCATGTCAAGTTCTCTCTCTATTTTTCGAGGATTGCAAAGATGGTTAAAAGCCTGTAATGTGTCGTATCTGTGTTTCGTTTGGTGTGTAGCTTCTTCTAACATTTTCTTGTGAGCTGCTAAATCCTTTCTACAGTATTATTTGGAACCCAATGTCTGAAAAGCAAGCCTGAACCCCGCTCCAAGGACTAGGAGCCATTTTTTTGTTACTCTTCCTAGCTGGCTTTTAGATGGGGTTATTGGTTTTTCTTTCTTTTGTACATGGGTTGCATCCCCCTTGATGCTTCTCTCTTGCGCTTGATTTACTTATGAAGAAACAGAAAGTATCAGGAATAAGAAACAGACTGTTTTCGTTGTAGTACTATTTTCTTATATGTTGAAAGTTCTTAGCCAGATTCCTTGAACTGTTGCACACGCTGTCTTATGTTTTTCACCATTTGCAAATATTTTTGTTGGAACGCATGATGAAGCAGTAGTTATTGCTTTTGTCAGTTATAAACATGGCAATAAGAAGAATCGGTGATGATTCTTGAATGTCAAGCCATCCAATGCTGCTATGCAGTTAATGTTATTTGAATAGGTGATTGACTTCTGTGTATTGTCAGTGACCTGAATAGTGTATGGCTATTTACGCAGCTTCTTGCTTATATTTGTCAATGACGTAGTTCTTAAATGCAGTTCTTTCGGTCAACTTGAACTTTGTCAAGAGTACTGAAATGTGTTGGGGGTTTAAAGAACCCATGATGCACTTCCAATTTTATTCTGCTGACAAGTCTGACTTCCTTTGACTGCAATACTGTTAATTGCAACCATCTGCATCTAAGTTTTATCATTTATGGCATGTTAACATGTTCAAAATTTCAACGTTGTGGTGGATGGTATACATTATGAGTAGAACTTAGGTTTGATGTAATTATACATTATGAGTACAATTATACATTAGGAATTCTGTTTTATGTTGGAGATTGGTATCTTTTGCAGTGTAGGGCTGCTGTTTGATGTAATTATACATTATGAGTAGTCAAGTGCATTGACCAGATATTACTTCCCCAGCTTGTACTAGTCAGATCTTTGTCAGTGTTGGCTTAGCACGCTTAGGGCACATAAATTGGAAGGCACAACCAGATATTACTTCCCCTTTACTTTGGCATGATCTTTGTCAGCTCGTAATTATACATTATGAGTAGTCAAGCACATTGACCAGATATTACTTCCCCTGTCCTTTCTTCTTTGTCTTGGCAATTGATTATAATAGTCTGAATATTTTGTTTTACATCAGAGAAATTGTTGATTTCCACCTTTAACGTAGGAACTCTTAATTTTGTAGATCCCCAAGTTTAATGAGCACCACTTTTTGCTGTTGGCACTCCTGGCAGTACTTTATGCATCATTAAGACTGGAGTTTGCTTGTTAAAATCCTATTTGCACCATCTATTGGCTTACAAATTAAACTACTCGATTTATCAACATTGTTGATTTTTTTTTTTTTTGCCACGGAAAAAGGATCAACATTGTCGATTTGCTCTTCTTATTTTGTGTTGTCATTTTGACAGCTCCATTGAGTGGGCCAATGGTGATGGCAGAGGCCTTGGGTAAGCGGAGGAAGAACTCTACAAAACCCAGTAAATTGAAAGAGCATGAAAATAAAGAGAAATACCTCTTTAAAAGGAGAGACGATCCAAGTGAGGTGAAAATCCACCAAAAGGGGCAAGGAGCATTCTCTAGGCAAGTAGAGGGGTCTGCAGCTAGTATGGTTGAGCCCCCTTTTACCTTTGCTGAGACTTCTTCATGGGGGCAGGCTTCAAATTCTTCTTTTGATAATGGGAAGGGTGCTCTACTGGAATCAAAAGGTGGTGATGGGACAATGAACTTGAAACATGATCGTCAAAGGGCAACTACATCGGGGTTAGATGAAGACTTCCATCAACCTCCAAGTCTACCAGATACAAATGACGAAGGAAAACGTGTTTCACGGGAGATTGATCCGAAGCTTCATGGTCAGGATCCAAGAGCGCATATCGTCACTGGGAAAAAGAAGGCCAAGCTTCTTAAACGTCCTGTTGGGGAACTGGGTGTTGAGAAATCTGCCTCAGGAGAAAAGAAGAAGAGAAAGATAGAATTTGGTATCAAAACATCCTCTGATCTGGGTGTTGAGAAATCTGCCCCAGGGGAAAAGAAGAAAAAACAGAAGAAAAAGATAGAATTTGGTAGCGAAACATCCTCTGATCTGGGTGTTGAGAAATCTGCCCCAGGGGAAAAGAAGAAGAAAAAGAAGCAAGAGATGGAGTTTTGTGTCGAGAGGTCCTCTGATCTCATGCAGAATCAATCTGCTACTGGGAAAAGTGGGACAATTAGTTCATTGTTGCCTGATTCTATTGGGAAGCGGTCAACATTTGGCATGGGTGATACTGATCTCAAGCTTCCACAGTTACTGGGTGATTTGCAAGCTCTGGCCCTCAATCCCTTCCATGGGGTGGATATGAGTATTTCTCCAACTGTACAGAAGGCCTTTTTGAAATTCCGGTCGATTGTTTACGAGAAAAGCTTTTCCCCAGCTGAGACTGAGGCAAACGAAGTTCATGCCTCGAAATCGGCAGCTGGCAGTTCTGGGGCTTTTGAAGTTCCATCCCGAGGGATTAAAGAGCTGCCATCTCTAAAACACCCAAAGCCTCTAATCAGGCCTGATGACCCGACAAAAGGCGGCCGGAAACGTGACCCGTCTGATCGTCAAGAGGAAATGGCCTCAAAAAGGATGAAGAAAGTAGAGGAGTTGAAGTCTCTGACTGTTGAAAAGAAGGCTGCTCAAATACCCCTAGAAATCCATAGAGATGGAAAAGAAGCAGTGGCTATTAGACCGCCGAAACTATTGAAACCAGATTCTATCAAGAAAACAACCGAGTCCCCATCAAAGGCACGTGTACCTACAATGTTGGTTATGAAGTTTCCTCCCAATACAAACCTCCCATCCGGATCTGAGCTTAAGGCTAGGCTAGCTCGTTTTGGTCCGTTGGATCATTCGGCCACCCGGGTTTTCTGGCAGTCTTTCACATGCCGTGTTGTTTTTCTTTATAGAGCTGATGCTGAGGCTGCACACAAGCATCTTTCCGGAAGTAATTCCTTGTTTGGTAATGTGAATGTGAAATCCAGCATCCGGACAACGGGAGCAATGGGACCCGATTCGGAAGGCAAAGTTCAAAGAGAAGATGCAGTCGAACAAAAGCCTCCGAAGCCGCAGCCGGTGGTTCAGCTCAAGTCATGTCTGAAGAAGGCGGCGGGCGAGGAGGCGGCGGGGGCAGTCACCACCGGTGGCGGCGGCGGCGGCAATGGTAATGGTAGCAGTAGAGGGACCCCTCGTGTAAAATTTGTGTTGGAGGGTGGAGAGAGTAGTGGTGGTGGGGGTGGTGAGCAATTGATAGTTGGTACTAATAAGAACTACTTCAACAATACAACTAGTTTTGCTGTTGTTGGTGGTAAATCTTCTTCTTCTTCATCATCATCATCATCTCATGGAATGGAATTTAATACTAGGAATTTTCAAAAGGGCATTCTTCCTCTTCCTCCTGCTACAGCAAAACTTCCAAACACTTCAAATAATATGGGCTATGGTGAAGTAGAACCTAGAAATACTCACAATTTTAGTGCCAATATGGCTCGGGCTGGGCCAAGCCCAACAAACATAGACATTGCTCAACAAATGCTCGTGCCCCCAACAAAAATAGACATTGCTCAACAGATGCTCGGCCTTCTCACCAAGTGTAATGATCTAGTAACCAACGTGAGTAGCTTTCTGGGTTATGTACCCTATCATCCCCTCTGATGAGAAAATTTGCAAGAATTCGATGGGGGGAGAAATCAGTTGGGCCGGGGTGGGCCGATTATCGGGCGAAGTCGTATTGCTTTCCTATCTTGGGGGAAGAATTCACCGCAAAACAAAGGCGCCGCGGTCCTGCCGTGGTCGAAGGGGTTTATTGTGAGAACCAAAGAAATTGAAACAAATGAATGATTTGTACTCAATATCGTGTATACCGAAGTGATGATAGTGATAAAAGTTCCTTCATTTCATGTTTTTTTTTTTGGTCTAGCGTTTTATTTAGAAGTTTATGTCGTAAGCTTGTTAGAGTCCTTTACATGACATTTATGTTGTTTAGCGTTTGTTATGTTTTGGAATAATGTCATTGAACTATGCCTCCCATTAGGCACTTGGTGGCCACTGGCAAATAGAGCGGGTGTTGGCTCTCCAAGGCCTATCTTGTGGCTAGGCCTCCCGCTCTCACTCTCTGGCTCGTTTGGTTTCATTTCTTATTTCTTATTTGCTTGGTCCATTTTCAAGTGTTCTTTTACGGAAAGACATGTAATTTACGAGTAAAAAGACTTAACTTTGCAATACTCTATGTGCGGCGATTTTTGAAAACTTTTTTGCATCGATGTAAAGAACTCATTAAGATCTTGAATTTGGTGCAAAGAAATTAAAAAGTTTTTTAAAGATGTTTAATGTGGTGCGGGATTGTCTATTGAGATTGTGCTTATTTTCTGCTCATATAAATAAGTAAATAAGATATGATCCAATTGGACCCAATGCCATGGTGATTTATATTCATGTAGATATTTGGATGTCGTTTGATGTAACATCCTACAGTACCTATATGGATCTATTGCATATTTTTATGGAGGAGTTGTTGTGGAGCGTGTCCTGTCTCTTCCAAAAGAAGTGATAAGAAACCTCAGTGATGCTATCTCAACAATTGTACTTCACCGTTCAACATTTCACCGTCTAAAGAGTTTTTTAGAATTCGGGCTTGGACGGTGAGATTATGAACGGTGGGTGGAGAAGTAAAAGTTGAGCGGTGGATATAGACTTTCCGAGAAACCTTCATATAGCACTGCTATCCAAGAAGATTATTTGGACAGTTGATTGGATGGTGACCGGTATATATCAGTATTTTGTTAGTAAAATAGTAATTTAACAACACCCAATGTACGATGATTTTAAAATGGATAATGATTTTTACACTTTTCTTTGTATATGCATGCACTTCATCTTTTGTCTTTCAGTGAAAAAATTACACATAAAAATTGCACTTAAAGTCAAAGAATGGAGTCCTTCATGAGAAAAAAGAAGTGTGAAAATCATTTCTTTTTTAAAATTTAAACATGTAGATACACTTTGTTGGGCCCAGTGTTTTAGTTACTTATGTTTTGTTTGGTTTGTGGTTTGAAATTTTTTTTGAAAAATAGTAGGGGTAATAAGTGGAGAGAGATAGAAAGAGAAATGTTGGAAGTAAGAGGAATCTAGGGGGTATTTTTTGAAAAATTCTTTTTGAAAATGAAAGAGAACAAGGCATTAGAATTTGTTTGCAATTAATTATAGGAAATTGATTTTGGCACTCTAATTTTAGCCACTGACACTTCACTTTGTGTCTTGATCATGTGAGAAAACAAAACTAAAAGTGGAGTGCCAAAATCACATCCCTTAATTATAAAGAATAAGTTAATAAGCACGTGGTTAGGTTGGTTAACAGCTCATAAGAAAAAATCAAAGCACAGAAAAGCAACTTACTCCCTCCGTCCCTTTTTTTGTGTCCAATATTCCATTTTGGCCTGTCGCTTAATAAGTATCCATTTTGTAAAGTTAGGGGGGTAAAAGTTGGTGCATTGTCTATTTTATCCCTAAAAGTAGATTTTATTTTGAAAAGTTAGTGAATAAAAGTGTAATGATGATGGATAAGTAGGAAAAGTGGAGGAAAAAATTGATGTGAAAGGTGTAATGATGATATTTTTTTAGTAAGTTAGAGTTACGAATCAGGACACTTGAAAAATTTATGTTAGATATAAATTTAAAAAAAGTTTCCCATGGCAGCGTAAATTTCCTCCGTGGTGTTGTGGTCAATGGCTCAAAGCAAACCTTTTAAGTTCTAGAGGAGTCGTGTTCGATTCCCAAGCCCACCACCGTCCTTTATCCTTTATTTTTTCACTTTTATTTTACCTCTTTTTGTTTTCCACCCAATTCACAATATTACGAAAATCAAATTACTTTGTTGAAAATTTTTGATTTAGCAAACACAACAATAATGGACAATTGATATATTCTTACATTTGATTAAAAAAAGGTCATAGTTAAAATAAATCGAGTAAGCTAATACGGTTTTTATTTTTATCTTCGAACTATCGTTTCGCAAGAGAGATTAAAGAGATTTGCTATGATTTCAAAAAAATACTATAACCGGGATTTACATTTTGATATTGATTCTTTTTGATGTTATTCAAGCTAATAGAACAATGTAATTTTGAATATTAAATGAAACCGTATAAAATTTGACTAAGTGAGCATGAGAAAACAAATAATTGTTTGTCCTTTTATGCAATCGCATGTTCGAAAGCTACGAAGGCCAAACATTTCAAACCTTAGGACCATTGGAGAGTTTGTCTGGTCATTAACTTTAGGGTCTCGAAATTAGTTGAGGTACGTATAAACTTGCTAGGATAACCGGTTAATAACTGCTACAAAACATAAATATGAAATGAATAAAACCTTTCGAAATGTTCACAAAATCGATAGTAGATAAAATCAACTTTTAATTAGGGATGGCAATCGGGGCATTCGGGGCGGATATGGGGAATTCCATACCCAATCCCCGAAATCGAACCCCTATCCATATCCGCCCTGATACCCGTTCGGGGAGAGCAACACGAAACCATAACCGAACCATTCGGGGTTCGGGTAATCCCCAAACCATTCGGGTACCCGAACCAAATGACAACTGCTACGGGCGGATCTAAAATTTTTGAACGATTTCAAGTTTTTTGGGTGGGTTCTGATCGATGAGAGAAGAAAGAGGGAGTAACAGAGAGAGAGAGAGAGAGAGAGCGGGGGGGGGGGGGGGGGGGGGAGTACATATGTTTGTACGTATGCACTTCGACCACTGGACTGCTATATATATATATATATATCGGTTCGGTTCGGTTCGGGGATCGGTTCGGGGATCTGCTAAACCATACCCGAACCGATACCCGTTCGGTTATCCAAGGCGTCAACCATACCCATACCCATGGGGAATTTTTCGGTTATGGTTCGGGGAAAATTTTCGGTTACGGTTCGGGTACCCATCGGTTCGGTTCACTTTGCCATCCCTACTTTTAATGACCCATCATATAATTTGTAAAATAAATAATTTAAATATCAAATAAATCAGTGATGATTTTTTTTTTCTAAAAAAAAACTTAGACAAAAGAATTAAAACAATTGATCGTTTTGTCACATTTTGTTGAGAGAATCTTTAATCGCACTAGTCCGTCCCCAATATGATCGATCGCGCACACCAAAAAAATAAAGTCCGTCAACAATCTACGCGTCAGCAAACACGCTATTCTTTCTTCCTTTTTTGGACCACGCAAAGTTGCAAACACGCTATTCACACGCCTACATAATTTACGCATTTACGGATGTGCTTCCAAATGAGGAAAGCACCGACTCCATGAAGACAAGTTTTTGGGCGTCCCACGGTACGTCCCACACGTAGCATCACATCGGCTATTTCAGCCGTTTAAGCGTATTTTGAACGGGTCAGATTTGAGAAAAAGAGAGAGAAGAAAGAGTGGTGGAGCAAGGAAAGAGAGAGAGAATAAATTTGAATCGTCCAAAACACATAGAAGTTAAAATGCACGATAGATCTCACGTGATACCCATACCCGCTTGGCATCCAAAACCTCCTCTCTGACTCCTCGAATATACACGTCCATATAATAACCGAAAAAGATGCGGAGACTATTCCCTACCCTTTTCAGCAAGATAAGATTTAAACGCGTATTAATAAAAAGCAAATCCGGTTAGAATAAAAGCCACCCCAACGCTCCAAAAGAACGGTCCAAATTACCATACAATTCCTTCCATCGAATCCCTCTGCCCCCACTACTTTCACTCTGCTTTTTCTCTCTCTAGAGTCGGTTGTTCCTACATTCTCCAACCTTCTACGGAGTACATCTCTCCAAATTCCGCCACCGGCAGAAACTTCTCTCCCTTCTCCCTCCCCCATTCTCCATCTTGTTTTCTCGTTCACGTGTTCCCGACCTCTAGTGTATATAATCACCCAGAGCCCCAATTCTAACCTCCATTGTATTTAGCATATATATAAACAGAAGACAAGATCCGTAAAAGAAGCCTTTTGTTTCAAGAAGAGATCATGGAGTATCGTCCGCTGGACATAACGGTGATCTCGGCCGAGAACCTAAAAGACGTGAACCTGATCTCCAAGATGGACGTGTACCTCGTCGTCTCGATCGCCGACGACCCCACCACGAAACGCAAGACCCGCGTGGACAAGGACGGCGGGAAGAGCCCCAAGTGGAACGACCGCCTCAACTTCGCCGTCGACGCCGCCGCCCTGGCGCGGAACCCCGGCCTCCCCCTCGTCTTCCGCCTCCGGTCCGAGCGCCCCCTTGGCGACAAAGACATCGGCGAGGTCGCCGTGCCCATGAAAGAACTCCTTGACCGCGCCGATGGCGGCGCCGAGCACGTCGTGGAGTACCAGGTCCGCACCCCGTCGGGAAAGCTCAAGGGCACCCTGAAATTTTCCTACAAGTTCGGAGACAATGTGTCCGCGCCGGCGTATGCGCCGCCGTCAAAGTCGAAGAATTCCGACGGGCCGGTGACAGCGTACCCCGCCCATGCCGGAGCCAGCACAGCCTACCCGCCACAGCCGCAGGGGTACGCACAGCCGCACCCGGCATACGCAGGTTATCCCGCACCGCAGCAGGGGTATGGCACAGGATACCCCGGATACCCGCCGCCACCGCCGCAATACGCGGGGTATCCTGCAGCGGGGCCTGCTTACGGGTACCCGCCGCCCCAGCAGCAGGGATACGGGTACCCGCCGCAGATGGTGGTGCAGCCGCAGCAGCAGAAGAAGAAGAAGAACAATTTCGGGCTGGGGTTGGGAGCAGGGTTGTTAGGAGGGTTGTTGGTGGGCGATATGATATCTGATGTGGGAGATTCTGGGTATGACGCTGGCTTTGATGATGCTGGCTTTGACTTCTAGTTATTACTATGTTCTTCAGAAGAAGTGTTCTTTCTGTCTAACTTGGTTTTGGTGAACATGGAGTCTGGTCTGGGTGAGGTTTTTGATTTTTGGTTTATACTATTAGAAATAACTTGACACATGTTTTGTCTGTTGGGGGAATTGGAATGTTTACAATTGTTTGTTATAACATTTCATTGTTTCTAAGGCTATGTTTTCCATAATTTTTGATGGATGAAAATTGAAAGCTCAAATTCTCTCCTCTCATTTTTTCTAGTCATTAGATCTTGTGACAATCTGTCGTATTTTTGTACAATGATTTCCGTATTTCAAGATTTTTGCATAAAATATACCCGGCGATACATCACTGACAAAAATGAATACTACGGTGTACATATGATATGAGGGGGAAACTTCTAGTATATCCCAAAAAACTTGTACTTTAGCATGTTGGTACAATAGCTAGGGTAGCAAATCTTTGATCGGTGGATGTTTTGCTTCCAATTGTATGTTTTGGGTCCTTTCTTAAAATGTTTAATAAAACAAAAGGCGTGGCATCCCCAAGAACATTGACAGTTTTTCTTCAGCTTTGCTTGATTATTCCATATCATTTCCCAGAATATGGAAGCGTGTTTTGTGATTTTGTTGTTAGACAAGATATTCTGGGTTGTATGGACTGGATTGCTGACGATAGCTTCTGGCTTCATCAAACTAGCTGCTGCTGCTGCTCACAATCTTTAATTATGCTTGTTTTCTTTTTCTTTTAGTGTTGGGTGAGAATATGTTCTTGAGAGGTTAAACTCTGTTTTGTGGCCAATCTTGGAAAGAAAATAGACAATGACAGAATTGCAGCTACTTGTTAAACTTCGTACCTCATGTATAGATGCTTGCAAATGAACCGAGAGTTGTTTGTGACTTATTACTCCTATTTTGACTAAATAAGAAAAGTGCCCTTTTTTTTAAAAATATTTTTTCGTATTTGTCAATTTTGCGTTAAATTTTTATGAATTATTAGTTCGTTTTGACAAAAAAAATTGGAAAAGTATAAAATTATTATAGAACTTAAACTTTTTTGAATAAAGACAAATACTTGGCTTATTGACTTATTTTTGTTTTTACAAATTTTTTTTTTGCTTCGATCATAATTTTTACTTTTTAGATTCCTTACGTCTCCGTCTACTTAACTCTAAAAAACTTATTAAGTTTTTTCTTAAATAAGAATTAGACATATTGGTTTGAGCGACATTGTAGAAATATTAAATTCTAATGAGTCATATTGCCACATTAGCCTTATAATATGAAATTTCAAATAGTATGAACTACCGAATGCCAAAATGGACGACTTGAATCGCCCACTACACCCTTGTATTGCATCCCCATTTCCCAGAATTTACAAAAATTTCTGTAGTGGAACATCAATGGGACGGAAGTAACCATAAAACTGTCAATCCAGTAAAAACCAATCCAAACTAATGGTTTGCTTCGATTTTATTTTTTTTGTAATGTGACTTGGTTTCAATTTAAAAAAATTAAAAACTGTGTTAAATGGTTTGGTCCGTGAATTTACGTTAATAATTTCGGTTCCAAACTGATCTGAACCATGTGTGTATATATTTACTAAACTTGATTTAGATACACTGAATAAGCTTTATCACCATGGTCAATTAATTTTCTAATAAATGCTTCATTTTTTTAATTTTTTATTTCCATAATTTTAATATACTAAACATACACGGGCTTGAACTTAATTGATTTCTAATCTTTTTGCTTCGTAACTCTAATACTCTACTTTATGGACCTAATCATTAACTAATTACTGATATTTTACTCTTCTTTAGTCGGTTCATATTAGCAAGTTTTGGTGATTTTTAACATCATGGGTTTTAATATAAGTTTTGGTTCAATTAATCTATGCAATTTTAAGGACTTTAAATAGTTTATAAACATGATATCTTAATTTCAAACGAACCATGGTTCAAAATCGAAACCAAATTGTATTTTAATGGTTTGAATTGTGGACAGGGGGTGTGTGCTGTGCAGCTTCGTGCAGCACAGCGTGCTGCACGGCCTCCGGCGAAGCTTTTCCAGCATCGGTCCGACGATCGGAGACGTTCACCGCGTAGAGCTCGTCGAGTTCTACATGTGCACCAAAAATCAGCTCGATTAAATATAGTTAAGGTCCTCATCCGAACATATATAACTTGAAAAAAATGGACTTAATGGTTTTGATCCAGTGTTTCGTATCCATTAGGATTCATTTTTTTTTCAAGTTATATATATTCAGATGAGGCCCTTAACGATATTTGATCGAGCTGATTTTTGGTGGACATGTAGAACTCAACGAGTTCTACGCGGTGAACGTCTCCGATCGTCGAACCGATGCCGGAAAAGCCTCACCTAAAGCCGTGCAGCACGCTGTGCAGCACGAAGCTGCACAGCACACACCCTCTGTCCTTGAATTGTTTTGGTTCTATGAATTATAAGGTAGTTTGATTTTTGATTTACTATTAAACCGGATTAATTCGGTGCATGCTCATGCCTAGACAGAGGGAACATTTTATTTTGCTTTTGTTTATTTTCTTTTCTTCAGATCCCTTCCACTCACCACTTTTGTCCAAGGATAGAACAAAGCATCTGATCTCCTATATTCAAAAGGAATTTCGCTCACAGCTGGCCGATACAAAAGTGACCTTTTTTTTTTCAATATTGTATTCATCAAGTTAGTCCACGTATGGTTTCAGAGGTCATTCATAATCTTGAATATCAAACGCCCTATAATAGGGTCAAATCCTGGCCTCCAAAGGACATGAGTTATTTCAAAGGCCATTCGTAACTCTGAATATCAAACGACAAACGCCCACGACTTATTTCAAAGGCCATCCGTAGCCTTGAATATCAAACGGCCACGACTTATTTCAAAGGTCATCTATAGCCTTGAATATCAGATGCCCACGATGGGAGTTGAATCCTAGCCTCCGAAGGACGGGAGTTATCAACCGAGACAGGAGCCATTCGGTCAAGTATATAACTTACAGGTTTATACATAAATCCTTCCCTAATCCCCATCGGCTCTCGAACCGTTCCCCCCCACACACACACACAACCCTCCCTTCCCCCCACCCCCCACCATACAAATCAACCAATTCCCCACCCCTCACCACCGAACCCCACCGTCCCCTCCCTCATGACAACCACCCTCTCCTCTTCCACCTCCTCCTGGCCCCCTCTCCCCTCCCCAAACCCTAACAATTTCTCCACCTCCCTAATCCCCTCCCACATGTCCAACCCCCACCCCCCCTCCTCCTCCTCCCACCCGTCCTTCTCCGATTTCACCGAGACCGACCACCCGTCCGTCTCCGATTTCACCGACACCGACTCCGAGCCACCGCACCAATCGCCCTCCGTCATCTCTGACGACGCCTCCGCTATCTCCTTCTTCTCCGACGCTCCCGCCTCCACCACCAACCCCAACCCTAACGACGACCTCGCCCGATCCCTCTCCCCGCCCCCCGCCCTCCTCCACCTCTCCTTCAACCAGGACTCCGGCTGCTTTGCTGCCGGCACCGACCGCGGCTTCCGCATCTACAACTGCGACCCCTTCCGAGAGATTTTCCGGCGGGAGTTTGACAACAACGGCGGCGGCATCAGCGTTGTTCAGATGCTCTTCCGGTGTAACATTCTGGCGTTGGTTGGCGGCGGGCCCGAGCCGCAGTACCCCTTGAATAAGGTGATGATTTGGGACGATCATCAGGGGAGGTGCATCGGAGAGCTTTCCTTTCGGTCCGAGGTGTGTGTAACCACTAAACCCTCAGCCTTATTAGAGCATCTCCAGCCCTTATTCAAATTATTCAAATTTTTATGCAATACTGAAATTCAAGCAGCCTGCGAACCGAGCTGGAAACGAGCAGCCCACTCCTTTAGTAATGGAGCCGAGCTCGAGCTCGAGTTTTGGGCTCTTTTACTAAATGAGCCGGGCTCGACACTCCAAGCTCGGCTCAGCTCGTTTGTATACAATCGACTCGTTTAAATAGGCTCATTAAGTAAATTAGCCAAGTTTGGCTTGTTTGCAAACGAACTGAACTTGAGCTTGAGATTTTAGGCTCGTTTAATGGTATAATTGCAAATTATGAAGAGAATGTTCTCCCTTGATTTAGTGAAAAATTTGAGCAAATTCAACTGGTATGAGTTTGAGTCGAGGACTGGAGTGAGTTTATTGTGGTTTTACTCAGATTCTGAGTCCATTAGATGCTCTTAGACAGCAAACTTGTGGTAATCGTGTGCTTAATGTCCTTAATTAAGTCCTCAAGGTATAATGTTTAAGTTTGTTTGGATCACATTGTATTGTGCTTTGATGAGTATTGACTACTAAATGGCCTTATGTGTGCGAATTTCTTGGGGTTATATAGGTTAAGTCTGTTCGGCTTAGGCGGGACAGGATTGTGGTGGTTTTGGCGCAGAAGATTTTTGTTTACAATTTTTCAGACTTGAAGTTGCTTCATCAGATTGAGACAATCGCAAATCCCAAGGGGCTTTGTGAGCTTTCGCATCAGTCATCTTCGATGGTGCTGGTTTGCCCGGGGTTGCAGAAGGGGCAGGTTAGGGTTGAGCATTACGCTTCCAAGCGAACCAAGTTTATTATGGCTCATGATTCAAGGATTGTTTGCTGTGCTCTAACTCATGATGGCCGGTTTCTTGCTACAACGAGTAGTAAGGGGACGTTAGTTCGTGTTTTCAATACTTTGGATGGGTCATTGCTTCAGGAGGTATGATAAGTTTGCACAAAGTCAGGTATCCAATATGCAGGCGTATATACTTATCTACATATACACTCTTCTTGTGCCTATCCTATGTAGCACCAATACAGACACGACACCGGTACTTCTACATGCACAGATTCCACATTTACCAGTGCAGAATTGTATTAGAACTGGGGAAACTGAGTTGTGAAGCTGCATAAAAAGTTGATGACTAAATGCTTGTAGTTAGTACTGCATGCAGAGGCGTGAAGCTAGATTTTTAAAGTCTGCTCCTGTGCGCTGCTCAATTTTTTGGCAAGAGTTTGGGCTGGCCCTATTAGAAAACTACGCACTCGTAAAAAAACTAAAAGTCTAAAAGTAAAGAACATATGTATATTAGTCAATGTTAATAATATGAAGTTGGCTGATAAAATTGAATGGATGTTAATAATGCTGTTATTATCCATTGAAATAGTATCATTCAATATCTAATCATAAAAGATTAATAGATGCAAATCTAAAACAATGGGCCTGAATGTTTACATTTAGAAAAAGCTAATTTTAGCTAAGAAAATCTTGATGCTTGATTTTTGAAAGTACAATAGCTTTTCAGCTGAAAACCCTTAAAAAGTGGAAGCTGCGGAACCACACACCCTACTTTTTTTTGAACTAACTCGCAACTGTGTAAACTTAAACATGTCAATTCAAAGTACGCTATAAAAGTGCAAAATTTGGGGTTAATATGCCAACAGCTTCTTGTAGTCCTGTTGTAGCTTTTGATTACAGAATTACACTTCCTATGCATAGTAACTGTCTCTGAGTAGAACTTTCTTACTTAGAGATGACATGTTACATTAGATAATGGAAGATAGTGATGTTGGATATGTGAGAGATGTTAGACGAGTAATGTTGGCTACGAAAGATACTGCAACAATGCTGTTGCCTGATCTGAGTTAGCTGCTACGGTATTGGCACACCATACATGTAAAACTTTGACATACAGGATGTTGTGAGATAAGTGATGCTGGCTGTTACCAGGCGATTCACATCAGTGTTGTGGACTCATTTGATATTTAGACTTGATCGAAAATTTTATTTTGTAGATTTTTGGGGATGGACGGGGTAATTAGTAGTTGTTACTATATTATGTAAGGGTAGTTTCCACGATAACTACTCTCTAGGCCTATAAATTGATCTATGGGCGTTATGAATTTGTTCTTGGTTTATAACAAAATAAAAATGTTTGTAAGGAGTAATAGTTTTGCTTTTGTTCTTCTTCATCTTGACTCTCTTCAAATAATCCTCGTGCGGGGAAGGGTAGAGATTTATTTTCTCAGAGAAAGTCTTATGAAGTGAAGCTATTTTTGTAAGAGCCTCGGTGGCATGATTGGCAAGATAATCCACTGGAAAACACATGTTTTCTGCTCTCACCACCAGTATTAAACATTGCCTCTACGAAAACCGTTCAGCTTATCTCTGCAAAACAAAAAAAATTCCCTTCCGATACTCTTGAGGAGTTTGTATTTTGGTTCCATAATATCAGCAGGGGAAAAGAGAACCAAAGGCCAAAGTTCTAAACTCGAGTTTTAGTTTTGTATCTGTGGGGCTTGTTCTAGCTGCTTGGAAATCTGATCTGATACTCTTATGACAATCAGGATTTCAAGTATGATCTGGGGCAATTCAAATTCCAATTAGGTGAAGATGTTGTTAACGAGACTACGGATTAAATTACACTCTATCATAGTTGTGTGGGACAACTTGCAGGGCTCCGATAAGGTGTCATTGGGCTTGAACTTATTCCAAAATAGTTATGGTTTTCTTGGTGTTGCCGTTGGAAAAAAGGTTAAAATTTTGTCATTTTTGAGGCCGCATAAGTATGGAAGTACCTGTCTAACACCATTCTTGAGAAACTGCACAAAGCCTTTACATTTCACCTTGTTAGTTATTATGTGCCAACATCTCTTGTTAATACCAGCTGATTTGTTGAACCGTTGAGGATTATTAGATGGCTCTAAATTTTAGTTGGAAGCTTTCGGCGGCATTTTTGTGCCAATTTCTGCTCGTATCATTCTGATAATTTGAGTTAGTCCTTTTGTTCATTGTAGGTAAGAAGAGGTGCAGACAGAGCTGAGATCTACAGTCTTGCGTTCTCTTCAACTGCACAATGGCTGGCTGTTTCAAGTGACAAGGGAACTGTCCATGTCTTCAGCCTCAAGGTTGATTCAGGATCTTTAGGGATTGAAAGATCACGGAGCGCGCCTGAATCAAGTCTGTCAAATCCGCCTGCTCTTTCATCTCTTTCCTTTATTAAAGGTAGTATCTCTTGGTTCTCTTTTAAGTTGTTGCATTGTGGGTATTGGATGCGACGTACGGGATAAAAATTGAAAATTTCGTAACAAGTTATTCCAGTCTACCAATAGTAATAAGTGGCTCTCTTGGAAACCATAAATTTCAGGCAGCATAAGGTCTGCACCATCTTTTTTTTTTTGGCATTCTCAAAAGAATGGGCCCTGCATCCTTTTTCGTTTTTCTTTATGTTTTTTTGTCTTGTCATGTGGGTGAACCTCGCAAAAAATTGATCAACTTTTTCATCCATTGCCTTCCATCAAGCCCAGGTGCTTGCGAGCACTGCAGTGCATACCTTTTAACTAGAGAGTGGTATTCCTATGCCGATAAATGGCGAGGCTTTTTAAGACCTAAACACTGTGCATCGGTTTGGTTAGGCAATATCCGTTCATTCACGTGCTCCTTAATCTCTTGGATGCTCCAGACTTGGTAAAATTTTAGAGCACGTGTTCATATTTCTGTCACCTGAGACATGTTGTTGGTATTTTCATTGGTACTCAACCATGATACGTCAATTTTAACAGGTTTATTATTGTTGACTTTTGGTTTTCCACAGCTTGGTCAATTTCTGATTTATTTTTGGCATTCTGTTTTGGTAATTGTCATTGTTGATGTGCAGAAATAGCATAAGAAAACTTTTGCCTCTTTCTTTCTTTCTAAATTTTTTACCCACGCGTGTGACAAGAAAGTTGGCTAGCTTTTTGTAGCAAACTTTGAATTTTCTGCATGTGCATTAATCTGATTGAAACACTTAAGGCAAGTAGAGAGGACATCTTTATATGGATTTGGCAAATTCTCTTAGTTGGCATGGGGAGAAATTCATTTTATTTGTGGCTTTCCTTTGATTTCTCCTGTTGTAAGGAGAGTGTATAGGGCCTTTTTGTCTTGTGGCCTTTCTTGTATACGGGCAGCATTTCCTTTATGCCTTTTTGTTAATAAATTACTTATCAAAAAAAGATCTGACTACTTTTTGGTCAGGTATATGCCCTTTCTTTATGGAGACCCATTCCTTTGTTATGAACTTGTGTGATTGATGTAAGCTGTAGGTATTCCAGTGCCTTCATGCACCTTTAGCTCCAAAATACTGGCATAGTAACAACATATCTGTTTGAGTTCAGATGTTTTTGCTCTTAAAAATGTATTTTCTCTCGTAGAGTTTTATAGGTAAACAGAGAAGGGAAATTTATTGGGAGACTAAAACGGAAAAGCAAAGACAATAGACATACCTAAGGACCTTCTAAGGGTGGGTTTGAACTTTGAATTCCTTTCACAGAAAGCGGGATAAATAAGATTACGAATCCACTCTCTTGCAAGTAGCAACAGAAGCATCTTACCTATGAGACTACATGATTGTCAATTCATCACTTAAAACAAGCTGCTTCTTTTTTTTCTTTTTATTGATTTAAGCCTAAAATTTAAATTATACTGGGTATTTTTTAACCAAATGCATAAATATATCTTTCCCTGTACTTCAGAAATCACGACAGATTGATAGTTTGAGACGATTTGATTTGCGGCACGGAAGAGGGCCCTTTCAATTCTCGATTTATTCACAAGTTAACTATGATTCACACACATTGAGTGCTCAATGTTTGTTATTGGCATAGCCTGCCTGAAGAAGTATTTTAAGAGTGTTTCGTTTTCGTGTTACTTGATTAAAAGTTTTATTGATGATGCTTATGTTTACTTCTTTTGAGCGATGGTATTTCTTTATCGTGTCCTTGGTTGTATATTCCTTACTAGTTCCTAGCTGCAATATATCTGTCGAGCATTTTTGGACTACTTCCCTATCTGGAGATATTGATGTATATACAGTACAGTATGATAGGCAGAAACGTGGCATAGATTGTATATATATGCTATAAAAAGAAGAGAATGTTCTATAGTAATTGAGATCATTGATATGTTCAAATTCATCAGTTAATTAACGCGCTAAACACTGCAGATTATGCTTTGGTGATATTTATTACAAGTTTTGGATTATTCTTTACGTGCTCTAATTTTGCAGGTGTGCTGCCAAAATATTTCAGCTCAGAGTGGTCAGTGGCTCAATTCCGCTTGCAGGAAGGTTCTCAATACATTGTCGCCTTTGGCCACGAAAAGGACACCGTAGTGATACTCGGCATGGATGGGAGGTAAAGGACCAAAATAAATGAAGAAAGCAATTAGTGAAACAGAATTAATCAACTCAAAATCCACTATACAATTTTTTATCTCAACTGAGGCATATCTTAAGCTTATTTTGCACACGGGAAATAAAGTTTCCCATGTGCAGAATTTTTTACACAAAACTCCTTATGATTGAACTGGATTAGGGTGATCCGTGTATGCTTTGATACAAACATCAATTTGGACACAATCTGATGGATTGAAATACCCAAAATCAATTTGTTAAATAACTTAATATCGGACACAAGAAGCTTTAGCCAATCTTTGTGAAAATCAATGAGAATGAGAATATGTTGAAGTAATAACTGTGAGCCAGGAGTCTTGACAATGTTCTAGGCTTTTATGCAGGAGTTGTTTTTTTAGCTCTCAAGTTCTCTTTTATTATGCAAGTGCTAACATAACAAAGACATCCTGTGTCAGATTAGAAGGTCATTTGATCGAAATGCATTCTAGTTCTGCACTTCCTTTGATGTTAGGCTTTGTAGCCCAATTTCTGGATTTATTTCAGCAATTTTGTTCAAGGTAGTGTAGCTGGTCATAGATTTGATCATGATGTGATTTCATGTTGGTGACTGTGGTTGGACGTGATCTATGCTCCCATGATTAGGAAGTTTCTGAATCCGACAGACCTGAATTTCAATATTTCTTTCATTTCTCACTCTCTCACACACTACACACGCACATGCAAACACAAACGCACAGATTATATGATTGTTAAACAAATTCAACCAACTTATTAACAGTAATGAGGTTATTGATGCAGCTTCTATCGTTGTCAATTCAACCCAGTGTCTGGAGGGGAGATGACTCAGCTAGAGCATCATAATTTCTTGAAGCCTGAAGAAACATTCTAAAAAACGCAAGGTCGAAGTCTTTTCTCTTCTATAGACTTCTCTTCTATTCTCTGTTTTTATGGTTTTTATTTTTATTTTTTATTGTGGTGATGCTGTATTGTTTCGATATTTATGGTGAGACGGAATAAGTTGTAAATATGTACAAGTAGATGGAAATGAGAGAAAAGAGTTCACATTTAATTTGGTTGTATATATAGATGACAAGTACCTTTGTATAATGAATATATCTTAGACAATAGCAGTTGTGCAGTTCCTTGCCTTCACTTTTATATTTCATGCACGACTTTTTCTCCCATGCATCTTGCCCTTGCAAAATCATCTTGACTGGGGCTGTAAACGAACTGAGCAGCTCGCGAGTTCACATTAAATTGTGGTTGGTTGTATAGAGATGACATGTACCTTTGTATAATGAATATAGCTCTAGACAATAGCAGTTGTGCAGTTCCTTGCCTTCACTTTTATATTTCATGCATGACTTTCTCTCATGCGTCGTGCCCTTGCAAAATCATCGTGACCTAACAACCTTTGAATAGGAGTATTGAGCTAGTTGATGCAACAACCCTACTTTCTTGGTGTTCTGTCACGTGACCATTTCCTTCTAGTACTAGTATGTTTTTCCTATCGGTACTTGATGGAAGGCTATCATTACAGCTTAAATGAAACTTGAGGATCAAATTGGGACAATTGAATTATGTAAAATGCTGCTTTTAAGCAGCGGTGTGTGGATCACAGAACCTGATTTTACGTTTTCTAAAGGCTTCAAACAGTAAAATTTCTTTCAGGACTCTCTGTACTTAAGTTGTTGCTGTGTGGGAAATGGTGGTATTCTTTTTAAACAGAGGCAATTCAAGAAGACATTAGCGGAGTTTACTGAATTGCATACTGCAAGGCTAAATACGATGCAACCAGCGTTGTGGGTTGGTCGATCAAGGTTGAATTATTCTCTGTTCTGGAATTCACTTTAAGCAACGTTCAGGTTATGCACGATGTAGAATGTCGGTCAAAAGTACCGATGATGATGATGAAAGACATTTTTATTTTGGTAATTCTTATTTGATGATTGTGCTCCGAACTTATCCCTCCGAATATAGATGTGTCTGAATTTGTTCGATGAACGCGAACCATATATGCACAACACATGCATCGGACGCTAAGCATTTAACCTGCTGATATTGTATGGTCCAAAAAAGTCACACATTCATTCTTTATCAAAATGATCAACCTGCAAATTGCTGTTTAATTGCTCCTCGCAGCATGATCCCCACATACAGAGATGTTAACGTGTACCGAACCTTGCAACTTCACGCCACAATGGGACGAGATCATCACCATGCCCAAACCCATTTGTAACGACGGTTCTTTTTTTTTTATCCAAACGACGTTTCCACTTTTCAATTTAAATAGCGCATTTCCAATATTTTTTACCCACTCAAATTTGACAAAACCGTTTGTGTGCAGTTAACGCATACTGTTACCATTTCCGAGCAATACAGTTTTCAAAACTTCGTAAACAAGTTTCTGGTGTTTCCGGAAACTGATAGTGATCAAGTTCTCAATACTTCTGGACCTTGTTCATTTTGGGGTCTCAAAACCCCAAGAAAACCTCCCTCAAAACCCAAACCGATCAGGGCCCTGGTGTTTTCGGAAATTAAAACCGATAAGTCATAATATAGCACAAGTGTTCCAAAAACTAGATTTCATCATCAAAAGAATTGTATGTTATCTAAAAACGAATAAATAGAGTCACAAATCCAAAAACGGTACCAAAGGTATAGTTGGTCTCGAGCCTGCCTGTGTTTTCCACGCAAACAACTGATTACATGCTCATCAAACATCAACTCCCAGATGGATAAGAGCTAATGAGCTTCATTTGCAAACCTCTGAGCCCAGCAGCGAACTCCGAAGCTTCATTCAACGTGGCTCGGGCTGCGGCCAGCGCCTCCTCGAGGTCCTGGTTCAAGAGGTAGTGGGAGCATATTTGGCCGAGTATCCGATCATGCCTTTCTTCGTGCCTCTTCACTCTCTCTTCGGCTTTTTCCAATGCCTCTGTTATCATCCCCAGCTTCTCCCTCCTGATTTTCTTGGATTGCCATTTCTTCAAATTTGGCAAGCAGAGAAAGAACAACGCGGAGAAGCCGATGAGCGCGAAAGCAATGCTGTTGCGGTCCATGCGAGTTTGCGCACTCGAATTTATTAGGAGGTTTATAAGAACTGAAGAACATAATGGGAATGGGAAAGGGAAAAGGAAAAGGGTATTCTTTGATTTTATATGGGGGATACTTGAATTTGTTCTGCTAGCCTTCTTGTTTGTCCTAGTTCATTGGAGTTGTCGCCTTGGTTGGTTGGTTTCATGGTAGACCATGGGCCTGCTGTATGTGTTCCCAATAAATGGTCTCAAGCTTGAAAATATGAACGGTTCTTGTTCACTTTGTAGAACTTGGCGCATACAATATATTATAGCTTACTAAAAGCTCTAGTTGATCGAACAACGGTAGCTCAGTTATTGAGCTCTGTTTTTGGAAGCGTGTTATCAAAATCCGACTTCTTGTTATATTCAAGATAAATGCAATTCTCTCCCTCCATTTATCTATTTCGAATCAACTTGTTTTTTCCCGTGACTTCTCTCTTGTAGATATCTTTTTTGTTTTGGGCCAAACATATATTATCGGAGTTAGGGGAGTTACTAACGTCTTGTTTGGAATACTTTTTGAAAAGTATTTTTTAAAAGATTTTCTCTAGATTCTTTCTACTATCAATTATTTCTCTCTCTATTTCTCTCCACTTATTATTCCTATTATTTTTTCAAAAAAAATTTCAAAAAATGTTACAAACACACAGCATAAATTACTCCTCGATATCTATAAAGTGAAATGTTTGGATTGCGTTTTCAGATTCGAGATGACGCCCATTTAATGAGCACAACCACCTACTGTACTTGTACCCATTTGATCTGCTCTTTGTACAAATTATGATTCTTTTTTTTGGGTGCAGAATTATGATTCTTTTGAGCCACTTGTTTTGGTCGAATATTTGTGATAGATGTATTTAATCAATTCGAACACTTTATGAGAGAATTTCCGATTAACAGCTCCTCGTCTTTTTAATTGTTACGTTGAATTTTTGTTGGTTATTAGTATTTGGGTTTTCTTTACCGAGAGGCAAAATTAAAAGGGAATGACAAGAATCAAAAGGCAAATAAAGACTTCAGTATTAAAAAACCCGAAAGGTTCATCTAGTGGTTTAAACTTGGGACTCTAGAAGTTAGCTTTCTTTTAAGATTTAGGTTTGAAATTTTTAAGATGCTATTAATTTCGTTCGGGCTACTCCATACGGATTGAGTTCCCAGGATTAATTGGGAGGCACGAAAACCTTTAATTGGGCTTCCCGCAAGTGGGCAGTAGGATTGAGTTCTCAGGATTAATCGAGATGCATGAAAGTTGACCCAGACACTTAAATTATAAAAAAAAAAAAAAAAAAGACTTCAGGATTAACCAAACAACCTATTAAACAAGAATGGACAGAGGACAAGAGAATAACCCTTTTACCAGAGCTACTGTACTATCTGATAAGATATTGGAGTAGGGGTGTTACTCGAAACCGGAAAATCGATTGAAACCGGAAAAACTGGACCGGACCGGATTTTTTTAACCGGTTGAATAATTTTGATCCGGTTCCGGTTTATAAAATTTTATAAACCGGAAAAATAATTTCGATCCGGTTTATGTGTTTTAAAAACCGGTTGAAACCGGAACCGGTTATATATATATGTATAATATCTACATATATATAAAAACATAGGGGAGGGGTTGAATTATGGGTTTTTTAGTTGATATTTTGTGGTATATTTTGGTCTAATAAATATATTTATTATATAAAAACTATTTTTATGGGCTTAATTTTTTTTTATGGGTTTTTTTTTATGTATTGGGTTCAAAATTGATCCTTTTTTGTTGGGCAAAAAAAAGGGTTGAATTATAGATTTTTGGTTGATATTTTATGGGTTGAATTGTGAATTTTTTGATGTGTTGAGCAAAAAATATGACCCATGAATGAAAACCGGATAAACCGGATAAACCGGACTGAAACCGGTTGAGCCGGTCGAAACCGGACCGGTTTTATCTCAACCGGTTCCGGTTTCTAAAAATCTCAAACCGGATATCCGGTTTCGACCGAAAAATACATCCAAACCGGTCGAAACCGGACCGGTATCACCCCTATATTGGAGTATCAACAAATACCCAAATAAGGTGTGTATGTGTTGTAGTCTTTCCTTTTTTTATATATCCAAAGAGATGTTTAGTTCTGTATGTATGTTTTTTTCAAAGATCAATGAATTCATTGATAGTAAGAAAAGTACAACTATGTTATTGCCATAAGATAAAAAGCGTCGATGACGAGGGAAAGCCAATAAAGGTCAAAGGAAAAGAGCACAGAGTATTGATCCGTAAAATACAAGATACACAAAAACTATGCTATCACTTGGAGATACAGGCCAGGCCAACAAAAGGCCTAGGGATGCCAACGACAAGCGAAAACCAACAAAAGGTCTAAAGAACAGAATACAACGTGGAAAGTGTGTGTGCGGCAAACCAAGAACATATCAAAAACAAATACAAGAACTACAACAATTGCATCCAACTACGAATCACAGCCGTGAAGAAAATCACAGCCAGCAAAACCAGAAATAACGCAACAAAGAACAACCGGAACTGAATCCTACGCCTAACAACTTGCCTGAAAAAACATAAAACATTATTAATCGTAATCATTGTTTTTGAAGTTGACAACCACTGCTTGGTCCAGTTGGTAAGTCTCTCTGTCTTCTATTTGTGGAAGGTCTTAGATTTGAGCCGCACAGGGACAGGTCCTTTTGAGGACTAGGGCTATGAATAGCTTCTCAACTCTTGTGCTAACACTAACACCCCTACTAATCTCAAAAAAAAAAAATCATTGTTTTTGAAGTTTATCTAGTTGACTACTAGTAATCACTGTTTTTGAAATTTGAAGGGCTGCTAGGGTTTGGATTGGGTGTGGTTTTGGCATGGCCTATGTTTTCTATGGGCCTACTAATTTGGGTTTGACTTACCATGTCCGTCATTTCTACCATTAGCCCTATATTTCATATATTTTATAACGCTTATATTCACTTATAGGGACACTTTTGGAAAATTCTCAAATTTTTTCTTCCATTTTTGGAAAAGGATTATCATTTTGGAACAATCCAAAATAGAATAATGGACTCTCAATTTGAAACGGAATGAGTAATATCTAGGCTTTTAAGCCTTTTAAGATGTTTGAGCTTTATTTGTTTTAATCTGGACATTGTGAGGCCCATAAGGTGTATTTGGGCTTTATCCTCAGCTGTTTTGGGCTTGGTCCGTTTTTTAGCATTGATTCACTGTCCAACTTTTAGTTGGATCCACTTTCCATCTTCCCCCACCTGATGTACCCTATTAAGTTTCCTAATACTCCGTCTGTTTTAATTTATTTGTCCCAATTCTATTCTAACTCGATTTGTTTTATAATACAATATTTTAAAATCACATAGAACATTATAAATTACAAGATACAATTAATTGAAAAGTGACACGAATTCTAAAAAAAAAAACAATTAAATTAGGATGAATTGAGTAATTTTTTTGCCGTTTCAAAAAAATAAAAAATCATTGTTTTAACATACACAGTAGTATCTTTTTCTCATTGTGCTCGCAAAATACATAGAGGGCCCATAAGTTTGCCTCTAAACCCCCAAAATGTCATGATCGGCACTGATCCTTAACCAAAGATGTAATTTGAATAGAACTTTCGTTGGAGGTCTTTTTTTTGTGTGTCTAACTAAACATTAGCATTTGGGGCAATGCATAGCAAAGGGAGAGAGAGCTGCCCACTGCCATCAATGCACGATAAACATGAAGGTGGCCCCCCTATAATCTGGGCCGATAATATATGCATTAAAATACATCTGTGTAATTTGAAGCCATTGCTAAGTATAATTTAGTGCAAATACTTGTCAAAAGTAGTACTCCAGTTGCCATTGATTTCTATATTCCAAATTAGTTGTACCTACCACTAGGTGTTACACCATAATTAAATTATTAGTACAAATTATTAAATGCTTTTTGCATAATCAAGCCCAGCCCCACTAGTTGAGGAAGTGCCTTAATACAAGAAACAAACCCTCGTATGTAAGTTTCCTAGCTATCTCAGTTGCAAATATTTTTTTCAAAAAAAAAAAAAAAAACATGCCTAGTTAATGAATTACAAATATAATTATACATAATGTGTCTCTGAAAAGCTCAACGGCCGGTAAGCATTATGTTTCTAGTTTTTGTTAGGCCCCGCTCTGCTAAAGTTCTTATTTTTTAAGTATACTTATTTCCCGCTAATTTACGAGACATGTCATTCTCTCAAAATACATCACCTTTAATTCAAAAAATAAGTATGGTTGTAGCCTTATTTTGTTCTTTGTGGTAATTCTTTTCATTGCATGTTTTCTAACTCACATTTATCAAGTTTTTCTACCCCTAAAATAGCCTTATTCTGGATTAAACACCACCATAGGCCGCCACCCTAGCCCTCCTCCGTTTTGGCATATAACCAAATTCTTGATCGGAGAATATTATCACATGTGGTCCAGTCTCCCTGAACCAGATCTAATGGTTTGCTTGTTTGTTGTTATTCATTTTTTGGCTCCTAAACTTGCTTGTTGTTTAATTACGCTGGTTAACAATATTTAGCCCGTTTTCTATTTGCATAAGGAGTGAATTAAAATATTCTGGCATATTTTCCAACGTAACAATTGCATGAGTTAACTCCGTAATAGAAATCATCTCTTCTAGATGTTTGAACATGAAGAAAACGTACAGATCGATGAGGCTCATACACATTTATAGTACTGGAAGATCTTTCACAAAATGTTCTATGCATGGTTCCTGATCTTTCTCTATTGCTTTAGTTAGTTAAGCCCTCATTCCGCTAATGTTCTTATATATGTTTCAAGTACTTATTTCCCACTTTACGTACGAGACACGTCAATCTCTCACAATACATCACTTTTAATTTTAAAAAAGAAATAGTACTTATTTGAAATTTCAGTCAATAGAACGGGGCTTAACTATAATTCGTTCTTGCGCTTGTTTCCTAGTGAGGCTTGCTAGATAGTAGTGGGTATTGTTTCTTCAATTTCTTTGGTTGGTTTTGGTTAGGCTTGTAGCGTTGGTTCTTATGCAGGTTGCATGTTGCTCTTATTTTTGTTGAATGCTCGTTTGCTCCTACGGATAGTTACTTTAATAAATTTATGTTACAAAAAAAATCGAACAATTGATGTCAAAAAGTCGCAAAATAGTACAATAGTAATGTTGTTGCAATGATTTTGTTTCCCCTTTTTCCTTTGTCGATAAGAGAAATGATTTTGTTTCTTTTTGGCCACAATCTCTTGCTCACACCATTGGATTAACGCATATTAGTTAGGCTTGCGTGACATATTTCACAAATTTAGCAGAGCCAAAAATGCTATCTAATTTAACAAATTTTTATTTTTTGATTTTTTGTGCAGCAATTTGACTCACTAAAGACTAGTACTATCAATTTACCAACAAAACATATCAAAGTACAAATTTAATAGTCAAGACTCAATAGTCAATATAGCAATATGGTTGACTAAGGTGATCGAAGAGGAGGTAGTATTAGGTACTGTCACATCATTTCAAGTTTTTCTTTTGTAAATTTCACTGACCTCCGCTGAGGTTTCTGAAATCTCAATGACGTCCCTTACTTTTGCTAACATTACCAAAGGTCCCCCTTCTGTTACCGGCTGTTACATATGCTAACAGAAGTTGCTGATGATGTCATATTATGTGCTTTGAACTACCAAAAATGCCCTTTGACCTCTCTAAATCTTCTAAACCCATGTGTTCTTCCACCCATATTACAATCCAAATTCTAATTTTGCTGCAATGAAGCCCACTTATTCTATTTCAAATGAAAATGTTTAATTGAAAATATTTATAATAATGACTATATTAATAAGCTCAAAAAAGAAAAAAAAAACAACAAATCCTTTAGTTACTTTGTAAAATAAACTAAGGTGTGGCTTGGCTGACATCTTAAAAAAAAAAAAAAAAAAAGTGTGGCTTGGCATAATAATTCTTTTGGATTTTTTTGGTTCTTCGTTCAAATATTTTTTTGCCTTAGTAGTTTTGCGTCAATTTTTGATGGATTTTTTATTCATTTCAACAAGAGAAACATAAAATGTAAAAAATTATGATCAAAACCTTTTAAAAGTTGACTAAGGACATAAACACTGCAAAATATTTTTTAGTAGTATTATGTTTTGTTATTCTAATTCTTTCAATTTTAGTTCCAATTTTTAAATTTTTTTATTTCTTTGCTTGATATAAATTAATAATCTAAAAAAATTGAACGCAAACTAAAATGTTTTAAACCCTAAGGAGTTAGCCTGGTGGTCAAGACTTGAGACTTATGAGTTTGCTCATTTCTAAAGTCTCAAGTTTGAAATCTCTCAAGTGCAATCAACTATTTTCAGACCACCCACTTCTACCTTTAGTTGGGCTCTTCGCAAATGGGCGGTAGGATTCAGCCCCCAGAATTATTTGAGGTGCGCTTAAGTTAGCTCGAACGCCTTAGTTATTTAAAAAAATCTAAAATGTCTGAAATAAGAATTCTAGATTATGAACTTATTGTATTGAGCAAATCTATCCATTTTTCTTGTTCAATACAAACAATGAGCTCTCAAAACCTCTAACTATCACCACCCAATGCCCCATAGTCAAAATTGCCCAAAACCGCCGCACCCAATTTTGCCAAGCGCAACCAATTTTTATCTTTATTTTACCAATTTCGCATATATGTTGCTCACTCTATTCGTTGAAAAAGAATAATTCGCCCGATTTATATAAAAATGTGTGTACATTTATTTTATTCGAGTAGTAATTGCGTAGGCAGAATAAGAGCACAATTGGATTAAAAAGTCGGGAGTAACTTTTCTTTTCTCTATTCAAATAATTTTTTACATTTATTAGTTTTGCGTCAATTTTTTTGTGACTCATTGATTCGTCTCAGTGAAAGGAATAAAAAAAGTATAAACTTTTAATCGCAACTCATAATTTTCTTTAAAAAGACAAAAAAAAAAAGTCAAAAAAACTGGCCGTGTTCGTTTCCCATTTTAGTTTTGTTTTCTAATCATTACCCTATTTCTCTCTCTCAAATTATTACCCTATTTATCCAATTATTACTTTCTCATCTCTCTCAATTTCTCTTCAATCATTACTCATCTCTTCAATTATTATCTTATTTATCTCTCCACCCACTACCAAAATTAAACTAAACTAAACTACTGTCTTTTTGACTTACTTTTTTTATACCTTAGAAAAATTAAGACTTTTGATCAGTTTTATTTTTACTTTTTTGATTCCTCTCGCCGAGACGAAGCAATAAGTCAAAAATTTGAAGCAAAACTAATAAATGCAATTTTTTTTAGAAGGACAAAAAAAAAAAGTCACTCTTGACTTTTTAATCCAAACCTACCCAAGTGAGATTTAATTATTTCTCTCCCATTATGTTCTTTGCTTATGTCGGCTTCCAAATCGGCAATTTCCATTGGATTTCTCTGCAAAGGGGAAGAATTATTCAGTAGAGGGCAAATGGAGATACAAGTAGAGGGCATATATGTCATTTTGTCACAATAGTTAACGCCATTTAAGGTTAAATTAACGGAAGGGGGAATCTTGACAAGGTCAGCAAATGTAAGGGAGGTCAGTGACATTTCAGAAACCTTATAGGAGGTTTCTGTTTGTATCAGAAACCTCAGGAGAGGTTAGTGAAATTTACCCTTTTTTTATAGGCATCATTTCAAGTAAATCGAGAGATTATTCAATGCAAGCGGTGCCCCAAGCCTCTCTTCACTACACATTATTGTAGGGTTCTCATACTTAGTTTCGGGTTCTATAGAAATGTATGGTTGAGGAGAGGCCTGAGGCACCACGTGTGTCCCTGTGGATGCTCCAAGGGCATTGAATAATTTTTCAAGTTAGGCCCCGTTCCGAAAAGGAAAGTAAGTACTTATTTTTTGAAATTAAAGATGATATATTATGAGAAAATGAGCTATCTTATAAAACGAGAAATAAATAATTAAAAAACAAAATTTTAGCATAATGGAGCCTTAACTCTACTCCATAATTATGTAGGAAGTATATGGATCATGATCGAAAAAATTATTCCAAGAACTTTGGGTAGTGTCACGTGGTATCCTAAAATCTTTATCCATCACATACTCCATTTGTGGTGTCGAGTGGTACGTAAATGGACCCTAAAGAAATGTATTGTGAAAACTGAAAAAGAGATCATATCGGGGCACTACGCGACGATGTGCAAGACCTCTTAATATTTGGTGGAAAAGGATCGGTGCACCGCGAGGCGTTGCACCGAAGGCACTGAATGATCTCTCTAGTTCAAAAGAAACAAGTAACAAGGGGAAAAGGAAAAAAGAAAGAGGAGTCCCAGAGATTAAAAAAATAGGTAAAGAAAAAACCCTTAAAGCATACATAAACGATTTAGATTTATTGTGCAGTATATCTGAATCGTTCATATACACTTTAAGAATATTTTCTTTATCTATTTTCTTTACGCATTTTTAAAAAGAAAACAAATAGAACTGCAGTGTAAAAGCAGCACCGAGTTTTTAAAAATTCTGAAAAGAGAATGTACTCCCCCCCATTATTTTAATTTCTTTTCATTCACGCCATCCCAGAAAGGCCCTTCCCCTGCACTGGGGTTCTATACCATACCCTCTCCTACTCCCCATATTCTACTACTCCTCTCACTCCTGTCCTGCCCTACAGGATTTTTCAAAGACATCACTCTCTCTCTCTCTCTTAAAGGCATCTCATCCTTCCTTCTTTCTTTAAACATTACTTCCTCCACTCACCATTCTCTCTCTCTCTAACAGAGTCCGTCTTCCTCCTCCTTATGGCGACCGAACCACCAGCGACAGCAGAAGAGCCCGCAGAACAACCCCTCACTTACAAGGTAAACCCTTCTATCCCATCACCACTCACCATTTACTAAGCCTTTTTAGTACTAAATTAAACGAAGACCTTGCATGCATGTACTCACTATATATATCCCTTTGTTGCTTCAATTTTTTTCCCCTGATCAGACCCATGTCTTGAAAGTCTCCATCCACTGCGAAGGCTGCAAACGGAAAGTCAAGAAAGTCCTCCTTTCCATTGAAGGTACGTACCCATTCAAACCCTAATTCTCTCTCAGTAGACATATAGTGTAAACACCTATATATACATACATACATACATACATCTGCAGCTGCAGATAGATAGGGATTTCATGTTTTTACATCTATCTTTCAGTTCAAATACTTTCATAGTTTCTCGAGGGACGTGGTTTCAATAGCACTTCATTGAACTACGGAAGCAGTAGTCGCATTTCAACCGTTCATATACGGCCAAGGAGCCATATTTACTACCACTATCTATACTTTTTAATGGTCGAGATTGCCGGACTGCTATCTGCAGATGAAACCTAATCTTTTCACAAAATTCCTCTTGTGGGTTTTCTCTCTTACTGTAATATTTACTTCTCTCATGCATCTCATCTTTCCTTGTTCATCATCTCCAGGTGTTTACAAAGCGGACATCGACGCAAAGCAGCAAAAAGTCACGGTCACGGGCAACGTCGAAGCGGACGCTCTCCTCAAGAAACTGATCAAATCCAATAAACACGCGGAGCTATGGCCCCAACCCCCCCAGCGGAAAGAGAAGAAACAGAAAAAATCCAAGAAGAAAGAGAAACAGACCGACCCAGATAGCAGTCACGACGAAGATGCCCCCGGCGGCCCTGAACCGGACAAACCACCGGTGAAAGCAGAAGTCGTCCATGAACCTGCTAAAATTAGCGGCGGTGGCTGTGTTCCGGTTAAAGTTAGCGGCGGCGCGGTCAGATTTAGTGAAGTTGAGGCTAAAAACAGTGTCGTAGGCGGCGGACAGGTGGTGGGTGGTGGTGGTGGTGCGGTCAAATTTAGCGACGTTGTGGCTAAACCTGGCGGTGGTGGAAATGTGGTGGAGATGAAAGTAGAAGGGAAGAAGCCGGAGACGGGTCCAGCCGGTAGCCAGTCACCGGCTGCGGAGAAAAGGGGAGGTGGTGGCGAGAGTGATGATTGCACTGAGAAAAGCGGTGGCAATGGCAGTAATGGTAAAAAGAAGAAAAAGAAGGGGCAAAAGGTGGTGTTCGAGGGGGAACCATCAAGTGGTGGTGCAGCGGCAAGCACAATGCCACCACCGAATCATTACGGTGGTGGGCCACCCCAAGTTCATCTCAGCCCTCCAAGTCACCACGGGCATCAATACCCTCCACCAGCGCATCATTACTTTGCCCCACCACAGCCACATCAACCTGTGTACGCAGTGAGTTACAACACGGCGCATCCAACCAGCAGCTACACGACGTCATATTATACGTCACCGCAACCGCACTCATACGCATACGCGTACTCGCGTCCGGAAACGGAACCTCAGCCGCCGGATTTCGAGTCGTATCCGAGGCAGCTGCCGTTAGATTCCGATTCGTATCCGCGGCAGCCGTTAGATTCGTTTGAGTTGTTTAGTGATGAGAATCCAAATGGGTGCTCAATCATGTGATCGCGGGGATAATTGTGATGATAATGAGTTGATATTGAGAGCTTATACTCCTTGTATGAGAATCATGGGGATATTTACGTAACGTGTGTGTAAATGGGTATGTACTCCTAGTTATAACGAGCAAAGTTATCGATATAACTGAGAATCTAATTGTGTTCGGAGTCATTTGAAGCATGAATCCAGTATCGATCGGCTCTGAATACATGTATCCGCAACCTTGTTTTGAAGTAAATCTTGCGAGGGGAATAATTGTGATGATAATGAGAGCTCATACTTCTTGTATGAGAATTATGGGGATACTTTTGTAATGCGTATGTAAATGTGAATGTACTCCTTGTTATATTAACGAGCAAATTTATCTATGCAACATTAAAACACGGTTGGGAATCTAATTGTGTTGTTCTGAGTCGTTCGATGCATGAATCCGGTATTAATTCGGTTCTGAATATCGGTTAGCATCTGCAGTTTTGTTTTGAAGTTGTGTTCGTGAATTTTTTTTTTGAGAAAAGTTAAAGGGGGAAATGAGAAAGGTTTTGGGGGGATTTTAGGGGTTGCAGTTGCTTATTTTATTTTAGGTAATTCCCATGCGCGGTTGGTCTAAATAGAGTTGCCTCGTTTTTTTCATTCATATAAAAAAACAGAGCTACCTCACTCCCAAGTCCCAAGGCCGCCTCCAACCGAAAGAAACTTGAAAATAATTACTAAAAAGCAAGTCAATTTTAAAAAGTGAAATTAGTGGAATTTAACATGCAAAACTTTTACTAAAATTATAGTAACATTTATGTGTAAAGGATTAATGGGTAGTTTTAGTTTGAAAGTCTAACCGTCTTATCCTGTTGTTTCATAAGCACAACATACTCTTGTATCGTTGAGGAAAGCAAAAAACGACATTGTCTTCAACAATTCAATTCTTACTATTAAGGAAGTGGTTGATCTTATCAAACTGAAAGTGACTTTTTGGGTTAAAGGGAGATGCAATCTTACAATCTATTATGTTGAATACTGCAGAAGCCATTTGGATGACATTAGAAAGCATAAAATCTGAGTCCTTTTGTATTTGTCTTTTTCGTTTTTTTCCCAACTCTTGGTTGGTCTTTTCTTGTTCTCATTTTGTTTGATTGGGTTTTCCTTTCAATGATGCTTGTCTTATCTTTCTCGATGTACCCATTATCGAGTTTTTATTATTTTCTTTGCATATCAGAAAAAACATACTCTCCTACTACAAGGTAAAAATAATAAAATACCCCTAAACTTCTATCTTCTTGTTTCATAAGCACTCAAAACTTTAAAGAAATCCAATTGTAGACGTCCAAATTTGTTAAACATTTCCAATTTGGATTGTTTCACAAGCAATCAAACTTAAAGAAATTCAAGTAGACATCCAAATTTGTTAAACATTACAATTAGGCCCACAACGTCAAAGTCTGTCAAATTACAAACACACCTTTGCTAAAATTGTCCATTTGGTTGACACATGGCGCCACATGCATTATTATGACTACATTTTGATGACATTGATAGTCTCTCATAATTTACGCAGATTTATGTCTCTCTCTCTCTCTCTCTCTGTATATGCATATACATCTATGGGAGGAGTAATTTAAAGAGCAACAGCAAATCAGTTTGCAGCAACAACCAATCGTGATCATCCAAAAAATATTACTCCCTCCGTCCCAATTTGTTTGTCCAATTGTCAAAATACGTGCCTTTCAAAAATATACTTATATCTTACATTTTATAATATTTTTTATGATTTTGAAGATTTTGTATAATAAAACTAATTGAGATCTATCAAATAAGATCCATGTTGCATATTAAAAACATTACGAATTGAAAATTATAGCCAATTCTTTGAGAGGTCAAACGCTCTCAAAAAGTCAAAAAGGGGACAAACAAACCGGGACGGAGGGAGTGTAAGACTGTTGCGATTGATTCCTGTAATATAAACACTTATTTACGGCTGTTCTGTAAATAAGATTTTTTCATACACCTATATCAAACCACCAAGCTTCGCCATCCACCTCCCCCTCTTCCGTCACAGCCATCACCCCTCGCTCTTCTTTAAGCATTGTCACCAATTGTTAACTCATCACACACGATGACTCGAATGGTGCACAATACTGTGTTGTGCACCACTCGCATAACACCATCTCTCAATCGGACCATACGATTTTAATTGGCTACTCTAGTAAATAGTGAAATTGAGGACTATATATGTTCGTTTTTGGAATTTTGAATTTGGGGTTTTCTTTTTGCATACGGTCTTCAATAATTTTTTTTAATTATTACTCTGATTTCTCTTTCTTTTTCCATTCATTACTCAAAATTTCTAAACGAATATGGTACTTCAAGTGCATGTAAATTAGTTCCCAAAAAAAAAAATTGCTCAACATAGAACGGGGGCACAATGACTGACCAAAAAGCATTAAAGAAAATTTTGACCCCTGACTCATGATTCAAAGTGGCAAATCAAACTCATGACCATTTTTACAGGTGTCGAAATCCTAATCTTCCATTTGGATTAGTGAAAGAGTTGTACTCCTGCACAGTGTTAGCTTTAGCTAGCTAGCTCTGGCAATGCTTTGGTTGGTTTTTCCCCTTGGGTGTAATGTGTGAATCCTCTGTTGGTTTTGCTTGTAGGACCCCTGAAAAAAAAACGAAAGAAAGTCCTTCATCACACCTCCCATTAATTTCTGATGTGTAAAGTGGGTTTTACGTGGTGTAGCAAGCAGATCTTGTTCCTGGTGTGTCTCCTTTGTGAAAGCTATTGGAGTAATAAAATTTCCTCCTTTATATCAAAAGTTCGAAACTTTATTTTATTTAGTGTTGTGGGTTTGATGTGTTTTTTGTCGTTTGCATTTGTACCCATTCCAACCTAATAAAACTTCCTAATCCCTTGGTTTTGGGACCAAACCTGGCTTTGAAGAGTGTGATTGATGGGCTGTCTCTCTGGCAGCCTTGTTTGCTTTACAGTGTCTTTATACTTTAATTAATTTTTCAATTTTCCATATTTTGTTCCTCTTTTTCACAGTGAGATGTTTGGGGTCCCACTATTTTAGCTAAAGCAAGTTTTGACAGGAAAGAACCGTTAATAGGTTCTTTATGTCAATCGCGAATTGTTTAAAAGTGTTTTGACATTCGAATTTTAATGAAATTTTTTTGAATATTTTTTTGTTTTTTAAAAAAAGTTTTTTAAAAATTCGAATCGTTCAAAACACTTTGAACGGGTGAGATTTACATCCATAAACTCATTTTCATGAAAACTTCCGTGAAGATGATATTCTCGTTTTGACAGTAGTATAAGATGTATTTGAAGGGGGGTTTTGCTCATGCTCTTGCATTTGCGTTATGTGGTTCAAAGTGACGGTATGGTTATTAAGAATACTACATACTATCAACGATTATGATAGTATGCAGATTTACGTATAAAAACGATGACAAGTCGACAACCGTCAACAGATGGATATATGTAACATAAGCATGAACAACATTGTGAGCCACCCGAAGTAGGTACAACTCAAGAAAATCTCATAATGCAAAGAGTTGATCAATTTTTGTTTTGACAAATATTGATTCAATGGCAAGTGGAGTGGAGTGCATTTAGTGCCTCCCTTATACTCCCATGCACGTGGGAAAAATTCAATTCTCATAAGCATTCACCCTTTTTTCAAGTCCCCTAGTAATAATAGATTAGGTTTAACAAATGATTAAAAAAAAAATTTGATTCAATGACATAATGGCCAAATGTATGTATTGATGGAGGATGGGAATTGGGGAGATCCTGTACTATCCCAACTGGCTTCGTTCACGCTAGTGATTAACTTATGCACCATAATTTTTTTGTTTTGTCCTTATTTAATTATTATTATTTTTTTGCATTTGTTAGTTTTACGCTAAACTTTTATGTGATATAGATGAGTAAGGACCAGAGGAATCGGAAAAATAAAAAAAATTTGACTTTTATACAAATATTTTGGGAAATATCCAAAGAAAAGCTCAAAAAGTTAGTTTTTGACTTTTATAAATTAAATTTGACTTTATAAATCAAAAGCTCAAAAAAATTTGACTTTTATACAAATATTTTTTTTTTTGATGTTTGGATTAATTAAGCAATATTCTCTAGAAATAATTTATTTTGGAAATATTCTAAAGTTAAACATTTCATTTTTATATTGATCGAGCCAGAAATTCAAGATTCCCATGGGGATGAGAGGGATTAAATTCCTCATGTATTCAAGTATGTGATTTCTTCTGGATTGAAAGATGAGATCAGTAATCTCATGCCCATTTCTAATCTTCACAAATATAAAAATGTAAGAGTTCTGAAATAATATTATCATTCCCCTGTGATACTTGCCATCCAAATACAGTTTAAAGCATTATTCCTTTCTCTTTCTTTGGGGGTTAGCTTGGAGAAGGTTTTCAGAACTACACTATTGGGATCATCCCCCTGGTGACGATTGCAAAAAAAGTGACATTTTTGTTAAAAATTGATTATTTTTCAATATACTTTGGTAAAAGTAATTTTTTTTTACTTTTTTTATTCTTTCCGTCGAGACGAATCAATAACTCACAAAAATTTGATACAAAATTAACAAATACAAAAAAAATTTAAATAAGAACAAAGCTCCTAAGTTTAAGTTAAGTTCACGAGAATGCAGCCCAGAGAATTTTGGCATGTATCTCTTGGTCATTTCATAGGAACTTCTTTCGTCCCCACATAGAGAGGCCCACTTCCCTTCTTTTTCAAGTGATCATTCCCTGTTCTTAAATACTGCTATAGAAAACAATGTTGAGTTGTGGATTCTTTCCTTTTTATCTGCTGCCGTCAGAATTAGAAGAGTAATAAACACTCCATCTGCCCTTCGTCAAAACCTAGAAAGTAGAAAGCTAACCCATGGGATGGTCTGATGGTCTTGGCACGTCATTTATTGGCTTGTTTCCTTCTATAAGGTTCAGGTTCGATTATTCTTACAATAATCTTTAGGTCATCTTATTTTCAGGCTTAAACGTGTGAAACAACGGTGAGAAGAGGCACGCAATTAAGGAGATTAGTCTGAAGAGCGTGCAAATTGGCCCGAAACATCAGTATTATAAGGAAAATACTAATCTAGAAAGCTCTCTCTTTTTTTTTTTTTTTTTGTGGGTTTATATTCTCTTGGCCTCTTTGAAAATCATTTTGACATTCCAAGCTTCGTGTCTCCGGTGGGAACCTTCCTCTATATTATTCTGATTCCCAGTCAGCTGAGGTGCCACCATGCCAACTATATTCTGAAATAATTTTTTTTTGGAACAAATATTCTGAAATTATTTGGCTGCAGAAAAATGGTTCTCCATTGGTAACTAATCCATGTGTATTAAAAGACCCTTTAAAAAGTTTCTTATTGGCAACTAGTTTGTGTATGGATTTGTTGATGTAGATGTTTATTTCATTTTAGTGTGTGTATGGATTCTACCGTTCGTTTGACACCAACAAAGTTGGAGCTAGGAATTTTAATTAGTGGGTCCAAAATTAGAATTATTCGCAAAATAATTTTTTCTATTTAACAATTTGGAAAAATTAAATTAAGAGGTTAATTAAGAATTAGATATATACTGATAAATCTAAATTTGCTTTTATAATTGGCCTCAAAGACCTATTATATTTGAATACGATGTATGACAGCTTTATTCGTAATACTATTAACTATCGAAAGGAACAAAATGCATAGAGTCTCTATGCATTTGAAGCAAATTGGGGTAATTTACAAAGTGTTTTGTGAGGTCAAAAATGTATAATTCGGCTAAAAAATGTAAAATATTCTTTATAGAATTCAAACTGCGTGGGATAAAGTGACCTCATTTGTATCTATATCCCTCCGCCGCTGCACACAAATGCTAATATTACACATCATTGTTGATAAAAAAAAAAAAAAAACTCCATTACACATCATCTGCTTCAATCATGGGCCTGGCAGGCTCTGCAATAGTAAAATCCAATTTGGACCAGGTTGTTGTTGTGGGCTTTATTAACGGGCCTTTTTAGCTTTTACCTTTTATCCAATACTAGTTTTCTGTCATTCTATTCACTTGTCAAGAATTTAGTACAAAAAATTTGAGTGAAATAAAATAAAGGAAAAATGGAATTTTTATTATGCGTTCATTTGGTAAATGGTAGTAGTAGTTTAATTGTATACGAAACTGATTTAAGAATAAGAATCCTGAAAAATCTTGTACTTTTTGGCGGAAAAGTATCGAGAAAAAACTATTCATTGTGGAAACTAAATTTAGAGTCCTGGATCCCATGATTTTTTCGCTAATTGATATAAATGAAAAGAAATTAGATACATATTTTTTCTTTTCCCAACAATTGAAAGTACGCCTTTGGAAATCTACCAAAAGTTTAAACTAAAAATCTAGTAGAAGAAAAAAAAAAAAAAAACTCTAAAACCATGCACAAACACTTCCACACTCTCTCTTGTGAGTGCGCGTATAAGTGTTTGTGCGTGGTGTTACCAACTCTCAAAAAGAAAAGGAATTGTGTTATGCCCACTTCTTATTGGCCGGTTTATCAACGGGAGAAGGTGGTGTAAATATATCCGCTTTTATATCCACCTTATTCTTTTAAGGAGGGTGAACAAAACTCAACTCTACTCATATCCATCAAGGGACGGAACCAAGATGTCCCTAACGGGGGAGCCGAACTATGAAAAATAAGTACAAGTACCACCACTCTGTAAACAAATACGTATTAAGTAGGTTGTTGATCTTCTAGTCTCAATCACACCCATTGACATAGCCTGGAAATACTTCCCGATTGTTTGAATTCCGAAAGACATTATGCTCAAAATGTAACTACCCGACCTGACTAACAATGAACCTTCTTTCGGCCCAACACTTGGCCTGAAAAGGTATATCTAAGAAGATACCATGTAGCTCCTAGGTGAGTGTTAATATACCACATGAGGCTTTAGCTCTCAACCAATGTTGGACTAAACGCTCTCAAACCCTCAAATCCGGGGTATTACACAAAATGATTAAGCTCTATTCTTGGAAATGTTATTTGAACTTCCTAATTCTTGAAAATACTTCCCAATTGATTGTGTGAACTTGTAGTATTTATATTAATTTTTTTTTAAAAAAAACGCCAAAACTACGCGAGTGCCGTGGCCTCCTATTTCCCACAAGTGCCTTCGTCTCTGTATCCATCCCAAATCAAACCAAGCACATACATATATTCTCTCCTATAAATTATTCAAACAAACCATACTCACTGATTGTGTTGGTTAATTAAGAATTAGTACTTGGACCATAAAATCACGGTTAGGTGAGGCTTTTGGTCAAAAATTAGAATCAGGCAGGCTAGCTTTTGTTATTAAGTCTTTCGAAACTTAAACATGTTTTATCAAATAGTATCAAATTATCAACCAAACCAGGCAAGCATGCATGCATGTATTTATAGTATCCTGTTGGGAGGAAATATCCTGTTCTATATCTAATTCGCATAATTAAAGAAAAAAAGGGTCCTTAATTACTCCGTAACAAAATTTTGAGGAAGTTGATATTTTCACAGTAACTTTTGGTTCTGGCTAATTAAGGGCATCTCGATCCAATGCATACTCTATATCTTCAAATTTCTCTCCATTCCTCCATTTTGGAGGAATTAATCCATCCAACCAATCTTCTATATTTGTCTCCATTTTGGAGGATTGGTTTTGATACTCCATATGTGGAGGATCAAAAATTTATGGAGGAATAGAGGCAAAAATGGAGTATATTGAATTGAAGAGGCTGAGTTTGGTCCTTAATTCCAAATCTCTACTTTTTTTCTTTTGTTTCCGGTTGGAGGAATGGATGAATAAAGATGTCTGGATTGGAGTTAATAAGAATAGTAAAATCCTTCAAAATCACTTTTTTGATATAAAATTATATTTTGATCCTCCGAAATGGAGGAATGGAGATTGTTGGATTAGAGATGCCCTAAGAAAGATAAATAATAAACTACAAAAGTGGTCCCTGTATTTTTGCTCATACTTACAGGAGAGGACAGAAAGAGATTACATTGGAGAGATTTTTTTTTTAAAAAAAAGTTCCAATCGATGATGCTAATTAAAGATTAAATCTCATTTGTTTCAATGTAAGATGTTTTATGTCTAGAATATTTTACACAAGATTTTTGACCTATATAAATTAACTTCATTGAAATTACTTTTTGGTGTTTGTTGGTGGGTAAGAGAGATTCAATCACAAATCACAACTCTATTTCATTAAACTTTCTAACAAAAACATAAACGTATTGCAATTTGCAACTCATACGCACTTTCACTCTTACACTTTCTTCTTCTCTTACACACTTAACCAGATGGGAGAAACCCCCCTAGGGAGGTTCTGTACTCTCTTCTCTCTCTCTCTCTCTCTCTCTCTCTCTCTCTCTCTCTCTCTCTTCTCCTCTTTTTACCCAAACTTTGATCTAAGTATAATCTCTCTTACGCGGGAATTTTTTTTAGTCAAATTTGAGTATCCAAAGATTCCGAACACCGAAAATTGAGAACTTGTTCTTGCCGGAAAATATGAGGACCGATAGGGTAATTTACCCAGCAATTCAATTGGCAACATGGGGAAAATTCAAGGGCGCCGCTATTCGCAGCCCGTTATTTTCTCCTGTAACCCACTGCATTTCGGTAAATGGTTGTTGAAAATCATAAATAACATTTCGGTAAATTTCTGTTGAAAACAAGATTATATTTCGGTAACTACATGTCGAAAATATGTTCAACTTTCGGTAAACAACTGCCGAACATGTTTTTTCGGTAAACATCTATTGAAAAAAATATTATATTTCGGTAATTGGATGCTGAAAATATATCTCAATTTCGGTAACTAACTATCGAGTATAATTGAAAATTTTTAACGGGTTATAAGAGTAAATAGAGAGCTGCGAATAGCAGCGCCCAAAAAAAATCAGTTACCAAAAGGAAGAATCCTAATCCAGAAATAAATATGCCCCGTTATTATCCTCTTCTGCCAATCCCATTTGCATGTTAGTGTTGATCCTGTTTTGATCCATTCTTTTTATCGTTGAGAATCAGATTCCTTTAATTCATTCAATCTTGTTTGCCAATTAAGCTTTCTTTAGTTCTTTCGATCCATATAGGATATTTATCCACTAACGCTTTGTCGTTCTCTGTCGTGCCCCAAATATGGACTCGTTCCTGGGCCTGAAAAGGTGATTCGATTCATTCATTTTGTTTTGGCTCAACATGCTGTCATGTATAGCATATATATAAATCACATTGATTGGACGTCTAAAGCAACATGAACAAATCACTACTTTTGTCTTGAAAAAATATGAGTAGTGTGAATTAAGGTGATCAAATTTCAAGACAAGTTTGTCTGAATCATGTCGTAACTGTGTCTGCATTTTGTTGGGAAAATGGGTTTAGTTCCCACAATTTTTTGGGTAAGTTTGAGCCAAAAATTAAGTGGGACTTGGACACCTCGAGAGGTGGGTCCAAGTGGATTTATAATCTCCTATGATAGGGGATTAATCCACAAAAGAAATGAACAAAAAACCATTAAGGATATTGAATGAGAATTTGTCAATCATAATTGGATCTGAGTATTTTAATTTGGGCATACACTGGAGTGGCTTGCCCGGAACTAAAGGCTAGCAGTAGCAAAAACCATAACAGTTCTGCCCAACTGTTAAAGAAGCATTGAATTGATAAGCACCCAATAATGCATATTCTTGGTGCTTAAGTCCTCTAGTATATTGTGTTTGTACATATATATTAGCGTTTTTATGCGATATTGCACGTAAGGTACGTTTTTGTGTATTTCAGGTAAAACGTGCTAATAAGGCGGTTTTGAATGCCAAGAGATGTTCCGGGGTGCAACCAAGTGTCCAAATGCCCGGCGGTACTCATTTCATTGTCATCGAAGCCTAACGATGCCACAAGAAGCCTCGGAGATTGGCCGGAGGTCAAGGTTGGCGAGGAGTGAGCCAAAGTGGTTCAAGCGAGCCTAACGCATCAAGGATGGTTCCGAGGACATCCGTGGGACCAAGGCCACATGGCATACCTCCGCCAAGTCCCGTTGATCATGTAATGAAGCATTGGAAGGCCGTCAGGGCACGACAAGGCATGATGGCCCAAGCTGACCCTGTTCTGCAGTTTTCACACAGAGGTACCAATACCTCATTTTTGAGGTACCGGTACCTTGGTGCTAAAATGGAAGACAGTTGGATTGGTACCAATACCTCATTTTTGAGGTACCGGTACCAATGCCCTTCGGCCAGCACACTTTTTGCTGAATATTTCAACCTTCCATATATGGAAAGTTTCTACTTCTAGTATGTTTTTGGGATATTTTGAGGGCCTTTTTGTCCATTGTAAGGCTGATTTTATAAGCCCTATAAATAGGCTTGTATGCCATTTATGGGGGGATGGCCATTAGTTAGTTTAGGCCAAAGTCTTTTTCTTGCTTTCTAGGATTTCCATGTTGTGTTCTTAGTTTTTTCAAGCTTTCAATCTACAAGAACTCAAGTAAATTTAAGTGTTTTGATATTTTCTCATGTGTTAATGTTGTAGCTATGGTATGGATCTTCTTATAAATCAAGTTTGTTTTTAATTCTATCGGTTAATCATGTTTTCAATTCTTAGCATGCTTTCTAGTCTTTTTATTATGAGTGAGTAGTTTAACGGTTAGGTCATGGGGTGAGGTTCACCCTATGGATTAGTCGATTAAATGGTTTCTCTTAACTTAAGCTTAATCTCAAGGTTTTGAATGAATTAAACCCATGATTTCTAGCTTTGATCATGGGGTTGGTGGCTTCTTTGATCAATGAAGTTTATCGCCTTGTGCTACGAGCTTGATAATCCTACGCGTGCGAACGATCTATTTTCGTCTCTCACTTGCGTTAAATGAGTTCCATTTGAATTAGAGCTTTGAATTAAGTTATAAGTAGTCTTCAGCTTTTAATTCTTCTAGTGGAATCCGGACGGTTTCGGTCCACTCATGAGTTAGATGAAGGAACCGTTTGATGGCTAAGTCATGGGTAATTGCTTCGTTTGCTCCATGATAATAGATAATATGGAATAATACCCCAAGCGTAGGGTTTAACTCGTCGGTTGAAGCATAATAAACCGGAAATCCGGAATCGTACCCAAGGGAATAATTATATGACTTCACTGGATTTGTAGAGCAAGTAAGGGCTTTCGGCCTTTAGACGGCCAACTTTGTTTTACTTTGAAAGGTGGAAAATAAAAGGTTAAATTAAGAACGAATTAACTAGAGAAAAGATAGGCTAGGTCTAGGAATTATTAGCACCCAAGACCCGAGCTAGATCACACTCTTCACCCAACTACACAATTTAAGATACTTGTTTAGAGTTCTCAAATCGAAAAATTAAATGCTTGGAAAACCAAGCTAGCTCTAGAATTCATTTGACAAATCCCTCGTGCGAAAGAGCTCTAAGCATCATGGGTGGTGGGTAGTCGACGCTCCCACCTACACAAGATCAAAGAGGTTAACACCTCGGTGATTTATCAAACAAACCCGAACCCCACATCAATTTTCAAATCAAAGTTTGAAGCTTTATTGGGTGGAAAATGCAATTTTCGCCCCGGCCATGAGATGCTAATCATCCCATGACCTAACCCTTGAAACTACTCACCCATATCTAGAGAGATAGGAGCAAGCAAAAATCTAGCTACCATAATGAAATAACAAGACTTGAATTAAACTAGAGACTAAGATAGATCGGGAGAAAATAAACAACTTTAATTAAGGCAACAATAACAAAAAGTAACAACTAAGGCAGGAAATTAAAGGATTAAACACTGAAAAATGAAGAACACTTCAAGAACAATTTGAATCTAGATCTAGATCTAAAAATTAGGTAAGCAAATCTATCTAAATTCTATCCTCCTTGGTTGTACAAAAATTGACATAAGCTTAAATACTCCAAAGATCCGCGCCTGGAATATTCCCAAGATGCTCAGAAAATCCGCTCTTAAGTCCCTCGGTATCGATCGCGAAGCCCTTAAGTTGCTGCTAATGGCCTCGGTATCGATGGATGCCCAAAAGTGGTACCAATACCTGAAGCTATTAAGGGGTTACCACTAAAGAGCTCGGTATTGATAGGAAAAATCGCAAGGTATCAATACCGAAGCTATTAGGGGCTGCTTAAGGGCTCGGTATTGATAGACTAAAATTCTTTCTATCAATACCGAAGCTATTAGCTCCTAACTCTTGCACCGGCTTGCCAGCCAGCCTCTTGCTCGGGCAAATCTGGTGCTGCTCGGGCAATGACAGCTTCTGCTCGGGCGATCAACCTCTGCCTTGTCCTTGACAGGTTCTGCTCGGGCAATTCGACTCTTGCTCGGGCAAATCAACTTCGGCCTTGGCAACAACAGGTCTTGCTCGGGCAAATCTACTTCTGCTCGGGCAAAGACGTGCCTCATGCAACGAAAACACCCCTGCTTGGCGGTTTACCTACAAAATAGAACTAGAACACTATACGAGCAAACAACGTTAACAATAACTAATAAGTAACTAAATTTAACTAAAACTAGATACTAGCGCACCCTACATTACATTCTCGGGTGCTTATCACGCCCCCCAACTTAAGGTTTGCTAGTCCCTAGCGAACGAAATGCAGAAAATTAAAACATAAGCACTATGCAATCCTTCCGAATTCACAACTTAGAACATGCTCAATTCTGTAACCTAGCAAGAGTTCAACAATCCGGCTTTTTATTTCATTTCTACAACTCACATTTTCAGCATTCAATTAAACAGGCTAAGTATCAAGTAAGTCTTAAGAGCAAGCCAAAATGGTCTGTGTCCTCGAACAATGGGAGGATACGTGACACAGAACATGCGAATTCAGACTAAACCATATCCACCGAATATGTGCTCAACAACGGGCAATAGCGAACAAGAAATACTATGGCTCAAACAACTAAAGCACTTTATTCAACGGAATTGAAATCTAGCAGATGATTTTGGACAATCGAAAGGAAGGCATGCCATGCGACTAATTATGCAAATATCAAACAATCAATCAAAATGGAATTCAAGCGCGCTAGGGATCAACTAAGGACTTTTTCAGCTTGTAATGACCTTGGTTACAAAGGGAAGGGACTACAAAATAGTATAGTGGCCATATGCTAGCATGGTTCATTTATCCTTGGCCACTACCAACCCTAAACTACCCAAGACATGACCACACGCCGGCTAAACACCAAACAAAGTTACGAATAAGAAATAAAGAAAACTACTAGAGAAGTCATACTAAAACTATTACCACCGACTCCAACACACATAGTCGCCATCCTTATCCAGCTTCTCATGGTATTAAGCCTCGAGTTCCCCTTTTCCATCAAACTCTTTCTCATCTAGAATGTATGCTAGCCCATAAGTCAAACCAAATCTCTTATCAAAGTATTCAACCCTCTTTCGAATTCACTTTTGCTCTTTCATAACATTTCTTTGATCTCTTTTCTTTGAGGAATAGGGTCATTTGAGGTGAGATTTTGTAGCAAGAGAGATATTGGAGCCAATTTTGGAGCTTTTTGAAGAGAGCGATGAAAATTTGGGACTTTAACTTTTGTAGTGAGAGAGGAAAGATAGGGAATCATGTATCAATTCTTTGCCTTTTCGCATTCCAACCACTTCTATCACATTCACACCACCCCCAAATCTCCTTGAATCATTGAAAACCACTTTCACACAACCCTCCAAACATCCGGTTGCCTAGGTTAAAACAAAGAACAGGAAAGAGGACCAGGATGCAAAATAGGATTAGGTGACACATATGTGGTATAATCATGCAAAGAATGCCTTGTATCCTTTCCTAAGTGCGCATTGGATTCCAAAATGATTGAAAATCGACATTCAAACACAATTAGAGATGGACATGCGATTATTCACCTACACTACAAGTATGTTTATTGAAAGATGGGGATATGGGCCAAAACTTGCTCAAAAACTTACTCAACGCTTAAACCATTCAATTGTCAACTAAGCATGCAAATTGAGAAGCACAAAATTTCTTAGGATTGCTACGAATTCTTGCTAACTAACAACGATTGAGCATGCAACAAGTCATGAACAAAACTAAAAACTATGACAAAGGGAAGAAATTGCCAGTAAAATATTTTATTTATTTTTGAAATTTTCCATTTTCTATTGTTTTTGGTTTTTCAATTTTCAAATGATTTTGAATTTTCAAAATTTTTGCAAAATTAAACAAAAATCAACCAAATAGCACATAAGCTAACCCCTCCCCCCAACTTAAAGCGATGCTATGCCCTCACAGCATTAAGAACAAGATGAAGAGAGAAAGAGTGTGCGAATGTACCGTCCAAGGGGAATGTCAACCCCTAAATACCTCGACCAAGTTGGAGGATTTTATGCCAATGTTTTGCTCCAGCCAGATTAGATGCTTCCAGGGGTTACTCCTTCGGTTCTACCAATTCGGAACCATAGCTAGTCACACAGGGCCATATCCAAAGCTTTATCGGACTAACAACCGTGGCTCGTAGCCACACCCATGCTTAGGGCTCCTGAACGCCTCACTCACTCCGGCTTTAGACCCAATCCACCAAGGCTGGTGTGGTAGCAAATAAACCCTGCAGAAGACTTAAGAGAACGACCTTCCACAAAACAAATGACATTAGAACCACCGGCCCATGTTCCCGGCTTCCAAACAAAACAAAATTAAAAGACAGAACATAAAGAAAATGCAAAGAAATCACACAAAATGAAATAGAAACATGCAAAACAGAATGAAATGCACCACCCGATCATCACGCGATCACACGAGTCATACTTTTCTTCCCATCTCTTACCGTGGGGTAAGAAATGGGTGGCTATACTAGACCGTCAAAAATTTGTTATGCTAGCGCCCGTAATAAAATCTATCGCTTGACCTCGCCAAACAATGAAGTCTAGCGTCCCCTAGGATCAAAACAAAGCAAGATGCAATACAACCTAGCGTGCACTCTAGGCAATATCAAACCTCACTCACAGACCTAAGTTGCCTCCGATTAGGGGCAATCGCGGAGAGTATGGATCATTAACGATAAACTATTGCCAAGAAGAATTAATGAAAGTCCGTTTTACACTAACACATTGGTGAAATCTTTTGCATGTGAGATATCTCCAAGATTTTATTCAATGTAAACATAAAACAAAACAAACAAAACAGAACATAACAAAGCATGCATAACTAACACTAATAGAGAACAAGGCAAGAAAGAAAAACAAATATGTACTTAAGAGAGAGAATATGTACATCCACATGATGATTTCGAATAGTTATCATGCCATTAAAAGCTAATATAATGAACATAACACTCCATGCTACACTCTTTGCCAAGAATTGAACTCGACCATGCCACAAGATAAGATACTTTGAGTAAAGCAATTGCCGAATTCGTTTTAAAAACTTAAGTTCCACCAAGTGCATAGCCCAAATCAAATCAATTTTCAATTTGTTGACCAAATCTACAATATAAGGATGATAAACCACAAGAAAATTGTCAACACCAAGAAAATCAATATGTTCTATGATTGGCAACTTCTCAAGAATAGATTCACATGGATCTTGCTTTTCTAACAAAGAGTGTGAGAAATCTACCTCGCTATTCATTTCTTTAACAGTGAGAGGATCAAGGCATGGAGAATTCAAAGGGATAACTTTAAGTGTGAGGCATTTCTCCCTCGGATCATCACAAAGAGGGGAATCCACAAGAAAACTTTGGACCTCAGGTTCATCAATAGACTCATCACTCAATGCAAACTTTGAGGAGCTGTCACAATCTAAACTAACAGTTTCAACCAAGATATGCGGCTTAATTTCCTCTTTCATGGCATCCGAGTTAGAATCTTCAAAATTTTCATACAAGTCATAAAATTGGAGCTTTTGGGCTAATTTATCAAGGTAATCCCAACCATCTTCAGCGTTTTTATCCAAGAATTCATCATTGGACATAAAATCAACTTGACATGTTTTAGGATTTAAACCATGGCAAAAGATAGCCAAAAGATTGCCAAGCTCACAATTAAAACTTGACCAAGAGAATACAGAACATTTAAATCGCTCCCAATATTGCGAAAAAGACTCATTTTCTTGTTGATAGAAATGGGATAATTCTTGTAAAAGCATATGAGTCTCATATGAGGGAGTGAAAGTTTTGAAAAATTGTTCTGTAATCTCTTGCCATGTCGATCCTGGACTCAAAGAATAAAACCAATCTTGAGCATTATCACGCAAAGACGCTGGGAATACTTGTAAAATAGCCCTTTCATTGTTAGCAAAAATTTTCTCAAGATCATCAACATGCGAAAATGGATTTTCTGAGGCCAAGCCATAAAATATAGGAATTGATACTGAACAATCAAATTGTTTTGCATACCCTCCATAGCACCTTGCAAAATAGGCCATAGTACCCCTTGCTACTCGAAGTAAACAGGCATACACAAAACAAATGCTAACTAACTACTAGCAAACTACCAGACAGAAGGGGCCATCCCGCCACCTCAATTCAGCAAACAGAATATGCGAGGGGTTATGCCACCACCTCGGCTAAGCAATGCAATCAAATTTAAAGTAACTAACTAAACTAATTACGCTAAACTAACTAAGAAACAAATTCAATATTTAGCCTGGCTTCGTTACACCTCAAGTTTAGCAGAACTAGGTTAGAGGTATCCACCAAACTAAATACGAACTACTAACACATAAACTACTATACTACTACTACTACTACTACTTAACGAAAGCGGGATACTTACAGTGGTTTGTCGAACCTCCAAGAAAGCCATAATAAGAAATCCCCGGCAACGGCGCCAAAAATGCTTCGTTCGCTCCATGATAATAGATAATATGGAATAATACCCCAAGCGTAGGGTTTAACTCGTCGGTTGAAGCATAATAAACCGGAAATCCGGGATCGTACCCAAGGGAATAATTATATGACTTCACTGGATTTGTAGAGCAAGTAAGGGCTTTCGGCCTTTAGACGGCCAACTTTGTTTTACTTTGAAAGGTGGAAAATAAAAGGCTAAATTAAGAACGAATTAACTAGAGAAAAGATAGGCTAGGTCTAGGAATTATTAGCACCCAGGACCCGAGCTAGATCACACTCTTCACCCAACTACACAATTTAAGATACTTGTTTAGAGTTCTCAAATCGAAAAATTAAATGATTGGAAAACCAAGCTAGCTCTAGAATTCATTTGACAAATCCCTCGTGCGAAAGAGCTCTAAGCATCATGGGTGGTGGGTAGTCGACGCTCCCACCTACACAAGATCAAAGAGGTTAACACCTCGGTGATTTATCAAACAAACCCGAACCCCACATCAATTTTCAAATCAAAGTTTGAAGCTTTATTGGGTGGAAAATGCAATTTTCGCCCCGGCCATGAGATGCTAATCATCCCATGACCTAACCCTTGAAACTACTCACCCATATCTAGAGAGATAGGAGCAAGCAAAAATCTAGCTACCATAATGAAATAACAAGACTTGAATTAAACTAGAGACTAAGATAGATCGGGAGAAAATAAACAACTTTAATTAAGGCAACAATAACAAAAAGTAACAACTAAGGCAGGAAATTAAAGGATTAAACACTGAAAAATGAAGAACACTTCAAGAACAATTTGAATCTAGATCTAGATCTAAAAATTAGGTAAGCAAATCTATCTAAATTCTATCCTCCTTGGTTGTACAAAAATTGACATAAGCTTAAATACTCCAAAGATCCGCGCCTGGAATATTCCCAAGATGCTCAGAAAATCCGCTCTTAAGTCCCTCGGTATCGATCGCGAAGCCCTTAAGTTGCTGCTAATGGCCTCGGTATCGATGGATGCCCAAAAGTGGTACCAATACCGAAGCTATTAAGGGGTTACCACTAAAGAGCTCGGTATTGATAGGAAAAATCGCAAGGTATCAATACCGAAGCTATTAGGGGCTGCTTAAGGGCTCGGTATTGATAGACTAAAATTCTTTCTATCAATACCGAAGCTATTAGCTCCTAACTCTTGCACCGGCTTGCCAGCCAGCCTCTTGCTCGGGCAAATCTGGTGCTGCTCGGGCAATGACAGCTTCTGCTCGGGCGATCAACCTCTGCCTTGTCCTTGACAGGTTCTGCTCGGGCAATTCTACTCTTGCTCGGGCAAATCAACTTCGGCCTTGGCAACAACAGGTCTTGCTCGGGCAAATCTACTTCTGCTCGGGCAAAGACGTGCCTCATGCAACGAAAACACCCCTGCTTGGCGGTTTACCTACAAAATAGAACTAGAACACTATACGAGCAAACAACATTAACAATAACTAATAAGTAACTAAATTTAACTAAAACTAGATACTAGCGCACCCTACATTACATTCTCGGGTGCTTATCAGTAATCGATCCCTTTGACTCGACCATCTTAACCTAGTTTATTTCCAAGTTTAATTTCACCAATTGAATCAAAATACCAAAGTTGGCTGCTTGAACGCCGTGACTCTCTACACAACATCTAATCCAAATTCGCTAAAGAAGATTTCTCTGTGGGAACGATTCCGGTCTTATCGGTTATTATACTTTCAACGACCTAGCCCTACGCTTGGGGTGTTTCAACCTTATTTGAAGGCAAGGTTCGGAGCTAAGCATGAATTCTTGTTTCCATTCTACGGTTCTCTTTTGCTTGTAAATAGGCATCCTTTGTATGAGATGAAAAGAAGAAAAACACTATATTCCAGTGATACACTACCTCTTTTTCTGTAAACTTTTTGTGTTTTGGTTTTTCATATGAGAAAGTACTACGCACATAATTTCAGTTTGAAGTAAGCTCAAGTGTGGTGCACACTTAGCTTTCAACCGGTTAAATCCTGAGAGACAGATGTCTAGCTACTGAAACCTCTAGCACCCTGGTGAGGAGGCGAATCTGTTTTAAGGACATCTTGTGTAACACGGGTGTCGGTTTGTATCCAATTATATTTTAGATTCAGTATTTTCCTTATGTTTTTTCAGATTTGAATAAAAGTTTGCTAAACTGTTTTTTATACCGCATGCGTGCAAGACATTTCAAGTGGATTTTTTTGGAACATATCAATAAATTAGAACCATACCGCAAGTTGTTTCTCATGCCATAAATAAGCATGTGAAATAAGCGAATCTATCTAAAACCAAGAAGAATCTAATTAATTCAAGACATGAAGTTACCATTCATTCATTCCATTGGGATCGCCTCGACCCGTTCTGAGAGACCTTTACAAGCTAGTAAACTTTGTTCATTAGTACAATAAAAGGAAAAAGCTTCACGCAATTGAACAAACAATACTCGACCTCACTGCCGCAACATTTGACCTCGGAGTCGGACAAAAAGCAAACAGGGCACGTATGTATGATACTGATGGCATGACCGTTTTCTGCATATAAAAGTACTCAATCCGTCCCAATTTATTGTCTCATTTTTTACTCTTATATGTTCCAAAATGTTTGTTCAATCCTAATTTGACTTCTAAAAATTCTCATAATGTCCTCTCTTTTTAAGAAATTATGCATTGGAGAAAGTGCCTTCAATGTCAAAAAAGGGAAGGACATTTTTGGAAACTCAAAGCTTTTGGATAGTAATCATTTTGTCTCACTAGTACTAGTATTTTGGAATCTCAAAATTGGACAAAAGAAATTGGAACAGAGGGGGGTCAATTTTAAAAACGCGTTATACAAAATTAATTTGAGAAGCTATTACCTAACTCAACAAGGCCTATACTCATGTGGATATAGGCAGTTACCTACCTGCAATTCTGCAGACATGGCAAATATTTGGATCTGCGACTTCTTCTTCTTCTATTCTCTTAATCTAAATATTTTATTCTTGAGCTCAAACTTTTTCCGATATAATAAAATCAAACAAATTCAAGTGCAGTTTATTGGAACATATCAATAAGCTAGTGCAGTGGGCCGAACCCCACAGAGTATTGGGCCGAACGGCTAATGCTTGGGCCAACGCGCTAGAATGGGCGTGTGGCGAACCGGAACGTACACTAAATGCCTGAGCCGACGTGTCAATTGGAATGAACTGGAACGGTCCTCGTAAGCCTAAGCATATAGCCCAATGCGTTGGGTGTTTGGGCAGAATCGTATGCGTTGGGCCGACACGCTAGTATGGGCGTGTAGTTTCTTGCATATAAGCCCACGTCTGTGGAATTGCGGAGCTAGGCCGGGCTGAGACAAATCGGATGAGGTCTGACCCAAGTGGAGATGGGTAGTCCAAGTGCAAATCGGATGAGGTCTGACCCAAGTGGAGATGGGTAGTCCAAGTGCAAATTGGAGGTTTAGTTTGGTCACGTGGAACTCAGTGCGTCATCACGTCACCCCAAAAGCGGTTAGGACATGCATGTGTCTGGCTAGCACGAGCTTTCTTGGGGCCGAAGTCAAGTCACCCCCTATATAAAGTATTGTTCTAAACTTTAGAGAGGTTCGCCGCTACTATTCACTCTTGAACTATGTACTTTCCTCTCCTCTAGTTGAGACTGATTTAGGCATCGGAGTGTCCATTTGCCGGCTAGGCACGAACGGTATTCTCACTTGCAAGTCTAGCTAGGTTGAGGAAGGTGTTGCTCTGTCTATAACCGAACCGGAGATTTAGAGGAGAACCGGATAAACACCTCCCCACAGCTTGACCCATGATGGGAGTTTGTTTCAACAAGTCATAAATAAGCCAGTGAAATAAGCCGGCCTGAATCCAACACCAAGAAGAAGAATATAATTCAAGACCTTATAACCATTCATTCCCATGGGGATCACATCGACCAATGCTGAGAGACCTCCACTCCATTGGTCAACTTTATTCATTACAATTGAAGGAAAAAACTTTACACAATTGAACAAACAGAACCGAACCGTTCATTGTGTACGTAGTAATTTATTTTCATAAAAAAATATTACCCAAACTAACAATTTATTCTTCGATCACTCCAATATTAATTCCATCTATCATCACGAATTTTTAATTAAAATCCCACTCCATATCACCATATATATGGTTGTGTGTCCACAAAGCAGCAGCCCCATGTATAATTTCTACGGCTTTTTAAGGAATTCTTTTGCTATCCTTCCATTTGCACCATGAGGGTAGAATCCACCAGGAAAATGCTCACTTCCAGTGCTATATACAACCCTCAGTATCTCCCCCGGAGTTCTCCTATAAGAGAGGGAGTCAAAATCCGCAGATAGGACGTTGCTCTCCGTTCGATTTTCTGCTCCGAGCTGAGGTGGGACTATGATGCCTTCGTCTTTGATGCCGCACATTGCCAGACGATTTCTGAGCTCTGAAATGCGGGTGGTGAACTCGGCCACCGTGTGGTTGTACGGATACACAATTTCTTCTGCTCGTTCATAGAGATACATCCGTATAACTGCGTCTTGGCCAGAGTCAATCCCCAATAGTCCTGCCAAGAGCTGTGCAAAAAATTAAAAACAGAGGATCAACTATGCCATTAATATCCACATTTTCGTTGGTGCGTGCACCAAGTGCTAGCTAAAATTTTCACACACAATGATGTAAAAATTTCAAGGTAGCCATTGTCTTTGACAGGAGTAGGATGGATGATAATCAACTACTCAAAGACAAATCTCTGGGTGGATGATAATGCCCGATCCAAGTTTCACAATTTCTTTATAATCGTACAAGTTTTTTTTTTATCGAAAGCGTCAAAATTATATTAGTTCATCCACCCAACGTTTTTGAAAAAATTAACCCATGTACTTCCAAGACCTTTCTTTATAATTTAGTAGCCGTCCTCGTTTTGGATTCTCCTTTGGAGTGGATATGGAGGCACAAATTGTTTACATCTACAACAACTCTTTTTGTAATTTCATAGGTAGACCGAAAATATCTAAGATAGTTGTTCTTGTAATATGTAGATTAACATGACCTTTCATTTGAGAGAGAGAGAGAGAGAGAGAGAGAGAGAGTTAATTTTAATGTTAAGTCATCCATTAGACGCTGAGACCATACACCAACCTGATAATACTATAGCGGTATCATTTTCGAATGATTGGTTTTTGTCGACGTTGGAAATAATACTGTAAGAATTTTGGAAAGACCAAGATACTTATCATTTAATTTCCATATCGTCTTACACTTCCGTATAAAAACTTGATGTGATTTTTCGTGGAAGAGTAAGAACTTCGTTGATTGAAACTAAGGACTAACCAGCTTCGTCTCGTAACCGTTGATGAGGGGATTTGCTCCTACGTAACCAACAAGTCCCATGTACGGAATTACGTAACAACCCAACATGTAGCTGAGGCTATCACGGTACGGGTCGAATGGAGGAGTGAGTTTGTATCGGAATGCTGAATCAAACAGTTTTGCAAAGTTGTTTGGGCTTAGATCCAATTGAGGCCTTGGAAACCCACCAACTGTTCTTATAAGGGCCCAGCAAACAATTAATCACAATAAAATTAAAACTATATATATATATATCCAGTTGCAGGTATATATGCAAGTGAAACTACCTAGACCTTTCGGCCTTTACTGGCCCACTATGGTTAAACTTAGATTCGTTGAGGAAAAATAAAAGGTTAAATATCACTGACACCATCTGAGGTTTGTCTTAGCGACGGATACCCGGCCCTTTACGTGAGAGAAATTACCACGATTGTTTGTCTAACCACGTGATGAAATGGGCCAAAAATGACTTGTATCTAAATATACACCCTTTTCTAATAATAACAAGTAATAATAAAAACCTATCCGCACTCACTTATTTTGAAATAAAATAACTTTTTAATTTTTACACATTGGAGGAGTTATTTTGGTCAAAAAGTACAAATTTATTGCTTTTGGACAAAAAAAATTGAGAATTGAGTATTTTTATTATTTATTCTATCATTAAGAATGGTGAATTTGTCAATTTAATATACTTCTAGTTAATTCTATCACGTGTTTTGCTGAATAGTTGTTGGTCGAGTGTTGATGAAATGAACATTGAAACCACATGGGGTTTTGTAGTCATTTCTCATACATGATGGGATTTATCTGTCATTAAAGCAAACCTCAGGTGGTGTCAGTGAAATTTACCCAACATAAAATTACACAAAAATAGGTAATAATTAAAGAAAAATGAAGAATAAGATTTTTCATCTCTGTCATTTTTTTGGCTGGGCTAAAAATTAGAAGAAAAATGGATTTTTTATTTTATTTTCTAGCTTATTCTATTGGCTAATGTAAGATTATAAGCCCGTTTGGGATATCCAAATGTACATTTTGTTCTCTCTTTTTTTTTTCTCACAAAGTTGGAATTGGCCGAAACGGCAAAAATAAATTTTATTAATCTTTAAAAAGAAATACAAAGAAAAGGAATTGGCGTCATTTGAAAAGGAATTGGCGTGGCGTCATTTAACAGCATCATTTTTTGTAATGTCATAGTTACTTTTAGAAAAAATTCAAACTAATGTTCTAGAAGAATAAAAGGTTAGAAAAATTCAGTAAAAAGAAAAAGAAAAATTGGTTTTCCATAATTTTCGATATCAATTTCCTCCTATTTGCGCGTTATTCAAGTAGAAATATATGATATTACGTGGCATATGCATGAAAATAAACCTGACGTGACCAACTTCTTGATACGCAAATTCTGTGATGATGTTCTTTGTACGAAAGTCAAGCTGGGCTTTCTGAGCACCAACAGGTGGGGGCCCACCCATGACTAATTGTGGCGCAATGTGGTCGAGTCCGTAACCGAGTGCTCCCCATGAGAAGTACTCAGCTTCCAAAAACTCAAGGTTCAATGCAAATTGCAATGCATCCACATCTTCTTTGTATACTGGGATTGCATGGGGTGGATATGATGGCTGGCAGGAAGGATATGGTGCAGAGAATGAGATGAAGTTGGTAACTGAGATTAGTACCATGAACATGATATGGATCAAGGGAGAGGAGGTTAGGAGTATGGCCATTGTTGTATGTATGTATGTGTGTGTGTGTGTATATATATATACATGAGAGAGAGAGAGAGAGAGATGTATGAAGTTTTGTGCAATTTATAGTGAGGCTTTGACAATGACTAATGTTATGGGATTGCAACTTCTGCTTACTACAGGCTTGATTGGGTCAGAAGAATGAATGTGTAGAGGAAGTCCAAATTGGATTTTGGGGGCTTGTTTATTTTTATTCAATGCTTTATTTTATTGGATGTATTTTCGTTTCTTTTTCCTTTGGTATTGATGCGTAGGCCTCCCTTTTTCATGTACCGAGTATTTATAAAACTTTCTTTTGTCGATGAGAAAACAAAACTTCAGCTTACTAATTAAAAATTGAGAGGAATTTTTTCACGGTGAAATCGTGAACAAGTTCTTTACAGCAGCAACTAATCTCGACCATCTAAAAGTGCTCTGGACGTTACGAATTTTAATGAAAAGTTTCACACTTTCACTCTTCATTGGAAAAGTTTCATTAACATTTGGACCGTCCAAATACTTTTGAACGGCCGCGATTAGCTTTGAAAATAATTATTCACGGCTCTGCCATTTGGACGGCCACGATTGGCTTTGTAAATAATTATTCACGACTTTGCCATTGAAAAGATTTTCTCTAGTAAATTATGCAAACTCTAACCAGCCTTTTTTGGGACGTGGCAAAAAGAAAAGGTTCTATTTGTAGCTAAAGAAAAAGAGAAAACCTTTTTGACGGATGGTTCCGTGAACAGTTGTTTACGGAGGTGAATCGCGACTGTTCAAGAGTGTTTGAACGGTCTGGATATTAATGAAACTTTGCCGGAGAATTGAAGAGTTTTTTCTAGCGAAGAGTTTAACTCTTTCCCGAAAAAGTTTCATTTAAATCCGGACCGTCCAAAGCCAAACCGAATGGCCGAGGCCACACGGCTCCATGAATAAGTCTATCGCAAAGAAAAATGTAAATTTCTGACAAGTAGATCATCGTTTTCTTCTCCTTTTTTTAACTCAAATCATAAAGGATTGGCTGCTGCTTTTCAAATCTTGAAATTTCAAAATCTTGTTGATCATAGTCTGACCCTACGTTTAAAAAATCCTGGCTCCGTTTTGTACTTTTGATTTCAGTACTTCTCTTTATATAAAAGTTGATAACAATTATATTTCTTTCATGAGCTAAGATTTAATTATAATTCTTTTGGTATAAATTAAACATCATATATGGCTTGCTAACTATATATGTTCACCACCTCAATCACCGGCGGCTGGAACATCCTGAATTGTTTTTAGCAATTTTCGTTTAGGTTTTATTTCAAGGTTTCAACACTCAGCCACCCATGAATCTACGTAATCCGTAGTTAAACACCTAATACATTGGATCAAAGAAATTAAGCTCACACTCATAGTGAAGGAAATTTAGAGAGAGAGAAGAATCTATTGGTGTAGGTATCGTGCTCTGCCTCTTCTGTTCATGTTAATTGGCAAGTGTTTATATGTACTAATTTTGTATACGTACGCGTACGTGACAATAATTATATTAATTTTTGTTTGTTTCGCTCAGAATTATGGACAAGCTTAAAAGAAATTCAATCACACTGTGAAACTCTATTAACTTGAACATTCCTCCTTCAAATCGTGGACTATGATAGAAAATCACGTCATATCATCCTAAAGTAGAGCATACTTCACAAAGAATGTTCCCAAATTCTTCACCACGAATTCGTCCAAAAGGGTATTAGATCAATATGCCAGTTTAATTAAAATTGCTCAAATTAGGAAAACTTGTACGTACATGACAATTATACAATCGTACTCCTTCTATTCCCAAAAGATTGTCCACTAAGAGACACGGCATATAAGTTCTCATTTTGTGTAGTACTAGAGGATGGCCGTTCCTAAAGATACTTGCTCGACTGCTCTACCTGATCACTAATGCTATCTACATATAGAATCAGTTATTAATTTGAGAGAGAGAGAGAGAGAGAGAGAGAGAGAGAGAGAGAGAGAGAGAGAGAGAGAGAGAGAGAGAGAGAGAGAGAGAGAGAGAGAGAGAGAGAGATTTATAATGTATTAGGAGAACATTCTATCTATTTGTTTCGAAAGAAATGATCCGACGGCTACAACCTTAACATGAAAATATAATCGAACAACAATGAATGTTGCTTTGTTTGTATATTTAAACATTTTTCGCTTTGTTTTTATAATATAGACTAGACAATATTTTTAGAATGAAGCCGATTAAAAAAAATTTAAAATGATGGTTAGTTTTTGTAGCACACCACTATCAAGAGTAACAGAGTGCATGATATTTTGTGCGAATATTGACAAAGTAAGTAGAGTTAAGTTAATTTAGGAACACCCTTCTACATAGAATCTTGTGAGACCCCATATTCAAGCTAGGAAGTCCCACATCGGAAATTTTAGGAAAGTTGAAACGGAATATAGGTGAAATGTGAATCCGACTAGTTACTGTATAATTTGAGATTAACCTTTTGAATTATGTGGTTAGGTAAATAGTTAGCAGATCAGCTGGGATGGATCGTTACAAATCCTTTGCCCTGTCCCTAATTGTCGAGCAATAGCGTGTTGGCGTGCTCGATCTCTATTCCGCAACAATATGCCAAACAACCATCACTTAAAAAAGAAATCAAATCAAATTTTATTTCGTACAACTCATTTTTTAAAACCAAATGGGGGACATAATTAGGGTTGTCTCTTAGGTTTCATGAGGGGGCATAAAAGAAACCAATCAAATCACGTTGATCACCAATTAAAGACAAGTTAATTGTACCTGGTTTTGAGAAGTGGTATGAAGTGATGCTCAAAGGGCATTCAAAGATGGTGGGTGAAATTCTCCAAATTCCTCAAAATTTTTTTTTAACCTTTTTGCACTATCTCGTCCTGTGTTTTTTTCCCAAGTTTTACTTGTACTCTTGAGAATTTCAATTTATACGAAATAAAAAATCGACGGAAAAGTGAAAAATCCACTAGAGAAAAAGAAAATTTAATTAATTTTTCTCATATGAAGGGTATTTTAAGCATTATCTTAATTTGTAGGGTCTTTTAAGCATCATCTTTGTAACTCTGCCGGAATATTAGAGTGATCAGTGACTAGTTTCCCTTTGTCTGTACTTGTGCACCTCGTTTGATTGTGATCATATGGTACGGATACATAAAGTGTTTACCTTCCTAGGTCGGAGTTCGGGAATCGAGCCAAATATGGATAGTTTATCATGTCGCACATAAATAATATTTTTCGGTTCCATTTCTTGATGAGACTAATAGTAAAGGAATCTATACTATAGAGTAATATGAAAAGTCTTTGGACTAGAGGAATTATGGATACTACTAATATCCTGTTCTCCGTGATATTGTATATCTCGTACTTTGGGAGATTATATATTTGATGAACATAAATGGTCGGGTCCTAAAATTTTACTGGATACGTGATCTTGTGAATGTATCGTACATCCTTATGCTTGTGAATAAATCCGGTAGTCTCTCCCATCAGTGCCAAATAATTCTGAGTTGCTTGGTAGCCTGCTATGTTTTATTACAGTATAATTTTTTTTTGTTTTTGGTAGAAAACCCTAAAAAGTGAGAATAAATTTACAGGGGAAAGAGGGAAAATTAGCCGCCAGAACACTGTAAACTTGACTTTGAAGTCAAGATATCTCTCATTTTTCCACCGTTAAAAGGTTCACGCACTTTATTGTTTCACCATTAATTCCCATCACCATTATTACTTTTCTAGATGATGCTTATAAGTTGGTAAATAGTTTTCATAAGCAATAGTTAATTAGCCTAACCTACTCCATTTTATTGTTTTTCTTATTTAATTTAAACCGTCATCTGCTAGAGAATAGTCTCACATTATTTAGGTAATAACTATTAAATGGGAAATTACTTAATAATATGAGGGATCTCTCCATTCTTTAACTAAGGTGTACACTTTGATTGTGTATGATGGTAAAACCCTATCACCTATGAAGATAGAATTTTTCTTATTTTTTTCCCTTATTCTTGCGACTCGAAAATCAAATCCAGATTCTTGAATTTTTTTTCGCAATCTGGGTTCGATTTATGATTCAATTGAGGGAACAAAAAAAGAAGAAGAAGAAGAATACACTTATTTTTTTCAAAATAAAGCTATGGGTAAATATTGGAATGTACATACCATGTACATATGGATTTTGTGGGGTCCATCTCGGATCCTTAAAAAATGATTCGAACTGTCCATTATTTTTAAAATATTTTTTAAAGAGCCCTATAAAAAATCAGCTCAATCTGATATCAGTAAGAATTTTTTCTGAATTTGTGGGGGTGAAACTACTTAACTGCTCAGCTTTGCCCTTACAAATTCAGAAAAAAATCCTTACCAATATCCGGTTGAACTGATTTTTTTTTACAGAGCTCCGTAAAAAAATATTTTAAAAATAAAGGATGATTCGAATCGTCTTTATGGAACCCGAGGTAGACCTCACAAAACTCATATATATTCATTGTATGTACGCATAGCACTTCCTTTTTTTCCTCTTCCGGGCGGTTTTAAGACCATTAGTTGTGTTTCTTGCCTTTAGAGAGTCCAGGGAAGAAAGAGATGAAATGGAATACCCAATGTATAAAAACTCTTCATATCTAGATCGAGATTAAATTGTTTACACCGCTGGTATAAATATTTATTTTCTCCAAATCAATTACATTACACCACATCATCATCTCTATTGATTTGACGAAGCGAGGCAATGCAATTAATTTAGAGACAATAAATATTTATACCGCCGGTGTATATAATTTATTCTCATCTAGATCCCTACAAAAAGAGTTCTAGTATCTTTCTTGAGACATTAATTCCTAATTAACGTGTGAATTTGGGATTTGGTTCCTCTACCACAATAAAAGTCTAAAGCCTTCTGTAACACCTTGAATTTTGGTAACGTTAAATAAATATTTTTTTATTGAAAACATAAATAGAGTCTGGCTTATTATTATAGCATAATTCTCACAAAAGTACATTTGTTCAATAAAGGGAGGGAAACTAGGGTTCTTATCTACTACTCCACCTGAGATTCGGATTACTTGGGAGTGGTGATCACCTTAGCCTCTTCCAGACTGAGATTCGGATTATTTGGGTCAGAAGAATTGCCCACATAATGAGTACCAGCGGCATTGACTTGAGGTTGAGAAGGAAACTTTCTCTTCTCTTGCTGGACTTGTCTAACTGTCGCCGATAACTGGGTCAATTGGGTCTTAATGTCACCAATTGCCTGCTTGGTTTGTTCAATAAAGCTATTCTGAGAGTGTATAAGAGCCTTTATGATTTCATCAGTCTACTTATCCCGCGGGGGATGGTTAATGCCAAGGGGTGGTCCAAAAGACGAAGGACCGAACCCCTGCTGCTGTTGAGTTGGATAACGAAACTAGGTCATTTGGCCTTGAGGAGGCCGGAACTGCTGGACTTGCTGCTGAGATGGTGCCTGGGGATACACTGATCCCTCCAACCCATAAGTGAGTTTTGGGCCCACCCAGGATTGTAAGTATTTTAATACGGATCCCAACGTTGGTTAAGCGCGTTCACCTCAACCTGATTACTAAGGTATGCGTCTTTAACAATGGAAAACGTAGGGCAAGTAGTGACAAGATGCTCCGGACACTCACATAATGCACACACCTCTTCGACTCTTACCTCATTCGCCTGATGGACTTGCTTAAGCTTTAAGTCCTCTAATTGCTTGGCTTTAAGTCCTCTAATTGCCTAGCCATTCTGTTCAGTTGAGATTGGACATTATGCTCTCGCAGGGTCGATGGGAAAATGCCAGACCCACTGGGTCCCTATGCAGCCATGGCCCTATCACTAAGTTTGGAGGGTTCCCAATTTCGGTGTTTCTCAACCAACTCGTCAAGAAAGTCTCATGCTTCGTCTGGGAACTTGTCGAGAAAATCCTTTTCCTTACAGAGATACTCAATTTGTTAGGTCGTCGCAACATTCAGACCCAAGTAGAAAAAAGACACCAATTAAGGTTTGACAAACCCGTGGTGTGACAAGGATAGAAGCAAGTTCTTGAACCACTCCCAACACCTCAAAAATGAATTGCTCTCTTTCTGCTTATATGATTGAATTTGGCGAGCAAGGTGTTTCAATTTACTCTCTGAGAAATATTTCTTGTAAAATAGATCTCGGACAGCAGCCCACGTCGTGAGAAACTGGTTTTTTTGCATCCGCAGCCACTTATTCACATTATCCTTAAGGGAGGATGGGAAAAACTTAAGGCAAGCATTCTCCCACTGAGGAGTGGTGGCAAGGATGCGTACAAACCCCTCGAAATAACGGACGTGCTCATACGGATCCTTATTCTCATTCTCATAAAATAAGGGAAGGGCATTATGCGTACCAGACTTAATGGTGAAAGCATTATGTGCTTCCACCGACTCGATCGGTAGAACTATTGGATCGAGAGGAGTGGTCCTCTCAGGATGCATGTGATCACGCATCGACATTGGTGGCTCTGCCATCGGTGGTTCGATTATTAAATCAACGAATAAGCCACCGATATCAAACAACTCACCGCTAAATAATTCTTCCTCCACAGTTACTCTCGAAAATCTCTCAATGGCTACGAGACGCCTGATATTGTCTTGATAGTATTTAAGCTTTAGAGGTGATTGCTTTCCTACGATGGAAAATTGCTTACCTCTACCTATGTTGACTCGAAACAACTAAAGAAACTAAAAAGAAAACAAAAAAAAATTACTACCCGAGTTCTTAACACACGTTACCGTCTCCGGCAACGGCGCTAAAAATGCTTGACGGTTTTCTAATCCTAAATTAATGGGTTGCTCAAGCGTAGGGCGGAGACCAAAATAGCACAATATCCGGTACAATCATTCTACCTCCACACCCACTTACACACCCAATTATATACCCACACTCACAATATGGGTGAAGCCCGCACACACTACACGCCCAGTGTGTGTAGGACCCACCGCTATTATGAGTGTGTGTGTGTTAAATGGGTGTGGAGTTAGAATTTTTGTATCCGGTAAGACCGGAGTCGAATCCACTAAGGACGGTGAAGTGTGTGCTGTGGAACATCGGGTTGTAATATTAAAATTAGCTTTTAGGTAGCTACCCCTTAACGATTGATTGAGATTAACTAAAATCTAGAAATTAATTGTACTTTTCAAATAATTAAAAGAAAGGTAAGGTCGTAAGGTTCATAACACTCGCAACTAGTCTGGATTAACCTGCTCTATTCGATGTTCTTAAAAATGTTTAATTTTAGATTGAAAAAGATACCCCGCAAGATGCGAGACTCTATGGTCGCCGTTTACCTATGTGCAGCGGAGAATGGGTTTTGGACTCCCACTCTCTCGTTTAAATGGGCTCCGACAATACCTGGGTTCGTCCGCGGGAAGTATTTTTCAATTTTAAATCATTTTTACATTGTTTGAAAATATGAGCAGTGCCCGAACTAGTCACGGTGTGCTAATCACCCCGTGACCCTACGTATATGATTACTCACTTATCATTATGCATGAAATAAAAGAAACCCTAATTTGAATCATGCTTCTATTATGTGAGATGAAAAATAAACAAAAGATCTAAGTTAAACAAGAATCAATGAACAACTTTTATAAAGTATAAAAAATATAAATTAAAACAAGTTACTGGAGTGTAAGTAATTCAACAAAACTTGAAAAAAAAACAATAATCCCGACAGTCGGCAACCCCGTTCTTCGTTTCTCCCATCAGAATAAAGTGCTGCCTCTTTTTCTGTTTTTACGTGGGAAGAATGCTCTTCTTGCGCACAGCTTTTTTTTTTTCTTTTCATGGTGGTACCAATTACTTGGCAGCCCTAAAATTCCCGAAGAAATTAACTCTAAAAAGCAATTCATTCCCCTGGCCCACGACCCACGTGCAGAACTTTATGCTTCAAATTTCCATTAGGTAGCTAAGAATTTGATTGGGTGTTTTTCGCTATCCAATGTAGTTTTGGTCATCTCTTGATCAATTGGTTCCGCATCGACTTTGCGTAAAATATGATTTTGTGCTTTTAGCTCCAAATGTTAATCATCGGCTCCGAGAATCCTGAAACACAATAACAAGTATCAAATCTAGCGTGCTAAATGGACATAATGTTTGACGATTTTCTAATCCTAAATTAATGGGTTGCTCTAAGTGTAGAGCAGAGACCGACGTGGCACAATATCCGGTAAGTCCGGAGTCGAATCCACGGAGACAATAATGTGTGCTGACCAAAAATTTGGATTTTTATTTTTTAACGGGCTCTTAGGTAACCACCCCTTGTTGATTGATTGAGATTAAATTAAGGTAAGAAATAACAAGTTCTTCTTGAGAATTAAAAAGGAGGCACGGTCGTGGGGTTCATAGTACTCGCAGCCAAGCCGGACTAATCTACTCCATTCGGTGTTCTTAAAAACATTCGACTTTAGAAAGAAAAAGATACCCCGAAAGATGTGAATCCTTAAGGTCGCCGTTCACCCATGCGCAGCGAAGAATGGATTTTGGATCCTTATTTCCCCTTCATACGGGCTCCGACGATACCCGAGTTCGTCTAACGAATGTTCTTTAACATCCTAAAATTGCATTTTTATTTTTATTTCAAAATAGGAGCAAGACATGTCCGACCTGGCCACGGTGTGCTAATCGTCCCGCAACCTTACTTATAAAACTACTCACTAATCATTGCGCATAAAATAAAAGAAACCCTAACTTAAAACATGTTTCTGAATATGAAATAAGCAAAAGAAATTAATAAACAAGTATCAACGAACAACTTTAATGAAAAACAAAAATTAATACGAATTATCAGAATGTAAATAATTGAACAAAATTTTAAATAACATGAATGAAATAAGACTCGCAAGAAAACTGTACGAATGAAAATCTTGCGGCCCCCCATTCTTTATTGACATCGGCAGCCCCGTTTTATATTTCGTCGGTCAGAAAAGTTCCACAACAACAGCAGCAGCCTTTTTATCCTTTTTTCCAGGGGGACCTCTGAAGCAAGTAGGTAAATTGTTTATACAGGGATGAGTGGCTTTAATCACACCATGGCCCTTTGAACTTCATAAAATAATATATCAACCATTCAATTTTGAACCATTTCACATTTTAACTTCAAACTTTTTTAAAATCTTCTTTTTATCTAAAGTCTTGGATAACAGGCTCGAGCAACCTATAAACATAAAAACACATAATAAAAATCAGTTAACAAATGTAAAAGACTAATAAATGTAGATTGGAGAGCCAAAATATGTATATTTTAACACTTATCACACCCCTCAACTTATACTTTGGTAGTCCTCGAGCAAAGAAAATAAATAAATAAATAAATAAATAAATAAATAAATATATATATATATATAAAAAATTTTCTAACTACGCCACTTTCGTAGGACTGATGATTGCACTTAGCACGTGCAACAAGCCTTTTAAACCCCTAGGCGATCCACAGAGGACGAGTGAAATCTCGTGAGAATTTTCAGTAGTGATTACCCACAAAACACCATGAATCCTTTTCACGTGAAACCCAAAAACCTGTAAGACAGCTCATTGATATGCCAATGCCAAGAATATAGTATATGAGAAAATTAGTTCTGGAGGCTATCAAAACATAGAAATAAAATCATGGCACTCAAGCTAAGCGTGTGTGAGCAAGGACCTTGATCACAAGTAAATCACAACCAAGTACTCTCTCCGAACCGAGTCTCGACTTCAATTCTCATCGTGTCATGCACTCAACAAAAGAAAACACTCGAAACATGGTGCATTTAATGAAACTCTCAATGTGTGAGGGCAGAAGTTATGCAATAAAGAATAATAAAGAATCAAAGTAACCCGCACACTTAGACACGAAAAAAAACTTTTTAAAATAGACACATGATCTCATGAAAGGAATGTCAAGCATTGGAGACTATATCTATCCTTCAATCCACAACCCATTACCCTTAATATCAAATAGGACTTCTATTCGGTTATATCGGTAGGTAAGAAAAAATATTTCAATGTTAGGGTAGGATATAATCAAGTGTCTGAGAATAGGCCAAAACACATCAGGAAAATAATAATGTGCGCCATCACCCTTTACACAATTTCATAATGAAGTTCACATGTTTCTTTTTTCAAACAAATGCATGGGTGTCTTCCATTTTTTTTCATTTAAGTTCTTTTTTTTTTCTACTATTTTTTTTCTTTAATAATGGGGAAGAACACACCACAATTCAAGCACATCTTTCTCAACTACACTTTCTCCATTCTCTTCAAAAATTAATCTCCACATGATTAACTTGTCATTCTCAAGACACAATATAGTTGGTGAAGCTTAACAAAAAAAGGCTCATGCAAGAGGCTCAATGTAGCTTGCAAGAGATATTTGTTTATGAAAAAGAAACGAACCGGCTCAAAGTACAAAAATGGCTTACTATCATTTCCTCAACTATGTAACTTTCCATTCTCAAATGAAGAAATAATAGGCATGCAATAAGTCCCAATACTTGACGACAAAGATAATGAGATCGACAACGATTAAGCTTCTTTCTCTTTTTTTTTTTTACGACAAACGAAGAGTTTATGTGACACCGCTCCAAAGAAAAATAAGGCACTAAAGCTCACATGGGCATAAGCCTCCACTAATCTAGCCATTGAAAGCACTCAAATCACAACTTACAAACAGTCAAGGTCCAAGAAACGTGCAGTGCAAAGATGCTAAGAATGTATGCCAGAAGAAATTTCTATCACCAAGTTAGCAAAAAGAACTACCATGCAATATCATATTCAAGTAATGCCCAACAATTCTCAACACTAGCAACCAACAAGTAGATATCGCAATCTCCAAGACTCAAGCAAACAGGATCTAACAAGTATTTTTTTAATTTTCAAATTTTTTTTGTTAACAAGATAAAGAACAAAGTGATTCCTCCCCCCAACTTGAACTATTCAATGTCCGTATTGAAAGTATGAAAAATATCGATAGGACATAAACGTATAAGAGAGGAGAGATATCATCTCGAAAAGGAGGGGCTAAGCAGAGTAAACAATAGAGAGAGGGAGACCCCCCAACTTGGATCGAATAACCTGCAAAAAGTTAGCCTCCAAGACAGCAAAAGAAAATAACTAAAAGAAATAAACAAGATAAGAAATAAAATGAAAGACAAAAAACCATCCACTTTCTTCACGCGAAAGACATGAGTACTACTTTTCTCCCTATTTCTCAAGCGAAAAATGGATGGCTATACCAGAAAAAAAAAAAATGTACGAGCAGCCAAACGCGGGTACCAAACATTTATCATGCCAACGAAAGTTAAGACAATGAACATAACATTCCATTTTATCCCTTTTATCAAAAATTGAACTCGGCCATGCCACAAGATAGGATACTTTGAATAGCACATTTGCCTAATTCGTTTTAGATATTTAAGTACCACCGAATGTACAGCCCAAACTAGATCAATTTTTAAATTTTTGACAAAATCTACAAGATAGGGATGATAAACTAAATTAAATTTATTAACACCAAAAAAATCAATCAGTTCCACATTTAAAAACTCTTGCGAAAATGGAGACTCAGTAGTAGGGGTGACACAATTTAGACCTGAGAGTACTTGATTATTCAGTGTAACTATTGGCAATGATTCCTCAAAAGGCATATAGCCTTCACTAATGACAAACGGCTCTATTTCCTCTTTTTCATCAAAATTGATATCTTTAGGAAGCGGCTCTATTTCCTCTCTTTCTTTAGCATCAAAATTGGTATCTTCAGAACTTTCAATTAACTCACAAAATTAGAGCTTTTGGGTTAATTCATCTACAAAATCCCAAGTATCTTCAGGGTTTTTATCTAGAAATTCATCAGCGGACCTAAAATCAACTTGGCATGGTTTAGAATTTAAATTACGGCAAAAGATAACCAGAAAACTGCCAAGCTCACAGTTAAAACTCGACCAAGAGAATACGACAAATTTAAATCGCTCCCAACACAGTGGACAAAGACTCATCATCTTGTTGAGAGAAATCTGATAGTTTTTGTAAAAGCATATGAGTCTCATATGATGGATTGAAAGTTTTAAAAAACTGTATTACAATCTCATTCCATGTCAATTTTAGACTCAAAAAATTAAACCAATCTATAGCACTATCACACAAAGATGCTGAAAATACATGTAAAGAGCTAATTCATTGTTAGCAAAAGATTTCTCAAGGTCATGAACATGCAAAAAAGGATTTTCTGAGGCCAAACCATAAAATTTAAGAAATGACACTGAACAATCAAATTGATTTGAATAACCTCCGTAGCACCTTGCAAAATGGGCCATTTTTTTTGCTTTTCAACAATTAAAAAAAATTTAAAAAATAAAGAACTAAAAACAAAACAAATAAAAAATAACTACCCGAATTCTTAACACACGTTACCGTCTCCGGCAACGGCGCCAAAAATGCTTGACGATTTCCTAATTCTAAATTAATGGGTTGCCCCAAGCGTAGGGCAGAGACCGACGTAGCACAATATCCGGTAAGTCTGGAGTCGAACCCACAGAGACAATAATGTGTGCTGACTAAAAATTTGAATTTTTATTTTTTAACGGATTCTTAGATAGCCTTCCCTTGTTGATTGATTGAGATTAAATTAAGTTAAGAAATAACAAGTTCTTCTTGAGAATTAAAAAGGAGGCATGGTCGTGGGGTTCATAGTACTCGCAGCCAAGCCGGACTAATCTACTCCATTGGTGTTCTTAAAAACATTCGGCTTTAGAGAGAAAAAGATATCTCGAAAGATGCAAATCCTTATAGTCGCCGTTCACCCATGCGCAGCAAAGAATGGATTTTGGACCCTTATTCCCCCGTTTATACGGGCTCCGACGATACCTGGGTTCGTCTAACGAATGTTCTTTAATATCCTAAAATTGCATTTTTATTTTTATTTCAAAATAGGAGCAAGACATGTCCGACCTAGCAACGGTGTGCTAATCGTCCCGCGACCTTACTTAGAAAACTACTCACTAATCATTGCGCATAAAATAAAAGAAACTCTAACTTGAAACATGCTTTTGAATACGAAATAAGCAAAAGAAATTAACAAACAAGTATCAACGAACAACTTTAATGAAAAATAAAAATTAAAACGAATTATTAGAGTGCAAATAATTGAACAAAATTTTAAATAACATGAATGAAATAAGACTCGGAAGAAAACTGTATTGACCTCGGCAGCCCCGTTTTATATTTCGTCCGTCAGAAAAGTCCCACGGCAGCCTTCTTTCCCTTTTTTACAGGGAGACCTCTGAAGCAAGTAGGTAAATTGTTTATATAGGGATAAGTGACTTTAATCACACCATGGCCCTTTGAACTTCATAAAATAATATATCAACCATTCAATTTTGAACCATTTTACATTTTAATTTCAAACTTCTTTAAAATCTTCTTTTTATCCAAAGTCTTGGATAACGGGCTCGAGCAACCTATACACATAAAAATACATAATAAAAATTAGTTAACAAATATAAAAGACTAATAAATGTAGATTGGAGAGCCAAAATATGTATATTTTGGCACTTATCACATAACAAGCCTAAGTTAGGGAGTGTAAATAAGCGTATTTACACATCTATCATCAGCTTCTTGGCTCCGAAAACCTCCAAAGGGTAGAGCTCACTCTGCTTCTCTACAAAGTCTGACATATTATACCAGCGTCGCCCCAAGTATAATATGTAAGGGTTACAATAGTAACACCGTGAGTTACAAAAGTTCAAAAGAATAATTCTATACCCGCAAACCCATAATTATAAACAACATGGCATATAAGTAGTATATTAACTCATGTAAATTCAGCAATTTCTAAATAGCACATGCATATTCAACAATTTCTAGATAAACAGTTAACAATAACATATGCACATTCACTATTCAACTGGCGTCAGTGTCCGTGTAATCAAAGTTTCTTTAACGCAACGTTTTCGTAAACTATGTCATCATTTTCACTTTTCTTTTTTCAAATCAACATTTTCAAAATCGTTTTTACACACCCAACCTCGGTTCCGCCGTTCCGGACTCTTGAGTATCCTCATAATGGTTCCGCCGTCCCGGGTTTCCATTGACACACAATTTGCATTGGCTTCTCTTCGCGGATAACCAAGTCACACACACAACCTTGGTTTCTCCGTTCCGAGCTTCCGAGTAACCTCACAATGGTTTCGCCGTCCCGAATTTTCATTGGCGTGCACGCGCACACATACACACACAATGAGCTACTAAGTCTGGGCACATTGTGGTTTCAAAAATATATTTTTTTAAAACATGTCTTTTCATTTTCAATACCAAAATTGTTTTTACAGACCCAATCTCGGTTCCGCCGCTCTGGGCTCCCGAGTATCATTACAATGGTTCCGCCATCCCGAATTGTCATTGGCGCGCGCGTGCGCACAAATACATACCGCACAATGGGCTACTAAGTCCGCCTACATTGTAGTTTCAAAAGCATTTTCTTTTTAAAACACGTATTTTCATTTTCAACACCAAAAATCATTTTTACATACCCAACCTCGGTTTCGCCGTTCCGGACTCCCGAATATCCTCACAATGGTTTTGCTGTCCCGAGTTTCCATTGGCGCACACACACACACCACACAATAGGCTGCTAAGTCTGGCCATATTGTGGTTTCAAAAATATTTTCTTTTTAGAACACGTCTTTTCATTTTCAACACCAAAAATCATTTTTACATACCCAATCTCGGTTCTGCCGTTCCGGACTCCCTAATATCTTCACAATGGTTCTACCGTCCCGGGTTTCCATTAGCACACATACACACATACACATTGCACAATGGACTACTAAGTTTGGCCATATTGTAGTTTCAAAAACATTTTTTTTTACACATGTCTTTTTATTATTAACATCCTACGTGTCATGTTTCTAGACTTTTTCGATTTTTGTGTCTCGTTTTCATGTAAGGACTCCGTAGTCGGACTTTCCACATAAGAACACAATATCCGATGTCTCGTAAACATGCATCATTGATCGTAATCTTGAAACTAAATTAAAATAATTAAAATAACAAGATTATCCAACTCTATGGTATTTTTCATGCTTGATCTATATATCGACTAGTCTATATATTCAACAAGCTATGCACATAACTCAACATCAAGGCAAGTAATTTAAGAACTAAAAACATGTATACATGCTCATAACCTCTTTCAAATAAAATCTACGTAACCATGCTACCAATCAAACTATTATTTCATACATTTCAAAAATCTGTTCTTTCTTTCTTTTTGGAAAGTTCAAAACCACATATATTTTTCGGAATAAAAGTTGAGATATTAAACATGATCATATTTCATTTCAAAATTTTAGTAGAACAAGTTTGCTAGCTATTTTTAGTATTTTAATTTAACATGCATTTTTAAACATAAAAAAATATAATTAAAATTTTTACTAGAAAAATTGAGTAAAAATATTCTACCGTTCTTCTTGGTGCATGGTATGGTTACGGAAAAGAAAATACGTCGGCTTACGGAAGGTGAATGTAGCTATTGAACGAAGTGACTTCTTATGGTAAGTTAACGGTAGCTTCGAAAGAAAATACTTTCTCTTTCTCTCGAAACTAAATCTTGACAAAACTACTAAACTTTTTGGATCGAGAGGGTGCATGGTTGAGTGATGGTTTAGTGACGGCTTTGGTTGAGTTTCTTGAATAACTCAAGAACAAGAAAAGAACTCTAAGAACTACTTCAAGAACACTACAAGAATACTAAAATTTTTCTAGAGAGAAGTTGGATGAATTGAAGGTGTAAGTTGAATGGCTTGACCAAAGGGTCCTATTTATAAGAAAGTGAGGACCTCTCTCATTTCTATGGTTTCTTTGCTCCATGGTCATGTCCAATCCAACTTTAAGCATGCTAAAACCTTCCCCTCTGTTGTCATTCCATCCTAGGTGCAATACTGAGCATCCATTTAAAAAAAATGAACTCTTTTTGACTAATGGTCCATACTCTTTTTGAACTCTACTTATTTAAAAGCAAAATGCTTCTTTTTGAGCCTAAGTAGTTCATATATTTACTTCAACTTATGCTATGTTTGTGCGTATCCGTACTTCTTGTTGGTGTTTGCCAGTTGTGGCCGTTGTTTTTCCTTTAGTGGAAGGTTTGCTAGACTTTTTTTTATGGTGTTACTTTCTTGACTCCTTTAGTCTGACTTAAATGGTTTCACTTTTTTCAATGGCTATTATTATCTATCACTTCCGTGTTTTAATTAGGTGCTTATTTCTATATGCTCTACCTTTGTCATTCCGTGACAAAAAGGGGGAGTAATTTATTGATTAACCGATTATCTTTTCCAGATTCGTGTCTGCAGCTCTTCACAATTGTGCTCCATCCATTAAGGGATAGGTTAATCATGCTTTGCTTATTTTGTCATGGAAGTGCCAAAGGGGGAGATTGTAAAGTCCATATTTTGGCAAATCCCATGACAAAATCTCTCTTGATTTGTATCCCATTAATTATGCTATAGCTTATTGTTTTAAGATTACTTGTTTTAGGAAAGGCTATCAATTGTAGTTTGTAATTGACAGAGAAAGTTTGTCAAAGGAAAGTAGATTGGTAGGATTCCATTTTGCAAGAGGATTTCGTGCAGGAAAGAAGAAAATCACATGGGTGGTTATATGGAAATGTTTTCAGTCACAGTGCTCAAGCAATTAAAGACAGTTATTTTCAGTGCTCGAGCAACCTTCCGTTTTCTTCAACAGTCTATATTTTCATGCAGCTTTGTTGGCTTTTCAAGACTACTGAATATATGAGTGCAACCCCTCTCTTGCTCCAAAAACTGAGAAATGTATAAGGGAGATATTTAGTTAGTCTCTTGGAAAAAGTTATGATCGTTTGATCATCAAACTTCCGGATTAATTCCAAGAGCCCTCTCCATACTTTGTGATTGCTAATCAAAGTGTTCTTCCGGTGGGTACCGACGGTGGATTCCGTAGGTTATTGGAAGGCTTGAGTGATTCAAGGCAGCGGCGGTCAAGTATTGGATGCGGTGAACGAGTGATTCAGCAATCAACCTTGGTCAACCGAGAGCGATTCTAGGTTGTAAGTATAGGTTTGTTTGTAACCGTACAATGAGTTATAGTGCATGATTTCCTTCCCGTGGTTTTTTCCCGTTTAGGATTTTCCACGTATATTCTGGTGTTTATCGTTTATTCTTCGTTCCTATTATTTCTTGATTATTGGATCGGTAGGAAAATAGGAATTTCAGATATAATGTATTTCGTTCCATCGATGCCGAGCACATTAGCTGCGAGCACATTAGCTGCCTTCCTGGATAAGCCCCTCGGCATCGATGTAACTTCCTTTATCCCATCGATGCTGAACTCGATAGCTCCAGCCGTTTGGTCTTGCTCTACTTTGCCTTGGCCATACCTTGCCCATGCGAGCCGTCGGGTCACCATCAAGTCATTCCTGCCTAGGCTTTGCCTTGGCTGCCTTGCCGTCAGGTCATAACTCTTTGCTCTTGGGAATTAAAGCTCCTGTTATTAAGTGATTTTTTCTACAAAAAGGAACTAAAATATTTACGAGTTAAAGTAATTAAACACAACTAATTATCGGTTAATTTGAACTATAATTAGATAACTAGCGCACCCTATATTACATTGTCGGGTGCTTATCATTACCTCGGAGGAAGATGTTGATTTCAAGGACGGTGCCTCTCTTTCTCTGGAATTTTAGTATCGAGGTTTGGCGGGTATGGGTTGCTTCTTGGTTTCGAATTTGTCCTTTAGGTTTGCTATCTTAGGTTTCGGATTGTGCTTTTGGGCTTAGGTTTTTTTCTTGTTTGGATTGTTTCAACAGTTGTTTCGGTTTTGATTTTCACTGTGGTGTTTTGGTTGGCTCATTGCTTTCCTTTGGATTTAGTTCTCTGGAGGCTTTTTGCCAGTGTACCGTGTTTCGTTAAATTTTTGTAATCTTTTTCAAATATTGATAAAATTTTCTTTTGCTGATTAAAAAAAAACTAAATTACATTAACCAAGCAATAATGTTTTTTTTTTTTATTGACGAAGAAAAGTACGTTGAGCCATGATTTTAGTATTATTTATTTCTTTTCGAAGGTTTTGGGTGGGCAAGGGTCAAGTTATATATATAGTAATTAAAAATCCATGTTTTTATGGAGTTTAGATAGACGAGTATTGTTATAGGTACCGACCGGTATTGTAGGGAAATCGTAGGGACGGCTGCACCGGACCGTCTCGGGCCACCGGACGGTCTATTCGAGCCGTACAAAAATTCTAAAAAAAAAAAATGAGAGGGCCCACGCGAGATTCAATGGCATCCGATGCGTGTAGGGTGCTCGATCCAAACACTCCATATATATATATATATATGAGAGCCACGGTGGTGGTCTATCTGCTGGATCATATATATACGTGTTGTTCTCAGAATTTTCAAATGTCAAAAAGACGTTTTAGATTATTGTTGACCACATCTCCCTTTCAACTTTAGAAATTTCAAAGGTCTAATCGAGTTAATTACATCATTTAATCCTATAGTATGTCATTCTGGCCAAAGCTCCTTATGGTGAAATAGTATTAAATAAATGAAGGTCAACCTAACCAACTCTTTCATGCAAGCTTCTCCTTTATCTTTTTCTTTTCTTTAACTAATAAACAAACGAAGAGGTATTAAAAGCATTAAAACTGTGCAATTGATGGGAAAAAAGCAAAATATAGAGTCCACCATCTCCTTATCTTTTACTTGTATTTAGTGGCGGCTCTAGAAACTTGTAATAGGGTGTTTAGAAATTACTTTATCTGTATTAGCTAGTCTATTAATTAACTGATAATATATGTACAAAATCTCATATATTAATATAAATAGTTTTGTTAAAAAACATAAACTCTATTCTAAAAATATTAACTACAAGGCAAAAACTTAAAATTATAAACTATATTTTTTTAATAAATTTTTTTAAAGTTGTGTTGCATAGTAGACAGTGTTTCGAGAATGGAGAGGGTAAAAAAATTTTGCCGTTCAAAATAAAAATGAAGGGGTTAAAAGTTTACTGTTGTCCTAGACGAGTTCTCAAATTTTGTGTCAATGTTTAATAACCTGTGTATTAATCTACTAAAACTATTTTGAAAGAAATTATAGGAAGTATATTAGGGCTGACCTTATCGAAAATATACTGTTCTTTAGGATGACATAATGAGGTTTTCTATCGTAGTCTTAAATTCAAAGGAATATTATTCAAGTTAACTGTCTTTGCAATGTAGTTGAATTTTTTTAAAACTTTGTCTGTAATTCTATAAGCTAACTAGACAAAAAAATAATATAGTAGTTATTGTCATGAATGCAAAATTAACATATTTAGACTATCGACAATAAACAAGGAGAGAGAACACAGAGAATAATACTTACACTAAAATAGTTTTTGATGAGCAAATTTTTTTTATAAAACTTTGAAAAAGAGTACAAAGATTTAACGGGTCATGAGCACATCGGCGAATGACACCCAAGAACCAAATCTAATTAATGGAAGGCCAACCAAACCACCAATACAATATGCATTATGCATGAGTTGAGGTTTTGACGTGGTTGGGGATGTTGATCCATGCTTAGTTGTTTCTCTTAATATCTCACTAGCTAGTTTAATAATAATAAACGTCCAACCCGTCATTTTTCAAAAAAAGAAGCAAAAAAAGTCCCAACAAACCGTCATTAACAGCTAATACACGCACCCATGCACTCTAGCTCATTAGTTTAAAAACAAAATTAATTACATTCGTTTGCTGGCCGAGATTTTATTATTTTAAAGGGAAAATATTTGAAGTTAGCCAAAGATGAACAAGTCGTATTCCATTTCCAGCGACTCCAGAAGACTTTCGAACAAGTCGTATGCCACTCAATCAATATGATTGCCCTATAAATTGGTGCAATTCGTTATGCTTTCTCAATCATCTTCACTGCATTTCGATTCCCCTCTTAAGAGAGAGAGAGAGAGAGAGAGAGAGAGAGAGAGATTTAATTTTGATATATACCATAGCTAGCTAGCCATGAATTCACCAACGAATGTTTCTCGCACTTTTTATTTGGCCATTGCTTCTGCCTTGCTATTGTTTTCGCTATTAATGAGTATGCCTACTAACGCACAATTATCTTCTACCTTTTACGACAATACCTGTCCCAATGCACTCAACACTATCCGAACTTCAATTAGACAAGCCGTATCACGTGAACGCCGGATGGCAGCATCGCTAATTCGACTCCATTTCCATGATTGCTTTGTTCAGGTAATTACAACAATTAATTAATATACTCGAAAGTCAAAACTTTAATTTTGGTTTAATTGTAAATTTTTTGGAACGAATATTATATCATATTTTGTAACCATCCACCAATCTACTAGCATATTAAGTTAGAGATTGGGCATGTTATATTATCAAAATATTGAAGCTTTGTGGTTGTGCAGGGTTGTGATGCCTCAATCTTACTTAGTGAGGCCGCTACCTCAACGAGTGAGCGGACAGCAGCGCCTAATGAAAATTCTGCAAGAGGTTATGAAGTCATAGATGCCGCCAAGGCTGAGGTGGAGAAAATATGCCCTGAAGTTGTTTCATGTGCTGACATACTTGCAGTAGCTGCACGAGACGCGTCGTTTGCTGTAAGTCACAAAACACAACCTAGCATTTGATCTACTATTCTTTTAGTAACATCGATCTCATGGAGTTTCATTGCGATGAAGATATGCTAATTTGTTTTCGCGTATAAATAATCAGGTGGGTGGTCCGTCGTGGACAGTAAAATTGGGAAGAAAAGATTCTACCACAGCCAGCCGTGATCTAGCAAACTCCGATCTTCCCTTCTTCCGAAGTAACGTCAACCAGCTTATTGCAAACTTCGCTAGGAAGGGGCTTAGTGCAAGGGACATGGTTGTCTTATCAGGTAATTATAACCACAAAAAAATATTACTAGTACTAATATTCATCGGTTTGATCATTTATCGTTTTCGTGGGAGAAAATAGTTAACTGATGTGTTTGTTTTACGTATTTGAAATGCAGGGGCACACACCATAGGACAGGCACAATGCTTCACATTTAGCGACCGGATAAACAGTAACGGGAGCGACATTGATGCCGGCTTTGCTAGCACGCGCACACGTGGTTGTAGGAATGCGAATTTAGCACCTCTTGATCTGGTGACACCCGATTCGTTCGACAACAACTACTTCAAAAACCTAATTCAAAAGAAGGGCCTTCTCGAGTCGGACCAAACACTTTTCAGTGGAGGACCAACCGACAGTATCGTTTCGCAATATAGCAGCAACCCTGCGACGTTTAAATCAGATTTCGCTGCCGCCATGATCAAAATGGGAGATATAATTGATCCTGTCACCAGTCAAAATGGGGTCATAAGGAGGATTTGCAGTGCTCTAAACTAGAACCATGCATATCTTCCAGCAGTTGGAAAATTCTTTTATTCTTTTATTCCTTTAGGAATCGGTCAATTTATTTCCCTTTCATTTTGTTAAATTAACCCATATATCCTTGTTCTGCAATTGTAGATGAATAGTCAAATCCTCAAAGTTTTTCACTAATTAATTGTAATTTATTTCATTGTTTTGTAATCAATAAATTTGTTGCAACTGTATCAGAATGTTCTGATCTTGGTCGTCACTCGGTATATTTTTTGGACTTGAAAGCAAAACAATAGTCTGCTTGCGTTAATCTTCTTCATTTCTATGATCAACGCCCCTTGACTATACCCTCCCCAGTGCATTCAAAATATATTTGAAAGTTTTGATCTGATTCTTCGAAAAAAAAAAAATTATCACAGAAAAAGTGGTAAAGGGAAAAATCCTCTTTATATGGAACCACACTCTTTAAGATCAAAACACATGTGACAACCTCGCCGGAACCCTAAAACCTGCAACACAAAAACTGTGAGCACACCTCTGCCTCTTGTCGGTAAAGGCTCTCCGATGCCTAACTCAGTATTCGTACTAAACCCTAATTTCGTAACGATGATAGAAAGTTATATTACTGTTTGATGTTCCACATTACTACTCCATCATTTAACAAAACTTTTAATTTCTCCAAGCACTCATAAGAAAACTATACAGATATTGCTCATGCCAAAGAGTTGTTCGGCTAAATAAGTAATTTGGTTTATTTTTTTGTCCTTATTCAATTTTTTTTCCCATTTGTTAGTTTTTTGTCAACATTTTGTGGAATATTTATTCTTCTTCATGTGAGAAATCTAAAAAATTAAAAAATTACGATCAAAACCTAAATTTTTTTGAATAAAGACTAAAATAAGTCAATAAGCCAATTTTTTCGTTTTTGTTCAAAATAATTTGGGTTTCGATCATAATTTTGTATTTTTTAGATTCCTCTTGTCACGACGAATCAATAATACATAAAAAATTGACGAAAAACTACAAAATGCGAAATTATCGCAAATTGGTCGGGAAAGGGGCGTCCTCACTTTAATACAGTAAGGCCCCCCTTATAAGAAGTTTTGTGTGTGTGTGTGTGTATATATATACACACACATGAATACAAGAACACACCCTCGAAACCAAAACGCCAAAGAGAGAGAAGCATCATCCTTGAAATCAACATTGTCCTCCGAGATTTCCTTTTCTTCAAAATCATCTAAAGTATGGATCCTTTCTTTTAATTCTTCCTTTTGCATTTGAACAAATCTCTTTAAATTATAGTTCCTCCCACCTTCAACTTCAATACCCCAAAATAGGAGCCATATCCAACATCTTACGAGCTTCCTTAAAGAATATTGAGGAATAAAGGCCCTTCTTGTTTGTACGATTCACTTTATCAAATTTAGCCTCAATTTCCGCAAGATGCCTTTTTTTTTTAAAAAATTTTCATTTCTGATCTTCTAACTCTGCTTCTCATCTTAAAAATGGCATCAAAAGACGCTCTATTGCCGGAAGCATTATATACTCCCATCTTTCGAGTTTTGCCTATGAAGCCCTTCAACCTCTTCTACATCCCCATTGGAGATAACATACTCCTCTCTTTGAGAAATACACCCCAGGTCCAAATTAATCTCCCACACCGGTACCGAAGAGTTTTTGGACTAAATCTCCATCTCACCTCTTTCCAACGACTCACTCAATCCCTCTATCCTTCCTTGAGAAATGTTGAGGTCCACCATTAGATTGATTCCCTTTGACTGCTCATTGCCCTGAAATAGTTGTTGACTATTTAGCCCTTTACTTGCTGTACCCAAAGTATCCCTGGTTTGAACATACATTGAGCCCGAAAGCTCACCATCATCCTCCTGTACACCATTTTGGGTTGAAACGTTATTCTCCTTGACATTAGGAAATCCTCCATTCCTGCTATCCATCGACTCCTTCCTTCTTTGAATAGGCAGTTCCACCCGATTCTGTCTGTTTCTCTCCTCTATTTTTGGCGACGTAACCCACTGTGTTCATGCTTAGTCATTCCCGTTGAAAATTTTGATGTTCCACATTACTATCATTTAAAAAAACTTTTAATTTCTCCATGCACTCAAAAAAAAAAAAACTATACAGATATTGCTTCTGCCAGAGGGTTGTTCAGCAAAATAAACCAAATAACTTATTTTTTTTATCCTTATTCAAATTTGTTTTTTGCATTTGGTAGTTTTTTGTCAACTTTTTGTGGATTAGTGATTCTTCTTCACAAGAGGAATCTAAAAAGTAAGAAATTACGATCGAAACCTAAATTTTTTAGATAAAAACAAAATAAGCCAATAAGCCAATTTTTTCGTTTTCATTCAAAATAATTTGGTTTTCAATCATAATTTTATACTTTTTAGATTCCTCTTGTCATGACGAATTAATAATCCATAAAAAGTTGACGAAAAACTAACAAATGTGAATTTTTTTTGAATAAGGACAAAAAAAAAACCATTTAACTTATTTAACCGAACAAATAGTACTGCTCTTTCTCTTATTATTTCACTAGCTAGTTTAATCATAATTAAAGTCCATGTGTACATAATGCCCAAACTAATTCAAAAGTCCAACCCGTCATTTTTCAAAAAAAGAAGCAAAAAAAGTCCCAACCAACTGTCATTATTAACATGCACCAACTCTAGCTCATTAATTAGTTTAAAAATAAAATCAATTAAATTCCAAAAGCATATATATATATATATACCCCCTCCGTCTGGATTTAATAGTCATTTTTTAGAGTTTACGCAATTTTTCAATCGATTATATCTTGTAATTTATAATGTTTTATGTAATTTTGAAAACATTGTCTTATAGAACTAATTGAGATCTACGAATCAAGATCCATATTAGATATAAAATTCATTATCAATTTTAAAATATAACTCATTTTTTGTCCGGTTAGAATTGAACGATGGACTATTAAATCTGAATAGAGGGAGTATATACTTGTACAAGAACACACCCTTGACATTTCCTTCGACATTCGTTTGGTGGCCGAGATTTTATTATTTTAAGGGGAAAATATTTGAAGGCAGCTAGCCAAAGATGGACAAGTCGTATTTCCATTTGCAGCTACTCGATCCATAAGACTATTAGAACTTTATCTACGCGGTGCAGTGTAGCAGTAAAATAGTGACCTTGCAAAACCTATACCTAAAGCCACTTAGTCAATATTATTGCCCTATAAATTGATGCAATTCATTACGCTTTCTCAATCATCTTCACTGCATTTTGATTCCCCTCTTACTCACTTGCACTTATTTCACACACAGAGAGAGAGAGAGAGAGAGAGAGAGAGAGAGAGTTCTGATATATACCAAGCTAGCTAGCCATGAATTCACCAACGAATGTTTCTCGCACTTTTTATTCGGCCATTGCTTCTGCCTTGCTCTTGTTTTCGCTATTAATGATTACGCCTACAAACGCACAATTATCTTCTACCTTTTACGACAATACCTGCCCCAATGCACTCAACACTATCCGAACCTCAATCAGACAAGCCGTATCACGTGAACGCCGGATGGCGGCATCGCTAATTCGACTCCATTTCCATGATTGCTTTGTTCAGGTAATTACAACAATTAATTAATGTACTCAAAAGTCAAAACTTTTATTTTGGTTTAATTGTAAATATTTTGGAACGAATATTATATCATTTTTGTAACCATCCAGTACCAATCTACTAACATATTAAGTTAGAGATTGGGCATGTTATATATATTATCAAAATATTGGAGTTTTGTGGTTGTGCAGGGTTGTGATGCCTCAATCTTACTTAGTGAGGCCGCTACCTCAACGAGTGAGCAGACTGCAGCGCCTAATGCAGGTTCTGCAAGAGGTTATGAAGTCATAGATGCCGCCAAGGCTGAGGTGGAGAAAATATGCCCACAAGTTGTTTCATGTGCTGACATACTTGCAGTAGCTGCACGAGACGCGTCGTTTGCTGTAAGTCACAAAACACAACATAGCATTTTATCTAGCTACTATTCTTTTAGTAACATCGATCTCATGGAGTTTCATTGCGATATAATAAAATTCAAGATATGCTAATTAGTTTTTAAATAATCAGGTGGGTGGTCCGTCGTGGACAGTAAAACTTGGAAGAAAAGATTCTACCACAGCCAGCCGTGATCTAGCAAACTCCGATCTTCCCTTCTTTCGAAGTAACGTCAACCAGCTTATTGCAAACTTCGCTAGGAAGGGGCTTAGTGCAAGGGACATGGTTGCCTTATCAGGTAATTATAACCACAAAAATATTAGTACTAATATTCATCGGTTCGATCATTTTTCGTTTTCGTGGGAAAAATAGTTAACTGATGTGTTTGTTTTACGTATTTGAAATGCAGGGGCACACACCATAGGACAGGCACAATGCTTCACATTTAGCGACCGGTTAAACAGTACCGGAAGCGACATTGATGCTGGCTTTGCTAGCACACGCATGCGTGGTTGCAGGAATGCAAATTTAGCACCTCTTGATCTGGTGACGCCCAATTCGTTCGACAACAACTACTTCAAAAACCTAATTCAAAAGAAGGGCCTTCTCGAGTCGGACCAAACACTTTTCAGCGGAGGACCAACCGACAGTATTGTTTCACAATATAGCAGCAACCCTGCAACGTTTAAATCTGATTTCGCTGCTGCCATGGTCAGAATGGGAGATATAATTGATCCTGTCACCAGTCAAAATGGGGTGATAAGGAGGATTTGCAGTGCTCTAAACTAGAACCATGCATATCTTCCAGCAGTTGGAAAATTCTTTTATTCCATTAGGAATCGGTCAATTTATTTCCGTTTAATTTTGTTAAACCCATATATCCTTGTTGAGTCTGGTTACTAATGCAATTAATTGTAGATGAATAGTCAAATCCTCAAAGTTTCCCACTTCTTAATTGTAATTTATTTCATTGTTTTGTAATGAATAAATTTGTTGCAACTGTATATGAATTGAAAGCAAAACAATAGTCTGCTTGCGTTAATCTTCTTCATTTCTATGATACTATTAGTTCCTTTTATTTATCCGCCAGAACTTAATCCATCTATAACTTTTGAATGTTATTTTTTTCTTTAAAAAATTAGTCTAGGGTCTACTATAGAGAACTTGTAACTCAGTTAGTCCACTTCTAATATTTGTAATCTCTCTAGACCACTAATATAGTTTATTAAGGCATTAAGTCTACTTCTTTCAAAAAAAAATTAAATCAAGACAAAAATATCCTCCTATATAGCTATCATATAGAGAGAAATTCTAAACCACAAATAAATCTAGAGCACAGCCTCCTCTCTCTCTCTCTCAACCTCATGGCCTCCAAGCTTTGCTCCCTAGTCGTCGACCTAATGTCCTTCCCCATGCCCACGATTCGCTGCCGTCACCGGCCACGCCTCCTCTGCCGGCTGCATCCTCGCCCTCTAGCCCTATCCCACGATTATGTCCTGATGTGAAAGGACCAGGGGTTCTTGTACATGAGCGAGATAGACATCGGGCTGCTGTCCCGACGTGGTTCGTGGCGGTGAGACGGAGCAAGATTAGGTCGTCGGCGGCGAGGAGGGAGGTGCTGTTGAGGGCGGCGAAGTACTTGATGATGGCAGCGGCGGAGGGGATGGGGTGGTTGAGGCAGTGGAAGGTGGGTCGGAGGAGACGATTGCGGCAGCGGTGAGGTTGGGGGAGGAGTTGGTAAACCAATTTCAGAGATCTTGGATCTCTTTACTGCAGTAGCAAATGGGCAATGAACAAAGCAAGAAAAAATGGTTACAATATTACATCCACTTTGTTACAGCACAGTAGTAAACCAATGACAGCAAGTAGGCGGATCCCTTTCCATTTGAATGAAAAACATCACAGTAACATAAAATATTTGATCATTAACAATTACTATTTGCCCAGTACACCGTAAGGGCTAATTGACATGCGAGTATAATTTTAATAGACACATGACAGTATGTTCGTGATATTTTTATTCCAAGAGATGTATTGATTCCGATGGCGGATTTGGTGAGTACCGTCCGATTTGACAAGGAAAAAGACAGTGACGCTGATAAGGTTGCAAGAAGACATATAAGTTTATCTGTGCATTTTTTCAACATGCAGAGAATATATTTGGCATGGTACAAAATTCAGTCGGTTCAGATATACATATATAATATTATATGTATGATAAAAAATACATTCTATATATTAATAGATAGCGTACAGATGACAGATTGAGACATATAAGATTATATGTGTACTTTTGTTGATGTAGTACCAAACATAAGACAAGAATACAGATTGAGACAAATAATGTTATATCTTAAGTTGTGGCGGGTTCAAGAAGGGAATGACTCAAAATAGGTAAAAAAGAAAAAAGTGTAGACACTCCAATCTGGGATTCCAGATTAGTTTCCTTTCGGTTTTTGATTCCCCGATGATGAAACCGATCAAAAACACCTCGGGAATGATATGCATTTGAGGTTTGAGTGTTTGACACCCCTTTTGAACCTAACCAAGTCTAAGCCACTTCTAAAGCCAAAAACGATACTGATGTGCGCTGATTTGAAGCCTGCGTGCGTAGATCAACTTGACAGGTGTTGGTCAATGGTCAAAGCTTGAACATTGACCATCGCGTGAGTAGGTGGTACACGTGCGCCAGAGCGCAAACATGTGTGCCAGGGCGCAACCATCGCGCACCAGACTGACTCCCGCGTGCGCTGGTCAAACTGCCTGGTGGTGGTCAATAGTCAAAATTTGACCGTTGACCCTCGTGTGCCAGGGCGCACCCTTGCGCGCTGGACTGACTCCATCGCGCGCCAGAGCGCAATGTCTGTTCCCACCAACTTTTCTTGAGGTGGAAACTTGGCCACCAATGCAACCTAAAGCCAGCCTTGTGGGCTGGCTGAGCTCCTTTCTTTCCATCAGATCTACCTCCTTCTCTTCCTATAAATACCCCCCATGGTTGTTTTTTAAAAGGGTTACCAAAATCAAGTACAAAGGCCACAAAAGCCCTAATATCCTTAATATTCTCTCATTCAATCCACTTTCAAACACTCATTTTACCATCACTACCTACTTGTCCAAGCTATTTTCAAAACACTCAAAGCAAAGGTATAAACATACATATTGTTTTCTGTTCTGATCCCTGAGGGGGGCTGGCAGGGCTAAAATTAGTAATCAATACCAGTCCTGATTCTAAAACTGGCAGGGTTTCAAAAATCGTAAAGGCAAGAACCAGCGCGCGATGGACCCATATACGCACGCGACACTCTGTGGCTGCGCGCGATGGTCCGGTGGGGATTGGTGTCTTACTGTTTTGTGTATTTACTTACATATAGGCCACTGCAAGCATATAAACAACCAGTTTATTGCTTTCCTTTGTTAGAAATGTTAGCTAGATATAGTTCAATATGTGTTTCTGTTATTATGGAGTACCCCTGGGATCATTCTGAACCTGTCCCAGAACTCAGAAATATGTAAACCAAGCACTGGTTAAATAGCTCAGACCCTCACGCGCCAGGGCGCAATCATTGCGCACCAGAGCGCAACGCTTGTGCGCCAGAGCGCCTCTGACCAATGACTGGCCTTACACGGGTAGCTTAGCTTTAGGTTATTATTTTGTCCCCATGCTGTTTAAGGGGTATTTTGTTAAATTATAGGGCTTTTCAGCCTTTAAAGTGCTTAGAGGGTGTTCCGGTTTTTGAAAAAAAGAACTTTTTGAAAAAGAAGGTAATTTCAAGCTCAAAAATCATGTGTTTAAGCAAATAATTTTCCTACTAATATGGATCTTATTTGATAGATCTCATTAAGATATTTTAAAAGATGCAAAAAAATTTAAAAAAATATTTTTCATTTTCATTATATTTGAATTTGAAATAACATTCATTTGAAAAAAAAGAACTTTTTGTAAAAGTGGAACACCCTCTTAGAACTGTGCATATTAACTACCTATAAACTGTTTGGTTTGTACTGGATGTGTACTGGTCATTCTAGAGCCCAAAAGGGGATAAAATACAACCTATTGGAAGGATATCAACTCGCGCGCGATTGTATGGGTTTGTCGCGCGATGGTTAGCTTGCACGCACATAGATCCATGCATGCAAGTTGGCCACTGCTTGAGACAAATACATACAAAGGCACTGTTTTGATATTTTATCACAGTTTTGGATTTTATCTCATTTATTTCTCGCCATTTCATCTGTCCATACTATTTTATCACATCTTGCAAAGTGTTACGGTCTTAATCCCTGTTAAACTATTCCCCCGCCCTAATTGGTTAAAGAATTGATTATTCAAATAGAATCACAAACGTTTTCGCAAATGCCTAAGTAGAGACCGATCTCCGGATTGGGTGAGAGGGGTGTCTTAAAAACCTTCCCCCCTCGTAATCTGGCTCCCGAACCCAGATATATATGGTTATGACGGACTGGTGCCTTCACCTTTTTCAAAAATCAAACAGCGCAGCGAGCATTTCAAGTTCAGTTCCTTAGGTGTCAGACCTTCAAACCCAAGTGGCGACTCTGAATTGAGTGCTCGTCTGCCAAAAAAGAGCGCTCATCGATCCGTCCCTTTTTTTCCGGCCACGCTACCCACAAAAAGAGAAATTTTTGTTACACATATAACGTTATATGTTAAGGGGTGGCGGGTTCAAGAAGGAAAATGCTCAAAACAGAATTAAAAAAAAAAAAGAGAATAGAAATTTTTGTCACACATATAACATTATATGTTGGCGTCATGGTGGTGGTGGTTACGTGGTTGCAACAAGATCGAGAAAAATAGAAAAATACATTTTTTGTGTTAGCCAAACAAGGCTCTTGTTTCTTTTACATAGGGTAGTTTTGTCATTAGAATTATTAGTGAACTAGAGGGGTTAAAAACTTTAAAAGTGGACTAGTGGGATCAGAAACATGCTATAGTAGACCTCCCAAAAATTCTCCCTTTTTTCTTTGGTTTGACGGTCTGGAATGGCTGGGCCAGCTTACACGCCTCTTAACTATACCCTCCCAAGTCCATTGAAAATTTGAAAGTTTTGATCTGATGCTAAAAAAAAAAAAAATTATCACAGAAAAAGTTGTAAAGGGAAAAATCCTTGTTATCTGGAACCACACTCTTTAAGATCAAAACACATGTGACAGCTTCTCCTGAACCCTAAAACCTGCAACACAAACATGGTGACCGCACCTTTGCGTCTCATCGGCAAAGGCCCTTCGATGCCTAAGTCAGTGTCGTACTAAACCCTAATTTCTTAAGGAAGAAAGAAAGTTATATTACTTGTGGGCTACCACAGCCTCGGGTGGATCGGGGCGGTCCAAAAAATAATATTTTTTGATTTGAAAAATTGAAGAGTCGCCACCCGGATTTAAAATTTGCCACTCGAGAAACCGTTTTGATTGAAAATGATTGTTTGAATTTGAAAATCAGAGATTGTTTTGGGTTCATAAGCCATATTACGAGAGGGGAAGGCTTTTACGGCACCCCCCTCGGCCGATTTAAAATCGGTCTCTACTAAACATTTGTGGGGTTTTTGAAAATACTTTTTATTGTATTGTCTATCTTTCACAAGAGCAATTAGCACATACTGAAAAATATATCAAGTAAATCCGTGTATACATGTGCTAGTGTATATTATTAAGATGTTGCAAAATACGGAATGATGCATGAAAAATGGGGACCACTTTCTGAGGTCACTCCCGAGCGCTCGGGATAGCACTCCTGAGCACTCAGAAGTACTGTTGCTTGTTCTGCAAATTCCGGTTAGACAGTTACGTAGACATACTTGGAATGTGAGAAATAATATTGCTATGAAATAATGTTCTTTTGACTTGTCAAAAAAAAATAATAATAATGTTCATAATGCTCAACAAATAATTCTAGACGGTCAAAAACCGGTCTTGGCCATCCAAAAACTTTGTTCCATTGCATTGAATCCAGAAACTGAACAGGCACTGAAAATACTAAGGTACTTTATATGCTAACAAGAATATTAAAAGTGAATTTCTAAGGAAAATGTGGCCTTATCCTGCTGCTTACTCCTTTTTTTTTTTTTTTAAAGAAAATGTAAATGTTTCTGGAAATGGCTGGAAATCCGCATCATTTTCAAAAAAAACATAAAAGAGCAGCATATGGATCCATGAAGCCTTCATTTCTTTTGAATATTTAGCATAAAAGTGGGAAACATGGATAAAAATCACTCTCGAGAGCTCGGGAGTATTCCGGAGCGCTCTGGAGAGCTTGCAGAACACTTTTGAAAGCTTCATTTATAGCTCTTTTTTGTCCTGATTTTTATGCCAAGATCATTCAACCACATATCTAGTATGAAGGACTGGAGTGGGCTGAATGATCTCCCTCAAAAGGACATTAGCCCTTTTGGTTGAAAAAGTAAAAAAAATCTACCTTTGAGACTGGAACTTTGCTTCTTGGTTGGACTCTGAAAATGGAAGGAGATGAGAAAACCTCAGGAACTAAGACTGAGTACAGCTCCTAAGATTCACGAATTTTTCTTGAAAGGGCTTGGAGTCATTTTGGTTTTTGACAAAATTTTGGGAAATTGATTTTTGTTGCAAGGGGAGATTTTTCTTTTGAAAGTAAGAGAGCCAGAGTGTGATTTTTCGTGGTCTCCTCTAAATGCCTAAAATGCAGCTTTGCGGTAGCTATTTATAGGCCAAGGAAAATTGAATTTTAATTATAAAATAATATAAAAGTATTTTAAGAGACATAAAACAACATGATTTAACCCTCTGATCATTCAGGTCAATAACACTGTAGCAATGACTGAATATTTGAAGGAAACATAGCCATGTGCTGCTGAAAAAACTAGAAATTCAAATTTCAATGGAAAATTCTGTTGACCTGAGCGCTCAGGAATGGATAAGAGTGCTCGGAAGTAAACTTCTGAGCGCTCGGGAGTGAGCAAAATTTGGGTTTTTGAAAATAAGTCCTGAGCGCTTGGGACCCAATTTATTGAGTTGATTTTGATCTTTAAAAGCCCAAGAAACAAGATTCCACTGTTAGCGGGACTTGTATCAATCCATATTCATCATCGGGGGGCCAAAAAGTCACAAATTAAGGAATTTCAAGTGGTTTAAATTGGGGTGTCTACATTACTACTCAAAGCGTGCCTCTCTCATTAGGTTTACCTTGAATTTATAAACTTCTCATGACTTGCTTTCCAAGCATCCTTGTCGCCTTAGGTTTCCTATACCGTATAGAAAATCGAGCCTTTCTGGGATTCTCTCCCCTAATAAGCCAAAGTCCTACTCTCGTTAGGAAACTCCTCTAATATGGAATTCGTTCCATATAATAACTCTTACTGCTGCCCTTCATGGCAGAATATATTATTCCCTTATTTGCAGGACCTGTCCTTATCACGTAAGGAACTCATTCCAGAATATTTTGGATCAATTCAGCTGCCCATCTCGTTGGTCGGCTTAGCTAGCTCGGGTCAAGACTACGTGATCGTACCATTTGCTCGTCAATTGTGTCGTACATTGCTGTACGTTTCCCTTGATGAATTATCTTGCTCAGCCTTGCGCACCCTCATGTGGTGCCGCCGTACTGCCATGTACACCACCTCGGATGCTCCTTTCGTGGTGCTTCCGTACTTACCACGTGGTCGGCTATTATCCCTGTGACGCACCCTCTCGTGGTGTCTTGTCCTGCACGTGTTTTAGTGTATTTTCCCTAGCACGAGGAAAAACGCACAACAAAAGTGAGAGTAAAATAAATAATGAACGTTGAGGTTGGTTTTGCGGTCCAGGTTGCTTGGGTCTTGAGGAAGACAGAGCCTTGGCCTCTGGATGGTCTATGATGGTGCGACTCGTCTTTAACTTTGGGTAACTCGGTGCGACGCGGTGGGCTACTTGGATGATTTGTAACTACACTACAAGAAAAAGAAAAAAAATTCGGTGATGAAAAAGTGGTTTAAATTTCGTCGATAAATGACACAGGTGAAGGGCATGGGAGGTCTGGGTTTCAGAGATATTGAGGCTTTTAACCTGGCGATGCTAGCAAAGCAAGGGTGGCGATTGATGACTGGAGATGATTCACTTTTTTTTAGGTTGTTCAAGGCAAAATATTTCCCTCAAACATCCTTTTTGGAGGCTAATCCAAAGCAGTCCTCTTCATGGGCATGGCAGAGTATTTTAGCAAGCAAAGAAGTGATTAGTAAGGGTTGGAAGTGGAGAATCGGGATAGGTAATAAGGCTAAGATTTGGGAGGAACCATGGCTTGGAGACTCGAATTATCCTAAAATCCTCTCCCCGAAACCTCTAGGTAGCAACTGGAACTATGTTGAAGAGCTTATTAATCACAACCAGATGCCTTGGAAGGAGTCAATCATTAAGGAGGTGTTTAATTCTTGAGATGTGGAGCAGATATTGAGCATTCCTTTGAGTAAGACAGGGTTGGTAGATAAATGCATCTGGAGGGGTACAACAACGGGGTCATTTATTGTCAAGTCAGCTTACGTTATTGCAAAGTAAATTGTTCAGACAAAACAGACAGCCTGTAGTAGTGGCCAGATCAGTGGATTAGAGGCTGACGAAGATACGTGGAAAAGGGTATGGCATATGAAGGCTCCAGCAAAAATTAAAATGTTTATGTGGCGGTGTTTGCATGGTATTATTCCTGTGAATAGTGCTCTGATACAACGACAAATACAAATGGATCCTATTTGTAATCTATATGGTTTGGCAGAGGAAACACCCTCCCATATGCTCTTTAATTGTGACAGAGCGTCTAAAGTTTGGGTGTTATCTCCATTTCGTTTACGCCCGGAGATAACATGCAATGCACAAATTAGAGACATGTGGAAGAGTGCAGGGAATATGCCTAATGGGGAGGTGAAGAAGGAAGCTCTGGGTTTATTTGCTACAATTGGTTGGCATGTGTAGATAGCGCGGAACAATTGGGCTTTCAAGCAGAATTGGAAATCGGAAACAAAAATTATTCGAGATGCGTTGGTGGAATTTGATTATTTTTTGCAGGCCACTAAGAAAGATCAAGCTTCTACTTGTGCCAAGAATGGTGGTAATGCTAAGCTATGGAGATCACCAGTTCATGGAAGGATTAAGATAAATGTTAATGGTGCTTTTTATCCGAGTTCTCGTAACAGGGGAGTGGGAGTGGTCTTGAGGAATGTTTCTGGAGACATTTTGAGTGCTATGGCTGTTCCTATTCTAGGAAGAGCATCAGCCGAAATGGTGGACGCAGAAGGATTTCGCATTGCACTGGCCAGTCCCATTTGTTCGTTTGGATGCTCATACTCTGTTGAAGGGGATGCGCAAAATGTGATCAACATGTTACAGGAGAAGAGACAAATTACAGCAAGCCTGGAAGTCATAATTAGCGATACTTTATCTTTTGGTAGTTGTTTTAATTCTTGCTCCTTTATGTTTGTCCCTCGTAATTGTAATAGGGTGGCTAATGTTTTAGCCAAATATGCCCTATCTCAGGAGACCCCTATAACTTGGCTTTGGGATTTTCCAAATTGGGTTAACAGGGAAGCCTCCCTTGATGTTTCTTTAATACAACAATAAGAATAATCACCTATTACCGATTGGGAAAAAAAAAGCGACGGGAAAAAATATTTTCAACCCCAAAGTACCCAATTTGCAACGCCGAAAGTGTAATTTCATCGCCAAATGGCCCTTATTTGGCGATCAAATATTTTTTCTTTCACGAAAGGGTTATCTTTGGCGACCAATATATATATATATATATATATATATACACACACGTATAACTAATAGTTTAATACATATTTTATTATATAGATTATAATGTACTTATATGTTATCAGTATGTTTATATATACCGTACTTTATAGTTTAATATATTATACTTTGTAGAATATAATATTCTATATATTATAATCTCAGATTCCCCGTTTTATTTTTTAGAATAAAATATTGATTAGTTTAATGATTAGTTTATACAATTTGAATAAACAATTGATTGCTTTGATAAAAATCATTATTCGTAGTGCTCCAATTCATGAATAATCATTCGTGTTTCCATTTTTATACATTGTGCTAGTAATCATTGATGTTTCCACTTTCCCCTTTAAGTAAACCGATTGTGCTTTCACCGATTCACACATTTAATTAGTTATACTTTGATTCTCTTATTCTTCCATACTGTGTCTATGCTTAATCTTAGAGATTCTTCTTTTAATATTTTAATCCTAGACAACCATGTTTAAGACCTATCCTGTATATATGCATACCCTAGTTTTAATCCTATCCTTCATGACTGTCTCACACTAGGACTTACAAAATGGATAGATAACAACTTGGGTGGCCATTGACAGAATGCTCAAACGATGATAGCAGAATTAAAATACTAATATTACCTTTCTAGTATTTCTTTGTCAAATGGGTGCCTTTGGTGACGAAATTTATGAAGATTGCATTTGGTCACCAAATGTATTTCGAGCATAACTCTTTGCTTAGAACACAAATTGAGATAATTCAAATTGGGTTTGAACAATAACATAAAGGGCTACAAATTTCATGTTTATCAAAATTGCTAATTTTAATATTTAAAAGTACAAAATGACATTCGAAATATATTTTAATGTTAAACGTATGTGTTATATATATATATATATATATATATATATATATATATATATATATATATATATAGTCCGGTTCCCCTAAGGGATCCCGCACGGGCTTACCGTGCGGGACTCCCATTTTCCGACCAAATTGCGACGATCCGAGCCGCTCAAAGTGATCAGAACGTGATTTTAAGGGTACTCGCGTGAAATCAGCAAAAAAAATGATCGGAAAGGGCTTGATTTGAACAGTTTTTTATTGAACGGTTCAATAAAAAACTGCTCGGATCAAGCCCTTCCCGATCATTTTTTTTGCCGATTTCTCGCGGGTACCCTTAAAATCACGTTCTGAACACATTGAGCGGCTCGGATCGTCGCAATTCGATCGGGAAAGGGGAGTCCCGCATGGTAAGCCCGTGCGGGATCCCTCATTGGATCCTTATTCTATATATATATATATATTGGATATTTCAAATATATACTGAAAATTGTGTGTGGTGCAATTGGTCGAAATTTATGTGCAAAACTTATGAGACCTAGGTCTTTGGAGGAGCTAGCAAGAAAGTGGGCTATTTTTCCCATTTGAATGTCTTTTGTCACGAAATTTTTTGTTATAGATTTCTTATATTGTTGACGAAAAATTTTATCAAGGATGTGTCACCTAAATTCGTCGCAAAAAGGTATAATTGGTGACAAAAAATTTCGTCATCAATTATTTATTTTTGGCGATGAAATATTTCGTCATCAAAAGCCACTATAGGTGACGAAAATAGATTTCGTCACCAGGTAGGAATCCTTGACAAACTTAATTCGACAAATTTTTTTCATCACCCATACTAATTTTTCTTCACCCATACTACTTGTGATGAAAAAATATATAGTCTGTGATGATTTTCATTTATCTCCAAAGACCAAATTTCTTGTATTATCATTCATCTCCAAAGACCAAATTTCTTGTATTACTAGATATTGACTGGTTGTATTTTTCTTTTCAAGATTGTAGCTTTCAGCCTCTGTTTCAAGGATTGTTCTTCTTGTCCTGTTGGGCCTCCGTTTCGAAGTCGTTGTTCTCTGATTTGTCCTACTTCTGTGTGGACTTTTCTTCCTCTTTGCTGGAGTTTCTCACCCCTTTGGGGATTGTGTGGACTATGGAGTATCTTGATAGGGAAAATGACGGCCAAGGATATGTTTGATAATTAATATCCTCCAAGGACATTTTCAGTATTAACAAATGTTCTCAGCATGTCCTTGATGGGTATTAATTATCAAAACACGTCATGAGCTGTCATTTTCCCATCTTGATGTAATGGTGAGTTTTCAGAGCAGTGGCAATTTTGTAGCACATGTTGTAGCCCAAAATGCAATGGCTTGTATCTCTCCTTTATGGGGATGAATGCCCTTCTTTATGTACTGTTTTCTTCTCCTATCAATTAACTATCCTAAACTTTGGCAAGAACAAAAAACCTTAAATTCAAATCAGTAATCAAATTGATATACTTCCTCCGTCTCAAAAAGAATAACAATTTTTGAAACTCGAGTCATTTTTTATCGATTATATCTTTCAATCTATAATGTTTTTCATGAGTTTGAAAACTTTGTATAATAGAACTAATCAAGAACTATCAAACAAGATCCATATTGCATATCTTTTGAGATCCATATTGAAATATATAAGGAGTTGAAATTGACACGAATATCAAAAATTGATATCCAATTTGGGACGGAGGGAGTACAGGAAGGTCCCATCTTCTTCATTATCTTCCGATGATATCCAAAATTAAAACTCTATTTTCTTTAAGGAAGCCCGTAAGACGTTGGATTGTGGTCCCACGTTAGGCATTAAAGTTAGAGTTGTAAAGATCCGGTATTTTTAATAGATATCAAAATCAAAAATATTATTTTGCTTGTTAGTTTATTTCATGCAAAAAATTATTTTCAGCGTCACACAAAAATTTTATTTCATAATCGATTATGCGCGTGTATCCGACAAGTTAATTCTTTATTTTGTACGTGTGTTTACATTGGATCAGTTTATCCAAACCTTAACCTAACTAAATCCCAAATTAAAATCCTAACCAAACTATTACCAAACCAGCACTCCACCATCACCATCACCTCACATCTCCTTTTTCCCCTTACATCTCCTTTTTCCCGTTTTCCAGCCGAAACCCACCCTCTCCTCTGCCATTTGTAGCAACCCCATCCCCATTACTTACCCTTTTTCTTCTTGTCTTTTCCTTTGTACTCCTTTTGTTCCCATTACACATAACACACACACCCACACCCCACTCGGCAGAGAGAGAGAGAGAGCCAGCCACCACCACACCTCCACCGCCGGAGCCACCATCTTCATCCATCATTCCACCATTCAAACACCTATTAAACACCACCGAACCAGTCACAAAACCAGCCCCATTTCAGTCCAGAAATCAGCTCCGAAGCAACCCCGTACCCACCTCGGATCGGCTCCAAAACAGCCCGGAAAATCTGTTCCCAAAGCCAGTCCCAAACAGCTGCAAAAATAGCCCATTTCTGCCCTCGAAACCTGCTGCATGTCAGTTCCTGAACAGCTCCGGAAAATGCATTGAAAATCAGCCTGTATCGGCACAACCGAGCTCCGCTGCCGCTCCGACCCGCCACCGAACCTCTCCCAAAAATCATTCGTCGGACAAGAGGTAGTTCGGAACTCACCTCCCTAAGTATATGTAGTGTTTCTACTATGATTTTAGCGTTACGGAACGATGTTGATCGAGTTAATCAAATCCGACGTCGCCGGTCGAAGTTTGGCGGGAGCCCACTGTTTCCGTTGAAAACGGTCACTGGAAAATCGAAATGTTTAAGGGAAATAATATTGGCACTTCAAAAATTGATGCTGACACTCTAAAAAACAAAAGAAAGTGATTTTGGAGTTACACTAATTTTGGAGTGCCTGCATTAATTTTTGAAGTGCCAATATCATTTCTCATGGTTAAATTAGTTTTAGAGAAATTACAGTTTGGTCCCTCAAGTTTGTTTAGCTTATAAATGTAACCCTAGTGTATTAGAATCTAAGATTATAAGCACCAACGTTGATTAGTTTCCGGTTTGATTCTAGATTTATTGCAATAATGTATTTATCTAATACCGTCAACACTCTGAGATGATTAAGAGTAAATGTAGACTTTAGTTTGGAAAAGAAAAGAGAATATAACAAGAACCACTTAGTTTGTTTTAATCGCATGATTAGTGTTATAACGTGGTTAAATAGTTTTAGCATGTTGGTATGTTTAGTTGGATTATTGAATTGAATGATTAAATTTAACGTATGATCGATAAATTATTCGCATGTTTAGCCTTATCGCATGATTTGTTATTATTGTGAATTTAATTGTTGTTATAGCTTGTGAGCATGTTTTGAAAAATGTTGAACTATGTGAATTGTTGTTGTACTGATAGATTGGACAAATAGGTTCCTGGGTTGGTTGCGATGTGCGGACTTATCATCTTAGACATTAATTGAAAGTAGGTTTTATGGAAAATGGATAATGTGAGGGGCTGTGATTGTGATTCCATATAAGGAATCCGGGGATTGAATTGTTGGAGGTTGATTGGTGGTGATATGTTTTAAGTATGGATTTACGAACCCTAGCTACGGCATGGTATTGATCGGCTCTCTGATGTTGAGACGGGTCATTTCGTTCCCACTATCAAAAAAATTTCAGCATTTCACCATCTGGTTTCTATTAACATAAAAGTTGTCACCAAAATATTTTTTTGCTTCTGTAACTTGATTTACAAATCCATCGACAATTTATTCACTACCGAAAACACCTAACAATTTTTCAAACATAAATAAAAATTTAAAAATAATAAACTACCTGAAACACTCCTAGTCACGTTGTATGATTACTAGTAGCCAAAGAGCCACGGTGCTTATCGGCTGGACCATATCCGTGTTGTTCTCAGAATTTTCAAATGTCAAAAAAGAAGGAAAGACGTTTTAGATGGTTGACCGCATCTCCCTTAACTTTAGAAATTTCAAAGGTCTAATCGAGTTAATGAAAATTCCTTTTCTATATGGTACAATACTACTTATTAAATAAATGAAGGCCAACCTAACCAACCCTTTCATGCAAGCTTCTTATCTTTATCTTTTCTTTAACTAATAAACAAATGAAGAGATATTAAAAGCATTAAAACGGTGTAATTGATGGAAAAAAGCAAAAATAGAGTCCACCATCTCCTTTATCTTTTACTTGAATTTAGTAGCGGATTCAGAAATTTGTAATAGGATGTTCAGAAATTACTTTAGCTGTATTAGCTGGTCTATTAATTAACCGATAATATATGTACAAAATTTCATATATTAATATAAATAGTGCTGTCAAATAACATAACCATCTATTCTAAAATTATAAACAACGAGGCGAAAACTTAAAAATATAAACTATATTTTTTAATAAAAAATTAAAATTTTTAAAGTTGTATTGCATAGTAGACAATCTTTCGAGAATGGAGGGGGTAAAAAAAATTTGCCGTTCAAAAAAAAATGGAGGGGTTAAAAGTTTATTGTTGTCCTAGACGAGTTCTCAAATTTTGTGTCAATAATTAATAACCGGCGTATTAATCTACTAAAACCATTTTGAAAGAAATTGTACAAAGTATGTTGGGACTGACCTTCTCGAAAATATATTGTTCGTTAGGATGACATAATGAAGTTTTCTATCGTAGTCTTAAATTCAAAGGAATATCATTCAAGTTAACGGCTTTGCAATATAGTTGAATTTTTTTAAAACTTTGTCTGTAATTCTATAAGCTAACTAGGCAAAAAAATAATATAGTAGTTATTGTCATGAATGCAAAATTAATACATTTAGACCATCGACAATAAAGATGAAAAGGAAACACAGAGCATAATACTTATACTAATATATTTTTTGATCAACAATTTTTTTTATAAAACTTTTAAAAAGAGTACAAAGATTTAACGGGTCATGGGCACACCAGCAAACAACACCCAAGAACCAAATCCAATGGAAGGCCAACACAAACACCAATACAATATGCATGCATGAGTTGAGGTTTTGACATGGTCGGGGAGGTTCATCCACTGTGTTCATGTTTAGTCGTTCCCCTTGTCAATTTTGATGTTCCACATTACTATCATTTAACAAAACTTTTAATTTCTCCATGCACTCATAAGAAAACTATACAGATATTGCTCTTGCCAAAGGGTTGTTTAGGTAAATAAGTTAAATTGCTTATTTTTTTGTCATTATTTAATTTTTTTTCTGCATTTGTTAGTTTTTTGTCAACTTTTTGTGGATTAGTGATTCTTCTTCACAAGAGGAATCAAAAAAGTAAAAAATTAAGATCGAAACCTAAATTTTTTGAATAAAAACAAAATAAGCCAATTTTTTCGTTTTTATTCAAAAATTTGTAGTAGGGTATTCAGAAATTACTTTAGCTGTATTAGCTGGTCTATTAATTAACCGATAATATATGTGCAAAATTTCATATAGTAATATAAATATTGCTGTCAAAAAACATAACCATCTATTCTAAAAATATTAACTACGGGACGAAAACTTAAAAATATAAACTATATTTTTAATAAAAAATTAATTTTTTTAAAATTTGTATTGCATAGTAGACAGTGTTTTGAGAATGGAGGGGGTAAAAAAAAATTTTCCGCTCAAAAAAAATGGAGGAGTTATAAGTTTATTGTTATCCTAGACAAGTTCTCAAATTTTGTGCCAATGTTTAATAACCGGCGTATTAATCTACTAAAATCATTTTTAAAGAAATTGTAGAAAGTATGTTGGGGCTGATCTTCTCGAAAATATATTATTCTTTAGGATGACATAATGAGGTTTTCTATCGTACGTACGTTGTTTTAAATTCAAAGGAATATTATTCAAGTTAATTAATGGTCTTTGCTATGTAGTTGAATTTTTTTAAAACTTTGTCTGTAATTCTATAAGCTAACTAGACAAAAAAATAATACAGTAGTTATTGTCATGAATGCAAAATTAACACATTTAGACCATCGATAATAAAGATGGAGAAGAAACACAGAGCATAATACTTACACTGATATATTTTTTGATCAGCAATTTTTTTTTATAAAACTTTGAAAAGAGTACAAAGATTTAACGGGTCATGGGCGCACCGGCGAACGATACCCAAGAACCAAATCTAATGGAAGGCCAACCAAAACACCAATACAATATGCATTATGCATGAGTTGAGGTTTTGACATGGTTGGGGAGGTTGATCCACTGTGTTCATGCTTAGTCGTTCCCCTTGACAATTTTGAAGTTCCACATTACTACTACTCCCTCCGTCCCATAATGTTTGGCATTTTCAGGAATGCGTGCCATTTTTAAATTGCATATATCTTTCAATCCATAATGTTTTAGGAAATTTTTTGAACTTTGTATAATAGAACAAATTAAACACTATCAAACAAGATTCATATTGCTTATAAAAAAATATTATAGATTAAAAGATATTGTTAATTTTTTCATAAGGCTGAAATAGTGAAAGTGCCAAACATTATGGGACGGAGGGAGTATCATTTAACAAAACTTGTAATTCTCCATGCACTCATAAGAAAACTATACAGATATTGCTCCTGCCAGAGGCATAATCGGCTAAATAAGCCAAATGATTTATTTTTTTTGTCCTTATGCAATTTTTTTTTTCGTATTTGTTAGTTTTTCATCAACGTTTTGTAGGTTAGTGATGAAGAGTTTTTGGACTAAATCTCCATCTCACCTCTTTCCAACGCCTCACTCAATCCCTCTATCCTTCCTTGAGAAATGTTGAGGTCCACCATTAGATTGATTCCCTTTGACTGCCCATTGCCCTGAAATAGTTGTTGACTATTTAGCCCTTTACTTGCTGTACCCAAAGTATCCCTGGTTTGAACATACATTGAGCCCGAAAGCTCACCATCATCCTCCTGTACACCATTTTGGGTTGAAACGTTATTCTCCTTGACATTAGGAAATCCTCCATTCCTGCTATCCATTGATTTACTATCCCAAGATTCCGTAGGATCCATCGAGTACTCCTCCCTGGTTTGAATTGGTCGTTCCATCCGATTCTGTCTGTTTGTCTCCTCTATTTTCATAGACGTAACCCTCTGTGTTCATGCTTAGTCGTTCCTCTTGAAAATTTTGATGTTCCACATTACTATCATTTAACAAAACTTTTAATTTCTCCATGCACTCAAAAGAAAACTATACAGATATTGCTCTTGCCAGAGGGTTGTTCAGCAAAATAAACCAAATAACTTATTTTTTTGTCCTTATTTAATTTTTTTCCGCACTTGTTAATTTTTCGTCAACTTTTTGTGGATTAGTGATTCTTCTTTACAAGAGGAATCTAAAAAGTAAAAAATTACGATCGAAACCTAAATTTTTTGAATAAAAACAAAATAAGCCAATTTTTTCGTTTTCATTCAAAATAATTTAGGTTTCAATCATAATTTTATACTTTTTAGATTCCTCTTGTCATGACGAATCAATAATCCATAAAAAGTTGACGAAAAGCTAATAAAAGTGAAATTTTTTTTGAATAAGGACAAAAAAAAAGTCATTTGGCTTATTTAACCGAACAAATAGTACCGCTCTTTCTCTTAATATTTCACTAGCTAGTTTAATCATTATTAAAGTCCATGTGTACATAATGCCCAAACTAATGTAAAAGTCCAACCCGTCATTTTTCAAAAAAAGAAGCAAAAAAGTCCCAACCAACCGTCATTACCAGCTAATACATGCACCCACTCTAGCTCATTAGTTTAAAAATAAAATCAATTAAATTCCAAAAGCATATATATATATATATATATATATATATATATCTAATGAGGGATTCCGCACAGGCTTACTGGGTGAGACTCCCATTTCCCGATCGAATTGCGATGATCTGAGCCGTTCAATGTATTCAGAATGTGATTTTATGGGTACTTGTGAGAAATTAGCAAAAAAAAATGAATGAGAAGGGCTTGATCCGAGCAGTTTTTTACTGAACCGTTCAATAAAAAATTGTTCGGATCAAGCCCTTCCCGATCTTTGTTTTGCTGATCTCTAGCGGATACTCTTAAAATCACATTCTGATCACTTTAAGTGGATCGGATCGTCGCAATTTGATCGGAAAAGAGGAGTCTCGCACGGTAAGCCCGTAAGGGATCCCTTAGGAGATCTGGACTATATATATATATATACTCCCTCCGTCCGGATTTAATAGTCATTTTTTAGAGTTCATGCCATTTTTTAATCGATTATATCTTGTAATTTATAATGTTTTATGTAATTTTGAAAATATTATCTTATAAAACTAATTGAGATCTACGAAACAAGGAAGTATATACTTGTACAAGAACACACCCCCGAGATTTCCTTCCACATTCGTTTGCTGGCCGAGATTTTATTATTTTAGAGGGAAAATATTTGAAGGCAGCTAGCCAAAGATGAACAAGTCGTATTTCCATTTCCAGCTACTCGATCCATAAGACTATTAGAACTTTAGTTACGCGGTGCAGTGTAGCAGTAAAATAGTGACCTTGCAAAACCTATACCTAAAGCCACTCAGTCAATATTATTGCCCTATAAATTGGTGCAATTCGTTAAGCTTTCTCAATCATCTTCACTGCATTTCGATTCCCCTCTTAAGAGAGAGAGAGAGAGAGAGAGAGAGAGAGAGAGAGTTTTGATATATACCATAGCTAGCTAACCATGAATTCACCAACGAATGTTTCTCGCTCTTTTTATTCGGCCATTGCTTCTGCCTTGCTCTTGTTTTCGCTATTAATGAGTATGCCCACGAACGCACAATTGTCTTCTACCTTTTACGACAATACCTGTCCCAATGCACTCAACACTATCCGAACTTCAATTAGACAAGCTGTATCACGTGAACGCCGGATGGCAGCATCTCTAATTCGACTCCATTTCCATGATTGCTTTGTTCAGGTAATTACAACAATTAATTAATGTACTCGAAAGTCAAAACTTTTATTTTGGTTTAGTTGTAAATATTTTGGAACGAATATTATATCATATTTTGTAACCATCCACCAATCTACTAACATATTAAGTTAGAGATTGGGCATGTTATATTATCAAAATATTGAAGCTTTGTGGTTGTGCAGGGTTGCGATGCCTCAATCTTACTTAGTGAGGCCGCTACCTCAACGAGTGAGCAGACTGCAGGGCCTAATGCAGGTTCTGCAAGAGGTTATGAAGTCATAGATGCCGCCAAGGCTGAGGTGGAGAAAATATGCCCTGAAGTTGTTTCATGTGCTGACATACTTGCAGTGGCTGCACGAGACGCGTCGTTTGCTGTAAGTCACAAAACACAACCTAGCATTTGATCTACTATTCTTTTAGTAACATAGATCTCAAGAAGTTTCATTGCGATATAATAAAATTCAAGATATGCTAATTAGTTTTTAAATAATCAGGTGGGTGGTCCGTCGTGGACAGTAAAACTCGGAAGAAAAGATTCTACCACAGCCAGCCGTGATCTAGCAAACTCCGATCTTCCCTTCTTCCGAAGTAACGTCAACCAGCTTATTGCAAACTTCGCTAGGAAGGGGCTTAGTGCAAGGGACATGGTTGCCTTATCAGGTAATTATAATAACCACAAAAATATTACTAGTACTAATATTCATCAGTTGGATCATTTTTCGTTTTAGTGGGAAAAATAGTTAACTGATGTGTTTGTTTTACGTATTTGAAATGCAGGGGCACACACCATAGGACAGGCACAATGCTTCACATTTAGCGACCGGTTAAACAGTACCGGAAGCGACATTGACGCTGGCTTTGCTAGCACACGCACGCGTGGTTGTAGGAATGCGAATTTAGCACCTCTTGATCTGGTGACGCCCAATTCGTTCGACAACAACTACTTCAAAAACCTTATTCAAAAGAAGGGCCTTCTCGAATCGGACCAAACACTTTTCAGCGGAGGACCAACCGACAGTATCGTTTCGCAATATAGCAGCAACCCTGCGACGTTTAAATCCGATTTCGCTGCTGCCATGATCAAAATGGGAGATATAATTGATCCTGCCACCAGTCAAAATGGGGTGATAAGGAGGATTTGCAGTGCTCTAAACTAGAACCATGCATATCTTCCAGCGGTTGGAAAATTCTTTTATTCCTTTAGGAATCGGTCAATTTATATTCTTGTTCTGCAATTGTAGATGAATAGTCAAATCCTCAAAGTTTTCCACTTCTTAATTGTAATTTATTTCATTGTTTTGTAATGAATAAATTTGTTGCAACTCTATATAAATGTTCTGATCTTGGTCGTCACTCGGTATATTTTTGGGACTCGAAAGCAAAACAATAGTCTGCTTGCCTATTAGTTCCTTTCATTTATCTGCAATAACTTAGAAAAGGGTAAATTTCACTTACCTCCCTTGAGGTTTCTAACAATGACAGTTACCTCCCTTCACATTTTTTAAATTGCTCTTACCTCCTCTATCAGTCTTGTCGGCTAACTTCTGTTAACAGAAAGTGCAAATTTTCATTTCTACCCCTTTATATACCTCCCTTGAGGTTTATAATAATATTAGATACCTCCCCCGAAAAAAATAGTTAATTTTTTTTTTTTTTGTAATTCTTTGACTTCTATTTTTTCCTTTCTTGTACAAGCCAAAGAAAGTTGATTGAACATTGAATTAACATCTTGTATCACCCCATATTTTCCGTAGAACTTATATTAATTGAGCCAAAAAGTTATTTTTATTTTGCGCAATAGATAACAATATTTTAGGATGACTGTGGGACATAGGAATTTAGTAGATTGTTGAGGGGGGACATGATGTGGGTTGCTAGGTGGTATGGTGCAATTATTAGGGTAGGTTGTGTAATGCGATTGGAAAATTCAAGGGAAAGGAAGTTTAAGTTTAAAAATGCTTGCATGGGCTAGTGTCCATGTAATTAGTGGCCTTTTGGCCAAGGAAAATTATGCTCGGTGATGGTTTTTTGAGCATAATTTTGTCGCCTTAATCAAACATTGTGATGACATTTTATCAACGTGGAATTAATCTTCCACGAATTAATCATGATGTGCGTAAAGTAACCCAAAACACCCTGAATTTTAAAAAATACGTTGAACTAATATACATAACCTAATTGATAAGTGTAATTTCAAAAACTTGATAGTTAAAGTCATTTATCTATAAAGCATAGTTTTTTTAGCCAATACGCAAAAGAAAAAAAAGAATAGCATAGATTTTTTGAGTTCATTTTCTTAATAAAGTTTTTTTTTATCAATGTTAATGTAAAGTGTTTGAAGGTTCATTATTCAATGAATATGTGTCTTAGAAATTCCCAAAGTTCAAGAAAAAAAATTTGATAGGAGAAAAAGGAATTTTTGGCTAAAAATGTTAACATATATTTTTTTGGGGTGTAAAAAAATGCGGGTATAGGGTTGCAAAATAAAATTATTTCAATATGAAGCTATATATTTGAGATTTTTTTATTCCTTTCCCAAAAAAATGTGAAGTATCATAAAAAAGGAAATGGACTCTAATTCCTTTGCGTTTATGCCTCGTATGTATGTGGCTTAATAAAAATTCATAATTTTTTTGAAACTTTAAAAAGAATAAAATATTTATACATGCATGTTTAAAATCAAATGTTGATATGTGTTTAATTTAACATACAAATGTATATATGGATATATCTCTTTTAAGAAGTTGTGATTAGGGACATTAACGTCTTTTAAATTGAGTTGGGAAGGGCATTCATGTCATACTATCATTATAAGGGTAAAATGGGTAGGGAAATAGGTTTAGTTGGTGATGTCAGCAATTTTCGTTAATTGGTAACGATCTCCTAACGGAACGGGAGAATCTGCAACTAACAACAAAAGCGGAGGGGAGGTAAGTGCAATTTTAGAAACATGAGGGGAGGTCTATGTCATTGTCAGAAACCTCAGGGTAGGTAAGTGAAATTTACCCCTTAATTAATCAATCTATAACTTTTGAACGTTATTTTTTTTCTTTGGTTTGACAGTTTGGGTGAGTTTACACGCCTCTTGACTATACCCTCCCCAGTCCATTCAAAATTTGAAAGTTTTGATCTGATGCTACAAAAAAATATTATCACAGAAAAAGTGGTAAAGGGAAAAATCCTCTTATGTGGAACCACACTCTTTAAGATCAAAACACATGTGACAGCCTCGCCGAAACCCTAAAACCTGCAATACAAACACGATGAGCGCATCTCTGCCTCTCGTCGCAAAGGCCCTCCGATACCTAAGTAAGTATTCGTACTAAATCCTAATTTCGTAGCGAAGAACGAAAGTTATATTACTGTTCAAAGCGTGCCTCTCTTATTAGGTTTATCTCGAATTTATAGACTTCTCGTGACTTGCTCTCCAAGCATCCTCATCGCCCTTGGTTTCCTATCCTGTATAAGAAACCCAGCCTTTCTGGGATTTTCTCCCCCAATAAGCCAAAGTCCTACTCTCATTAGGAAACTCCTCTAATATGGAATTCGTTCCATATAGTCACTCTTACTGTAACGACCCGCTCTATCTTTGTACAATATTGTCCGCTTTGGACGTCCAAAGTCCATAGACTTCCCAGTAGGTCACCCATCCCTGGACTACTCCAGGATGAGCACGCTTAACTGTGAAGCTCTTATGCGCTTTGGCCCGCCCTCACGGCTTTAAAAGGCCTTGTACAAGTAGGAGAGATCTTTCCTTATAAACCATGACTTGCCCCCTCCCGTCCGGACGGAGCCTGCTTCCTGCAGTACCGCCGGCCACCGGAAAGCGGGGTGTCACAATCTACCCCCCTTAGGGATGCAACGTCCTCGTTGCACAGGCCCAGCAACCTCCCCTGGGGTCCGTGGTAGCAGAGCGCATCCTACTCACCACTTTGCCCAGGGCGGGGCTCTGATACCATTTGTAACGACCCGCTCCATCTTTGTACAATATTGTCCGCTTTGGACGTCCAAAGTCCATAGACTTCCCAGTAGGTCACCCATCCCTGGACTACTCCAGGATGAGCACGCTTAACTGTGAAGCTCTTATGCGCTTTGGCCCGCCCTCACGGCTTTAAAAGGCCTTGTACAAGTAGGAGAGATCTTTCCTTATAAACCATAACTTGCCCCCTCCCGTCCGGACGGAGCCTGCTTCCTGCAGTACCGCCGGCCACCGGAAAGCGGGGTGTCACACTTACTGTTGCCCTTCATGGCAAAATATATTATTTCCTTATTCGCGGGACCCATCATTATTACGTAAGGAATGCATTCGACAATATTTAATTCGGATCAATCTAGCCGCCCATCTCGTTGGTTGGCTTAGCATGGGTCAATACTACGTGATCGTACCATTTGCTCGACAATTGTGTCGTACCTTGCTATACATACATTTCCCTTGATTAATTACCTTGCTCGGCCTTACGCACCCTCACATGGTGTTGTCGTGCTGCCACGTACACCACCTCGAATGCTGTTTTAGTGGTGGTGCTACCATGCTTACTGATAAGTGCCAAAATATACTTATTTTGGCCCGCCAAAGATCTACATTTATTAATATTTTATATTTGTTAATTGATTTTTGTTATGTGTTTTTATGTTTATAGGTTGCTCGAGCCCGTTGTTCGAGACTTTAGATAAAAAAAAGATTTTAAGAAGTTTGGGATTAAATGTGAAATAATTTAAAATTGAATGGTTCATTTATTATTTCATGAAGTCTAAGGGGCCTTTGTGTGATTAAAGTTTTCAATCCCGATAAAAGCAAATTACCCTACTGGCTTCAGTGGGCGGGGTGAAAAAGAAAGAAAGCTGCGCACAGTGACGATTTCCACGGACGAAGAACGGGCGCTGTAGCATATATATATATCTATATATTTTCCAACAGGTTTTTTTTTTTCCACAGACGAAATAGAAGAATGGTAGCCACTTTTGTTCCGAGAGTTTTTTTTTGAGTTTCTTTTTCTTTCAAGTTATTTGACGCTTTATTTAATTACTCATGCTGAGGTAACTCGTTTTAATTTTTGTTCTTAATTAAAGTTGTTCGTTGGCTGTTATCTCTTTTTTTTTTCCTCCAGTATTATAAGCATAATTCAAATTAGGGTTTCTTCTTTTCATGCATAATGATTAGCGAATAGTCGTATAGGTAAGGTCACGAGGTGATTAGCACACCGTAGCCAGTTCGGGCACTACTCCTATTTTTAAACAATAAAAAATATAATTTTAGATTGAAAATTATTTCCCGCAGACGAACTCGGGCATTGTCAGAGCCCATGTGAACGGAGGAATGAGGGTCCAATACTCATTCTCCGCTGCGCATGGGTAAACAGCGACCTTAAGGTTTCGCATCTTGTGGGGTATCTTTTTCAATCAAAAATTGAATGTTTTTAAGAACATCGAATGAAGCAGATTAATCCGGACTGGTTGTGAGTGTTATGAACCCTACGATCGTACCTCCTTTAATTATTTGAAAAGTACAATCAATTTCTAGGTTTTAGTTAATCTTAATCAATCAATAAGGGGTGGCTACCTAAGAGCCCGTTTAAATAATAACAATCCGAATTTTTAAGTTAGCACACATCATCATTTTTGTGGATTCGACTCTAGACTTACCAGATATTGTGCTACGTCGGTTTCAGCCCTACGCTTAAGGTAACCCATTATTTTAGGACTAGAAATTCGTTAAGCATTTTTTACGCCATTATCAGAACAGTAACGTGTGTTAAGAATTCGGGTAGTTAATTTTTTTAATTTTTTAATTTTTTTAATTATTATTTTATTTAGTCTTTTTAATTGTTTTGAGTCAATATAAGTAGAGGTAAGCAATCCTCTATCGTAGGACAGCAATCCTCTCTAAAGCCTAAATACTATCGAGACAATACCAGATGTCTCGTAGCCAATGAGAGAGTTCCGAGAGTAACTGTGGAGGAAGAGACTTTTAGCGGTGAGTCGTTTGATATCGGTGGCTTGTTCGTTGATTTAATAATCGAACCATCGATGGTAGAACCACCAAGGTCGATGCGTGAACTCATGCATCCTCAGAGTACCACTCCTTTTGGACCAATAGTTTTGTCGACCGAGATGGTGGAGGCACGTAATGCCTTCACCATTAAGCCTGGTATGCATAATGTCCTTCCCCTTTTCTATGAGAAGGAGAATGAGGATCCGTATGATCATATCCGCTATTTCGAGCGGTTGGTGTGCCCCCTTGCCACCACTGCTCAGTGTGAGAATGCTTGCCTTAAGATTTTCTCATTCTCGCTTAAGAATAATGCAGATAAGTGGCTGCGGATGTAGAAAACCTAGTCTCTCACGACGTGAGCTGCTGTTCAAGATCTATTTTACAAGAAATATTTCTTGAAGAGTAAATCGAAGGACTTGACTTGCCAAATTCAGTTGTATAAACAGAAAGAGGGTGAGTCAGTTTTGAGGTGTTGGAAGTGATTCAAGGACTTACTTTTATCCTTGCCACCCCACGGGTTCGTCAAACCCCAATTGGTGTCTTTTTTCTACTTGGGTTTGAATGTTGCGACGGCCCAACAGATTGAGTATCTCTGTAAGAAGAAGGATTTTCTTGACAAGTCCCCGGACGAAGCGTGGGACTTTCTTGAAGAGTTGGCCGAGAAACACCGAAGTTAAGAACCTTCCGAACTCAGTGATAGGGCCATGGCTGTCCATGAACCCAGTGGGTCTGGCGTTTTCCCATCGAGCCTGCGAGAGCATAATGTCCAGTCTCAACTGGACAGAATGGCTACACAATTAGAGGACTTGAAGCTTAAGCAAGTCCATCAGACGAATGAGTTGAGAGTCGAGGAGGTGTGTGCGTCATGTGAGTGTCTGGGGCATCTTGTCACTGGTTGCCCTGTGTTTCCTATTGTTAAAGACGCATACCTTAGTAATCAGGCTGAGGTGAATGCACTTAACCAGCGTTGGGATCCATATACAAATACCTACAACCCTGGGTGAGTCCAAAATCCACTTCTGAGTTGGAGGGATCAAAAAGCCCCGGTGCAACCCCAAGCACCACCTCAGCCACAATTCTAGCAATTCTAGCCTCCTCAATGCCAAATGTCTCAATTCCGTTACCTACCCCAGCCTCAGAATCAACAAGGGTTCGGTCCTTCATCTTTTGGACAGCCCCTAGGCATTAACCATCCCCCCTGGGATAAGCAGATTGATGAGATGATGAAGACTCTCATGCAGCCTCAAATTAGCTTTATTGAGCAGACTAAGCAGGCAATTGGTGACATTAGGACCCAATTGACCCAGTTGACAGCAATAGTTGAACAAGTCCAGCAAGAGAAGGGAAGGTTTCCTTCTCAACCTCAAGTCAATGCTGTCAGTACTCATTTTATGGGCAATTCATCTAGCTCAAGCAATTTAAACTCCAGTCTGGAAGAGGCTAAAGCAATCATCACTCTCAAAAGTGGAAAGGTGATCGACAAGGACTTACCTTCAAAGCAAAAATCGGTTCCACCCCCGGTGCCGGTAGCTGTTCCAGTAGTCATCCCAGACTTGAGAAGTGTTTCTGAGGAAGAGAGAGAAGCGGAGCCTCCTAAAGTGATGGTTCCTACACCTGCAGCCCCTACTACTCTGTCACCACTCATTTCTCCATATCCGAATCACTTGTTCGCGAAACTTAAGGTCAATGTGAACTTTTAAATACTTGAATTATTCAAGAAAGTTCAATGTCATATCTCTTTTATGGAAGCCATTGACGCAATTCCTCAGTTTGCAAAGGCCTTGAAGGATCTATGCATGTCCAAACGGAGAACTAAGAGTTAGGAAAAAATACTTTTGATGAAGTAAGTGAGCTCCATTCTCCAGGCTAAGATCCCCACCAAGTGTAAAGACCCTAGTTGTCCTACCATCCCTATAGCTATCGCGGGCCAAAAGTTCGATAAGGTTTTGCTAGATTTAGGAGCAAGTGTCAACTTGATCCCTTATTCGGTGTACTTGAAGCTCGGCCTAGGCAATCTGAGAGCCACACCGATTATGCTACAGTTGGCTGACCAAAGTGTGAGAATTCTAAAGGCGGTGGTGGAGGATGTCTTAATTCAAGTGGACGAGTTTCTTTTTTCAGTCGACTTCATTGTCCTGGATACTTGCCCAATACTGGAGGTTTTTGAGAAGACTCCTATTATCCTTGGCCGTCCATTTCTAGCCACCTCCAGTGCTGTCATAAACTGCAAAACTGGACAAGTCCAAATGTCGTTTGGGGACTTAAAAATGGATGTGAAAGTGTTTAGTGTGGATAACTGAGTCAAAGATAATAAGAAAGTGTACGAGGTGAGTTTAATTGATATGCTGGTGCAGGAGCATGTCGATAGTATTTTGTATAAGGATTCTTTGGAGATAGCCTTAACCGCCGATGAGGCATCATTCTTAGATTCTCCAGAAGTAGGGAGCTTGATGGAGATGCTTGCGGTAGAGGAAATGTGTGGTGCCACTTGGGACCCAGTTCTTGAGCCGTTGGGCGCCCCATTGTCTAAAGCTCTCCTATCGTAGGTCCAACCGGATGACCCTATTGAGATATTGGTCGATCCTATTGAGAAGGTGGTTCGGGCTGAGGTGTTGAAGCCTTTTGATCCCGGAATTTTTGGAAGTAGGTGAACCGAATGAGGAGTTAGTCGATCTTGTTTATTCGGATGACCCTTTTATGTAGCCGTTGGGCTACGTTCTAACGGGTAGCTTTCGCATACCACTTTCTGTGGGCAGCGTGCCTTTGGAATTTTCGGATTCCAAAATGCAAGGCAAGGGCCCAGATCGAGGGAGCGCGAGCGGGGAAGCAAGCGCTCGCAAAACACAGAGTCGCCACTCGGGTTTGAAGGTCCGACACCCAAGGAACCGTATTTCGAAGCACTTGCCGCGCTGTTTGATTTGAAAAAGTTAAGGAACCAGTCCGTCATAACCATATCTGGGTTCGGGAGCTAGGTTACAAGAGGGGAAGGGTTTTACGGCACCCCTCTCGCCCAATCCGGAGATCGGTCTCTACTTAGGCATTTGCGAAAATGTTGTTTGGGATTCTGTTTGATTTAATCAATTCTTAGCCAATTAGGGCGGGGAAACAGTTAATCGGGGATTAAAAACTTTAACAATTTGCAGGATGCGATGAAAATACGGCATGGATTGATGAGATAACAAGTAATAAATAGAATAAAGTTCAAAACATCGATCACATATCAACTCAGTGCTGTGTATGATTTTGGCACGAACGAATAGCCAGCTTGCATGCCTGAGTTCATCTGCATGCAAGAAAACAATTGCGCAACAACACCGCACACTCGCGCGAGTGTTCATGCTCCATCCATGTTTTGAATTTTATCCCCTTCTGGGCTCTGGAGGGACCAGTGCTCACCCAGGTGCAAACCAAGCAGTTTTATGGGTACTTGAAAGTAAACAACATTACAATAGGTAAATGGAAATATTGAGAAAACACGACCCCTAAACAGTGGGGGTGTCTAAACAGAGGCCAAAGCCAAGCTGCTCATGCAAGGGCAATTTCTGGTAAAACACAGAACCATCGCGCGATGCTATGGTACAGGCGCGCGATTGTTCGGACTGGACTTCCAGGAATTGCTTTGCACGCTTAGGGCTCTGAGACATATTCAAGAGCATCCCAAAAGCATTCCAAACGTAGAGGAACTATAAACTAAGCTAAATAACGATTTTTAACATGCAAAACGGTGAACTAATCCCCTTTTAAAAGACTTAAAAGTGACTATAAACATAACAATAAACTAAAAGACCAGTATCCCTTCCCCACGTGGTCCAATCTCACACTGACCCAAGGGTCGCGCGAGTGTTCATGACCATCGCGTGAGGGTATACCTGGTAACGGCTCTTGAAACCTTGCTAGCTTTAGGGCCATAACTGGTATTGATTATCAGCCTTGACCCTGCCAGCCCCCCTCAGGGGTTCGAACAGTGAGCAGAAAGGTATTATACCTTTGCTTGAGTGTCTCGGAGGTGGCTTGAATGAGGTGACGAGGCTTGGAAGGTGATTATGTGGGAGTGAGTGTGGGATGGAGTGTTTGTGTTTGAGCTTTGCCTTCTTCTTTCTTGGATGGAATTTTTGCAACCCTTTCTTGGATAGAAACTTGGTAACCCTTTGCAATGAAGCATGGGGGGGGGGGGGTTTTATAGGAGAATGGGTTGGTTGGTGGCTAGCTAAGGCCATGTAACCAGCCAACAAGGCTGGCCACAAATGCTTGGTGGAGAAGTGGGGTGGCAAAGGTGATGGGGGAATGGGGGGTGAGGTGTTGCAAGGATAGCCCCCCCAGAACGCTGTTCAGCCAACGAAAACGGGGTCACATAGGCCTGTAGCCCCCTGACCACCACGCAATCTGGGTGAAAATGACAGGTGTTGACCATCGCGCGAGGTAGTGAGACCATCGCGCGAGGGTCAGAGCAACCCCCTGAGGGTCAACAGTCAAAGATTTGACTTTGACCACCACCTGGCATACGTACCATCGCGCGAGGGTACCATAGTGTCGCGCGAGTGTCAAACCCAAGGTCCAGGTTCTGATTCAAGGTCTTTAAGGCTAAGGACGGGTTCCACATGCACCAAACTCAAGCCATTCCAAGTTCTCGAGACTGTTTTCAACCTGACTCATCATCGGGGAAACAAGAAATCGAAGAACAAAGTAAAACAATCGGGAAGTCAGATTGGGGTGTCTACAGTAGTCCCTCTTTGACGGCATGCAGAGCACCATTGGCTGGTACGGGTAACGTCAAAGATTTCTAGACACCCATCCAATTAACCCAAAAGCCGATTAAAACGAAAAGGTGCAAGCCAGCATATACAAATACCGTGCACCCATGGATTGATGAGCAGATTGATTGCTAATCGAACTTTGGACGGATGGATCGTCGCTGATTGATAGATTGGACGGATGGATCGTCGCTGATTGAAGCGGACGGATGGATCGTCGCTGATTGGAAGCGGACGGATAGATCGTCGCTGATTGAAAATCGGACGGATGGATCGTCGCTGATTGATAATCGGACGGATAGATCGTCGCTGATTGGAAGCGGACGGATGGATCGTCGCTGATTGATAATCGGACGGATAGATCGTCGTTGATTGAACTTGGACGGATAGATCGTCGCTGATTGATAATCGGACGGATAGATCGTCGTTGATTGAACTTGGACGGATATATCGTCGCTGATTGATAATCGGACGGATAGATCGTCGCTGATTGAACTTGGACGGATAGATCGTCGCTGATTGATAATCGGACAGATAGATCGTCGCTGATTGAACTTGGACGGATAGATCGTCGCTGATTGATAATCGGACGGATAGATCGTCGCTGATTGAAGATCGGACGGATGGATCGTCGTTGATTGATGTTGGACTGTACATGGGCAGACCACTGCCAGGGATATAAACGCGCCTCGAATTTTAAAAATGATCAACTCACAATAAATCTCAAAATTGTTGCAGCGCCTAAGTGAGAACCTATGGGCTCTTAAGGACGGATAAGCACGATTGGGCCTGTCCAGAAGCTGCATTGGACCTGGAGGCCCAACCAAACCATCGCGCGACATAATCACTCCATCGCGCGAGGGTTACCTGTTCAGGCCTGGATCTGAAACCGGCCCAGATCCGGCCCGCACCCATTTTCTTCTCTTTTCTTCCCGGGGATGCCATAGGAACCGATAATTAGCAGTTTCAAAACTTCAAAACTCTCAACTCCTCTCAAACTCTCCAAACCCCAACTCAAACCCTTCGATTTCTTAACGAAAATCGGAAGGAATCCACGCACAAACACTCACCCATGGCAGAACACGGCAATGGTGGAGGTGGAAGAGAGGCGGTTGGTCGTCGAGAGGACGAACCCTCGGAGGCCGGTACAAGAGATCAACAGCAGTTAGAGGAGGTCACGGACACTGGTGCAACGGACACAGGCGGCGGCGATGGCATTCAGGGCCACGAGCAGGATGTGGGTGGCGACGGCGATCGTCGCGCAACGGTGCCAGATCATCGCGCGACGGAGGAGGCCGGGGCGACGGGGCTTGTTGTTCAGCCGTTGGATCCGAGTATGGCGGTAGAAGGCTCGGTGGTGGTGGTGGTTTTGGTGGAGATACCGGCAGCGCTGGGCCGAGCGAGACCCCGCCGAGGGACCCGGCGAAGGGCAAGGGCGTGGCGGCCGAGGAAGGAGGAGACCACGGGAGTTCCTGAGGAAGAGGTACTGTTTCGGCTGGGAGCCACGTCATCGGGCCATAGGCCGATCACAAGACAGGATCTTGCGGAGTTCTTGAGTGACGAGAGATTAGCCCGACTTCTGGAAGAAGATCCCATGATTGGGGCTGCTGTGTTAGAGGCTCGAGAGGAGCGAGAGCGGGAGATAGCCGCTTCAGAGGCTACGGCGAGGGCCGAGAGAGCGAGGGCCGCTGAGGAGGAGATACTGAGAGACGCAGAGGCCGAGGAGCAGATGGGAGCCAGGGTACACGGGCCTAGAGTGACGGCAGTGTCGGAGGCTGAGGGTTTGGCTCGGGCTCCATTTTCAGCAGAGGGGTATAGGCTATCGGCTCCACACCTGTTTGTACCGTCAGGTTTTGCGGCGTACAAGCCACGGCAAGCGGAGTATGACCCCGAGCTTGTTCTGAGAGACCCCGATACCCATATTTCGAGCAGCTGGTCTGAGGTAAATTTCTGAAAATCCTTAATTTTCTTTTGTGATTGTAAACTCAATATGATGCATGTTGCTTACATACTAAAAAATGTAGAATAATCTTTTGAAGTAAATTCGAATAGTGACACTAGTCCCACGTTAAATGTCATGCATGAGACATAATAACTTGAACCAATCACCTACTGCCAAGTTTGTACTAATTACCTAGAACTTGAGAATGAAAGCTTCACATGCTGATATATTCCCTGTTGCTTATTTTCATGACTAACGCAGGAGAGAGCGAGACAGAGAGACATTCAGGGTTTCGGGGGTGCCTGCAGTTCCTTGGCGTTGTACCAGGGTTTGCCTGAGAGGGTGAGGCAGTTGGTGGACGAAGCAGGCTTCGGGGAGTTCATACAGACCCTTACTCTGGCCAGGAATGACCATGCGGTCTTGGTCGCACTTGCAGAGAGGTGGAGGGATACCACCAACACCTTCCACCTGCCGCTTGGGGAGATGACGATGACGCCAACTGACTTTGCAGCGATCACTGGTTTGAGGGTTGGAGGCGACCCTATCCCGTTTGACTCAGGCATTCAGGAGGACAAGACGGCCCTGGAGTGGTTCTTGGGAGAGGTGCCTAAGGTTGAGGAGGGGATGGCGAGATATGGGCAGTTTACCCGGTACCTTGCAAAAGAGGTGGCGACCGAGCAGGAGGCGGAGCAGATGGCCTGGGCGTACCTGTTGTACCTTTTTGGTGCTACCCTGTACCCGAACAGGCGTAGCAAGGTCCACCTATCGTACTTGCCCGCACTGAGGGATCTGAGAACGATCGCACGCTTTGACTGGGGAGGAGCTGCGCTTGGGGCAGCTTATGGTTTCATGGGGGATTCGTCGAGGACTGAGATGAGCACTGCTGGCTACTGGCGGATTTGGGAGGTATGATCATAATAGAGTAAAGTACATTTCCATTATATACTTATCTGTTTGCACGTATAAACTGCTCAAAAGTATTCCTGCATTGCACTAACAATTTGAACTTTGATAATTGCGCAACTTTGGGCCTACGATGTTTTGAACATGTGCCGTCCAGTGACGAAGAGCCTTGACTTGGGGATCCTCCCACGTGCTCATATTTGGAGTAAGAAGAATATGGGAGAGAAAAGAGGGAGAGGCGACCTGAACGGCTTCAGGGTGTACCTAGATGAACTCCGACCCTCGCAGGTATAACATGACTTCATTAAATAAAGGTATGCACCCCTTTTATTGCTTTAATGCTGTCGCTGACCGATGCTTGCATTGTTTGCCTGTGCAGGTAGAGTGGGACCCTTGGAGAGTGGCAGAGCCAGAGCCTGAATACTTGGCCAGGAGCAGGGTTGTGACAGCGAGCAGAGTGCTGCTGGAGTCGGCTTTTGGTTGGCAATGGTACTTGGGCGACCGAGTGACACGCCAATCACTTGGCTATGCGGAGTTTTAGGTACCCGGACCGCTTTCCACCGCGGGCTTCACACACAGGGGAGTACACATTGGCCGAGCTAGAGATCTTCACGCGGCCTGACACTGACTTGACACGCTACCTGCGTCCCGGCATGGACTATGCAGTTTACCAGAGAGAGCGCTTGGCGGGGCCGCTGAGAGTGCGGGAATTCAGGGAGGTCCGGAGTCAGGCCCGTGGAGCCGCTGAGGAGAGGAGAGCCATCACAGTGAGACAGAGCAGTGGTGAGAGTCGTGCGAGGCGGGGTCCAAGCGGACCTGTGAGAGGTGGGCCACCAGAGCTGACATGGCAAATAGCAGTGGTGGATTCTCAGGGCAATCCTGCCGAGCTACACTTGGTTCCTGCCAGAGTTGAGCCAGCGCCTGTCACTGTGCCGGTAAGACATTGTATCCTTCATTATTGTACTTCCATAAAAATCTTGAAACATTGCTCTGTTGCTTATGTTCAAATCATCCTTGCAGGTGCCCAATGAATGGGTGAACGATGCTGTTCGGCGCATGCTTGCAATGGAGAACGTGATAAGGCGGGCGGCGAGTGGCCTGCCCTTGGACTTGCGATACCCACCACCGGCAGCTCAGAGATCTCAGGTATATCCTTCAAAGAAACGATACATTCCTGCATTCGATACTTGATATATGTATGCTTCGCTCGATACATAGTATACATTAATTGCTATCATTCTTGAAATTGATTGTACTTGTCTGCAAACATACAATACATAGAATATATACTAAATGTGCAAAAATTTACAATGCAGACACAGGGACGGGCGGCTCCTAGGAGGAAAAGTGCGAGAGAGCCTCCACAAAAGAAGCTTGCAAGCAGGACTCCTGCTCCTCCACCTACTACTAGACCACAGACGCGGGGTATGCGGCCACCTGTTGCGAGTGAGGAGGCGGCCCGAGAGGCCGTGGCGCGCGCCGAGGAGAGGTATCAATTGAAGATGCGCCAGAGGCCCTCGCAAGATGAGCCGGTCCGCAAGAAGCGGCTGATCCTGCCCGAGGATTCGGAGGAAGAGGAGGAAGAGGAAGAAGAGGAAGAGGAAGAAGACGAGGAGGCACCCGACAGCAGCGGCTCGGACGACTCAGCTGACGATCCTGGTTTTAGACTGGATCCTAGAGAGAGAGACGACGATGACGACGACGGAGACGGAGACTGGTTTGGGGAGGACTGAGGGCTACCAAGAAGCCTCATTTTATTTTCCACATTTTGATTTTTGCTTTTGGGCCTGCGCGCCCACGTAGATAGGTTGAAGGCCGGAGCGCCTTAGTTGATACTTGATACACGTTTTTGAGGCCTGCGTGCCCTTTTGACTTGATGGGCGAGTGTGCCCGACTAGACATGATGACTTTTGCGTGGCCGACGTGCCGCATGCATAGTAGTTTCCTTTGCTTTGACATGGATAGATTATGGCTTAGCTATAAAATTTGCATTTTCAGCTTATCTCACTCTTGCAATGAATTAAAGTAAGTAAGCGTTCACCATTAATACCCTACTTGCATTGATAATGTACCGAGACTGTTCACAAACACGCACATACGCACATAGAGAATTAACTTGGAGAAAATATGAAAAATGTACCTTAGGACACGGCTAGGATACGAGGAAATGAAATATTGGACACTTATAAGCCAAAACTTTAAAATGTTCTATCTTGGGTAATAAGAACACTTCCGGGAGGTCACATATATACAAAATGACCTACGAAAGCTGACAAAATCGAGAAATGCATCCTGAGACACAAAATTACCCAAAAACCCTAGAAAGGACACAAAAGGGACACGAGACGAACAAACATGACTCTATTATGTCCCGGACTGAAACCGACACCTCCGTTCAGTCACATTAGGTCACTATGACTCGTACGGCCTGAGAAAAAAAGAACACGAGCCTTTGGACCGAGTTTCGAACTCCCGAAACACTCATTTGGCCTTGAAACGAGCCACCGAGGGTTCAAAAACCACGTTAAGCGCAATATCTCGAATCCGATGCTTGGATATGGTTGCATATGCTCATAGTGACTTGCCGGAACCATAAAAACTGCAAAAGTACCCTTGGATTAAGAAGCGACCAAAATTGGACAATAGCTGGTGGAATCTGTCAAACAGCAGACTGGACCGTCGCGCGAGGGTTTGAAACTGTCGCGCGATGAAGTGGAATTGCACACTCGCGCGATGGAATGAGATGATCGCGCGATGGTTGGGCCGTGCCAGGCCACCTTTATTTGACCACTTTGGATTTTTGGGACGACCAAGCCTTGTCATCACCCTTTAACTGCTCAGAGTACTTCAGGGGAGGGCAGTGCAGAGATACCCTCACTTTGGAGAAGAGAATGCCACGTTGCATGATATTTACTCTGGGAAAGGAGAACACTTCCTGTACTCTGTCTATAAAGAGAACAATGCTTTGCTGATGAAAGGCATTCCTCCCACAGTTTGAGAATCCCACGAGAAGCAGGATGGCGAATAATCTTCCGGCCTTGATTAGCCCGTGGCTCACAGCCTTCGTTGCTGGAGATTGGCTATCATTTCGGTATCACGGGCTGGCCGCATTCCGTTTCCTCCGCAATGTGAGGGTCCGCCCCGAGTTTCTGAGGGCAGCCCTACAATTCTGGGACCCAGAAGTTCACGTGTTCAGGTTCGGGGTTAACGAGTTGTGTCCAACCGTGGAGGAATTCCAAGCATACCTCCAAGGAGTCGCCTCAAGCGTGATTGTCGTGCCACCTTACAGGAAAAACATGCCAAAGCTCCTACAGTCAAGTCTTGACATTACCCAAGGAGCGGCCGAAAGTTTGCTAGCCGGAGGGCAGATCAACGTCATGCGCCTAATGGAATGGTATGGGCCAGAAGGAGACGTAGAGAATACAGCCGTGCAGGCTCGACGTCGATTTGCCCTGGCAATCGGCGTGCTAGCTGCTTATCTACTGGTATCTCCGAATGGGCAAGTCAACCCCATGCTGGTGAGCGTCGCAGCTCAACTGGGTGCTCGAAGGAACGTGGTACCTCTGGTTCTGGCGGAGACACTCATAGGTTTGGATTTGGTTTCTTCTGGCCAAACAGACGTGTTCGACGGTAATCCCCTACTACTGCAGGTTAGCTTGGCTCTCACTCAGCTCACCTTTTTCTGGCTTTCGCATGTTCTGTTTTTACCTCGTCTCTCAGCTAAGGCTATATAGGAGCTTCTCACTTGTCTTTTCCTCTCAAGCTTTATATGACTTCTCACTTGTTTTTCCACTCATGCAGCTCTGGTTATCTGACAAATTGGGGTTGCTTACGGCATCAGAAGCAAACTGGCCCCACTTGCTCGGCCGAATGCATCAGCGGGGCATGATCTACCCGGAAATGTCTGTGCATCAATGGTACACATTCATGAGAGAGATGCTGCCGAATGAGATCACATGGCGGCATGAGGCCCTAAACATTCCGGACATGGCCTTGAGTTCTGTAGGTTTCGAGAGAGTAGTGATCGCTGGGCTGACCGCTTTCACATTCTACATCCCCGGACGTATCCTTCGTCAGTTAGGGATGAGCCAAGGACTTCACCGAGCTGGGATTGAAGACTTCCAAATCCCTGCCTTCACTGCCCAGAATTTGAGAGGATATGAGCACAATTGGGGCCTAAGGCAACTCGGAGGAGCTGACCCTGACTTTAGCACGGAACTTACGCACCGATATCAAACATGGCTAAGAAGGGAAATCACAAGCAGGCAAAACAACAACTGACTCCTGACGTACCCTGATGATCTAGAATAAACCGTGAGCCTGTTAAAGCCTCGAGCACTTTATTCTGTTTTCATGCTTTACTCTTTTTAAGACTGCTCAGCCTGTGTAATAGAAGTTATAATTTAAATAAAAATGAAAGTTTGAGAGTTTTCCCCTTTTGATACAAGTGTTGAACCGCCGTGTCGCCCAAGTATCGAGTTAACTTCTGGTAATAAGGAACCGTGGATCAAGTTGATGGATTGTGACCGAATCTCACAGAGAGATTGCCTACGTATTGATACCAAGTTTTCAGACACACAGTGGGTACAAACACGAAGTAGGATAGGATCACACGAAGTAAGATAAGATCACAAAAGAGGGAGGATATTATTAACCGACTAACTTGATTTACAATGGGGGAAGCCTGGCTATATATAGGCAGCCAAGACTTATGCTTACATCACTGCATACGACAATATACAGAACAACAACATAATTGCCTTAAACTATTTAAGCCTAGCCTATATCCTACAACTATAGCTTTAAAGACTTACGGACAATAATGTAAGAGACAAACTACTATTACACTATTACACTATTGACCTGAACTACAAAAGGCAAAAGGTAATAAAGACATCTGCAAAGCAAACACTAATAAACACTAATAATTTTCCCCTTTCGGGGAATCAGGTCAGCACGTAGTTCAGGCTAGTGTTCACTCGAGTATTTTAGCTCTCCTTTTGCGCTCTAAATTTTGCCTAGTGCTGCCACTTCGGGTTTTCAGCCTAGCAAGCTTTGATTGATGCCTATTTATTTTTGCCTAAACCGCCTTCTCAGGTTTTCGGTCTAGCAGGCTTGCTCTAATTTTTGCTTGGAACCGCCCACCCTTGTGGTTTTCGGCCCAACGAGCTTCTCTCAGGGATAGTAACGTTTGAGCTGATCCAGGTTAACCAGAGAGCTGAATCCGTTGCCGTCGAGATCGATGAGCTGAGCCGCTCCCCCGGAAAGGATGGTCTTAATAATGTAAGGTCCAGAACGCTTGGGTCGAAACTTGCCACGGGGGTCAAAAACTGGTGCTCGAATCTCTTTTGTGACCATGTCTCCTTCGACCAAATCTCTAGACTTCACTTTTTTGTTGAATGCCCGAGCAATTCTCTGCTGATACCCCTAAACATGATACAAGGCCCTGAGCCTCCTCTCATCAAAAAGCATGAGTTCAACAAATCTCCCACTGAGCCATTCAGATTCCGAGAGTTCCGATTCCACCATGATTCTCAAAGATGGCACCTCAAGCTCTATAGGGAGAACTGCTTCCATCCCATAGACCAAGGAATAGGGAGTTGCCCCCGTTGATGTTCGAATCGACGTTCGATAACCCCAAAGAGCTAAAGGCAGTTGCTCATGCCAGTCCCTGGCGGACTCTGCAGACTTCTTGATGATCGTCTCGACATTTTTGTTGGCCGCTTCAACTGCTCCATTTGTTTGGGGGCGATAGACCGTTGAGTGATGGATTTGGATCTTGAATTCTTCGAAAAGTTCCAGGACCCTACCTTTGAAATGACTCCCATTGTCCGATACGAACGCCTGCGGAACCCCATATCGGTAGATGATGTTTTTCCTGATGAAGTGAGCAACTTGAACCGCCGTTAGGGTTTTATAAGATTCGGCCTCCACCCATTTGGTAAAATAGTCTATCGCCACGAGGATAAATCTATGATCATTTGATGCAGATGGTCTAACCATGCCAATGACGTCGATGCCCCATACAGAGAAAGGCCAAGGCGAAGCCATGCCAAATAGGTTAGAGGGTGGAACATGCATTAGATTAGCATGAATTTGGCATTTGTGACATCGCCGTAGATAATCCACACACTGAGGTTCCATAGTAGACCAGAAATAGCCTTGGCGCAAGATTTTCCGAGCCAGCATGACGCCGCTCATGTGAGGGCCACAAACCCCCTCGTGGATTTCTTCCATGATTCTGACGGCCTCGGTCCCGTTGACACAGAGCTTGTGCATTCCGCAATAAGACCTCTTGTATAATTTTCCCCCACAAATGATGTACTGGGTGGCCATCCTCCGCAATGCAGTCTGATCCTTTTTAGAGGCCTCAGCTGGATACGTGCCATTCTCGACGAAGTTCCATATGTCATGGAACCAGGGTAGGCCATCATCGACATCATCGATGGCGTTGACGTATTGATAAGCGGGGCAGTCCCGTTGTTCAATCAACACTGGGCGCAGTTTGACTCCCAACGGCAATTCGACCATGAATGCCAAGGTTGCGAGTGCGTCGGCGAACCGGTTCTTCAAACGGGTGATGTGGGTGAAAGTCACTTTGTTAAAACGAGGAATTAGGCCCTCCAAATCCTGATGATACGGTTTCAACCCCTCCTCACGCACCTTCCAGTCCCCATTAGCTTGAGACACGACAAGGTTGGAGTCTCCGATAACTTCGAGCCGTTCAACGCCAAGCGCGAGGGCAGCCTCCATGCCCACAATACAGGCCTCATATTCGGCTTGGTTGTTTGTAACATCGAAGTTTAGTTTGAATGCAAGCGGAATATGAGAACCATCGGGGGCGACTAACAAAACCCCGATCCCAAATCCTTTCTGATTGGCCGCCCCATCGAAGTAAAGAGTCCAAACATCTTCGACAACTGTTAGCACTTCCTCATCTGGGAACACAAAATCTGCATCTTCTGGTCCGTCCATAGGGTGATCAGCCAAAAACTCAGCAATGGCTCGCCCCTTTACCGACTTTCTTGTAACGTATTCAAGATCGAATTCTGCCAAGAGGAGCAACCAACGTGCTAACTTACCAGTGAGGGCTGGTTTCTCAAACAGATACTTGAGTGGATCCATTCGAGAAATCAACTTCACCGGGTAGGCCAGCATGTAGTGTCTCAACTTCTTAGAGGCCCATACCAAAGCCCAGCACATTTTTTCCAAGGCGGTGTAGCGCTCTTCAGACCCAACCATTTTCTTACTTAAATAGTAAATGGCCTTCTCAACTCCCTGGTCCCCCTCTTGAACTAGCAAGCATCCCATGGATGTGGAACTCACAGACAAGTATAGAATCAAAGGCTTTCCAGGCACTGGTGGCATCAAGACAGGCGGGTTTTGAAGATAACTCTGAATGGACATGAAGGCCGCCTGACACCTGTCCGACCATACGAACGGGGTATACTTCTTGAGTAGACGAAACATCGGCTCGCAAGTCAAGGTTAACTTGGCGATGAATTTGCTGATGAACTGAACCTTCCCCAAAAAGCTTCGCACTCCCTTTTCAGTCTCTGGTGGCTTCATTTCAAGCACCGCTTTAATTTTTGATGGATCGACCTCAATCCCACGTGTAGTAATCATGAAACCGAGCATCTTGCCTGCCGTGACCCCAAAGGTGCATTTCTGTGGATTGAGACGCATGCGGAACTTTCGGAGTCTCTCGAAAAACTTCCTCAATACAGGAACATGCCCTTCCCGAGTTTTTGACTTAGCAATCATGTCGTCTACGTAGACCTCAACCTCTTTGTGCATCATATCGTGTAAAATGGTCGTAGCGGCTCTCTGGTAGGTAGGGCCAGCATTTTTCAAACCAAATGGCATGACCAAGTAACAATAAGTCCCCCATTCAGTGATGAAAGTTGTCTTCTCACGGTCTTCTGGTGCCATAAGAATCTGGTTATATCCGGAGAAGCCATCCATGAATGAAAGCAGAGCATGACCCGCCGTATTATCAACCAGTACGTCGATATGTGGCAGGGGAAAATTGTCCTTGGGGCTTGCCTTGTTCAAATCCCTAAAGTCCACGCACACTCGAATTTGCCCATTCTTTTTAGGAACTGGAACAATGTTGGCAACCCATGTGGGGTATTGAGAAACCATAAGAAAACCGGCGTCGATCTGCTTAGTGACCTCTTCCTTGATCCTCTGCACCCAATCCGGCCTCATTCGCCTCAATTTCTGCTTCACGGGCTTGGCATTTGGTAGTAAGGGGATTCGATGCTCAACTATTTCTGGGTCGATACCGGGCATATCTTGATGGGACCACGCAAAGATGTCACTGAATTCCGAGAGCAGCTCTTTAAAATCATGATGTTCCTTTGGGGATAAAGTGGAGCCCACCTGAACCATTCGGGGATCATTCTCGTCTTTCAAGTTTATTAAAACTATTTCTTCTTTTAACGGCTGAGCATGCCTTTCGTCTTCCCTTTCGATGAGGGCACGGATTTCCTTGGGAATGTCCCCATCGAAATCTATCCCTTCATCGTCGGGGTCGACACAGTTTATATAAAGATCATTCAAGTAGTCAGAAGAGGATTCCTTCATTTCATAAGACCCTGCAGGGTCGCCAAGTACAAGGGAATCAAACTCAAAGTAAAAGCCATGACGTGGAGGGCCGAGAGGCACACGCTCCGACTTAGAGCTAGACTTAGACTCAGACGACTCAACAGACTCAGTGTCAGACTCTGATACATCATCAATGCAAGTAAGGCGTGGTTTAAAAATGTAATTTTTAAGGCTACCCTTTGCTTCTGTGATGAGGAAGAGGGGATCCTTGAGGTCGTCGGAACTGAGCATGAACACTTCGGTTTCTTAAGCTTCCTTGGCCAAACCCACTTGGGAGAATTCATAAAACAGTTGCTCCAAGCTCTCTTGATCAAAAGACATCAGCCAATCAGTCTTTGGCTTGGGTTGGCTAAGCTTCCTCTTGAATTCCGCCCTTGCCGGTTCTTCATCACTAGAGGGCCAAGTGTTATCAGCGAAAACTTCAAACCCAGGCAGCAACTCCCCAGTGACTGAATCGACGAAAGGCTCAGGTTGCCCGGTGTAGATGTCATTCCCCACTTCGCGCACAAAGTAGCTGTCGGGTTCACCATAGAGAGATCGAGGTTTTCCCGTGCATTTCCTTCTTTTGGCATCCTTGGAAGAGGAGGAGTACCCCAAACCAAAGCGGCCCTCGCAGGAAGAAAAGACAGGGAACTCCGGGATCCCTTGTTGGTGAATCCCAAGACCAAGACCAGGTAGATAGGACATCCTCCTCATGATGTCTAAAGCAACGGAGCTTATGATAAAGTCCCCATCCACGTTGATAGCCAAAACCGAACCAGAAGTGTCGAAAGAGAAACCCCCGAGATCAACATCTTCATCGCCATGCGCAATCCCCAAAACAGGTGTGCCATCTTCCTTAAGCGGGCGAATGCCCAAGTCCCCGCAGATTGTCAGAGTTCCGGTAGGGAGTCCCAACATAACCTTTTGGTGGAGAGTAGACGGTACAGCCATGATATCTGATCGGTGAAGCCATGGCCTTCCTAGCAGGAGGTTAAAGGTGGCCGGGATATCAACCACATGGAACTCGACGTCCATCTCAAAACCTTCATCATCAAGCTTGAGGAGAAGCGTGCCTTCAACCATGCGACGAGTGATGTCGTATGCCTTAACAGCCAGATTGGAAGGTGCAAAGTCTTTCTTGGCTAGCCCCAAGCGATAAGCCACTCTCAACGGGCAAACATTGATCGCCGATCCGTTGTCGATTAGAACAGTTGGAATCCAGAGTTCTTTACACTTAACATTGATGTGCAAGGGGCGATTGTGATCAACCCCTTCGATCGGTAGATCCTTGTCGGTGAAGACCACGGTGTGTTTAGAAGTAGGCGGGAGAATTATGGATATCATTGCTTCAGGCGTGACATCTGGTTGGATCTCAAGGCGAGAGAGGGTATGGCAGAACTTCTGACGATGTTCGCGAGAGGAACAGATTAGTCCCCAGAGTGATATAGCGGCCGGGATTCGCTCCAGTTGCCTCTGAATCATGTCCTCATTTGGGGAGCTAGGAGGTACCTCAAACGGTGCAGACCTCGAGAATGCAGAAGGTTCGTTCCTTTGGTTAGAAGAATTGGATGAGCTCCCTGCCTGCAGATTAGTAGGCTGAAAAATTCGCCCACTCCTCGTAACGTTGAGAACGTTCTCTAGAGAGGGTATCACTTGAAGGTCTTGACTGTCATCCCAAAGATCAGCAGGGACTTCCCCCAATTTCCGTTTTCCTTTGTCAGAAGGCGGTGTGGCTATGGGTACTTCCATGCCCAAACCTAGGTCTTCCGCCAAATCGTTCAACAAAAACGACTCCCAAAAGTCTGGATCCTTAACGGTGGTAGGCTCCGTATTAGCAACAAACGGGACATCCCAGAGGCCCCCATCAGCAAAAGAGCGGTTGACAGTCCAAACCTCGGACCCAACTTGGATATTAACCACATCATCAACGTCCCAGAGGTCCGCTGGCGGAACTAGGTCCGTAACCATAATGCTGCGATCTTCCTCAGTCGGATAAGGCGGTGCTGGACGCGAGAATTCCTCACTAACGATGTAAAATGTAGGGTCATACTCAGTGTTAGTTACAGAGTCGACCATCCTGTCAAGAGTAGAAGGGAGAAAGCATTCCCCCAAGACGCGAATTTCCTCCTGAACAAGATCCTCCTCTATGAACTGAATCTCATGATTAGGCTAGAGCGTATCCTTGAAGAGGATTGAGGTTAAATTCTAATGGAAACTGCCATGCAGGCTCGGGATCCCAATAGTACTCTTCCTCAGGCAAAACGGGTTCAGGCTGCTGAAATAGCATGTTCAAGGAGAATCCATCCAAAGGGTCAAGCATGTCTGCCTCGTAATTAGCCATCCAAGCGTCATACCAAGCGTGGTTAAACGGGACATACTCGGGATTCTGGGGGAAGCCATCTAATTCTAGCTCTGTCCATTCATTGAATATAGGGGCTGCATAGTCATCATTATCGGCAATGGCCCATCCTACTGCTTGCATATCAATCCGCCGTTCCGGTAGAAGAGGGATAGCAGACCTAAAACGGCTTATCAAATTCGGAGAGGAGTTCGGATCTGTGACATCAAAATACGGGCTGTCCAGGGAAGAAGCAGAGTTGAGCTGCACGGAAGGGATGGACTGGTGAAATAGGTCGCTGATGGAGGCGTTGAACACAAAAGCTCCATTTTACAGGCGTGCGAGAGGCACATTGGGATTGGACGACTGTCCTTCTTCAAGATGGATGTGAAAGATTTCGGCTTCGGGCTGAGAAGGCACGGGCACGACCGGCTTGGGTTGGTCTGTTGAGGTTATATGGTCAGTGGGGTTGAATATGGTAGAGTTAGGATCGATATAGGTGTAGCTAAGGGATATTTGGTTGATGCGGGGAACAGCATTGTGCTTTGGCAGAGAGTTGGAGAGGATGTTTGGCTTTTGAGTTGGTGGAGGTGGAGCGTGGAGAGTCCCTTCATCTATGAGATCCTGGATCGCATGTCGGAGACGAAAACAGGAGTCCGTAAGATGTCCAGCCCCTTGGTGGTAGGCACAATAAAGATTGGCTTTGAAGTTAGGTGAAGGGTTCTTAGGTAGTGGGGTTGGGTCAAGGGGCTTCAGATGTCCTGACTGGATTAACTTCTCCATGACAGATGACAATGGAGCTTCAAATGCAGAGAAACTGCGGGGCTGACTGCGGGGCCGGTTATTTTGAGGGGTTTGCACCTGGTTGATCTCAGCGGCACGATTGGTTGTATTGGAAGAAGAGGCGTTAGTGCCACTGGTTGCTGCGTTGGAAGACGTCCCACTGCCAAACAACGCATTGGTGTTCCCTGAGTAAACCCGAGACTTTGGTTTTGAAATGTTAGAGGACTCCCCTCTTGACAGTATCCCACTTTGTAAAGCATCCTCAATGGCCATCCCAGATTCGAAGAAAGTATCAAAGTTTGAGGAGGCCTGGACAAGAACCAAATGCCTAGCATAATCAGGCTGGAGATTGCGGGAGATGATTCGGAGCTGATCTCTCTCACTCGGGCGATCGGTCATCTGAGCAGCCTTCGTTCTCCATCTTTTGACAAAATCCGCGAAGGATTCCTTAGCTTCCATTTTCGTGAACTCAAGCTCTCGGGTTGTCATTTTGAGCTGGGAGTTGTAACTGTACTGCGAAATAAACGCAGCGCCGATGTCTTCCCACGTCCTCCTTTTAGCGATGTCGAGCGACAAAAACCAGTGAAAAGCGGGTCCCGAGAGAGTCTGAGGGAACAGCTGGGACATGGCCTCGGGTTCAACAGCCAAGAGTTTCATGGCGGCGTGATAGCCGTAAAGATGAGTCTTCGGGTCACCACTCCCATCAAACTTGGCGAGGTCAAGCATCTTGAACTTGTCGGGAAGTTTAGCATTGGGATACAAGCAGAGGCGATCTAGGTCAATTCCCCCGGCGCTGATCTTCTCGGACTTGGACACAGATTCCTCCAGCTTGACGATCTTTGCCATGAGAGCAGTCATGTTAGGGTCCGGAGCGGGTCTGGCCACAGCGAGATTCAGATTTGCTGCCTCTGGGTGAGCTTCCCTTGGGTTGGGTTGGATTATGATCCGCCCTGCATGGTTGGGGTCTTCGACAAAGATTGGCTCCGCGTGGACATCCTCATCGACCTCGTTTCCCACTTCTGCAACTGGCGGAAGACGAGTGTTGATAAGGTCGTTGAGCCTAGCGAGATTTGCATCAGTCTGAGCACCCCTTTGTTGCATGGTGGCAATGCTGTTCTGGATGTTCATGAGTATGGTTTCAACACTTAGTGGCTGCGGCTGATCGGCCATGACGGAGGTTCCGGATGAACTTGACGAGAACGAAGAGGTAGGTGATGCCGGAGATTCAATTTCCTGGATAACCGACGATGATCCTGACTATAGGGTGGCCAACAGGGAATACGGAGAGTCTTCCGTTGTGACTGACTGAGCTTGCAACCTGACTAACCTTTGAACCGAATTCTGACGTAGACGTTCCTAAGTGGGTTTGGCTTTCTGCCTCGATACTTTCCTTGGTGGCGCAATGATTCAGAATTCTGCTTTGCTTTGCTGTAAGAAAAGGTTCGATAAGGGCCCTGCAACAACCTTACTCTAAACAAAAGACTAAAAGTGATAATGCAGCCATCGTCGTCAGTGTCGCCCTTAGACTCTAAGACTACAGACGAGTCTGTTTCATGATGTTCGGACATCGCCAAAGTCCTCGGATGTCTTCTCGAGAGTGTATCCTTGTTTTGAATCGAATAACACTAAGAGATGTCAAAATAGTCTAAGCCTTTGACTTTTCCGTTCTTGAAGTTTCAACTTTGAACTTGGAATGACTCGGGGTGGATGACGTGATACCTTAACCGGGGCGGCGTAGGCGACACGGTGCCATAGCCTGAGCGGTGTACGTGCTGCGCACGATAACCAGGGTGGTATGAGCATCACGGCATCTTCTCCGTCGTTCCTTGTTTTCTATTTGAAACTGCAATTGGGATATTGACAAGGACTTTAGAAAATTCCGATTTCCCAAAGTCTTGCTGATCCTAGGACTTTTGAAAATCTGCTAACACGCACCACAAAGATGCGCGACTCTTCATCGGGCTTAACAATGTCCTATTAACCATAAGACAGACTTGTAAGAGAGACAATCCTAGAAGCCGCCCTAAACATGCCTCTACGCAGAACGGAATGTATGTACAGTGCATGCGATAGAGAAAGCAGTAACACATAAATAATATATGGGGGTTAGATGCAAGTAATCTTACCCTGTAGGTACCTGTCCTAGTTTGGAGAGTTCTAATGCTCTTGTACATGCAAAGGCCGGTTTTGGTTAATAACGGGTTCCCCGGACTAAGGCCAAAGATATACCTCCCGTTGCTCGCGTAATCGCAGAGCAACAGTCGAACGGTAGAATGACCTATCATCGTCGGAGGTTGTTGGTCATTTGGGGTCCCTGAGCTCCGGTAAACCGTGCTGGATTGCCAAAACGATCCAACGGGGCTTATCCCACATCGATGCAAATGAGAATGCCAAGGATTGATTTAATGAAACAGAATCACAATTTCACAAATGCCTTTTCAAATTCGGCTCACTTTATTTAGTCAATGCTTAGAAGAAACTACACGAGAGAACGATCGGAAAAGTCCCAAATTGGATTGGCCGAACGCGAGGTCCTGTTAAAACACCATTCCAACCTTCGGCAGCGCGAAGCTCACCGTTTTGGCAGACTTTTGTGGGATTGTTCTTAAGCGTATTAAAATCTAAGTATAGACCAATGTTGGTTCAATCCCCAGTAGAGTCGCCACTGTGGGCAGCGTGCCCTTGGAATTTTCGGATTCCAAAATGCAAGGCAAGGGCCCAGATCGAGGGAGCGCGAGCGGGGAAGCAAGCGCTCTCAAAACACAGAGTCGCCACTCGGGTTTGAAGGTCCAACACCCAAGGAACCGTATTTCGAAGCACTTGCCGCGCTGTTTGATTTGAAAAAATTAAGGAACCAGTCCGTCATAACCATATCTGGGTTCGGGAGCCAGGTTACGAGAGGGGAAGGGTTTTACGGCACCCCTCTCGCCCAATCCGGAGATCGGTCTCTACTTAGGCATTTGCGAAAATGTTGTTTGGGATTCTGTTTGATTTAATCAATTCTTAGCCAATTAGGGCGGGGAAACAGTTAATCGGGGATTAAAAACTGTAACAATTTGCAGGATGCGATGAAAATAGGGCATGGATTGATGAGAAAATAAGTAATAAATAGAATAAAGTTCAAAACATCGATCACACATCAACTCAGTGCTGTGTATGATTTTGGTACGAACGAATAGCCAGCTTGAATGCCTGAGTTTATCTGCATGCAAGAAAACAATCGCGCAACAACACCACACACTCGCGCGAGTGTTCATGCTCCATCCATGTTTTGAATTTTATCCCCTTCTGGGCTCTGGAGGGACCAGTGCTCACCCAGGTGCAAACCAAGCAGTTTTATAGGTACTTAAAAGTAAACAATATTACAATAGGTAAATGGAAATATTGAGAAAACACGACCCCTAAACAGTGGGGGTGTCTAAACAGAGGCCAAAGCCAAGCTGCTCATGCAAGGGCAATTTCTGGTGAAACACAGAACCATCGCGCGATGCTATGGTACAGGCGCGCGATTGTTCGGACTGGACTTCCAGGAATTGCTTTGCACGCTTAGGGCTCTGAGACATATTCAAGAGCATCCCAAGAGCATTCCAAACGTAGAGGAACTATAAACTAAGCTAAATAACGATTTTTAACATGCAAAACGGTGAACTAATCCCCTTTTAAAAGACTTAAAAGTGACTATAAACATAACAATAAACTTAAAGACCAGTATCCCTTCCCCACGTGGTCCAATCTCACACTGACCCAAGGGTCGCGCGAGTGTTCATGACCATCGCCCGAGGGTATACCTGGTAACGGCTCTTGAAACCTTGCTAGTTTTAGGGCCAGAACTGGTATTGATTACCAGCCTTGACCCTGCCAGCCCCCCTCAGGGGTTCGAATAGTGAGCAGAAAGGTATTATACCTTTGCTTGAGTGTCTCGGAGGTGGCTTGAATGAGGTGACGAGGCTTGGAAGGTGATTATGTGGGAGTGAGTGTGGGATGGAGTGTTTGTGTTTGAGCTTTGCCTTCTTCTTTCTTGGATGGAATTTTTGCAACCCTTTCTTGGATAGAAACTTGGTAACCCTTTGCAATGAAGCATGGGGGGGGTTTTATAGGAGAATGGGTTGGTTGGTGGCTAGCTAAGGCCATGTAACCAGCCAACAAGGCTGGCCACAAATGCTTGGTGGAGAAGTGGGGTGGCAAAGGTGATGGGAGAATGGGGGGTGAGGTGTTGCAAGGATAGCCCCCCCAGAACGCTGTTCAGCCAACGAAAACGGGGTCACATAGGCCTGTAGCCCCCTGACCACCACGCAATCTGGGTGAAAACGACAGGTGTTGACCATCGCGCGAGGTAGTGAAACCATCGCGCGAGGGTCAGAGCAACCCCCTGAGGGTCAACAGTCAAAGATTTGACTTTGACCACCACCTGGCATACGTACCATCGCGCGAGGGTACCATAGTGTCGCGCGAGTGTCAAACCCAAGGTCCAGGTTCTGATTCAAGGTCTTTAAGGCTAAGGATGGGTTCCACATGCACCAAACTCAAGCCATTCCAAGTTCTCGAGACTGTTTTCAACCTGACTCATCATCGGGGAAACAAGAAACTGAAGAACAAAGTAAAACAATCGGGAAGTCAGATTGGGGTGTCTACACTTTCTTCACTAAGAAGTGGACCCGGCTGTCCATCATTGACCTGGGTTTTAGACACAATCTTTGTATACTTGTTCTTTTATTTCTTGTTAAGCAATAAAATCCAAAAAAAGGAAATTAGAAAAGAAAAAATTAGCATAATGGTCTAGTATAACCACCTGGTCAAAGCTATATATGTAGTACTTAGGAGTTTCTTAAGGATAACATTTTGTCACGCTTCGGGATGCCAAGAGCTATCATCAGCAACCAAGGCACCTATTTTTACAATCACATCTTTGAAGCCTTGATGAAGAAGTATGATATCACTCACAAGGTCTCCACCGCTTATCATCCGCAAACGAATGGGCAAGCAGAATTGGCAAATTGGGAAATCAAACATATCTTGGAAAAGACGGTGCATCCGAACTGTAAAGATTGGAGTCTTCGTTTGACCGATACACTGTGGGCTTATCGCACTGCATACAAGACCATTTTGGGAGCTTCGCCATATCATTTGATTTTTAGAAAAGTATGCCATCTTTCGGTTGAACTCGAACACAAAGCATATTGAGCAATCAAGGTACTGAACTATCGTCTACCTGCAGCCGGGACACACAGAAGGCTCCAACTCAACGAGCTTGAAAAGATTTGGAGAGATACTTATGACAACACCACCATATACAAAGCAAAAGTCAAGGCTTACCACGACAAGCGAATTCACCGGAAAGACTTTGAGGTTGGGCAGAAGGTATTTCTGTACAATTGTAAGCTTCATTTGTTTCCTGGTAAATTGCGTTCTCATTAGGCTGGCCCGTATGTTGTTGAACATGTTTATCCTCATGGTGCTATTGATGTTTTGAATCCAATTAATGGTAATCTTTTAAAGTAAATAGTCAAAAACTTAATCCTTTTCTTGGTATTTTGAAGGTTGAGAACCAGATGAGGAGTTGATCGATCCAGTTTACACGGTCGATCCGTTGATCTAGCTTGTTTTCACTATAATTGCACGGGGAGCGAAAGCGTAACTATTGAACTTCACTGTTTGTCGGACCCGGCCCTCGAGTAGGGGGTACCCACCATTGACTTGGGTATATGTAGCTTCGCACGTTGCTACTAAAAAAAAGATCGTGTGCCCAGCTCCGGTTCGAAGGGCAAAAATTTAATATCAGTGACATAGGGCTTTAATTAGCTTTTCTGATAGGAGTAATTCATAGTTAAACACTCACGTCTTCCAAATTAGCCCCAACGGGGGTGGTATAGATCCTTAGGTTAGGCCTTGATATTCCCGTGCTTACACACTTGGCTCTATCTTGATTGCTTGCCTGGTTACGATCTTAGGGGACACTGGACTTCATTGTTTGGCGGAGTCTATCTGTGACTTTGACGCTCCAAGTTCTGATATTAAATTGTATATATTGTGCAAATTTATTTTTCTTTCTTGTTTGCCATATTTTGTTTAGTTTTGCATGTTTTGTTTTGTCATGTCATGTTTTTCTTGTTTTGAATAAAGTCTTGGAGACACCTCACATGCAAAAGATTTCACCAATGTGTTAGTGTAAAAAGGACTTTCGTTAGTTCTTCTTGGTAATAGTTTTTTTGTTAATAATCCATGCTCTCCGAAATTGCCCCTAATCGGTGGTTGCTTAGGTCTGTGGGTGAGGCTTGATATTTCCTAGAGTGCACTCTAGGTTGTATCTGCTCTTGCTTTATTTTAATCTTAGGAGATGCTGAACTTGATTGTTTGGCGAGGTTGAGCGATAAATTTTATTACGGTCGCTAGCATAACAAATTTTCGACGGTCTAGTATAGCCACCAATTTCTTACCCCACTGGTAAGAAATGGGAAGAAAAGTATGACTTGTGTGATCGCGTGAAGATCGGGTGGTGTTCATTATTTGTTTTGCATGTTTTTAAGTGTTCTTTGTGTTTTCTTTATTTTCTGTCTTTTATTTTTGGTTTAGTTTGAAACTGGATAACAAGGCCCGGTGGTTCTAATGTCATTTGTTTTGTGGAAAGTCGTTCTCTCAAGTATTCTACAGGGTTTATGTGTTACCATACTAACCTTGGTAGTTTGGGCCTAAAGTCGAAGTGAATGAGGCATTCAGGAGCCCTAAGCATGGGTGTAGCTACGAGCTGCAGTTGTTAGTCCGATAAAGCTTTGGATATGGCCCAGTGTGACTAGCTGTGGTTTCGAGTCGGCCAAACTGAAGGAGTAAATCCTGGAAGCATCTAATCTGACTGGAGTAAGACATTGACATGAAATCCTCCAACTTGGTCGAGATATTTAGGGGTTTGACATTTCCATTGAACGGTACATTCGCTCACTTTCCTTTCTTCGGTCTTATTCTTATTGCTATGAGGGCATAGCATCATTTTAAGTTGGGGGGAGGGGTTAGCTTATGTGCTATTTGTTTGCATTTTTGTGGAAAATTTGAAAAATTCAAAAACAAATTAAAAATCCAAAATCCAAAAAAAATGAGAAAATGAAAATTTTCCAAAAATAAATAAAACTTTTTACTTGCAATTCTTCTTTTTTGTCACGGTTTTTGGTTCTTTTTGTTTATGACTTGTTGCATGCTCAGTAGTTGTTAGTTGGCAAGAATTCGTAGCAATCCTAAGAAATTTTGTGCTTCTCAATTTGCATGCTTAGTTGAAAATTGAATAGGTTAAGTTTTGAGATAAGTTTTTGAGCAAATTTTGGCCCATATCCCCATTTTTTCAATAAAAATGCTTGTAGTTAGGTGAATAATAGTATGTTCATGTCTAATTGTGTATTATGTCGATTTTCAATCATTTTGGAATCAATGGCGCACTTAGGAAAGAATACAAGGCATTCTTTGCATGATCTTACCACATATGAGTCACCTCGTCCAATTTTGGATCCTGTTCTCCTTCCATTCTTTGCTTTAACCTAGGCGGCCGGTTGTTTGGAGGGATGTGGGGATGAGTGTTCATTGATGCAAAGGTGTTTCAGGGGTGTGATTTGAAGTGTTGAAAATTCTGGGGGTTTCAAAATGAAAGAAGGAAAAAATTTCGGAGTTAGAAGCTCGGCATCGGTAGAGAAAAACTCGTGCTATTGGTATCGAAGGGTTTTACAAAAGCAGAGAAACTGGTTCGGCATCAGTATGAAGGGAAAAGAGCTATCCGTACTGAAGGAATTACATGTATCAATCTCAAGCAGTTCGGCATCAATGGGAGATGAAATGTTCAATCAGTACTGATTGGTCTACCGTTCAAAGCATTCTAGTCTAGATCCAAACTGATAAAACCCCAACTTCATCTTTCCAAATCCGAACCTCTCTCTCTCTAACACTCCATTGTTACACCTCAAACCCTAAACCCAAACCTTTAATCACCCATTAAATCCTCCATATCCTCCCACAAATCTCCCAAATCCTTTATCTCCATCAAGAACCTCAAGCATTTCTCTATCTATTTCAAGCCCTCAAGTTTTTCCACCCAAAACAAGGTAAACCCAATTTTCCTCTTTTTAATCCGAAATTTTTACCATTTCTCCTATAAAATCCATGGTTTCTTTTTATTTTCTACTCATATACACCCCCTCCACCTTATTTTACCCCTACATTCACCGTTCTACACCAAAAATCAAAACCCTAAAAACCCTACCCCATAAAAATCCAAAAATTCCCAACCCAAAACCCTTAGCCCACAATGCCAAGAATCAAACAAAAAGCACATCGGGCTATCTCTTCTCAGTCAGAAAATGTGGAGGAGGAGGATTTTTTGGCCGAATTAGAGGAGGAAGAGGAAAATCAGTTTGGGGGAGCTTCGGAACCACTGAGTCGAAAGAGGAGGAGAACTCCACAAGAAATGGCAGCGGATAAATAGAAAAATTAGGAAGCAAGCATGGACAAACGGAAATTCAAGAACGAACGGCAAGTGGATGCTGAAGCTTTAGGAAAGGAACACCAGGGCCTCCGCATCCTCATGTGAAAAGGTTTGACTTTCTGGACTGAGAAATTAGAAAGTTATAATAAAAAGTTAGTTGTTGAATTTTACAAGAAGTTGAAAGTACCTGTGGGTGAGTGGGAGAATGATTCCAATGCTGCTATTACTTCTAGGATTGCAGGGGTAGACATTGTGATCACACTTAATGATATAACCCGTTACTTGAAATTCACTCGCTCGACTCCCGAATCAATTACGTATCCGATTAAGGGCATGCAAATTGACTTAGGGGTTATTAATGAAGAACTGTATTTGGACTCGACTAAGGCTGAAATCCCCCACGTGCCAAGAAAGTTCAAGGGAACTTATTGATTTTTGAACAATTTTATCCATCATAATGTTTATCTGAGAGGAACCGAGCACAGACCATCGCGAAAGAGTGGGGAACTATTGTATGCATTTGCTGCGAAGGATATGGTAGTAGATTGGGCTATGATTATCTTTACTCATGTGGTGGATTTCAAGAATGATACTCTATCCACAGCCCGCATGCCATTTCCATGTATGATCACGGCCTTATGTAAAGAACAAGGAGTAAAGGGAGAGGAGTATGACAAGTTAGAGGATCTTGAACCGGGACCAATGACTGATACCTTCGATGAGAAAAGTATCTCACAAACCCATGTTGCCAAAGCTAAAACCGTTGGTTCAAGCAGCTATTTGACCACCTTGCCTTCCAAGAAAGCAAAGCAGAACACGTGGTCCAAGTTGCTTTGTTGTTAGAACATCTCGATCATCAAGAGTTTGAGGAAGGAAAAAGTAGAAAGAAAGGGAATTATGAGGGGGCAAGCTCGACTTAAGAAGGAGGTGGCATGGCAAACCACCATTTTTGGACATCAACATGGAGAGAAGTATGTACCGGAACCAGAAATTGAGGCCGAAGTGAGTGATGATTTCGGAGAAGAAGAAGCAGTGGATGATAATGAAGTGGAAAGATGAGATGGTGACTTTTAAGGATGGTGTGAGAAAGTCGGTGGCTTAGAAATCCCCTTACTTGGTTGAGGTCTAGGTTGGTTGACATGCTAACCACTCTATCCTTTATTTTTGTTGCATTTCAGTTCGTAATTTAGTATTGCATATTATTAGTTAGTAGTTAGTTTATTGGTTTGGCCGGTTTGGCCCTTGACTTAGTTTATTCTGTGTTGGCAGCGGTCATTCGGGTAGATAATCAAGCTAGAAAAAGACCGTTGCCCATTTTTGCTAACCTGTTCTTTGTAACCAAGGTCATTACAAGCTTAAAAAGACCTTAGTTGATCCTTTGCGGGCATGGATTCCTTTGTGATTAATTATTTGATATTTGCATAGTTAGTTGCATGGTATGCTTTCCTGTCGTTATTCAACTTTCATCTATTAGTTATTAATTTTGTTGAATAAAGTATTTTCGTTGTTGAGGCATAGTAGTTCTTGTTCACCGTTGCCTGTTTGTAAAGCACTTTAGTTTGTAAAGTGCTTTCGTTGTTCGTTGTTTAGACTTGCTTGATGCTTGGCCTGTTTAGTTCGATGTTAAAATTGTGAATTGTAGAAATGAAATAAAAAGCCAGATTGATTCAACTCTTGTTAGTATACAATGTTGAGCATGTTCTAAGTCATGATAACGGAAGGATTGTATACTTGCCAATTTTTAAATTTTTTGCATCTTGTTTGCTAGGGACTAGCAAACCTCAAATTAAGGGTGTGATAAGCACCCGATAATGCAATGCAGGGTGCGCTAGTTATCTAGATTTAATTACTTTTATTGTTAATTATGTTGTTTTTAGTTACTTTTGCACGTAAGGTGGTTTAGTTTGTTTTGTAGGAATTTTCCTAATAATAGGAGTTTTAAGGTCAAGGTGACCTGACGGCTTGTCAAAGCAAGGCATGGCCAAGGCAGAGAGCAAGTCCAAGCTCTGAAGATAGAAGGCTCGCTATCGATGGGAAACAATTCATTCCATCGGTACCGAAGGGTTCAAATAGTAAAACCTAAGCAGCTCGGCATCGATGGACCAAACCAACTTCAATCGGTACCGAGCTATCCACGACCAGCTCCTAATTGCATCGACGTCGACTGAAAGGAATTCTTTTCATCGGTACCGAGACCATTAGCATAGCAACCTAAGGCCTTCGCATCGATACCGAGGGCTTCAGAGGACATCTTTTGAGCATCTTGGGGCATATTCTATGCGCGTACCTTGGAGAATATAAAAGGCGCGTGTGATGTCACTTTGTACAAACATAGATTGTATTGCATAATTTAGATCTAGCCTAGATTTGCTTGTTTTTTGAATTGTTCTTCATTATTCTTCACATTTAGTACTTTAATTCTAATTTCCTACTTTAGTTAATTAGTTTTTGCTACTTTTGTCTTCATTAAAGTTGTAGCCGCTACTCCGATCTATCGTTTAATCTAGTTTTCTTCAAATGTTGTTACTTCACTATGCTTAGTAGATTTTTCCTTGTTCTTATCTTCATAGATATGTGGGAGTAGTTTTCTAGGGTTAGGTCATAGGGCGAGTAGCATCTCATGGCTCAAGTAAAAATTGCATTTTTCAACAATAAAGTTTGAATCTTTGGTTCGAAAATTGTTGTGGGGTTTGGATTTCTTTGTCAAATTGCTAAGGTGTAAACCTCTTTGATCATGTGTAGGTAAGAGTATCGTCTACTTACCACATATGATGCTTAGAGCTCTGCCGCTCGAGGTGTTTGCTAAATAAATTCTAGAGCTAGTTTGGTAATTGAACCATCTTATTTTCCGATTTAGGAACCTTAATTGAGTATCTTAAACCGCGTAATTGGGTGAAAATGTGATTTAACTCGAGTCGTGGTTGTTAGTAATTCTTAGACCTAACCTCTTTTTATCCTAGTTTATTCGCTTTTTAATTTAGCTCTTTTTACTTTCCACCACAAACGTAAAACAAAGTTGGCTGCCTAAAAGCCAAAAACCATGCTTACTTCTACAAATCCAGCAAAGCTGTATTAATTATTCTTGTGGGTACGATTCCGGTCTTCCGGATTATTATGCTTCAATTGGATGCTTATACCCTACGCTTGGGGTGATCTTAGTCCTTATATCGGAGCAAACGAAGCACATGGTAAACGGCGACCCTAAGGTTTCGCATCTTGCGGGGTATCTTTTTCAATCTAAAATTGAACGTTTTTAAGAACACCGAATAGAGTAGATAAATTCAGAACTGGTTGCCAGTGCTACGAACCCTATGACCATACCTCCTTTTAATTATCTGAAAAGTTTAATCAATTTCTAGGTTTTACTTAATCTCAACACCGAATACAATGGGTGGCTACCTAAGAGCCCGTTAAATTAGTAATAACCCGAGTTTTTAGTTAGCACGCATCACCGTCTCTGTGGATTCGACTCGAGACTTATCGGATATTATGCTACATCGGCCTTAGCCCTACGCTTGGGGCAACCCATTAATTTAGGACTAGGAATCGGTCAAGCATTTTTGTCGCCATTGCCGGGGACGATAACGTGTGTTAAGAATTCGGGTAGTTATTTTGTTTGTCTTCTTTTTAGTTCTTTTGTTTTATTTTTTTATTGTTGAAAAAAAAAAAAATGGCCCATTTTGCAAGGTGCTATGGAGGTTATGCAAATCAATTTGATTGTTCATTGTCACTTCCTATATTTTATAGTTTGACCTCAGAAAATCCTTTTTCACATGTTCATGACCTTGAGAAAGCTTTTGCTAGCGATGAAATAGCTCTTTTACATGTATTCTTAGCATCTTTGCGTGGTAGTGCTCAAGATTGGTTTAATTTTTTGAATCCAAGATTGACATGGAGTGAGATTGTAAGACAGTTTTTCAAAACTTTCAATCCCTCGTATGAGACTCATATGCTTTTACAAAAACTATCAGATTTCTATCAACAAGATGACGAGTATTTGTCACAGTGTTGGGAGCGATTTAAATTTTCCGTATTCTTTTGGTCGAGTTTTAATTGTGAGCTTGGCAGTCTTTTGGTTATCTTTTGTCGTAGTTTAAATACTAAGCAATGCTAGGTGGATTTTAGGTCCACTGATGAATTCCTGGATAAGACTGCTGAAGAGGCTTGGGATTTCTTAGATGAATTAACATAAAAGCTCTAATTTTGTGAGTTGACTAAAAATTTTGAGGATACCAATTCTGATGGGAGGGAAAAAGAGAAAATAGAGCCACCTTATTTTGATCAATTAGCTGATTCTCTTTCTTGCAATCAAGTTGAAAATTTTCAAGTGATAAATTCTTGTGTATTGAAAGATGAAACAACAGAACCACTTGTAACTAACGAAATAGTTGGTTCACTTGAAGTTCAACAGTCTTCTTGAGAGCATTCTAGTACACTTGAGATGGATTTTCATGACGCGACTCCTGAGGAGTCATTGCCAATTATTATGCAAAGTCCACTTGTTCTTGATAATCAAATATCCCCGGCCATAGATGTTGATGTCATCACTCCTATTAAGTATCCATCATTGCAAAAGATTGTTAAGTTAGAACAAATTGATTTTCTTGATGTTGATAATTTTAATGTGGTTTACTATCCATTTTTCTTAAAACTCATCAACAACTTGAAAGTTAATTTGGTTGGGAATATGCAATTGGTAGAATTTAAATATTAAACGCGGCTAAGGCAATTAAGATATTCTAAGTATTTGGTTTTATGTCATGGTCGCGTATAATTTTTAATGAGTGCTTGAAGTGGGGTGCATGAGATGTTGATTTTGATTGCTCTTCGTAGTGTGATGAATGGTTGGATTTCACGTGATGGGAGTGAATGTCATTAACTTTTTGTATAATTTTTTTTTCTTTTCTCTTAGATTAGCTACTTTTATTTTATTTTATAATTTTATTTTTGTGAGGACTAACATTGCAGGATGCTTTGTTCAAGTTGGGGGTCCTTCTTCCCGCAATATTATTTCTTGCATAGTTTTCCGTTGCGAGGTGATATCTTTCCTTTCTTTTTTTTTTATGTCCTATTTTTGTTCTTGCATTCAATAAGGACATCGAATGGTTCAAGCTGGGGGGAGGAATTACTTTGGTAGTTTATTTTTTTTCTTAGACTATTAAAATTCTAAAAAAAAAGAAGAAAAGTTTTAAAAATAGTGGGACTCTTTGTGCATGCGATTTGGCACTTATTGTGATTACTTGTTGAATAATTGAGTAGAGGTGTGTTGCCTACCATAATGATATCTGTTTTTGGGTTGGTAGTTCTACTTGCTAGCTTGTATTAAGAAGTTGATCATGACACTCTTGTATAGCACTATTACATGTCACATTTATTTGGGCCTTGACCACTTGTGAGCTGTGACTTGACCAATCTTGATGGCTAGATTAGTGGAGACTTATACCCTAGTGAGCTTTTGTGCCCTATCTTTCATTGGAGTGGTGTCACTTTAACTCTTAATTAGTTTGTTATGAAAATAGTCTATTTGTTGTGATTTCATTATTCTTGATTGTTAAGTGTTGGAACTTAAATGCATAACAATATCCCTTGGGTTTTGGTTTGTCACACAGATGTTACACCCTTTTGAGAGGATTATAGGCATTTTCCTGATGTTTGGGCCAATTCATTCTTTTGTTTTCACTTTTATCCCTTGCGAGCCACATTGAGCCTTATATATTTAGCATTTTCTTAGTTAGCTCCACCTTTCATATTGTGTTTGGAGAAAGATAAAAATATAAAAGTATAATTTTTGGATGGATTGTGAAATTTTGTGCTTGAATTATGGTGCCCCTAAAAAAAAAAAAGAAAACACAACAACACAAAAGTAAAAAGAAGAAGAAAGGGATGCTAGTATGTTTGAAAAAGAGGAATCATGCTTTATGGTTGAAAAATGTTGGAAGGTTAGAAGGAGAGATAAGGTGGAGTTGAAAAGTGGAAAAAAATTGGGCACACATTATTAAACTAGCCCTAAATTGTTTGCCTATTCTCGGACACGTGATGTTTTACCCTAACCTAGAAATATTTTCCTTACCCCATATTACAACTGAAATTAAAGTCCTATTTGATCCTTGGGGTGATGGGAAGAGGATTGAAGGATATGAGATAGAGTTCTGATGCTTTGTAGTTTGTTCTTGAGACTGTGTGACCACTATATAAAGTGTTCTTTTCGTGTCATAGTGTGCGAGTGTTTTTATTTCATTTATATAACTTCTAACTGCACATTTAAGAGTTCATACTATGTACCTTGTTTCGAGTGATTTTAGTTATGAGTGCATGACACTGTGAGGATTGAAGTCGAGACTCAGTCCGGAGAGAGCGGTTAGTCATTGCACACTTTTGGTTGAGGCCCATGTCACACACACATGCTAAGCTAGGTGCCATGGTTTATTTCTTGACTTGATAGCGTTTAGAACTATTTGCGCCTTCTTATATCTTTGTGGTAGCTGCTTATTCTTTGCATTGCTTGATGGACCAATGAGTTGTAGAACAAGTTTTGGATTCCATGTGAAAAGGTTCAATTTTTTTTTAGGTAATCACAGCTGAAAATCCTCACGAGACTTCACTCATCCTACCGGGGCCGCCTGGGGGTTTAAAAGAACTTTCGGTTTTAATATGCTTTCTTTAGTTGCATTTTGTTTTCTTTGCTCGGGACTAGCAAAGTGTAAGTTGGGGGGTGTGATAGGTGTGTAAATGTTTACATTAGCGTCCCTAATTTATCTTTGTTAAGTCCATTTATATTGTTACTCCTGAACTTAATGCTTGATTTTTGTATTGTAGATATTTTGGAGAATATATTAGAGTACATTCCTAGTCATGGTTAGAGCTACAAGGATTGGGCCTTAAAAATGTTCTTACTGTGAACGTGTAGGCATTATTGGTAGCAGAACAAAACAAGTTATACGTGTTTTTGGTGGGTCCAAAGGGCTACTATTCATTACTTTATATTTTGACTTAGTCTTGGACCAAGCAAGAGAATTTGGCCTAATGGACATGGCCCACAACTTTGATTAGAGAAGGAGAATAGGGTTTGTTTCGAGGCGCAACATATAAAAGGCAGAGGACGGTTGAGAACAACAGGCGGAACGTACGACAGAAGTTTCGAGAATTGTTTTGCAGTTTGAGACTTACGTTCTTTCATTTAGAATTGTTTCTCCTTTCAAGTTTTGAAGATTTTTTTAATTATTCGCAGTTTGATAATTCGTTTTGATTTTTTTTCTTTATAAAAGTTATTCGTTAGTTCTTATTTAATTTATCTTTTATTTATTTTTCATCTCGCGTAATAAAAACATGATTCAAATTAGGGTTTCTTATTTTTCATGCATAATGATTAGTGAGTAGTCGTATAGATAGGGTCACAGGGTGATTAGCATATTGTGGTCAGTTCAGACACTGCTTCTATTTTCAAATAATAAAAAAATGATTTTAAATTGAAAAAATTCTTCTTGTAGACCAACCCGGGTATTGTCGGAACCCATGTGAACTGGAGAATGGGGGTCCAAAACTCATTTTTCGCTGCACATGGGTAAACGGCGACCCTAAGGTTTCGCATCTTGCGGGGTATCTTTTTCAATCTAAAATTGAACGTTTTTAAGAACACCAAACAGAGCAGATAAATTCAGAACTGGTTGCCAGTGTTATGAATCCTACGAACATACCTCCTTTTAATTATCTGAAAAATACAATCAATTTCTAGATTTTACTTAATCTCAACACCGAATACAATGGGTGGCTACCTAAGAGCCCGTTAAATTAGTAACAATCCGAGTTTTTAATTAGCACACATCACCGTCTCTATGGATTCAACTCCGAACTTATCGGATATTATGCTACATCGGTTTTGCTTGACCGAATTCCTAGTCCTAATTAATGGGTTGCCCCAAGCGTAGGGCTGAGACCAATATAGCACAATACCCGGTAAGACCGGAGTCGAATCCACTAAGGACGGTGAAGTGTGTGCTATGGAACCTCGGGTTGTAGTATTTAAATTAGCTCTTAGGTAGCCACCCTTTGTCGATTAGATTGAGAGATTAACTAAAAACTAACAAATTGATTCAATAATTAAAAAGAGAGGCACGGTCGTGGGGAATCCGACGCTCGCTACCCAATCAGAATCGCTCGCATTTTATAGTTCTAAAAAAATGATTAAATTTAGGGAGAATTGGAAACCCCGAAGAATGCGAATCCTAAGGTTGCCGGTCCCGTACACAGCGGCGAACAGGTTTTGGTCCCCCGTTCCCGCTCACATGAGCCCTGGCAATGCCTTGGATCGTCCAACGGACGTAGTTTTCACCTACTAAATTTATTTAATTGAATTAATGTGCAGAAAATTGCGAGACGAATCCTAATTGGATCGCGATACGCCTTTACCCAGCGACCAAACCTCAGAAAAACTACTCACTCATTATTAAAAATAAAAAGAAAGAAAAATAAACTTTAACTTGCATCATGCTTGGAATCAAAATTAAACAAAGGATTAAAACTAAAAAGAGAACCACGAGCAACTTTAATTAAGAACAAAACGTGATACGAGTTACCGGAAGATGTGTTCTTGAACAAAACTTGAAAGTTTCAAAAGAAAAGCGCTCTGGAAGAAAGAACGTGAAAAGAAAGCTGCTAATAAAAAGTACCAACCCTAAAAATAAAGTTCCCTGGGGTATTTATAATAAAACCCCTTAATACGGAATTAAAGAACAATTAAAAACTAATTATTTTCGTCGCGGCCGTCGATTAAACAAAGATTAATTCCGTTGTGGGCGTCGGTATCGATACATGAAATGGGAGTATCGATGCCGTTGCTTGTTCTTCCGTGGACCAATTTTGCATGACTTCCGTGGACCAATTTTGCACTTAATTTTAATTGTATCGATACAGGGAATTTTGGTATCGATGCCCAAGTTTCTGTTAAACTTTGGATCACTCTTGCAACTCATTGTATCGATACATGCCACGGTCGTATCGATACCGCCCGCTACAGTGGCCATCTTTCGATCCTTGCATGGGTTTTGACCACCCGACATGCACACGACATCACCCGAAGCATCCCGACAACGTATGAACCGGTCTCGAAATCACTCATTCCAACCTTGGCGCTAAAACCACCCTATTACCTGTGAAAATAATAAAAACACAAAACCAAAGCAAAGCACGGCATCAAGTGGAAAATGGAATAAAACGCGCCTCTAATGCGCTAATTTGCCCTACTTAGGTGCTCATATCCAAGATATCACGCACCTATCACACCCTCCAACTTGAGCGTTGCTAGTCCCGAGTAATGAACGAATGGAAAATAAAAATAAAAACAAAAACTGAAATGGTAAAAACGGGGATACGAGGGTTATGCAAAATTAATTAGGCAGCCGAAAGGTTTCCGTATCACTCTCCTGCAACTCAAATACATGCATGCCTTGGCAAAAAGATGAACAATATTAGTGCCGAAATAACAATAGAGATAAAATGCCCCACGAAGGCAATGTTGGCACACACGCTCGCCGGAACTCTCAAACATCCCATGAAAAGCATTTGGCGAACTACGTGGGACCGAAACAAAGGCCTCCACGCGCCACTTAAAGACAACGCTCACAAAGAAACACGATATAACAATCACGATTCCACAAAATGAGCAACATTAATGTAAAACATGCATCTACGAGAGTTAACAACGTACGTAAGATCTACTAAGGTCTTAATAAAGCTTATAACGACCATGGTTCCGAATAAAAGGAGAGATATGCAAAATTAGGCGGCGGCCTATAGTAGTGAAAGGTAAACTACCCAGACTGGCCGCCATCTTACCCTTAGCTAACAGCATGCACCCATTGGTGCCAACTAAACCAAGTCCAACGAGAAAATTAACCAACATACTAAATTATTACAGACCAAAATACTAGAAAATTAAAAATAGACAGTCCATCGACACTGAAAAACATGAAATACCACATAAAATAACATCACCACCTAGCCTTATGCATCATGGAAAACCCAGCTCAATCTGAATCACTCCCAGCGAAATCATCGCTAACCTCCAGCTCCGGGAAGGTAAGCGGCTCATATGGAGCAGAAGACTGTCCTGTAACACGGTTGTGCAACCACTGATTTTGGTGAGCCTGTGTACGCTGATTCTGCCCAACCTGACGCACCTCTTTTTTTATCTTCTGCTGGCCCTTGGCTAAAGTTGCCTGAAGACAAAAAAATTTCCTCAACCAAGTGTTCGTGTTGGCATTTGCTGGGGGCTCAGTCAACAATGCCCCGAGCCTACCAATAGAATGGGCTGCACTCTTCCGAAGGATAGAACTATCAATATCACCCGGCTTACCCTCGTCATTCTTAAAATACTTTGCAGGTAACCCCTCAGTGGCCCTACAGATAGAGGAAATCAGACACGGGAACGGCATCCGAGTGTTGGTTGCCGCATCTCTGAACTCTATGATTTTTATGAAAATATATTGGGCCCAATCGCACACTGTGTCCTCCTCCATGAATGTTACCAGCATGTTCCCAGTGGTTTCGGAAGGTTTATTCTCGGTTGCCCGAGGATCTAGGTTGTAACATACTAACTGATTGACAAACCGAAACGACGGCTTAAATTTACCGGGCCGGTGAGGGATCATCCCATTCTTCTTCTTTTCATACAATACCTCATAGACAACATCCTGAATAAACTCCGAATTAGGAGCCGGGTAGTTCGTTTCTCCTGGGGGTCGAGTATAAAGTAACATTGCTGCAATGATCCCCGGGGTCAATGTCACTGGTAACCTACCAATCCTAGAAGTAACACAAGCCTCGGGGTGTAATTCAGTCCCGTTTACAGGCACAACCATATGCTTATAAAATTCCTCAACTAATTCTATGTTAAAACCAGGATTTGGTTCGAACCAGAAAGACAAACCTTGCCTGACGACCGCCTGAATGACAATGTCGTTCGGTAAGAAACTATCCCTGACTATGTGTCTCTCCGCTTTGATTCCCCGGCCTTTGCATGTTGCCTCCCACGCCACCTGCTCATCCCGGGGGATCTGATTTCGGTTCCTCCTCCGTGGACGGGCCGGACCCTCCGCTGGAGCGGGTTCTTGCCCCAAATCCGGATCAGTTGCAAGATCGGAAGAACCCACGCCCTTTCCTTTCTCTGCCACAGTAGCCTTCTTCTTGGGTGCCATGTGAATGATGGGTTTAGTAAAAGGTTATGGTTTATATATATATATATATTTTTTGGGTAGGGTAAGATTTGGGTTTTTGGCGCCGTTGCCGGGGACGGTATAGTGCGTTAAAGAATTCGGGTAGTTAGTTTTATTTTTATTTTTTATTTTTTTTATTTTTTTAGTTTATTTAGTTGTCTTGAGTCAACATAGGTAGAGGTAAGCAATCCTCCATCGTAGGAAAGTAATCACCTCTAAAACCTAAGTACTATCGAGACAATACCAGGCGTCTCGTAGCCATTGAGCGAGTGCCGAGAGAAACCGTGGATCAGGAATCTTTTAGTGGTGATTCTTTTGATATCGGGGGCCTTTTCGTTGATTTAGTAATCGAGCCCCAGATGGCAGAGCCACCAATGTCGATGCGTAATCACATGCATCCTGCGAGGACCACTCCTCTCGGTCCAATAGTTCTACCAACTGAGACGGTGGAAGCACATAATGCTTTCACCATAAAACCTGGTACGCATAATGCCCTTCCCCTATTTCATGGGAAGGAGAATGAGGATCCGTATGAGCACGTTCGTCATTTCGAGGGGTTGGTGCTCACCCTGGCCACCACTACTCAGTGGGAGAATGCTTGTCTTAAGCTTTTCCCAGCATCGCTAAGGGACAATGCGGATAAGTGGCTGCGAATGCAGAAACCACAGTCTCTTAGGACGTGGGCTGCTGTCCGAGATTTTGGTGGAGGTTTTCGGTGGTTATGGAGGAGAAAAGGAAAAAGGTTGAGAGAGAAAAGGGAGATGAAGATGAAAAGAAGAAGAAAAAGTGAAAGACAGAGAGAAAGTCAGCCGGCCCTTTAGCTTTTAACATTTTCTTTTGCTTTTTTTTTTTTTTTAATGGAATTCGGTATCGATACGAACGAGAGATTTATCGATACCTGGGGAACTGACAACTTTTGGCCGATTGTCTTCTTTTCTTCTGTTTCTTTTTCTTTTTTTTTTTTTTTTTTTGGGCTGGGGGTTTTATTATATGTTTTTTTTTTTTTTTTGGCAAAGGTTTTGGTTAAGGGTTTTGGGTAAGGATTCACACACACGACACCCAACAAAAATTCTTCAATTTCACCCCAAACAACAACGATGCTTCGAACAAGACACCAATGATGCACAAAGCTAGTCCCCCCAAAACTTGAATCCAACCCACACACCGGCTTCCTAAGTTAGACTCAAGAACTGACTCGAACTGGTTTAAAATTGGACAAAGGGACACATATGTGGTTTAATCATAGAAGAACGCCTTGTTTCATCCCCTATGCACGTTACCAACTCTCATAAATGCATGTGAAATATTAATGTTGCTCAATTATGAAATAAACGCCTACTATTTTATGCAAATGCGAGAAAGGAAAAACAAAGAACACGGGAATATTATTATTATTTTTTTTGAATGCAAAAATTGACCACGTGGGAACACCTACTCAATGTTAACAACAGCACTAACATATTCACGAAACGCCAAATATATGCATGAGTTCAAGTTAAACGGGCACAAAAAATCAAAATTCGGCTAATTATAACATGCTCGCCTAATTTTGACAATCAAGCATAACAAACTATCCCCAAATAAAAATAAAAATAAAAATTACCCCTAGCAACACCACGAGAATGTATACAAAGTACACACCTCCCCCCAACTAAAAGCATGCTATGTCCCCAAAGCATGGAGACAAAGCAGAAAATAAACACGAGAGAGAAGAAATGGACCTACGGGTGGCAGCCAACCACCATGACCTCGGCCGATGTTCGAGGAATTTCCTAGCACCCAGCCTGCAGGCCAACCATTGTAACCTGCAAAAGACATTAGTACCGCCCGGTCGTGGTATTCGGGCTCCCAAAACAAAAATAAAAAGAGAAATACTCCACCAAATCTTCACGCGATCAACGTGTCATACTTTTCTCCCCATCCCTCGCGGGTGGGCAAAGAACGGGTGGCTATACAAGACCATGATGCAATATTTTTTTATTTTCCAATTTTCTATTTTTTTTTTGTTTTCCCCTTTTTTTTTTTAGAAGCAAAAATAACTAAACAAAAGACAAGAATAAAGAACGAAGAAATTAAAGACAAATATACATAGATTGTGCAAAGAACAATAGAATGGAGTAAAATCCCATGTCATCGACACAAAATTGCCCTTACTAACCGGAGCTGGGCACACGATCTTTATTTTACTAGCTGCGTGCGAAGCTATAAAACCCAAGTCAATGATGGGTACCCCTATTGCTAGGGGCCGGATCCACTTTTCAGTGAAGAAAGTGGTACGCAAAAGCTACCCGTCAGAACGTAGCCATGACGGCTACACAACAAGGTCGTCCGAATAAACAGGATCGACTAAAACCTCATCAGGTTCACCTACTTCCACATATTCTAAGAATGGTTTCAAACGCTGCCCATTAACCTTGGAAATAATATTATTCGTAGGGTCACAAATATCAACCGAACCATTCGGATAAACCTTATTCACAACGTAGGGACCGTCCCAACGGGACCTCAATTTACCAGGAAACAAATGGAGACGCGAGTTATACAGTAACACCTTCTGACCAACACTAAAGGTTTTGCGCTGAATATTTCTATCATGATACGCCTTAACCTTAGCCTTATAAATACTCGCGCTTTCATACGCATCATTCCTAATCTCCTCAAGCTCACACAACTGAAGCTTCCTATGGGCACCCGCCTCTGGTAAACGCTTGTTAAGCGACTTAATGGCCCAATAGGCCTTATGCTCCATCTCAACGGGCAAGTGGCAGGCCTTACCATAAACAAGCCGGTAGGGTGAAGCACCCAATGCCAAAAATGCTTGACCGAATTCCTAGTCCTAATTAATGGGTTGCCCCAAGCGTAGGGCTGAGACCGATGTAGCACAATACCCGGTCAGACCGGAGTCGAATCCACTAAGGACGGTGAAGTGTGTGCTATGGAACCTCGGGTTGTAGTATTTAAATTAGCTCTTAGGTAGCCACCCTTTGTCGATTAGATTGAGAGATTAACTAAAAACTAACAAATTGATTCAATAATTAAAAAGAGAGGCACGGTCGTGGGGAATCCGACGCTCGCTACCCAATCAGAATCGCTCGCATTTTATAGTTCTAAAAAAATGATCAAATTTAGGGAGAATTGGAAACCCCGAAGAATGCGAATCCTAAGGTTGCCGGTCCCGTACACAGCGGCGAACAGGTTTTGGTCCCCCGTTCCCGCTCACATGAGCCCTGGCAATGCCTTGGATCGTCCAACGGATGTAGTTTTCACCTACTAAATTTATTTAATTGAATTAATGTGCAGAAAATTGCGAGACGAATCCTAATTGGGTCGCGATACGCCTTTACCCAGCGACCAAACCTCAGAAAAACTACTCACTCATTATTAAAAATAAAAAGAAAGAAAAATAAACTTTAACTTGCATCATGCTTGGAATCAAAATTAAACAAAGGATTAAAACTAAAAAGAGAACCACGAGCAACTTTAATTAAGAACAAAACGTGATACGAGTTACCGGAAGATGTGTTCTTGAACAAAACTTGAAAGCTTCAAAAGAAAAGCGCTCTGGAAGAAAGAACGTGAAAAGAAAGCTGCTAATAAAAAGTACCAACCCTAAAAACAAAGTTCCCTGGGGTATTTATAATAAAACCCCTTAATACGGAATTAAAGAACAATTAAAAACTAATTATTTTCGTCGCGGCCGTCGATTAAACAAAGATTAATTCCGTTGTGGGCGTCGGTATCGATACATGAAATGGGAGTATCGATGCCGTTGCTTGTTCTTCCGTGGACCAATTTTGCATGACTTCCATGGACCAATTTTGCACTTAATTTTAATTGTATCGATACAGGGAATTTTGGTATCGATGCCCAAGTTTCTGTTAAACTTTGGATCACTCTTGCAACTCATTGTATCGATACATGCCACGGTCGTATCGATACCGCCCGCTACAGTGGCCATCTTTCGATCCTTGCATGGGTTTTGACCACCCGACATGCACACGACATCACCCGAAGCATCCCGACAACGTATGAACCGGTCTCGAAATCACTCATTCCAACCTTGGCGCTAAAACCACCCTATTACCTGTGAAAATAATAAAAACACAAAACCAAAGCAAAGCACGGCATCAAGTGGAAAATGGAATAAAACGCGCCTCTAATGCGCTAATTTGCCCTACTTAGGTGCTCATATCCAAGATATCACGCACCTATCAGGTTTCAACCCTACGCTTGGGTAACCCATTATTTTAGGACTAGAAAATCAGCAAGCACTTTGCTAATTTGAGCCGGTTCGTTTCTTATACATTTATCTCTTGTAAGACCATTTGAGCCTCTCGCTTAATACCCTTTCTTATTAAGCTCCTCCACCTATATTGTGTTTTGAGAAGGCTTAGATAATTATGTGAATGTAAATTATTTAGAAGACAGAGTAAATAAAGTGAGAACTGAGTTTTAGTGATTGGTGATCTTTCCCATTTAAAAAAAAAAAAGAAGAGAAAAAAAGGGCAAAAAGGGAAGATATTAGATTATTGAGGAAATGAGAAATACTTGGTCTTGATTTGGAAAAAAAATGTAGGAATGAGAGATGTGGTAGAGTTGAAAAAATGTGAAGAAAGGGGCATGCCTTATTATATTTGCCCTATGTGAATTGTTGCAAGCTATTCTCGGACACATGAATATCTTACTTAGTCTTGAAATATTTTCCCTAACCTGATGTTATAACCGAAATTGAAGTCCTATTTGATTCTAGGGGCAATGGGTTGTGAATTGGTGGGTAGAGAGAGTTCTCGATACTTGGCTTTCCTTACTTGGCTTTCCTTTCATGAGATTGTGTGTCTACTTTATAGAGCTTTCTTTTCGTGTCATCTTTTGCGGAGTATTTTGCTTTCATTTACATAACATCCTACCAGACATATTGAGAGTAATATACACCTAGTTTTGAGTGATTTCATTTGTTGAGTGCATGACATGGTGAGATTTGAAGTCGAGACTCAGGCCGGAGAGAACTTTTGGTTATTTTTCACTTGTGACCGAAGCCCTTGTTCACACACGCTGAGCATAGGTGCTGTGAATTATTTTTCTGACTTGATAGTATCTAGATCTGCTTATGCCGTTATCTCTTCGCGATGGCTTTATATTCTTTACTTGAGATGTCATTGAGCTAACTTACAGATTTTTGGATTTCATGTGAAAAGCATTCACAGTGTTTGTGGGTGTTCATTTCTGTAAACCCTTATGAGACTCCACTCGTCTTCTATGATCACCTAGGGGTTTAGAAGGATTGTGCATGGGCTAAGTGCGATCACAAATCTTACGAAAGTGACATAGTTAGAATTTATTTATTTATTGTTTATTTTATTTTCTTTGCTCGAAGACTAGCAAAATGTAAGTTGGGAGGGCGTGATAAGTGCCAAAATATACATATTTTGGCCATTCAATCTACATTTATTAGTATTTTATATTTGTTAACTGGTTTTTATTATGTGTTTTTATGTTTATAGGTTGCTCGAGCCCGTTGTTCAAGACTTTGGATAAAAAGAAGATTTTAAAAAGGTTTGGGATTAAATGCAAAACAATTCAAAATTGAATGGTTCATTTATTATTTCATAAAGTCTAAAGGGCCTTTGTGTAATAAAAGTTTTCAATCCCTATAAAAGCAAATTACCCTATTGGCCTCGGTGGATGCAGAACTTCTGTGATGCTCCCAAGTGGTATGGAAGCATCATACTCCCAATGAATTACAGCCTTTGGATTGAAAATAGATAAATCACAGCGTTTAGATCAAAACCAAAAACTAAAAATAGGGTGGTTTTATTAAAAATGAGGCGGTTTTGACCTAAAAAACGGAGGATTACTTACCACAATGTGTGGTAAGTTCTGCTTTATACAATGGTAAATGTTACCTTAGTGAATGATAAGTATTACCTGTAATTCATTAAAAATATGATGCTCCCATACCACTTGGTAGCATCATAGCCTTTGCCCGGTGGATGGGGTTGAAAAAGAAAAAAAGCTGCCCACAGTGACGATTCCCACGGACGAAGAACAGGGGCTGCAGCATATATTTATTTTCCAACAGGTTTTTTTTTTTTCCACAAATGAAATAGAAGAATGGCAGTCACTTTTGTTCCGAGAGTTTCCTTTTAAGTTTCTTTTTCTTTCAAGTTACTTGAAGCTTTCTTTAATTACTTGTACTGAAGTAACTCGTTTTAATTTTTGTTCTTAATTAAAGTTGTACGTTGGTTGTTATCTCTTGTTTATTTTCTTTCTTCAGTATTAGAAACATGATTCAAATTAGGGTTTCTTCTTTTTCATGCATAATGATTAGTAAGTAGTCGTATAGGTGGGGTCACAGGGTGATTAATATACCGTAGCCAGTTCGGATACTGCTCCTATTTTCAAACAATAAAAAAGATAATTTTAGATTGAAAAAATACTTCCCGTAGACAAATCCGGACATTGTCGGAGCCCATGTGAATGGAGGAATGAGGGTCAAAAACTCATTCTCCGCTGCACATGGGTAAACAGCGACTCTAAGGTTTCGCATCTTGCGGGGTATCTTTTTCAATCTAAAATTGAACGTTTTTAAGAACACCGAATGGAGCAGGTTAATCTGGACTGGTTGCGAGTGTTATGAACCGTACGACTGTACCTCTTTTAATTATTTGAAAAGTACAATCAATTTCTAAGTTTTAGTTAATCTTAATCAATGGACAAGGGGTGGCTACTTAAGAGCCTGTTTAAATAATAATAACCTGAGTTTTTAAGTCAGCACACATCACCGTCTTTATGGATTCGATTCTAAACTTACCGAATATTATGCTACGTCGCGGTTTCAGCCCTACGCTTAGGACAACTAATTATTTTAGAACTAAAAATTCGTCAAGCACTTACCCCATGGTCAGCTATTATTCCCAGTGACACACCTTCTCGTGGTGTCCTGTATTGTACGTGTTTTAGTGTCTTTTTCCTAGCACGAGGAAAACTTACCCCATGGTCAGCTATTATTCCCAGTGACACACCTTCTCGTGGTGTCCTGTATTGTACGTGTTTTAGTGTCTTTTTCCTAGCACGAGGAAAACCCACTACAAAAGTGAAGTAAAAGAAATAATGAATGTCGAGGTAGGCTCTTCGGTCCGGGTTGCTTGGGTGTTGACGGAGACAGAGCCTTGGCCTTTTGATGGTCTATGATGGTACGACTCGTCTTTAACTTGGGGTAACTCGGTGAGCAACTTGGATGATTTGTTACTACACTACAAGAAAAAGAAAAAAAAAATCGGTGACGAAAAAGTGGTTTAAATTTTGTTGAAAAAAATGAGTATATTTGACGACGAAAAAATAAATTCATCACTATTTTGACAATTTCTGTAACGAAATTATTTCCTCACCAATTATACCTACTTGGGGACGGAAAAAATATTTTCATCACTAAAGGTACTCATTTTGTGACGCCAAAAGCGTAAAAAAGTGACGAAAAATAGATTACCATTAAGTGACCAAAAAAATATTTCATCGCCAAATGACCCCCTGTTTGGCGACCAAATATTTTTTCCTTTACGAAAGGGTTATCTTTGGCGACAAAAAAAAAAGTACCTATCTAGTATTTCTTCACCAAATGGGTACCTTGGGTGACAAAATTTATGAAGATTGCATTTCGTCACCAAATGTATTTCGGGCATAACTCTTTGCTAGAACTCTGACTGAGATAATTTAAATTGGGTTTGAACAATAACATAAAGGGTTACAACTTTCAAGTTTATCAAAATTGCTAATTTTAATATTTAAAAGTTCAAAATGACATTCAAAATATATTTTAATGTTAAATGTATGTGTTATATATATATATATATATATATATTAGATATTTCAAATATATACTGAAATTCTATGTGGTGCAATTGGTCGAAGTTTGCGCGCAAAACTTAGGAGACTTAGGTTTCTGGAGGAGCAAGAAAGTGGGCTATTTTTCCCATTTGAATGTCTTTTGCGACGAAATATTTTGTCACCGATTTCTTATTTTGGTGACGAAAAATTTCGTCAAGGAAGTGTCACCTAAATTCGTCGCGAAAAAGAATAATTGGTGACAAAAAATTTCGTCATCAATTATTTATTTTTTGCGATGAAATTTTTCGTCATCAAAAGCCACTATAGGTGATGAAAAATAGATTTCGTTGTCAGGTAGGAATCCTTTACAACGTTTAGTGGACAATTTTTTTTTCATCACCCATGTTGAGATAATTATTCAATGTTGAGAGATAATGATTGTTAGATATTCAAATTCAAATGTACTTCCATGTGTATCCATTGTAACCATAGTTTTAAATCGCGGTATCGGTCGCGGTATATCGGTATCAGGGCATATCGGTGATACGTCGCGGGAATCGGGTGTCGCGGTCGTGAATTTTTAAAAATCATCAGCAACATGTATAAAACTTGAAAAATATACTTTTGCGGCTTTTGCCCCCAACATTGGCTTAAATTATCACATTTTAATTAATTTAAAACATGTAATAACCCATTATCTTCATGTGAAATATCCGATAATCGCTAGTCACAACTAGTTTATGTTGGAACTTTAGTGTGTATTTGTAAAACATGGTGTTTTTCTCTAGTCCCACATTGACAAGTTACAAAACTTTTATCTACTTTAAATGAATTTGCACTTTTAATGGGTTTGTAAATGAGGACTCAAGGAGAGGTCTCGCGCGCTCAGAAAAATGGGCGGCAATTTGAAAACCTGATTCGGAAACCTCCGTTCTCCTAACTCTTCTTTTCAACTAACAAATGTTCTTCATGTTCCTTCTTTTACTAAATCATTATTATCTGTTCATCAATTTTGGAAAGACAATAATGCTTTCTTTGAGTTTCATCCATCTTATTTTCTTGTCAAGGATCAAATTACCAAGAAACCACTCCTCCACGGCAAGAATGAAGGTGGCCTCTACAAAATCTCTCCTATGGGTCTTCATGTCTCTCCATTGTCCTCTCCTCCGTTGGCTCTCTCTTTTGAATGTGTTCCTCTCGATTGTTGGCATCATCGTCTTGGTCATCCCCATGCCCGTGTTTTACATCAAGTCCTGAAGTCTCAAGCTCTTCCACTTTCAGCCAATAAACAGTGCACTACCACCATTTGCCATGCATGTCAACTTGGCAAATCCTCTAGGCTTACTTTGTCTAGTACGGGAAATAAAAGTGTAGCGGTATTAGATTTAATTTTTAGTGATGTATGGGGCCGTTCCCCTTTTCTTTCGTGATGGTCACAAGTACTTTGTAATCTTCTTGGATGATTTTTCAAAGTACATTTGGTATTTTCCCATGTTCAATAAATCTGATGTCTTCAATATATTTCCCAAGTTTTAAGCTATGGTTGAGCGCCAATTTTCATCTAAAATAAAATCTGTTCAAACCGATTGGGGTGGTGAATTCCGAAAATCTGCTAATCCGGTATTTCATGCTCGAACAAAACATGTCGAGATTGATTTTTATTTTGTGCGTGATAAAGTGGCTCGCAAAGAACTCCAAGTTCAGTTTATATCCTCCAAGGTTCAAGTAGCTGATATATTTACCAAGGGCCTACCTATATCCTCTTTTCAGTTTCTACGTGACAATTCAGCTGCAGATCGATCCATCCATTGGATCCTCCATCTTGAGGGGGCTGTTGAGATAATGATTGTTGAGATAATTATTTAGTGTTGAGATAACGATTGTTAGATATTCAAATTCAAATGTACTTCCATGTGTATCCATTGTAACAGATTCTCTTATATAAATACAACACTCTCAAGCACAAATTGTGTGAGAGGACATTTTATTTCCCAAATACAAATTCAGCTACCCATACTAATTTTTCTTCACTTATACTACTTTTGAGGAAAATATATATAATCTGTGATGATTTTCGTTCGTCTCCAAAAACCAAATTTCTTGTACTACTATTGACCGGTTGTTATTTTTCTTTTAGAGATTGTAGCTTTCAGCCTCCGTTTTGAGGATTGTTCTTCTTGTTCTTCTTTTGTCGGGCATAATTGTAGCGAAGAAAATGTGGTTTTGAGGCAGCCAGATTCAATTGGGAGTAAAGCTAATGTTTCTCCTTCCACTTCTTTGGTGGGAGAAACGAGGGAGGAGGTTGACTAATGCGTAGTGGCATGGCTAATGGTGATGGGTAGGTCAGAGTTGAGGGGAATGATGGTGATGAAGAGAGTTTTGATTATGGTCAAGATATGCCTGTCAATGGACCGAATTTTTAAGAAAGAAAAAGGTTATGGCATGGAATCAATGGAACCATAGACGTACACGAGGCATGCATGCAATGACTATGGGCCCTAAGGGTCTTGGCAGTGGCCACGTTGTAGGAATTCTGTGACTAGGGACATCTTGAGGACCACCCCTGCTCATCTTGTTCCTCATCCTTCTCAAGAGGACACAAGTTGTTTGGAATCTCACCCCTAACCACAAGTTCTCTATCAAGTCACCATGGAATGCTATTAGAAGGCAGCATCCTAAAGTTTGTTGGTCCACAATTATTTGGTACAAGCATCATGTTCCTCGCTGGTCCATTATTCAGTGGCTTGCACATCTAGGGAGGCTTGCTACTAAAGATAGACTCCTTAAATAGGGTATGGCTATGAATGATCAGCGTGTCTTGTGTTCTGCTTCTGTAGAAAACCATGAACACCTCTACTTTCAGTGTCCTTTCTCTTCTCAACTTTGGAAAGCCTTGCAAAAGGACTTGAGGCCTCAATGTCTTGTTACTAGTTTGCCTCAAATTATGGACTGGATGATTCAAGTTGACAGGGGTTCTCTGTTTTCTTGTTTGTTTTCAAAGGTTGCTCTTGCAGCTCTTTTGTACCATGTTTGGGGAGAAAGAAATAGCAGAATCTTCAAAGGTTATGGGATTACTGTGCAGCAATTGGAAATCAAAGTGCGAACTGATATCCGAGCTTGTGTGAGCTCCTGGAGGAGAATTAAGAGGTCAAGTCCTAACATAGCTCTCTGTTCTTTGTGGAATATCCCATTTAGAGTTTTTGGCAGTCTATAATTTTTGTTGTGTACTATTTGTCCTGTTTCGTGATGTGGTAGTTCAGGCTTGTTTTTGGTGTTGATTTGTATATTTTGTTGGCTTGGGGTATGCCCCTGATGGTGTAATGTGTTTTCTTTTCTAATAAAATTTTACCTTACCAAAAAAAAAAGGGCCTTTTGACAGATCCTGATACTAGAGCCTCGGTTGTAAGGAACTCAAACCCTTTAAGCATGCGAGGGCAATGACAAGAATGATTGCAGCAGGGGTATGATCATGTGGTTGGTGAGCAAAAAAGAGTTGGGAGCAGCTATTCGAGGGATCGATCTTCTCTTGATGCTATCCATAAATCGGAAAGTAGATTGAGAAGGTCGAAGAGGAAGATTAAAAAGAAGAAATTTTTTATGGAGCTTGGGGTTAAGGCCGTCAATTTGAATCCTAAAAACATGAAGGTCCCATCTTCTTCCTTATCTTCCAATGACATTCGGAATTGAAACTCTTATCTTTTTTAAGGAAGCCCGCAAGACGTTGGATTGTGGTCCCACATTAGGCATTGAAGTTAGAGGAGCAAGAAACTTTAAAAAAATTTGTTAAAATGCAAGAGGAATAATTTAAAAATAGGATTCATACTCTAGATGACTTAGAGGAAGAGTTTACCTCGGAGGAGGATGTTGATTTCAAGGACGGTGCCTCTCTTTCACTGGAGTTTTAGTACAGAGGTTTGGCGGGTATGGGTTGCTTCTTGGTTTCGAATTTGTCCTTTAGGTTTGCTATCTTGGGTTTCGGATTTTGTGCTCTTGGGCTTAGGTTTTTTGCTTGTTTGGATTGTTGCAACTGTTGCAACTGTTGTCTCGGTTTTGGTTTTCACTGTGATGTTTTGGTTGGCTTATTGCCTTTCTTTGGGTTTGGTTCTCAGGTGACATTTTGTCGGTGTGCCCGTATTCCGTTAAATTTTTGTAATCTTTTTCAAAGATTTATAAAAAAAAAATTTCTGATAAAAAAAAACTAAATTACATTGATCACGCAATAAATTTTTTTTTTTATTGACGAAGATAAGTACGTTGACCCATGATTTTAGTATTACTTTCGAAGGTTTTGGATGGGGCAAGTGTCAAGTTATAGTAATTAAAAATCCATGTTTTTATGGAGTTTAGATAGACTACCGGATTGCTTATTAGGGGGTTTTTCACTAATAAAAAACACTAAAAACTTAACGCATTTTATCATATTATTTTTACTATCAAAAAAAGTTTCAGCATTTAACCATCTCGTTTCTGTTAACAAAAAAGTTGTCAACAAAAATATTTTTTTGCTTCTGTAACTCTCTTTACAAATCTATCAACAAATTATTCACTACCAAAAACACCTAATAATTTTTCAACCATAAATAAAAATCTAAAAAAAATTCACTACCGGTAACACTCCTAGTCACGTTGTATGATTACTAGTAGCCAAAGAGCCACGGTGCTGATCTGCTGGATCATATCCGTGTTGTTATCGGAATTTTCAAATGTCAAAGAAGAAGGAAAGACGTTTTAGATGGTTGACCGCATCTCCCTTTCAAGTTTAGAAATTTCAAAGGTCTAATCGAGTTAATGAAAATTCCTTTTCTATATGGTAAAATAGGAGTATTAAATAAATGAAGGTCGACCTAACCAACCCTTTCATGCAAGCTTCTCCTTTATCTTTTCTTTCACTAATAAACAAATGAAGAGGTATTAAAAGCTTTAAAACGGTGTTAATTGATGGAAAAAAGTAAAAAAATAGTGTCCACCATCTCCTTTATCTTTTACATGTATTTAGTGGCGACTTCAGAAATTTGTAATAGGGTGTTCAGAAATTACTTCAGCTGTATTAGCTGGTCTATTAATTAACCGATAATATATGTACAAAATTTCATAGATTAATATAAATAGTGGTGTCAAAAAACATAACCATCTATTCTAAAAATATTAACTACGAGGTGAAAACTTAAAAATACAAAATATATTTTTTAATAAAAAATTAATTTTTTTTAAAGTTGTATTGCATAGTAGACAGTGTTTCGAGAATGGAGGGGATAAAAAAATTTTGCCGTTCAAAAAAAAATGAAGCATTTTTAAATGTGAGGGGGTCTTCATGAAAAATAGTACTGCTCTTTCTCTTAATATTTCACTAGCTAGTTTAATCATAATTAAAGTCGTCCATGTGTACATAATGCCCAAACTAATAAAAGTCCAACCCGTCATTTTTCAAAAAAATAAGCAAAAAAAGTCCCAACCAACCGTCATTACCAGCTAATATATGCACCCATGCACTCTAGCTCATTAGTTTAAAAATAAAATCAATTAAATTCCAAAAGCATCTCGCAGGTACCATTAAAATCGCGTTCTGAACACATTAAACAATTTGAATCATCGCAAATTGGCCAGAAAATGGGCATCCTCACTTTAATAAAGTAAGGGCCCCCTTATAAGAAATTTTGTATGTATGCATGTGTGTGTGTATATATACAAGAACACACCCTCGAGATTTCCTTCCACATTCGTTTGCTGGCCGAGATTTTATTATTTTAAAGAGAAAATATTTGAAGGCAGCCAAAGATGAACAAGTCTTAGTTCCATTTCCAGCTACTCGATCCATCCATAAGACTATTAGAACTTTAGCTACGCGGTGCAGTGTAGCAGTAAAATAGTGACCTTGCATAACCTATACGGCTATACCTAAAGCCACTCAGTCAATATTATTACCCTATAAATTGGTGCAATTCGTTACGCTTTCTCAATCATCTTCACTGCAGAGAGAGAGAGAGAGAGAGAGAGAGTTGTGATATATACCATAGCTAGCTAGCCATGAATTCACCAACGAATGTTTCTCGTACTTTTTATTTGGCCATTGCTTCTGCCTTGCCATTGTTTTCGCTATTAATGAGTATGCCTACTAACGCACAATTATCTTCTACCTTTTACGACAATACCTGTCCCAATGCACTCAACACTATCCGAACTTCAATTAGACAAGCCGTATCACGTGAACGCCGGATGGCAGCATCTCTAATTCGACTCCATTTCCATGATTGCTTTGTTCAGGTAATTACAACAATTAATTAATGTACTCGAAAGTCAAAACTTTTATTTTGGTTTAATTGTAAATATTTTGGAACGAATATTATATCATATTTTGTAACCATCCACCAATCTACTAACATATTAAGTTAGAGATTGGGCATGTTATATCAAAATATTGAAGTTTTGTGGTTGTGCAGGGTTGTGATGCCTCAATCTTACTAAGTGAGGCCGCTACCTCAACGAGTGAGAGGACTGCAGCGCCTAATGCGGATTCTGCAAGAGGTTATGAAGTCATAGATGCCACCAAGGCTAAGGTGGAGAAAATATGCCCTGAAGTTGTTTCATGTGCTGACATACTTGCAGTAGCTGCACGAGACGCGTCGTTTGCTGTAAGTCACAAAACACAACCTAGCATTTGATCTACTATTCTTTTAGTAACATCGATCTCAAGGAGTTTCATTGCGATATAATAAAATTCAAGATATGCTAATTAGTTTTCGCGTATAAATAATCAGGTGGGTGGTCCGTCGTGGACAGTAAAACTCGGAAGAAAAGATTCTACCACAGCCAGCCGTGATCTAGCAAACTCCGATCTTCCCTTCTTCCGAAGTAACGTCAACCAGCTTATTGCAAACTTCGCTAGAAAGGGGCTTAGTGCAAGGGACATGGTTGCCTTATCAGGTACTGATAACCACAAAAATATTTGTACTAATATTCATCGGTTCGATCATTTTTCGTTTTCATGGGAAAAATAGTTAACTGATGTGTTTGTTTTACGTATTTGAAATGCAGGGGCACACACCATAGGACAGGCACAATGCTTCACCTTTAGCGACCGGATAAACAGTAATGGAAGCGACATTGATGCTGGCTTTGCTAGCACGCGCACGCATGGTTGCAGGAATGCAAATTTAGCACCTCTTGATCTAGTGACGCCCAATTCGTTCGACAACAACTACTTCAAAAACCTAATTCAAAAAAAGGGCCTTCTCGAGTCGGACCAAACACTTTTCAGTGGAGGACCAACCGACAATATCGTTTCGCAATATAGCAGAAACCCTTCGACGTTTAAATCCGATTTCGCAGCTGCCATGATCAAAATGGGAGATATAATTGATCCTGTCACCAGTCAAAATGGTGTCATAAGGAGGATTTGCAGTGCTCTAAACTAGAACCATGCATATCTTCCAGTAGTTGGAAAACTCTTTTAATCCTTTAAGGAATCGGTCAATTTATTTCCGTTTCATTTTGTTATAAACCCATTTATCCTTCTTGAGTCTGGTTACTACTGCAATTAATTGTAGATGAATAGTCAAATCCTCAAAATTTTCCATTAATTGTAATTTATTTCATTGTTTTGTAGTGAATAAATTTGTTGCAACTGTAGAGGAATGTTCTGATATTCTTGGTCGTTACTTGTCATATATAGTATTTGGATTTCAAAGGAAAACAATATCGTTTGCTTTGGTTGAATTAATCTGCTTCATTTCTATGATCAATCCATAAATTAAGAATTGCTACAGGAAGAGTTACTATTCCTTCCTTTAATTATTATTATCACAAAACAAATTAGATTAAAAACACGTGTTTATTTAATAACTCGATCGTCAGGACCGACAAAAAGACGTTTAGTTAGAAGGGGTTTTATTTTCTCGACTGTCAACGCTGTCTGTCTAGGCCAATTTATATGTACCTAGCTCAATCAATTTCCTCTTCGGCCCCATCAAAGATTGGTCATCCAATCCGAATTTAGAAAATCACAAAAAGTAACTTTTTTGCGACCTAACCCCAAGAATCAAACTCTTATCATTCATGTGGGGGCAAATCCATCAACCAATTAACTTTGTGACTAAAGGCTTATATTGGTATTGATCTAGCGGTCGAGTTCATAATGCTAGTTAATAATTTTATGAAGGAATGAATGATGATGGAAAGAAATGAAAGCTGATAGTGTCATTGACAATTTCCGGATACCAACAAACTGTTGGAGTCTATACTTTATTGTATTCCCATGTGGGTTTGGGAGATGATTTAGTTTGATTGAGTCTAGATATTCCGCCCTATGCTTGAAGTTTATATAAGGGAGAAGACTTTACTCGTGCCAAAGTATGGAATTGGATCAATGTATAATCATGCATTTCATGTTTGTATTTAGGGCAAAATACGGATTACCTCTATGTAGTTTAGACCTTTTGCACAACACCTCCTTGACGTTGAGAAATGGCCAATTCACCTCCTCGTGGTTTCGGACTAAATTGTCAAGCTAACACCACTAACAGAAATCACTGAAATGACTGTAATACCCTCTGACTGTTTTAGATACATCCTAATTTGACCATGGTTGATTTATGCTTTCTTTTTTTGGCATGTGTTTCCCTTTTTTCCATTCTCATTACATAAAAAATTTAGATAGACAATGTTTTTCTGCTTTTATTCTTTTGGATATATTGAGCTAGAGAATTTATTCGTAAAACTAAAAAGCAAGGATTCCAAAAACAAAGGTTGCTATTTTTCTCTTCATGAAAAAACAATAAACAAATTTTTAATTTTCAAAACAAAAAGAAAAAAACATGTTTGCGCACATGAATATTCTGGAAACAAAAATAGTGGTTCATCTTAAGCGTGCAACACAGTTTCGGAACTTAAATCAATGCCCCTAATTGATTGCTTAGTGGAATCAAATAGGAGTAGTTGGAATTGGAGTTGTTTGAAATTCAGAGCCAACTTGGGGTCCTATTTCTTTCACATTGTTTGTTTGCAACCCACAATGCAATCTTTGTTTCTGGAAAAAAATTGATTAGGGAATAGTTCAAACTTCAAACACCAACATCTCAATGGGGGAAAACCGAAAACCCACCTCCCCAGCGCTAAGCAAAACTATTTTCTCGGTTCCAACTTTGAAGGACCCCTGGAGATGTTTGAGGAACAAGATTTGTGAGGTTGGTGAGGTTGAAACCCAATTTTGTCTTCTATCGATCAACAGCACCCACCATGCACCCAATTTCGATTTTGGCACTTTGGGATGATTTGAGAGAGAGAGAGAGAGAGAGAGAGAGAGAGAGAGAGAGAGTCTACACAAGCCCCGGAGTGATGAATGGGGAGGCATGGAAAAAACGATGATGTGCTGTTGCAAATTTGTTTAGCTGCTTCTGTATTGTTTTGGACAAGATAAAGAAGGGTAATTTTGTCTTCTTCCATAGAAGTTTTAATCTTCTTTTTCATTCGTACTCTCATCACAAGCATGTATACTACACCTTCCGTTAATTTGGATGAAAAATATAACGAAAGCACTTTAGTCTAAAACCACGAGGAGGTGAATTAATCATTTTCAAATGTTAGGGAGGAAATGTGCCTAAGGCCCAAACCACATGGTGGTATTCTATATTTTGCCCCTTGCATTTAATTGGAAAATATTTTTCATGTGTTCAAGGGATCAATGTTTATAATCTTTGAGTTACTATTAATTTGCATGATCTCGGGCTCAAGTTTTTGGCTTATTAAGAGAAGCTCGAGCTCAAATTTTTAGCTGAGCCAAGTTCGAGCTCGATCGGCTTGTTTACAGCCCTATTTGGTGAGAAATCCAAAAAAAATTCTGAGGCATGAGATCAAGTTTTTAAGGTAGTGGGTAGCATTCGTAAGGAGCCTCATATGAGCTCAAGCTCGACTCGGCCTATTTGGTGAGAAATCCCAAAAAAATTCCGATGCATAAGATCAATTCAATCATTACTCTCATCAGAAATTTATCAAAAATTCATTCAAACACAATACAAGTTTTCAAGGTAGTTGGTAGCATTCGTGGGGGGCTTTCTATAACCTCGAGCGCCAAGCAGTGCTCGCGTGGCACTCACCGAGTGCAGGTAGCACCATGCTTGACTCTCTCTCCCCAACTCGAAAACCTTCAATGATTTCTTGATTCACCTGAACTGCATATGAATTGAATTTACACATGATATTCGTCAATTATAATTGAAATCGATCACATCAAACGGCATTTAATCAACATGATTTTTAGCATGACCATTGTTCAAGACAAACTCTCAATCGTAAACACTAAATGGATCGAATCAATAAAGTGAATCCACAAATAGAAAAACTCAAACACGTAGTCTAGTTATTTCCATGAACTAAAGATAAGAATCCACTGTCCTACAATTTATTAATAATTCATGACTCAAGATCAGAAGGATCACGATAGTGGCTAACCACAAACACTTGTAACTTCGCACGATATTTGAGTATCATTTGATGATACACTTTAGAAAACGGTAACCATATCACTTATTGGGCTCATACTTCACATAGATGATTGAGCCATATAAAGCGTCATATATTACAATACTGATCAAAATCAACCATCGATCTATTGGTTAGAATGGTTACTAATATTTAGCAATTATGTAGTGTTTTTCGGAGTAGAATTGAAATTGAAATGAACTTAACCAATTATTTTTTCTCGGCAAAAGTCAGCTTTGTTAGATGTACAGTTAGGTTTGAACCAACAAATATTATTACCACTTCACAGTTGAATTAAAATTGGCACAACAATTAAACATAAGGGTAAGATTACAGCATGCATCTACACTTAAAATCAAGGACCAAACCCGAGACCAAAAAACAATTAAAAGCGAAATTAAATAGACCAAATATCTCTGGAAGGAGAAGATTTTTTTCTTGCCTCGCTAACTGACAGTACTTTATTTCTCGGAATTACTAGCTAGTTTAGAGCACTGCAAATCCTCCTTACGACCCCATTTTGACTGGTGGCGGAATTGATGATATCTCCCATTTTGATCATGGCAGCGGCAAAATCGGCCTTAAATGTTGCAGGGTTGGTACTGTATTCAGAGACGATACTGTCGGTTAATCCTCCGTTGAAAAGCACTTGATCCGATTCAAGAAGGCCCTTTTTTCTGAATTAGGTTCTTAAAGTAGTTGTTGTCCAAGGAATTGGGTGTTACCAACTCAAGGGGTGCAAGATTTCCATTCCCAGCAGCAGGGAAAGTGCGCCTGCGCGTGTTAGCTGCGCGTGGTAGCGAAACCTGCATCAATGTTGCTGTCGTTGCTGTATATTCGGTAGGTAAGAGTAAGGCATTGGGCCTGCCCCATGGTGTGTGCCCCTGCATGTCAAGTAAACACGCGCATATAATTATCAATTTTTAAGGCCACTGATAATGCCACAACAGATTTCTTTAATGCCACGACCGCCCAAGTAATCTGACAACATCACCCTTGTTTTGTTCTATTCATATGTTCCTTTTAGCCCCCCGGCCCGCCCCCCCCCCCTCCCCACCCTCTCTCACCACTCTCTCTCTGTTTTCACCGACCTTTGACCGACCCACTTTTCCTTTTCTTATCATCTACACCTTTCTCTCTCTCCCCCTTACTCTGCCGTTCACCAAAGGCCATGTGAAAGTGAGCACTCCGCTATTTCGCGAGTCGTTCTTTTCATCTATTTCGCGAGTCGTTCTTTTCATCTATTTCGCGACCACTCCTCTATCTGAAATCTAGACCGAATGTTCTAGTAGAAAGTCTAAATCTTGTGAACAGTGATCTTCGCATCAAGCTCTTGCATTTAATCTATGTAGAACAACATGCTTGATTTGTAGAATAAACACGATTTTGAGACATAATCCAGCAGAAGATGTCACAAATGGGTTGGGACGTTGGGTATATTTTGTTCGAAGTGATGTGATTCGTTTTACTCGCATCTTCATCCTCTCGGCGACGGAGAATTAGGTTCAGTTTTAGAGAAATTTTGGTAGTATGTTATTAGTGCTGTTGCTTTCTAATTGACCTACAATGCGGCAATTAGGAGATTGGTATCTAGTCTAGAGATAAAAAAAAGAGGAGATGAGAGGAAAATGGACATGGAGTGTTGGACGGAGGAGGTGGATCTCGAGATGGGTCGATATTTTTCGGATTTCACAGTGGATATACTCCTCAAAGAAAGAAAGTTAGATAAGAGGGGGAGGAGATGGAAGTGGCCAAGTGGGTTTTTCCGTGTATCAGAGATTCAGAGTAGCTGCTATAGAAATACTATGAGAGGGGGAGTTGGAGAAAGAGAGAGAGGGGTATATTTGTCAGGTGAGTTTGTCTGTCGGGGCATTAAACAAAGGGGTCGTGGCATTAGCCACACCCATTTTTACGGGTGCTGCTATTCGCAGCCCTCTATTTACTCCCATAACCCGTTAAAAATTTTCAATTATATTCGACAGTTAGTTACCGAAATTGAGATATTTTTTCAGCATTCAATTACCGAAATATAATATTTTTTTCAACAGATGTTTATCGAAAATGCATGTTCGGCAGTTGTTTACTGAAAGTTAAACATATTTTCGACATGTAGTTACTGAAATATAATCTTGTTTTCAACAGCAATTTACCAAAATGTTATTTATGATTTTCAACAACCATTTACCGAAATGTAGTGGGCTACGGGAGAAAATAAAGGACTGCAAATAGCGACGCCCATTTTTAATTGCTTTTTAGAAAGAAAAAAATGGGGGGGGAGGGAATTGTACAAATTCATTAATTAGTTTAATTGCTAATTACCTAACAAGGCGACCAACGCTTCAGTCTCGCCTCCCTCTCTCAAAATCCCTATCTCTCTCTAAAAGCTAAAAAACTTTTCATCGCCCCCACGGGGGAGGAGGCCTCCGCCCCCGCTCCCCTCCCCCCCTTCTGTTTGTTCCCTCTCCTTTCTTCGCCTCGCTCTCGGCCGGTGTTTGGCACCTCATCTTCTCAATTTGGGCGTCCGTTGCCGTTGGTCCTGCGTGGCCCCCTTTCGACGGCTCCGTCTGGCGATCGGTGGTGTCTCACAGTTCGTTGGCCCGCACGATGATTCCAGATCTGTGGTTCTCGGGGCCGATGTCGTGGAATAAGGTGTCCGGCTATTAGGGAGAGGGTTTCCTTTCTTTTTTTTCCGGCCATTTGGCTCAAGCTCTATTGGCTGGTCTCCCAAGTTCGGTCTGTTCCGGTCTAGTGCTCTTGATCCAGTGGGTGTTGGGTGGTGGGTGAATAATTTTAGTTAGGGTTTCGGCGGTCTAGCCGGAGTAGAGGATTTTCGGTGGTACAGCGGCAATCATGGGCGAGTTCTAGGGTTTATCCCGGCAGCGGCAGCGGTGGTAGGTGGTGGCTGTGTTGGGGTTTTCCGAGATCTATCCCGATTCTGTTGATCGGCTGCTTCTTTCTGTTTTGGTTGGTGGTAAACAGCAGATTCAGCAGGAGGGATTGTTTGTTCTTCGGCTGCCGTGGGTGCGTTGGGCTTGTCGGAGTTCGTCCTCGGCGTTGCCTATGCCTTTGCGCCCGGAGCCTCGCGTGGCAGCGGAGGTTTGCCTCGGAGCCCCCTCGAGGACTCCACAGCTCTAGATTGGGTCTCCCGGTCCAGTTCCAACCGGCGGCCCTTGAGGCTTGTCCTTGGGAGCAGATATTTTTTTCGCTTGTATTCTATTGTTGAGTGATTACATCTGTGCTTAATATTTAATGGTTTGTGCTCGGATTTCGTTTGGTATCTCTCTGCCTTGCCCCGGATGGGATTCTTATGTCGACACTTGTGTCGGCTACTTTTGCAGCTGTCCTTGAGTCTGTAGCCTGTGTACTTTATGCAGTAACTTGTGTCTCGGGTATAAGTAGTTTGGTGCATTCCTGTATATTGTGATGTAATCTTTGCCTTCGAGTATTGTTAAATAAATTGACTGCAGGTTTTCAAAAAAAATACAAGTTTTCAAAAAAAAGACAAGGCGACCATGTCCCATGTATTGAGGCCCTCGCAAAAAATTTGGAAGTAAGTTGGTGGAGGCTACTTAGAACACTACAAGAAAATGCAGCAAGGGCAACCTAGATGGCGATGAACCAAAAATTGAGTTGCTATTCGGTATGCAATGGCGACATGCTTTGATAAATGCATCGGCGATGAGTGGCTGCTAATAATCCAATTGGGTCCATTTGTGGGTCTATTTCTAGCGACCAAAATTGTAGTTTCTGCGATGAAAAAATGTTGTCAGTGAAAAGCCCACATTTGGCAATACACAAATTGCATTGCCCAAGTCCAATTTTTTAGGCGCGAGTTTTTGCGCTCCAAAATTTCCACTTGGCGCTTCATTTCAGGGATTCACTGACAAAGTTGTTGGGTTGGCATAAGTAGGGCTTATAAAACGACGTAGAATTAGGTAATTGTATCCAATTTATATTTTATATTCATTTTTTTTTCTATTAGCTAGTACTAAAAAGAAGTCTGTCGCACCCCCCCCCCCCCCCCCCCCCCCCCCCCCCCCTTCTCTCTCTCTCTCTAGCGTTAGGACCATGGCGAACCAGGCGGAATTGAAGCTCCTACAATCTCCTTTTTAGGTCTCTCTCTCTCTCTCTCTAGCGTTACAACCATGGCGAACTAGGAAAAATTTTTGGTGTGCCATTTTAGTATTTGCATGTCCTAGGTTTTGGTGCGCCATTTTTGTATTTGCCTGCCGTACATGGGAAATCTTAGTGGCTGAAAGCAAAAGCCAAACTAACTACCAATTTTTTAAGGGGCTTTTGGTTGCAAAGCTAGAAACTTTTCACAATCTGGTTCTCTTTGCTTGAATAGTTGAATTACTAGGTCTAAAAGGTTTTAAATGGGGGTTTTCGAAGCAAAAGCCAAACCGGCCAAGCATATTTTTTTTAATGATAATTTTTTTTTGGAACAATTTCCGTCTTATAAAAGGGACGAGCCCAAAAAAGCCAAGGGGAAAGCTTTTGACAGAACTACATCCTACCAACACCACCTGACAACTGAACTACAAACAAGCAACAAAAATAGGATTACACAAAAAATCCAAACTACATGCTACCAGCAGAAACAACCAAAAACCAAGCAAAGGATAAGACTAGTGCCAATTATCGTACCAAAGAAAGGTATTAAGACCATTTCCAATGTGAACTTTAATGAACTGCTGCCCTTCCCTCCTTAGTTCAAAAATTTTCCTAAGAGTCCAAGAGGAGTCATTGGGAAGCTTCATAGACCAGAAACAATGATGCCTAATCATATAAGAATGAATCCAGTTGACCCAAAGAATATCCTCTTTTTTACAAATAGCCCATAGATGCCTCATTATAGATGCTTTATTCCTTTCCTTAAGTCTTTTGAAACCCAAACCACCTTGATTTTTAGGTTTAAAAACTGCTTCCCAAGCAACTTTTGCACCTGTAGATTTCAGCTCCAGGCCTTCCCAAAGAAAGGCACTAAGTAAGCTTTCAATCTCCTTAATGACTTATGTATGTGGTTTTCCTGTTTTCTAGGCATTGGGTATTTTGATTTAGATGGAGTTTTGAGATTAGGCTAATGGCTTCTAAAATAATCACAGATCGATTCTCTATACATCTTGCCTAATTCCTTTGAATTTGGTGGAGCTTTGTTCCATTCTTATACTTACAGCTATTGACAACAGAGTATGACAATATTTATGAACTGTTCAATTGTTTGCCATTGCTCAATTTATGTGTTTTTATGAGATTTTGCTCATTTTCTTTGAATCTGTAATTATGTGTTCATGTACATATTTTTAAGTGCATTTTTATGGTGACTTTGTTGTACAACAGTGATTCATCATAGACAAATTGCTGAACCAATTCCAAAGTTCTCCAACATTTGTTGCTGGCATTTTCCTTCGCCAGTGTCATATTCTTAAGGTATCTTGCTCTTTTACTTTTATTTATTCAGTCCCTATTCTCCATGATTTGGGAGCTTCTCTAATGAACAAACCCCACAGTTTGATTTATGTTGTTTCTGCATTGGTGATTAAAGAAGCATTTGAGAAGTATAGAAGTATTTTTAATGTTTGGTAGGCGTGCAAAAGAAGTATTTAAAACTATTATACTTCAAATTAAAACAATTTTTTATTTCATATGGTCGGAACATATTGGAAAAGATTCCAACTGACATAACATTAACTAATTAACTAGATATCAATATGGAAGCATAAAGTATAGATTCTTCTGTTTCCCCGCCCTTTTTTTTCTTTTTTTAAACCTTTTTGCTTGGTTGTTTTGGGGCAGGAAACTTTTCTGGAAGAAATACATTTCTTTCCATGGACTCAATTTTTTATATTTCATATCTTTAATGCAATCATCATACTTCACTACAAGAAAAAGTATGTTTAATGACGAAAAAGTGGCGACAAAATTTTATATCGTCGCTAGATGAGTATATTTGGCGACAAAAAAATAAATTCGTCACTGTTTTGATAACTTCCTTGATGAAATTATTTTGTCACCAATTATAACTATTTAGCGACGAAAAAGATATTTTTGTCACCAAAGGCTCCTATTTGGCGACGAAATAAAATTTTCGTCGCCAAAAGAGTAAAAAAGGAGACGAAATTATTTTTTATCGCCAAAGATAACTATTCGGTGATGGAAAAAATATTTTGTCGCCAAATGAACCAATTTGGCGACGAAAAATATTTTCGTCTTCTTTTTACGTTTTCAATGATGAAAAATTTATCCTTTGGTGACGAAATTTATGAATTACGCTTTGTCACCAAATATATTTCGGGCATAACTCTTTGTTCAGAACTCCAATTGAGATAATTTAAATTGGGTTTGAACAATAACATAAAGAGCTACGACTTTTATGTTTATTAAAATTGCTAATTTTAATGTTTAATAGTTCAAAATGCCGTTCAAAATATATTTTAATGTTCAATGTATGTGTTATATATTAGATATTTCAAACATATGCTGAAAAGTTTGTGTGGTATAGTTGGTTAAAGCTTGCGTGCAAAACTTAGGAGACTCGGGTTCGAAACCCCGCAGGAGCAAGAAAGTGAGATTTTTTTCATATATAAGAATGTCTTTCGCGACGAAAAATTTCGTCACCGATGGGTCACCTTTGACGAGCCAAAGGGAATAATTTATAACGAAACTTTTTTTCATCAAAAAAGCACAATAGGTGACGAAGAAAATTTTGTCACCAAATCATTTTTCCGTGACGAAATTTTTCGTCACCAAAAGGCACTATAGGTGACGAAAAATAGATTTCGTCACCAGGTAGGAATCCTCGACAACCTTTAGTTGACAAATTTTTTTTCGTCACCTATATTATTTGTGACGAAAAACATATAATTTGCGACGATTTTCATTCGTCACCCAATGCAATTTTTCTTGTAATGCTTTATCTTTTGAAACCATCATACTTGCGAGTTACCTTTTTAGTACCACAAAAATGTAACCAAATATAATAGCACCAAAATACTAGAGGTTAAAGTTTTATTTTCCTAACTTATATATGTGGGACATTGGGTGACATGCCCTTAAAATTGCATGTGACCAGATATAGATAGAAGTTGGATGTCTCTTTCTGACAGATTTAGTCAACCCTATGTCGACGGGGTGGACTATTTCATTGAATTTGCAAGTGCAAATTCAGCTGAGGCGGTGGAGATTAAGTGTCCATGTACTGATTGCCGCAACTTTTATAAGCATAAATATGATACTGTAAAAGCTCATCAGCTTGTGCGGGGAATCATGTTATCTTATACCACCTGGTTACTACATGGTGAAATTCCTGAACCCGATGACCAAGATGGGAGCGATGACAAAAACAATAAGGATAATGATGATGTTTATGGGAAACTATTAAACGACCACTATAGGGGGACATACATGGATGATGATACAAGTGAGATGAATGGCATTCAAAACTTTGAAAAATTGTTGGAGGCCTCCCAATGTGGCTTGTACCCAGGATGCAAAAAATCGGATACCCTCTTAGCATTTGTCATTGAGATGTTACAAGTGAAGGTACAATATAGGTGGAGCAACTCTTCTTTTAATGTGCTTTTGTCATCACTAAGGCGATTTCTACCGGAAGGCCATGTAGCTCCTCGGTCAATTGATGAGTGCAAGAAGTTATTACGTGACTTGGGCTTAGGATATGAGCTCATTGATGCATGTCCAAATGATTTTATGTTATATTGGAAGTAGAATGCTCTCCTAGAAAAAATGTCTCAATCCCAAATGTCAGCGACCTCGATATAAGGTGAATGATGGCAAAGGTAAGAGATACCACATAAGATATTGCGTTATTTCCCTGTGACACCTAGGTTGCAAAGATTGTATATGAATCCAGACATAGCCGAGGACATGAAATGGCATAGTGATAAGCGAGTGGATGACGAGGATATGAGGCATCCGGCCGACACCCCTCAGTGGAAGAGATTAGATGAAAAATATCCTAAGTTTTCCTGGGAGATTCGGAATGTGAGATTAGGATTTGCCACAAATGGGTTCAATCCTTTTGGCAACATGAGCACATCATACAGCTTGTGACTTGTGATATTAATCCCATATAATTTGCCACCGTGGAGATGTATGAAGGACCGTTTCTTCATGATGCCATTACTTATTCCAGGACCAAATCAATCGGGAACTAATATTGATGTCTACTTAAGGCCTTTGGTTGATGAATTGAAGGAACTATGGAAGAATGGTGTCAGAACTTATGATGCCTCAACCAGAGAAACCTTTCAAATGCATGCACCTATAATAAGGACCATTCATGACTTACCTGCATATGGTGATGTATCTGGGTGGAGAACAAAAGGCTATTTGGCTTGTCCCACTTGCAATGATAACCCGCTGTCTCACAAGTTGATCAGTAAGATTTGGTGGTTTGGTCATCGAGCTTACTTGCCTGATAATCATCCTTTGAGGAAGGACAAGAAGTTTGACAGTTTCCTAGAGTTTGGCAAGGAAACTTTGGATTTACTAGTGGAAAAAGTAATGGCTTAGTTGGCTAGGTTGCGACCAATCAATTTTGGAAAGGATACTACGAGTAAAAAAAGACCTCGTCATGTTGAAGAGTTGAATTGGACAAAGAAAAGTATATTATGGGAGCTGGAGTACTTTAGTGAATTGATGGTCCCACACATGTTTGATATGATGCATATAGAAAAGAACATATGCGAAAGCTTATATAGGACAATGCTGGGTATAGATGGAAAGAATAAGGATACGCACAATGCACACGATGATTTGAAAATAATGGGAATAATGCCAGAATTTCATCTACAAGTTTCTCAAAATGGATCAATTGTGAAACCTCAAGTAGTGTACACGTTGGATTCACATCAAGTAGACGAGTTTTATGAATTTTTGAAGTCAATTAGTTATCCAGATGGCTATGCATCTAACATATCAAGGTGTGTGAATTCAAAGCATGGAAGGTTATCGGGTATGAAAAGCCACGACTGTCATGTTCTCCTTCAACGTCTTCTTCCCATTGGCATGTGCGGTTTTGTGAACAAGGAGATATGTACAACTTTGTTTGAGTTGGAAATTTTTTTTCAAGAACTTTGCTCTAAGACAATAAAGCGGAATGAGGTGAAAAAATGGGAAGAATGAGCAGTACTCATACTTTGCAAACTAGAGAAGATTTTCCCACTAGCTTTCTTTGATGTTATGGTTCATTTGACGCGTGAGGCCATGATTGCTGGACCAGTGCAATATCGATGGATGTATCCTATTGAAAGGTAAAAGTTACCATAAGATGCTAGAACAGTTACTTACTTTGCAATTATCTACATTAAGTAATGGTATTTTTTTTGTTTTTGCTGAAGGTTTCTCGAAAAACTGAAAGGTTATGTGAGTAACAAAGCGCGTCCAGAAGGGTCGATTGCTGAGGCTATCATTTTGAAAGAGTGTATCACTTTTTATTCAATGTACTTAAAAAGAGGTACAAAGAACCCTGAGCGGAATAACGATGGTGGCGTTCATGGCCTTGGGATGGAGATATTCCACCAGCATGTCTGTCTCTTCTCTCCGATCACAAGGGCTCCCAATCCTTCCCAAAAAGAACGGAAAATGGCTCATTGGTTTGTGTTCTACAATTGCCCCGAGGTGGAGCCATATCTAGAGTATGTTTTTATATTTTAGTTAGTACAAGCACAAATAGTGAAGTTGATATACAAGTTATTTATGAAATTTAACTTCTTTGCACAAGGAACGTGAGAGCATTATACAAATTCCACAAGGACGTGATGTAACTCAAATACAACGAGAACAATTTCCAATTTGGTTCAAAAAACGGGTAAGTATTTAGAGTTGAAAGTCTTTAAATACTAAATAAGTTTCAAATAACATTAAAGTCGGTGTTTGACATATGTTTTGATATATAGATGAATGACTTGAGAAGTCAAGGATCTCCAGAGGCTACCGAAGAGCTGTGGTCATTAGCAAATGGTCCCGGTTCAATAATTGGTGTTTATTCAGGTTGTATCTCCAATGGTTTTCGATTCCATGCCAGAGATCCTGAAAAACGTTGGATGTGTGTCAAATTAGTGGCTTAGTTGTCGAAGGACCGCATAAAGGGAAGACCATTAACTTTTACGATTACTTGTGTAAAATTTGGAAATTAAGATATTCACATGGTGATACAGTGGTTCTATTTGAGTGTGAATGGTACAACACCAGCCACAAAAAAAAGATATACACCGATGGACATGTCATAAGCATTGATATTACAAGGCTTTGGTATAAAAATGATCCATTTGTACTTCCTAGTAATGTGAGGCAAGTCTTCTATGTAAATGATATTAGTAAAGGAAAAAATTGGTGAGTGGTAGAACTAGTTAGACATAGAGGTGTATGGGATATACCAGAGCAAGTTGAATTGCCTAACAAACCATTTCAGCAGGATGAAACCACTGATAGTGCTATCCCAATCTTCATTGAAAATGATGTTGGTCATTACAATAGGGATGATGCAGATCCTGAGATCATTTTTGAGGCTGAACTTATGGCTGACCATGGAGATGATGAGGATGATACAATGGCAGAATACATAGATGACGAAGACAGTGAATTGAGTGGACAAGCTGACACTAATGCATATGTTGATGTTGATCTTGAAATCGATGTCGATTATGATGACTAGATTTCGATTATATGTAACTTCTAGTCAAGGTGGTGATATTAATTAGTGACTTTTGCTATTTATATTACATCATCTTGTGTTATATTACATCATTTTGTGTTACATTGCAAGATCTGCATTCATTATGATAGCTATAATGTCTGTTAATATGTGGATTTCTAATAGAGATTGTGATATTAATTACTAAAAGTTGCTCTCCATGTTCTGTTTTTTTTTTTGGTTACATTACAAACATGTATTCATCTCATTTTACCATATGTCATGTGTGTATTTCATATATGTTTTCAAAAACATGTATGTCAGTCCGGGGTTCTTGTCCCAGCAGTTGACAGGATATGAAAAGAAAAGGAAGCGAAATGTTGAACACTTACAAGTACTAGAGTCTTTTGGAATAAAGAGTCTATCAAAGGCGTTATTTGGTTCAAATCATAGTGGTAACACTAAATGTACTCATAAGAGAAAGAACAAGGCTGGGCATGGCAATATTGATGAAGACTATCTACCATCCAATAGTAAAGGAAGGGTGAGTTCTAGTGAGGAGGATGACGACTCCTCGGATGATGATATCTCCTCGGGGTCTCAAGCGAATAAGACAACGTATGAAGGACGAGGGTATACTTTTTGGCAGATTATTGATCTTCTACTTGTATGTTTTCCTTCACTTTTTTACTTATAGATAAGTAATTATGATTCAAAAATCATGCGTTGCTTCTTGTTTTTTTTTAATGTGTGAGACCTGGCCCTTCAAAATGGTTTGTCTTAGTTGGGGGCTTGTCTAATCGATATACATTTTTGCTAGTTAAACGATATACATTTTTGCTAATTAAACTATGTATGCTTCCAAATGACGTAGTATGTATTTTTGTTTGGTAAGACTATCTTCAAAGTTCGTATAACACACATTGCTTCTTTTTCTATTTCTATTTTAGGTTAGAAGTACAGGTCCAGGAAAGAAGAAAAGTCCTTCCGATGCTAAACCTTTGAGAAAATCACAAAGAACTCAAGAAAATGGTCGCCAAGCTCTCCAGATCCAACCTCATACTGTCCTAGCTGAAGGCATGACTGAGGTGGCTGCCCAACCTACTCAGCTCCCCACATCACCTACCAAACAAACCAACTCGTTTGGTAACCCATATACTATTGCGAGCAGCATGGGTGAGAAATGTTATTTGGATGTATTTCTTCTACATATACTTTTTATATCCTACATAGTAATAGGAGGAAGGAGAAAAGTTTCTTTTGTTTTTCCCATGAGTTGATTCTTCATATATATTTTTTTTGATAGGCAAAAAAAGTTTTATAAAGAAAACTTAACAAATGGTACATCAAGTTGAGGGTAGGGGAGGGGAATCCAACCAAGGTTGAAAGATAGTGGACTGAGGTCCAAACACCTTAGGGCAGAAGCCTGAACACCTAAAGGCCTCAAAATGCCTCAACTGAAATAATAAGCCCTGCCCAAGAACCAAAACCAAATCCTAATCCAAGCAACCCTAAACATCGCCTCTACAAAAAATAGATCAACCGCCATCACACCACCACCAACAGCAACACACTCACACACACACACATAGAGCTAGCTCACCAAAATATTAGAATACCCCACACACCATCTCCTAGACCCCAAACCCATTAAAAAGCTGAAGAGGACCTATGCCAAACCCAGGACTCATTCCTTTGAGTCAGTTCATTCTCCAATTACATGGAGCTAGGATTCTGAAAATGGTTCATGTGCAGTTTGTTCATGTATTTTTCAAACCTTCATTTGCTCATGTCAGAATGGTTCATGCACAGTTAGTTCAGATTTCTTTTCTTATTTTTTAGTACATTGGGAACAACAATCAATAAATTTTAGTATCTTCTATGTTGATCAAGTGATGCAAATTGAACAATGGTCTTAGCATCGTCCTCATCAATCGCGGGCAAGAAGCATGTAAGATCGAGGTCCAACAAGGTGGAAGAATATGGATAACATGAGAAAAACTCTTGGTCATCCCATCCCCATCGTTATTAATTCTGAAAATATGTCAATAGAGGGGAAGTATGCAACTTCTGTGGCTTCTGCTATCGGGTTGAATATTTGAGATCATGCACCAGTTCGAGACATTGGATGGGGAGACATTGATTTTGGGATCAGAGGGTCTATCATTCTGCGAGTAGGGGTAATTAATAATTTGTAGTACTTGTTCAATGCATTTTCTATTTAAATCACAACTACCAAGTTAAATTATTTCCATTTGCAGCAAATGCTTGGCCTAGGTGACTACAAGAACGATATGGTTGTTAGGCATGTCATTGACATCAAATGTCAATCTTTATATGCGAACAAGAAGTGCGATTTGTACAAACACTACAAGGATCTCAAGGAGAAGAAGGTGTCCGACATAAAAAGTCATGCATTATATCCTTGTAACCCGAATGATTGGGTATTCATGATTGAGAATGTGTGGGAGACCAAAGATTGGAAGGTACCTTTTCTCTTGCTATTTTATCTTGAATTGACAGTTGAAGTTTCTGGATTGTTGATCACAAAAAAGGATTGGTAAGTACCCTTTAGTTGCTTATTGGATCGATTTCATACTTTCTTTGTTGACTGCATTTTATTTTATCTTTTTTTTAGACGAAATCTGACGGGGGCACATGCACGATCCAGCTTGAAATTCAATCATATTAGCGGCTCGCTATCATTTATTGCACGAGCAGCCAAGTTTGTAAGTAACGGTTTAGAATTTCTATTTTATAAACATTCCAACTTCTTCTAGAAATACTAGAAATGAAAATAAAATTTCAGATTAAAGAGAATAACAAAAAGCAGCCTTTTGCGGAGCACTTCAAGGAGACACACATACGCCATCGACAGGGAAAGGATGTGTGGATAAACGATAAGGCAAAGGAAGCTCATGTAAGTATGAAAATATCACTCTTGATAAATCTACTCCACATGTGAATTTCTTTGTATGCCACATGCTTACTTAGTTAAACTATGACAACAAGAAATTGTTAGAATCACTTCTGATGTCACAAATCCTCAAACAGAAGAACATGCTTCCATTGAGGTGCTTGGGAAGAGATCTGGTAATGCAGGGAAGCTATCGGAATAAGAAGTCTCACAGCAGGGAAAAACCCAAACAATAGAAATCTAGAGAAACCTCTCTAAGACTCTTTATTTCTGACAATAATCAATAACAACTGTCTTCTAATGTCACCCAAGGACTTCTTTTATACTAGAAAGCTAAGATATGAAGAGAATCAGCAAAACAAGAAGCTGAATCCTAGTGAATCCTTAATTGACTGAATAATTACCAAACTTAAAAGATCTGAGATATGCTCAGATTTGACTACTAGAAAATAAAGAAACATGCCAAAACAGATGGCACCTAAATCATATTCTTCTAGAGATTTCCTTATTTGATAGAGCCTTCCATTAGGCGGACCATGTTCCGCCTACCCCTTACAACGGTCCAACAACTCAAGATAGGCTGTAGCGACCTGATCTGGATCATCCTCCCCTACTTGAAAAGAATTCGACCTCGAATTGCAATCTTCATCGGACGAACTGTCACCACAAAATGGGATCAAATGCTTCACATTGAACACATCCGCCGTGCGCACATGGCTTGGCAATTTGAGACGATAAGCATTTGGTTTGATTCTCTCGAGGACTTCCACAGGGCCAATCTTCCTGGCAGCTAACTTGTTATATTCGCAAGCAGGAAATCGATCTTTGGTAAAAATAGCATACACGTAATCTCCTTCATCAAACTCCACCAAACGACACTTCTTATCGGCACTGTGCTTATACTTGGCTATAGAGGCTTTCAAGTGTTGTCTCGTGGTTTCATGAATTTGCTGCAACTAGTGCATAAAAGCTTTTACCTTACCATGAATGTGCTTTAAATCCGGCACTGGAGCCAAATCTATTGGGGCCCTCGGATTGAACCCATAAACAATCTGAAAAGGAGAGAACCCGGTGCTGCGGTTGACGGAATGGTTAAAGGCGAATTCAGCTTGGCTTAATTTCTGGTCCCATGACTTGAGACTGCCCTCCACTAAGCAACGAAGTAAGTTGCCCAAAGAACGGTTAACGACCTCGGTTTGTGGGTGATAGGCAGTACTAAAATCGAGCTTCGTGTTGGCCAATCGCTAGAGGCAGCGCCAAAAGTGACTCAAGAAGCGCGTTTCTCGATCAGAGACAATCGAGATGGGCAAACCATGTAGCCGATAGACCTCTGTGAAGTACAGCTGCGCAACCTTGATTGCATCGGTTGATTTCTTGCAAGAAATAAAGTGCACCATCTTGGAAAATTGATCCACAACTACGTAAATAGAGTCGTTGCCACGTTGGGTTCGTGGCAACCCCAATACAAAATCCATACTCACATTGGTCCACGGCTGACTAGGAATGGGCAGAGGCATGTATAGGCCAGCATTTGTGGCAACTCCCTTTAACACTTGACAGATGTGGCAACATTCAACAAACTTATACACATCGCGGCGTAGTGTCGGCCAGAAGTAAGAAGCTGCTATCAGCTCAAATGTCTTATCACACCCCATATGCCCCTCATTGTGCAACTCCTTGATAATCTTTAAACGTAAGCTTGAATCGGGAATACAAAGCTGGTTGCCTTTAAATAGAAATCCATCCTGCAAATGAAATTCAGTGGGACCTCCTTCAGATATCTTGGTGAGGATATTACCAAAATACGGGTCATCTGCTAATAAGTCACGAACTCCCTCAAAACCAAGAAGCTGGGTTCGCATCTTTGAGATGAGACTGGATCGGTGACTCAGAGCGTCAGCAACACTGTTCAAAACCCCAGACTTATGTTTGATGACAAAAGAAAATTGTTGAATGTAGGCTGCCCACTTGGCATGCCGATCAAACAACTTATCTTGGGTGCTGAGATGTTTCAAAGCCTCATGATCTGAGTATAGGATAAAGTCGTTGTGAATAAGGTAATGGTACTAGTGTTTGAGGGATTGGACAAGAGCGTAAAATTCCACATCATAGGTACTATACCTCATCTTTGCACCATTCAGTTTCTCGCTAAAATACGCCACGGGCTTGGAATTTTGGCTAAGAATAGCTCCAATCCCCACTTAGATGCGTCACAATGTAATTCAAAAGGCTGTGAGAAATCCAGTAAGATCAATACTGGGGCAGAAGTCAACTTCTGCTTGATTACTTCGAAAGCTTGAGCTGCCTCTTTTGTCCACATGAACTTCCCTCCTTTCATGCATTCGGTGATAGGGGCCATGATAGTGCTGAAGTGTGGTATGAATCGTCGGTAGAATGCTGCTAAATCGTGAAAGCTGCGAACATCAAACAAGGTCTTTGGTTGCGGCCATTGTTTGACAGCCTCGACTTTAGACTTGTCCACTGATACGCCATCTTTGGACACCACATATCCGAGGAATAGTACAGAGTCAGCCATGAATATGCACTTTTTGCTTGCCCCGAATAACTGTTCTTGCCTAAGCACATTCAAAACTTCTCGTAGGTGCTGCACAGCTAACTCTGGAGTGGTGCTATAAATCAATATATCGTCAAAATAAACCACTACAAACTTACCAATAAATGGTCGCAGCGCTTGATTCATTACTCACATGAAAATACTCGGTGCATTGGACAATCTGAATGGCATGACCAGCCACTCGTATAATCCCTCACGAGTCTTGAAAGATGTCTTCCATTCATCTCCTGGACGGATCCGAATCTGATGGTAGCTGCTCTTCAAATCGAGCTTGGAAAATACCTTAGCACTAGCCAACTGATCCAACAAATCATCTAGCCTTGGAATCGGAAAATGGTACTTCACTGTTATTTTGTTAATGGCTCGGCCATCCACACACATCCGCCATGATCCATCCTTCTTTGGGGTCAACAATGCCGGTACTGCACAAGGACTCAAACTCTCTTTGATGAATCCTTTGGACAATAACTCCTCCATTTGTCGCCGCAACTCTTCATGCTTTTTAGGGCTCATCCGGTAATGGGCTCGATTGGGCAAACTCGAGCTCCGAATTAAGTCGATTTGATGCTGAATATCCCACAAGGGTGGCAAACCTTAGGGTAGTGCATCTGGAAACAAATCTGAGAATTCCTGCAACAAGGGCTTGAGAATCTCCGGTATTGGTTGATTAGGTACTTCCATTGATGGTCCTTTCGCCACTAGAATATACACTGTTGAATCGGCTTGGAGTTCTTCCTCAAACTTTGCCCTCATCAAAAGGACAGGACCTTCTGCAACTTGTGCTTTGGGTACACTCTCCTTAGATGGCAATAATCTAATCTTCGTTCCTCCAAACAGAAAGCTGTACACATTGGTACCCCCATCATGCTCAACTTTTCGATCATATTGCCATGGATGTCCCAACAAAAGATGACAAGCATCCATTGCCACAACATCGCACCATGCTTGATCTCGATAGCTCGAACCAACCGAAAAGGAAACTAAGCAATGCCTTGAAACTTTTACCTCGTTGCCCTTCTTTAGCCACGATAGTTTGTACGGATTAGGATGCGACTCTGTTTTCAGCCCCAGCTTGTGCACGACCTCATCTGATATGACATTCTCGCAACTTCTTGAATCGATGACAAAGCGACAGACCTTCCCACCAATGGTACAGGTGGACTGGAATATGTTATTGTGCAACCAAGACCCTTCATCGGATGATCGAGGGGCAAGACAAGCCCGTCGAATAACCAATAAAGGACCGCGGTCACCCTCAACATCCTCCTCATGCACGTCTGCATCCTTTGAACCGTCATACTGTGGTTCTCGGTCAAAACCACAATCTTACTCATAAATAGGCTCGTCCGTGTCCAGAAATAAAGCTTTACCAGGACGGTCCCCTTTTCTGCAATCAGTCGCTCGGTGGCCTTGCTCACCACATTTAAAACAACGAAAACCCGAACTTGCTGTTGCCTTGTTTGACTGCGGCACTGTTGGGAGTGGGTTTACTACACAGACGGTCGGTGCTCCGGTCACTCCTGGGATCCTATTGGTGCTGCTCCAGTTCGTCGCTATAGTTCGGCGACCCAACTGCTTCTTCAACTGCAACGCCCTTTGATATGCCTCCGAAACAAAATACAAATCAATCATATTAAGTGCATCCTAGATCGGCGGCCGCAGTCCACCTACATATCGGCCCATCTTCTGCTCTTCTGTTTCTGCGAGATTATTTCTAGCCACCAACTCATAAAACTCTCCGGTATAGTCATCAATAGAGCATGAGTTATGTCGCAAGTTCTGCAACCTCTGATACATAAGTTGAGAATAGCTGTGGGGTAAAAAGGCTGCACGCATATGCTTCTTTAGTTTCTCCCACGAACTAATCTTTGCCTTCCCTTGCCTCATTCTGGATAACTTGAGTTGCTGCCACCACGCAGCTGCTCTTCCTCGAAACCGGATAGCCACGAGAGGGACCTGTTTGTCCGTGGGAATTTCTTTAAACTCCAAAATCTCCTCAATGTTGTTCACCCAATCAAGGAAATCCTCCGGCGTCAGACCGCCATGAAATTCAGGCAAATCGATCTTCAAACCGGCTTCCCATCGGTGAGAATCATGGGCCCGAGGGACTATGATTCCCCTTTCCCTCCCATTTTGACGGTAAGAACCAGCAAATGGATTGATGATAGACTCATCATCCGAAACCTCCCCTTCTTCACAAGGGCGTCGTGGGTTGATCGGCTGATGGAGAGACAGGTTAGCGATCTCCAGGGCGTCAAGGCATTGCAATATCGCCCCAAGCATACCCTCCAGTCGCTGCGTCTCTATTCGTGCTTCTCGTGCTGTGTCATCTTTCTCATAGATTTCCTCAGCAGCGGCAGTCCATCCTCCTCGTCCTCTTCGACCTCCTCGGGCCATAGTTAGGATAGAGTCGTTAGCTCTGATACCAGCTAATGCAGGGAAGCTATTGGAATAAGAAGTCTCACAGCAGGGAAAAACCCAAACAATAGAAATCTAGAGAAACCTCTCTAAGACTCTTTATTTCTGACAATAATCAATAACAACTGTCTTCTAATGTCACCCAAGGACTTCTTTTATACTAGAAAGCTAAGATAGGAAGGGAATCAACAAAACAAGAAGCTGAATCCTAGTGAAACCTTAATTGACTGAATAATTACCAAACTTAAAAGATCTGAGATATGCTCAGATTTGACTACTAGAAAATAAAGAAACATGCCAAAACAGATGGCACCTAAATCATATTCTTCTAGAGATTTCCTTATTTGATAGAGCCTTCCATTAGGCGGACCATGTTCCACCTACCCCTTACGACGGTCCAACGACTCAAGATAGGCCGTAGTGACCTGATCTGGATCATCTGGCTACTTGAAAGGATATGGAATTCGAAAGAACACTAAAGCAAATGCAATGCCGTCCCAACCAATACCAAATCCAGAGGTGGTTGCTCTTCAAGAAAAATTGGCTAATCATGAGAAAGTCGTGGCTAATTATGAGAAGGTCATGGCTGATCAAGCTAAAATGTTCCAAAATATGCTGATGATGGTGGTAATGAAATCTGAAATAGATCCAACTTGCATTCCGGGGCTAGTTTCATGCAGTGGAAATGAAGAGGATGACACATTGGTTGGAGAGGAAGATGACGAAGCTAGTTATTAAGATGGTCACATGGGTGCTGAATTCAAATACTTGAAAGAGTTTTTGGATAATGTTTTTGACACTATGCTGCTGGTGATATATTTGGTAAAATCTCAATGCATTAACATATATTGAGACTAGTTTTTTGGATGCACTAGGCATTGAGATTAGTTTTTGGATGTATATATGTTGGATGTTTGAATTATCACATATTTTGAAGTGTTATGACTTTTTCTTGATGCATTTAGGATTTGATATGGATGTATGTGAAGTTTTATAAAATATTTTGGCATGGATTTTGGATGAGATGAACATATAAATAGATTAGGAATGAAAATCTGAATAGCGAAAACAGGTTTATAACCCAAAAAGAAATCAATTGTTCCTACACGTTGCTCTCCTTTCACCCCTCTCTCCTCTCCTTTACCAAGGCAATGTGTAGCCCCTGGCCCCCCACCTTCTCGTTACCAGGTCTCTCTCTCTCTCTCTCTCTCTCTCTCTCTCTCTCTCTCTCTCTCTCTTAATTTGTAAATTTAATATGTTAATGCAAGTTATAAGTTCCTTTGTGTTTTCACCCTTTGTTGCTCTAAAATATCTTATGTCTTATGTGCAAATATGGTTTTCGCTTTTCGAAGTATATGTACATTGCATCTGACATTCAACTTAATGCTTACAAGGCTCTCAACCTGCAACCAGTCAAAGCACATCAGAGGCAAATTTTGAAAGTGTCGTGGCATTACTCACTCCCCCTCCTCAGGTGCTTCGATCAAAATGTCAGGTACACACCATCACATGAAGTTCTCACTTTTGACACCCTATTTTATGCGATCTCTTCTTGTTTTCTCAATTTTATTTGAGGAGAAACTTGGATTGTTTTTCACTTTTGTGGTATTTCTGTGTCTCTGTATAGGGAAGCTAGACAAATTCAATAACGCGGCAGAAAATAGATTGTTTTGTATTCCTTGCGGAACTTCCTTGATAGCACCTGAGAGGTTCGAACCTAAGACTTTAGAGGAAAGCAAACCCTTAAGTCCCAAGACTTGACCAATAGGCCAACCCCTTGGGGTTAAATTAGTAGTGATGTTAAGAAGATGTTCTACTTGATTGAGTTCATACTCATTTTGTTTACTTTTACTTTTTTTTTCTGAGTTGTTTACTTTTAGTTGGTATTTGGTGAACACTGAACTAGTGTTGAAATTTGAGAGGGCGAAATTAACAATGCTAAGAGTTTTTGTAAAATTGTTGAGTTATGCACATGTTTTTTACTTCAGCGGGGATTTCGTGTACAAAAAATTGAGAAGGGGAAAGAAATTAGCAATGCTAATGTGCACAGTGTGCTACTTATGTTGTGCACTGCTAATACACGTAACCATGTGGATTTGCAACTACCCTACCGATCAGTTGAACTTTTGCCGGAGCATTTTTTTGACAGTCTTAGCCTCTCAGGAGAGATTAGGTGAATGGTTTTTCTAGTTGAAATCCTGGTATTTTTACATGTTCTAATTTGAGAATTGTATTGAAAACCCACAAAGCAGAATTGTTCTAATCTAAACTCATCCAAATAGGTTTGTCAATGCATCCTTTTAGTCTTTACCTAGCCTCAGTGCTTGACCGACTCCTAGACCTAAAATAATGGGTTGCCCCATGCATAGGGCTGAGACCGATGTAGCACAATACCCGGTAAGACCGGAGTCGAATCCACTAAGGATGGTGATGTGTGTGCTATGGAAACTCGGATTGTAGTATTAAAATTAGCTCTTAGGTAGCCACCCTTTGTCTTTTAGTTGATTGATTAGCTAATGCTAACAGATAACTTGCTCAAATAATTAAAAAGAGAGGCACGATCATAGAGAATCCGGCGCTTGCTAACCAATCAGAATCCACTCGCTTTTCAAAGTTCTAAAAACGATTAAATTTAGGGAGAATTGAAAACTCCGAAGGATGCGAATCCTGTGGTTACTGGTCCCGTACACAGCAGCAAATAGGTTTTGGTCCCCCGTTCCTGCTCACATGAGCCCTGGCAATGCTTCGGATTCGTCCAACAGACGTAGCTTTCACCAACTAAATTATTTAATTAAATTAATGTGCAAAAAAATACGAGATGAATCCTAATTGGGTCGCGGCGCCTTTACCCGACGACCAAACCTCAGAAAAACTACTCACTCATTATTAAAAATAAAAAGAAAGAAACCCTAGAATTAATCATGCCTCAGAATACGAAACAAACAGAAGAAATAGATAAACCAAGTTCCAACGAACAACTTTAATGAAGGACGAAAATTCATACGAGTTATCGAAGTACGAGTACTTGAACAAAACTTGAAAACGTCAAAAGAAAAGAGCTCTGGAAGAAAAAGAATGTAAGAAAAAGCTGCTATGTAATGTTCGAACCCTAAAAACAAAGTATGGGGAGGTATTTATATTAATCCCAAAGTCTAGAATTAAAAATAATTGAAATACAATTTTTCCCGTTAAAACCTTCGGTAGCCCTACAAGGAATAGCTGTAGGGCTACGGGTTTCTCTGTTCCCTAGCTAATGCACTCCGTAGGGCTACACTTCTGAGCTGTAGCCCTACCGCCTACTTTAGTGAGAATTTTGTGCTTGCATGCACTTTTTGGCACCCGACACGTCCATCACGTCACCCGACGCCTCACGCCTCCGTCACGACTTCCCATGGCGATGTCCGACATGGCCTCATGGCATCGCAATCCAAACTTGGCGCAAGAACCGCCTTATTTCCTGCGAAACTAACAAAGACACAAAAACAAGACAAAGCACAGCATCAAGTGGAAAATAGAATAAACCGCGCCTCTAACGCACTAATATGCCCTACTTAGGCGCTTATATCTACGATATCACGCACCTATCACACCCCTCAACTTGAACGTTGCTTGTCCCTAGTAACGAACGAAAAGAAAAATAACAAAACAAAGACTAACAAGACACGAATGGGGATACGAAGGTTATGCATGCTGTACAATAAATAGGCGGGTCGAAAAATTTTCGCTTCCTCACTCACCTGCAACTCAAAAACATGCATGCCTTAGCAAAACGATGAACAAAATTAGTGCCGAAACACATGCAAAGATAAATGCCCCCACGAAGGCAACGATGCTGCACTCGCTCACCGGAACACTCAAACATTCCATGCAAAAAGCGCTTGGCGAACTACATGGGACTGAAACAAAGGCCATCACGCGCCAATCAAAGACAACGCTGACAAAAAATAAAAGCACAATATATATACAGTCAAGATTCCACAAAATTAGCAACATTAACATAAAACATGCATGAACGAGAGTTTAACAACGTGCACAAGATCCACTAAGGACTTAAATAGGCTTATAATGACCATGGTTCCAAACGAAAGGGAAACTGCAAAATTAGGCAGCGGCCTATAGTAGCGCAAGGTCATCTACCCAGACTAGCCGCCACCTTACCCTTAGCTACCAACATGCACCCATTGGTGCCAACCAAACAAAGTCCAACAAGAGATTTAAACATCCGTAACTGAATTTTTACGGACCCAAATACTAGAAAAACAAACATAGTCCACCGACACTAAAAAACATGAAATAAACACATAAAATGACACCACCACCCTAGCTTCATGCATCACGGGAGTCAAAAATCAATCCGAACTGTTCTCGGCAAAGTTGTCGCTGACCTCTAAGTCTGGAAGCTGAGGCGGTTGATACAGAGCTGAGGACAGCCCTATAACAAGATCATACCATCACTTATTCTAATGTGCCAGCAGGTGCTAATTCCTCCCCCAACTTGCCTCAACTCCCTTTGTATTCCATGCTCTCTCTTTTTTTTCTTCTTTTCCTTTTTTTTTTTTTTGACTTAGCTTTATGGCCTGAAGGTTGGGTTTGGTTACAAAATATGACACCCATCAAGACTTCTTCACTTTCACTTCCAATGACAACGATGCTCCAAATTCAATGCAATAAGACACCCATGATGCACAAAGCTAGACCCCCCAACTACAATCCAACTCACACACCGGTTTCTTAGGTTAGACTCGGGAACTGACTCAAACTGATTTAAGATTGGTCAATGGGACTCATATGTGGTCTAATCATACAAAAATGCCTTGTCTCATCCCCTATGCACGTTACCAACTCTCACAAATGCATGCAAAATATATAGCTACTCAATTGTGAAACAAAAGTCTACTATTTTCCACAAATGCGAGAAAAAGAAAACAAAGAATATGAGAATATTTATCAGGATGCACTATTAACTACGTGGGGACACTTACTCAATGTCATCTACGACACAGGCATGTTCACAAAGGGTGCCAAATATATGCATGAACTTGAATTAAATAGGCATAATAATTCAGCTAATTCTAACATGCCCGCCTAACATACAACCAAGCATAACAACCGTATCCCTGAAAAATAAAAATTAAAAATTACCCTAGCAACGCACAAAAACATGTGCAAAGTACACTCTCCCCCCAACTAGAAACATGCTATGTCCCCAGAGCATGGAGACACAACAAAAGAAAACACAAGGGAGAAGAAATGGACCTACGGATGGCAGCCAACCACCATAACCTCGGCCGATGTTCGAGGAATTTCCTGTCACCCGGTCACCGAGCAACACACCCTGCAAAAGACATTAGTACCGCCCGGTTCGTGGTATTCGGGCTCCCAAAACAAAAAGAAAAAGAAAATACTCCACCAAATTGTCTCGCGATCAACGTGTCATACTTTTCTCCCCATCCCTTGCCGGTAGGCAAGAAACGGGTGGCTACAAGACCATGATGCAATTTTTTTTTCCGCTTTTCAATTTTCAAAATTTTTTTTTTGTGAGAGAAAAAAAAACAACTAAACAAAAGATAAGAAATAGGAAACTAAAAAGTTAAAAACAAATATACATAGATTGTGCCAAAGACAATAGAACTGATTAAAATTTAAAGTCACCGACACAAAATTGCCCTTACTAACCGGAGCTGGGCACACGATCCTTATTTTAATAGCGGCGTGCAAAGCTATAAAGCCCAAGTCAATAATGGGTACCTCTATTGCTAAGGGCCGAGTCCACTTCTCAATGAAGAGAGTGGTACGTAAAAGCTACCCGTCGGAAGTAGCCACAATGGCTACACAATGGGGTTATCTGAATAAACAGGATTGACCAACACCATCAACCGGTTCACCTACTTCACCCAGGATCGACCAACACCTCCATCAAACTCCTTAATTCTGGAGAATCTAAGAATGACGTCTCCTTGGCTATCTCCAGAAGATCCTTATACAAAATATTATCGACATGCTCCTGCACCAGCGTGTCGATCAGACTCACCTCATCATTCTTGACTTGGCTCTCTGCATTAAACACTTTCACCTCCATTTTCAAATCCCCAAATGACAATTGGACTTGTCCAGTTTTGCAATTCATGACAACACTGGAGGTGGCTAGAAAAGGACGACCAAGAATGATAGGAGTCTTCTCAAAGACCTCCAGTATTGGGCAAGTATCTAGGACAATAAAATCGACAGGAAAAAGAAACTCGCCCACTTGAATTAAAACATCCTCCACCAAGCCCTTTGAAATTCTCACACTCCGGTCAGCCAACTGCAGCGTGACCGGTGTGGCTTTCAAATCGCCTAAGCCAAGCTTTAAGTATACTGAATAGGGGAGCAGGTTGACACTCGCTCCTAAATCTAGCAAAGCCTTATCAAACTTTTGGCCCGCAATAGCTATAGGGATGGTTGGACAACCAGGGTCCTTACACTTGGTGGGGATCTCCGCTTGGAGAATGGAGCTCACTTGCTCCGTCAGAAGCACTTTGTTCTGACTCTTGGTTCTCCGCTTTGACGTGCACAGATCCTTTAAGACCTTAGCAAACTAGGGAATTGCATCAATGGCTTCCATCAAAGAGATAGGAAACTGAACTTTCTTGAATAATTCAAGCATTTGAAAGTTCACATTGACCTTAGGTTTCGCCACCAAGCGATTTGGATATGGAGCAACGGGTGGCATCGGAGTCGTGGGGGCTGTAGGTGCAAGCACCACCACTTCAGGAGACTCTACCTCTTTCTTTTCCTTAGGGACACTTCCTAAGTCTGGAACGACTGCTGGAATAGTTGCCGGCACCGGGGGTGGCATCGATTTCTGCTTTAGAGGTAAGCCCTTGTCGATCACCTTCCCACTTCTGAGAGTGGTGATCGCCTTAGCCTCTTCCAGATTGGGGTTCGGATTAGTTGGGCTGGAAGAATCGCCCACATAATGAGTACCAATGGCATTGACTAGAGGTTGAGAAGGAAACTTTCCCTTCTCCTGCTGGATTTGTCCAACTGCCGCCGACAACTGGGTCAATTGGATTCTTATGTCACCAATTGCCTGTTTGGTTTGCTCAGTAAAGCTCAACTGAGACTGCATGAGAGCCTTTATCATCTCATCAGTCTCCTTATCCCGCGGGGGATGGTTAATGCCAAGGGGTGGTCCAAAAGATGAAGGACCGAACCCTTGCTACTGCTGAGGAGGGTAATGAAACTGGGTCATTTGGCCTTGAGGAGGCCGGAATTGCTGAACTTGTGGCTGAGGTGGTGCCTGGGGTTGCACCGGGGCTTTTTGATCCCTCCAACTCAAAAGTGGGTTTTGGGCCCACCCAGGATTGTAGGTATTTGAATATGGATCCCAACGCTGGTTAAGCGCGTTCACCTCAGCCTGATTACTAAGGTATGCATCTTTAACAATGGGAAATGCGGGGCAAACAGTGACAAGATGCCCCGGACACTCACATAACACACACACCTCTTCAACTCTCACCTCATTCACCTGATGGACTTGCTTAAGCTTCAAGTCCTCTAATTGTTTTGCCATCTTATCCAGCTGAGACTAAACATTGTGCTCTCGCACACTAGAAGGAAAAATGCTAGACCCACTGGGTTCCTGTGCAGCCATGGCCCTATCACCGAGGTCGGAAGGTTCCCAACTTCGGTATTTCTCGGCCAACTCGTCTAAAAAGTCCCATGCATCGTCCGAGGTTTTATCTAGGAAATCCTCCTCCTTACAGAGGTACTCAAGTTGTTGGGTCGTCACAACATTCAGACCCAAGTAAAAAAATGACACCAATTGGGGTTTGACAAACCCATGGTGTGGTAAGGACAAAAGCAAGTCCTTAAACCTTTCCCAGCACCTTAAAAATGACTCGCCTTCTTTCTGCTTATACGATTGGACTTGGCGAGTCAGGTACTTCGATTTACTTTCCGAGAAGTATTTCTTGTAAAATAAATCTCGAACAGCAGCCCACGTCCTAAGAGACTGTGGCTTTTGCATCCGCAGCCACTTATCCGCATTGTCCCTGAGCGAGGCTGAGAAAAGCTTAAGGCAAGCATTCTCCCATTGAGGAGTGGTGGCAAGGGTGCGCACGAACCCCTCGAAATAACGAACGTGCTCATATGGATCCTCATTCTCCTTCCCATAAAATAGGGGAAGGGCATTATGCGTACCGGGTTTTATGGTGAAAGCATTATGTGCTTCCACCGTCTCGGTTGGCAGAACTATTGGACCAAGAGGAGTGGTCCTCGTAGGATGCATGTGATTGCGCATCGACATTGGTGGCTCTGCCATCTGGGGCTCGATTATTAAATCAACGAAAAGGCCCCCAATATCAAAAGAATCACCATTAAAATATTCCTGATCCACGGTTTCTCTCGGCACTCTCTCAATGGCTACGAGACGCCTAGTACTGTCTCGATAGTACTTAGGTTTTAGAGGTGATTGCTTTCCTACGATGGAGGATTGCTTACCTCTACCTATGTTTTCTCGAAACAACTATAAAAACTAAAAATAAAATAAAATAAAAATACTAACTACCCGAATTCTTTAACACACGATACCGTCCCTGGCAACGGCGCCAAAAATGCTTGACTGATTCCTAGACCTAAAATAATGGGTTGCCCCAATCGTAGGGCTGAGATCGATGTAGCACAATACCCGGTAAGACAAGAGTCGAATCCACTAAGGACGGTGATGTGTGTGCTGTGGAAACTCGGATTGTAGTATTAAAATTAACTCTTAGGTAGCCACCCTTTGTCTTTTAGTTGATTGATTAGCTAATACTAGTAGATAACTTGCTCAAATAATTAAAAAGAGAGGCACGATCATAGGGAATCCGATGCTTGCTAGCCAATCAGAATCCACTCGCTTTTCAAAGTTCTAAAAATGATTAAATTTAGGGAGAATTGAAAACTCCGAAGGATGCAAATCCTGTGGTTACCGGTCCCGTACACAATAGCAAATAGGTTTTGGTCCTCCGTCCCTGCTCACATGAGCCCTGGCAATGCTTCGGATTCGTCCAACGGACGTAGTTTTCACCAACTAAATTATTTAATTAAATTAATGTGCGAAAAATTACGAGATGAATCCTAATTGGGTCGCGGCGCCTTTACCCGGCGACCAAACCTCAGAAAAACTACTCACTCATTATTAAAAATAAAAAGAAAGAAACCCTAGAATTAATCATGCCTCCGAATACGAAACAAATAGAAGAAATACATAAAACAAGTTCCAACGAACAACTTTAATGAAGGACGAAAATTAATACGAGTTACTGAAGTACGAGTACTTGAACAAAACTTGAAAACGTCAAAAAAAAAAAGAGCTCTGGAAGAAAAAGAACGTAAAAAAAAGCTGCTACGTAATGTTCGAACCCTAAAAACAAAGTCTGGGGAGGTATTTATATTAATCTCCAAAGTCTAGAATTAAAAATAATTGAAATACAATTTTTCCCGTTAAAACCTTCGGTAGCCCTATAAGGAATAGCTGTAGGGCTACGGGTTTCTCTGTTCCCTAGCTAATGCACTCTGTAGGGCTACACTTCTGAGCTGTAGCCCTACCGCCTACTTCAGTGAAAATTTTGTGCTTACATGCACTTTTTGGCACCCGACGCGTCCATCACGTCACTCGACGCCTCACGCCTCCGTCACGACTTCCCATGGCAATGTCCAACATGGCCTCAAGGCATCGCAATCCAAACTTGGCGCAAGAACCGCCTTATTTCCTGCGAAACTAACAAAGACACAAAAACAAGACAAAGCACAACATCAAGTGGAAAATAGAATAAACCGCGCCTCTAACACGCTAATATGCCCTACTTAGGCGCTTATATCGCGCCTATCACTCAGTTATACACCTAACAAAGCCATACCTTTCCAGTAATAGTGATGGGTTGCAAAACACAGGAAGGGCGTCCCATTTCCAAGAGGCTTTACAGGTATGAAGATAGACCCTTCTGAAAGTATAAACTACCTGTGTTGGACACTCAACAACTGGTACAGTGTAGGATATGTGTCGGACAGTTTAGTTGGATATTATCTTGGGAAGAATTATTAGTACTTCAAGTTTCAAATAGAGCTATGCGTAAAGCTACCATAATATGCATGAAATGGATTAATCAAGTTTTAAATTATTATTTTATGGTAATGCAGGGTGTTTCAGGCCAACTTGCTCGCACCTCAAACTACTTCCTACAAGCCCTCCCATAGCCTTTTCACATGCCAATGCGTGAGGGTGAGGTGGCCTCAAGAGTTCCTGGTAAGAAGAATCGAACATAAGACCTTACGTGCGAACAAACTCCTAAGTTTCAAGCCAACACCACCGGGCCAACCCCTTAGGGTTAATCATTTTATTGATACATAGAAATGAACTCCATTAAATTTGTTTCTTAATTAGTAGAGTGAATCTAGGAAATTTTGGGCATCACTTAATGTAATTTAGAGGCTACTCCACCTATAGCCAATTGATTTTAGGTTGGAGCCCCTGAGGAAATCTAACAATATATATGCTAGATTGTGTTCAAAACTTACAACAAATGAGGTGTCTCATGCAGCTACCGCAAGTATGTTTGCACAAGAATCAACTCCGGGGGCATATTTCTCCACCTCAGCCATGGCGGCCTAGCTCTATGACTTCGAAACCTCTCGCAGATCATGCATTAGGCTCCTCTCGCTCATGGCGGTTGCGGCCACATCAAGTAAAATGAGGCGTCACAACCCTACACACCCAAACGAGTATATTATTGCATTAAGAAAGGTATGCTTTGGACTATCCGGAAACATACTTAGGGTCTTGTTGTAAATTAGTGGCAGTGGGGATTTCGTGTACATGGGGTCTTGTTGTAAATTAGTGGCAGTGGTAGACTCATGAATTAGTGGTCTATGATGTGTTATAATCAGGAGCTAGATAGTATAATCACTACAAGAAATTTGGGATCTCCCAGCGCTTTTTCTACCAGCGCTTGCAAAAAGCACTACAATAGGAGGTCTACACCAGCGCTTTTTCTAGCCGTTGCTAGAATATGGCTTTCCCAGCGCCTAAAGCAAAAGCGCTAGAATAGGCTGACTATTTCCCAGCACCTAAGTAAAAGCGTTGGAATAGACCCCCCATTTACCAATGCCCAAAAAAAACGCTGGAATAGACCCCTTCTTTTCCAGCGGCCTAGAAAAAGCGCTGGAATAGACCCTATGAAAAAACAACCTCATCCCAATCATGCAGTATCTAATAATATTACTACATGTTATACATGTTTAGTACCCTTCGATACGATTATTTAGTGGATCTCAATAAAACAAAACTATTTTAATAGTCAAGGCCGTTGATTTTGCTGTGCTTATCGATTAAATCATTATCATAAAAATTTGGCTTGATTGGGTTTAGAAAGCTCCTGGATTGGGGCACAATTTGTTTTTTGGATGATAGTTATCGTTCAATCAAATGTGTAAAGACACCCAATCAACTTAATTCTTAGTAATAATGATGAATTCAAATATATGTAAAAGATAGACGGTTCGGATAAGAAAATAAAGACTTTGGTGGGGGTCGGGTCTTGCAATCTAATTCTTTAATGCCTCAGGATGCATCAAATGTTGTCACATCAGGTGGTTCCTGACATCCGATGATCTCCGTTTTTGGTGACAACACTAAAATCAATGAGACATGAAATCCTAACGGTTAAGATCGACCACAATAAAAATTGAGTTGGTAATGGCTTTTTAAATTCTATACGTTCAATGTATTCGTTAATAAACTAAATCTTGTGTTGTACTTCAACGTACAGTACCCATTCAATCACGACACAGTTACAATGATCTAGACCGTTGCTTTTGTTTTCCTTGTTAATTATAGCATTCCCTTAAAAAATTGTCTCAATCGGGTTTAAAAAATATCTTTATCGAGACACAATTTCATTAACAAAATGGGTTTTTCTCGCCGAAAGTTTGTAGCGATACTTGATTAACTTCAGTTTTGGTACGAATGACGTACTCCATGATATATAAAAGATGGACGGTTCCGATTGAGAAAAAAAGACTCAGATGGGGACGGGTATTGCAATCAAATACTTTAATGCCTTGGGATGTATCAAATGTTATCCGATTAGGCGGTCGCCGATATCCGATGATCTTCGATTTTGGTGGTAATGAAAGAAACAGTGAGACATGAAATTTTAATGGTTCAGATCGAGCATTATTAAACTATAATAGTTGGCTTACTAAGTTTGGAATTCATTCGTACTGTTCGATATGAGGGCACTTAATTATTTTGGCCCTAATTATCAAAAATACTTGAAATCCCTAAATATCGCGCCTCCGTCGAAATAGATGGCGCTAAAGGGGAATCCCCAAATCCCGCCTCTCTCTCCCTCTCGCTCTCTCCTGCCTGTAGTTTCTCCTTCCTCCGTCTCTCTCAACAACCTCCATCCCCACCACTCCGTGCGGCATAGTCCTCCAAGTCCAAGCCCTCACTCGTCTGTTCCCAACGGTTAGTGATGCATCTCTCTCTCTCACGCACACAAGCACGCACGCACCCCACCGACCTCGGTCGCAAACCACGCCGTGTTCGGCCAACACCCATATTTCCTTGATTTTTTTGCTCTATTGACATCATATTATAGGTCGATCAACATTAATTGGTAGAACATGGTGCTTCAGGTGGGTTTTCTGCTCTGCAAGTACGAATCTTGTTTTATCTTTGTTCCAAACGACCAGTTTTTTTTATTCTATAGCCAGATATTTGTTGTATTGGCATGTGTATGTATATACAGGTGAGGGGATGTTATGCAGGTGGGTTTTGGGTTCTATAGCCCGAGGTCTAAGAACCATGGCTTATTAACACATTGTTGACTTTGGTGCCACCAAATAACCAGGTAACCAATTTGGTTATGTTTTTGGGCGTTTTCTTTTGTTATTTTACTACTGGAATTAGGTGATAGTGTGTACTCGTTGTACTTTAATCAAAATCTGAAGTAAACAAGCATATACCAGTAGGTTTTGAGAATTGGTAGTGGTCTTGGGGGGTATTAGATATATTTGGTTGGAAAATTGTAGTACTAGTGGCCTTATTGTATTTCAGGTATCTAACCACATATAAAATATGGTCAATGAGAGTACATGGTATCATTTCTATTCTGAGCAAGAGGAAATGAATGAAACAATTGGCTGGTTTTGAAGTGATTTTGTTTCTCTCTTGAGCAATGGGTTTAAGCATTGAGATTTGTCTGCTGGTTGTTTCCATCCAATTTCTCGTTGCAACAGCGCAGACGAATCCTCTGAACCGTAAGTTCAATTCTTTTGTTTTGTCCTAGTTCATTGGGATCACTAAGTTATTTTAGAGTTTGATAATTTCTGCAAATGAGAGCTCCAATAGATTATGCTAGTGAGAAAAGAAGAAGTTGTTCTTGGTTCCCAAATAAATGCATCATGCGAAAACAGCCGGAATTTCGTTCGTTGAAATTGAGAATAAGATAGCATACACTAGAGCTCTTCTGGTTGCTTCTCTTGCCTTTTATCAATGAGAACAAGGTTAACGATGAACATGTTGAGATTAAGTTTAATTAGGAGACATCCTTAAACTTTACCAATTAAATGGTTGGATATTTGTGAATTACTAAGTTAGGAGAAGTTAACTTCTGTCTGCTGTTATCTTATTTTCCCTGGAAATAATTTCTCTAAGGCTGCGGATCAAACCTTTGTAATACATAATAGTTTTGCATTTCTACCTATCTTTAACTGCTCACTAAAGCTAGAAGTCTTAGATTTGCTACCATTCTGTGTGGTTTAGCTGCAAGTTTCTTAGCCTTCATACAGATTAGTGTCACTTGGTAGTGAGGGTTATTCAGGTATGTTCTGGATTATTCAGAAATGGAAGGATAATTCCCAAAGCAGTACCTACTAGAAAATACGGTGCCTGTTAGTAAAATCAAGTCCGAGGACAGGGCGACCTCGAGGAAGGATGTTACTTTTGTTCTCATCTTCCTGGCCATCATTGGGTTCTCATATGCAATGCATTTTTGTTTCCAAAATGCTAGTAAGAAAGTAGATTAGCAGTAATGCTATCTCTGATCCCTATTTACCACGCCACCCTTAAGGCTGTAACGCTTCCATCTACAAGGAAATGGAAAGGAGAGATTTGAGATTTGAGTGTGGTATATGAACACATGGAAACCTTTTTTTGTAGCGGGGAAACTTATCAAACTATAGACCTTATGAACCAGTTGCTGCTCTGGAAGCTCTCAAAGATGACTGGACAAGCACACTGCCGAATTGGGTTGGGTCCGACCCGTGTGGCAGCAGTTGGGAAGGAATTCAGTGCACCAATTCACGCATCACATCTATTTGTAAGGGGTTATGGACTTGGATGCACTTTGGTTCTCTCAATGCGTCGAAGGAGGGAACAATTTTGTCCATGTGTTCAATGTGTGAATTCAATCATGTTGAGCCTATATGTTGTCCATGATCACTGTTGCTGTGACTAGACTATTTTTTACGAAACTTTTGCTTAAGTTTAGTGGCTTATGTTTAAATCTGAGTGAAAGACCAGTTCTCATGATGTTTGCATAGACTAATAGGTATGTATTTCGACGAGGCAAAGACAGCTGCACAAATTGTTGTGAAATATGCCTGAGGTTATTGGATTACAGGTAATTACATTTGCTTAACTTAGATGTGTATTATACCACTTTAATTCAATTGAAGTATTAGACCAGTTAAGTTTGTCTATATATATGTATTTGTTTAGATTCTTATGCAAATTTTCCATTGCGTATCTAAGGTTTGAAACGGTTGTAATGGCCCCTTCCATCTGGCTTCTCTGCACATACATCAAAGATCATTGCACGCTAGTCATGACATCGAATGTTCTGATCGAGGTAAATTCTTACATTGTACAAGAGCTGAAGTAGCTTAGTTGGAAATGTGTGCTACAATCTATAAACTTTTTATGTCATTTTGATATAACTTAGTTGGAAATAACTTTTTGGGTACTGCTGTCATTAGTGTTTGTATGAAAAGAATGTCTGAAAATTTTGAGCAGTCTGGAAAAATGGTGGCTATAGATTTCTTTTGCACTTGAATCTGAATACAACAGGGTCAGTGAATGCGAGTGTTTGCATTTTTTCGTCGAGTCAATGAACATGATTTTTCTCCCTTGATCAACCTCATTGTGGTGTTGTGCTCATTGTTTCATTTGAAGATTGGAATCGGATTGCATTTCATTTGATTCCTCTGGGTTTGTGGACTTACATGAGTAATATTTCTCAAGCATGAAATCAATTACTAAGGCTCTGCTTAGTCACTTTGCTTGCAAAGGTGTCCTACTTTTTGTTCTACTCCTATCCCAGTGAAGATGGGCTTCTAGCTAGTCATATCTTGCCGTGGTGTGGCACTATTTGGCCTTGGGCCATGCGGCTGTTCTGGCCTAATTTTAACTATGTTGCTTTATGGGGTTATGATGTTAATGACAGTGCATTCAAATTTTTATTGTCGTGCATACACTGATGCTTTTTTCCTAGAGCCATAGCTGTGAGCAATTTACTCTGTGTTATGCTTTATTGGTGGAATTCAATACAAAATTCTACATCTAATATCATGGGAGTTGATTCAAAGATAAACTTGGTTCTTATTTTTCGTTATTTACAGTGCAGGTAATAGGAAAGTCTAGCTAAAAGCTTGATTTTGACCTGTCATTTTGAAAGCTCTTGCAGGCAGGTGTTAAGGATGGTATCGTTGACTTTTGATTAGTTTTCTATTCCATGTAGTTTAGGCAATATGCGTACTTGTTGGATTGTGATATTTAGGCACAGTTATGAACATTTGATCTACTTTTCAATGTTGACATGTTACAGAACATACCTTCTACTTGTGGCGTTTCCTATATATTATTTGTTTTTCCTATGAAGAATGAATTATTTTGCTTTTTGATATTTTTGAGTTCTTAGGAAAAAGTTAGCGATTAGATATGTGGCGAAAGTGGTTAATATCTATTCTAATAGGGCTACTTGAATGTGTAGTAATTATTATTATTATTTTTTTAAAAATGAACCTACACCAGTGTTTTTTAGCGCTGGTAAAAGTTTATGAAAAAATAAATAAATTAGATCTACACCAGCATTTTTGACGTTGGTAAAAGTGTGCCTATACCAATGGCCAAAAGCGTTGCGAAACAAAGCGCTGGCACAAGTAGAGATATACCAGCTCTTGTTGCAAGCATTGGCACAAGAAAAGATATACCAACGCTTGCAAAAAGCGTTGGTAGAGAGCTATACCGATGGTCGACCACCAGCGCTTTATCCAAGCGTTGGTATAGGGCACACAGGTCTATAGCAGCGCTTTGCAACACCTTTGCCAACGCTTTTGGCCGCTGGCAAATTCCAAATTTCTTGTAGTGAATTTAGGCATCATCATGTGCCAATGGTCTTTCATAGCCCTTACATAGTACACATCGTTGATCATTTGTTAGAGGGTAGGTTGGTAGGGTTTCACTCGTTTGCATGTGTTTTGACGGCGCACGTCGGAATTTTCTAAGGTTGAAAGCAACAAGAGGCTAGGTCAACAACCTAACCTCATTCAGTCATTTGAAAATTCTAGAGAACAACGCGGAATTTGGCTATGCCAACTTTCACATGTACGCCAATGGGCTCTAGACCAGTTGGCATATGTTCAAGCCCGGTCGTGAGCATTTGAGATTCAAGGCTATGAATAGTTTCTGAAACTTTTTATAAACTAACCTACTAACATCCGACTAACCCCTGCTGATGTATACAACATTGGAGATAGGCAAGAAAACCTATGATTCATCAACGGGGAAGTCGTGTCACACTCTCTTTTATAACCAAAAGTAAAATGGATTATACATTAGCATATGAGAGCCATCATCAGAAATGTTTACTTTGTCGAATAAGTAAAAAAATAATGTCGTCAAAACTCATGTCAATAAGATGACCAAAAATGCATGATTAATACCCACACAAAAATAAAATAAAATAACTCACTGAAGATAAATGTCTTTCGATCATGTATTTATCGCTATTAGATAAATATGAGTTGTTGGCGTGATTTTTTAACGTGTTTTATAAGGTGGACGTTTCCCATCATCAAATTGATGACTCGTGTATGTAGATGTAGTAAATCGTTCGAAAGTTTTGTTGTAAAAATGGGAGCGTGGATAGAGACTTTTTCTTCATGAACCCCCGTGAGTCCATAGTTTCCGTATTTTGATGTATCCCGCCATGGTCTTAATACATCGTACTACTAGTTTTTCATCCAATTCGGTGAATTTATTTTATCTGCCGAATTTGGATTTAATTTATTGCTCTTTTAATAAGTTTTTATTACTGTTCACTGAACTTGCTCAGTTTTTCATATTTCTTAACCCAAATCCAATTAACAAAAAGAAATGAATTACTCCCCATGAAAAAGTGTGGTTTTTTTTTTTTTTATTGGCAGCAAAGTTTTATTAAGAAATTTGATAAATGGTACATCAAGTTAAGGGAGGAAGGAAGGAAATTCAACAAAAAGTTGAATTGAAACACCTGTTGGGACTAAGCTCAAAACACCCTATGGCCCTCAAGATACTTAGATTTAATCAATAAAGCTCAAACGCAAAGGCCTAAAGCCCAGATTTACAATCCAACCCAAAACAAAGGCAAGGCCTAAAAGGGCCAAATCTAACCCTAAAGCCCCAATTATACAAAAAAAATTATTTGATGTGGGAAAATAACACTAATAACAATAAATTTGAAACAATACCTAGTATCTCACTGGTAGCGATCCTTATCGTACTAGTAGAAAAATTGGTACTCTAACTGGTACGGTATTATACAAATTTAATATTTTTTTATAGTGAAATATGAGAAGATAAGAAAAAAAATAAATTTAATATTTTTTTAGTAGTGAAAAATTTTTAGTGGAAAATGACGGCCAATGACGTGTTTTGATAATTAATATCCACCAAGGACATGCTGAGAACATTTGTTAATGCTAAAAATGTCCTTAATGGATATTAATTATCAAAACACATCCTGAACCGTCATTTTTCCAAAATTTTATTTGAGGTGAGAAAATAACACTAATAACAATAAATCTAAAATGATACCTAGTTAGTAACCACGTTGTGGATGCTCTAAGCTCGTCTTAGGCCCCGAGAATTTCAAAGCTGGCCCTGTGCATACCGTCTTGTACGATACGAGATTCAAAATCTTGGTTCCACCTATATTGATTATTTATTCGAGATGTTATGGGAAGAGCACTCAGAAATCAATATGCTAAATTACATATGCACATTCTTGATCTAATTAACGAAGGCATGCCATTACCTTTTAGATACTAGCTGGCCTTTTTCTAGCGATGAGCTTCTCTTCATACCTATCTCCCCATACCCTCTCCATACTTCTATTTTCTAAATCCATTCTGGACGACCTACAAACTATGATCTGAACCATTTATCTTTAGAACATGTGCAAAAGAGCAAGTCTGCGAAAAATTAGTTTTATTGAACATCAATAGTCACGTTAACATTTTGCATTTCATAATGTAAAATGACTGGCATCTATGTTTAATTTATACCTAAACTTTACAATTTACACAACAAAATGCAAGTTATTCACGCACTAATCCATCTCCGGTCGAACTAGCTTTTGCAATCAATTTTCATTTTTCATGTTGAACGAGATGAATGGTTTAAATAGTGGATCATTGTTGTTGACCAAGAATGATCCCACAAAATGGAAGTTTGACCATGTATGAAGAGACGGGATGTGGAGAGGAGTTGATCCCATTTTACTATGCAAATTTACTTTACATATCATTTCTTTAAAAAAAATGCATTATGGTAATTGCAATGACCATGAAATGGCATGAAAAATTAAGCACGTGTATCTAGCAATAGTAAATCATAACACAATCCCCGTTCAGGATTTCGTAAATGCGGAGGCCGAAATATGAACAAGAAAGATGCCACCATCTAGTTCATGAGCGCGCATCTAGTCTCCTTCATTGGTCTATGTTGCCCTTTCTGGCAAATATCTAGCAATATATAAGTCTATGAAGTGACATTAGACACTATCTGGAGATAATCTTACAAGATTTGCATAACAAATGTTCAGTGCCTCTAACAAAAAGTAATTTATTTGACTTCTATTGGACCAGCTCTTAAAAGTCACAACAAGAAAGTCGGGATACGCCAGCGCTCAAAAGTGTTAGTATAGGTTCATGGAAACGATGCTATAAACTTGCTTGGTCTATACCAACGCTTGGGCAAAGCGCTGTAGTAGACGAGCTACTATAGATCTATACCAATGGTTTTTATGGGCGCTAGTATAGATTGATGTGTACCAGCGCTTTTTTTCCCAGCGTTTGCAAGCGCTGGTATAGCATAGTTTTTACCAGCGCTTTGGTTGCAAGAGCTGGTGTAGACTTCTTTAGAAAAAATCAACCCACAAGGGTGCCATTTTCTGCCAATGCCGTGTTTCAATCTCTTGACCTTCGGCTCATCAAAGCACTCATGCACACCTACTTCAACCACTGAACCAAGTATCATTTACATCGCATATGTGAGAATGTTTAATATATAAGATATGTTTAAGATCTATTTTTTGTAAAATATTGTATTTGGTAGATTATCATAAAAGGTGAATCACTGCTCCCATGAGAATTATTTTTATATTTTATTCTCTATTCTTGTTTCAATAACATGTCAAAAGCTTTATTTTCATAGTTATATATTTATATTTTACAGGATCTTCTCCAAGCACTATTATCACATCAAGCATCATCACCATAACCTCGAAGAATGCATCTAATGAGAATATTATTTATTTCGATTGAGGCAAAATTTAGATGCATCCCAACCCCCACTAGAATCTTTATTTTTTGATCTGAACCGTCTATCTTTCACATTTTTACCAAGAATGAAGTTAATTGGGTATCACTATGCACTTGATCTAACAAAAAAAAATCCATTTTGTAAATGAAAATTGTGTCTCGATAAAGAAGTTTTCTAAATCTGTTCTAGATATTTTTTTTTACCAGAATGATATAATCAACAAGAAAAACAAAATCAACGGTCTGGATCGTTGTAATTGTGTCGCAGTCGAATGACTACCGTATGTTCAAGTATGGCACAACACTTAGTTTGTTAACAATTACATTGAACATATAGAATTAAAAGGTCATTACCAACTCAATTTTTACAGTGGTCGATCAGAACCATTAGGATTTCACATCTCACTGATACCATCGTTGTCACTGAAATCAGAGACCATCGGATATCGATGATCGCCTGATCGGACAACATTTGATGCATCTCGAGGCATTAAAGTATGAGATCACAAGATTCAACCCCACCAGAGTCTTTATTTTTTGATCTAAACTGTCCATCTTTTACATATTACGGAGTTCATCAATAGAAACAAGAATGAAGTTGATCGAATATTGCTACATATTTGATCGGACAATAACTATCATCTAAAAAATAAATTGTTTCCCAATCAAGGAGCTTTCTAAACCTGATCAGGTCAAATTTTTAAGATAATAGATTTAACCAATATGCACAACAAAAGATTCAACCCCCACCAGAGTCTTTATTTTTTGATCTAAACTGTCCATCTTTTACATATTACGGAGTTCATCAATAGAAACAAGAATGAAGTTGATCGAATATTGCTACATATTTGATCGGACGACAACTATCATCTAAAAAATAAATTGTTTCCCAATCAAGGAGCGTTCTAAACTTGATCAGGTCAAATTTTTACGATAATGATTTAACCAATATGCACAACAAAATCAACGACCTCGACTGTTTAAATAGTTGTTTTATTGAGATGCGCTAAATAATCATACCGAAGATTATTAGCAAATGTATAACATATAATATAATTAGAAATTATTCCATTAGTGGTTTTTCTTTTTTTGATCTATTACAGCGCTTTTCCTAGGCCGCTAGGAAATGGGGGCCTATTCCAGCGCTTTTTATGAGCGTCGGTAATTGGGGGGGGGGTCTATTCTAGCGCTTTTGCTTGGGCGCTGGGAAATCGTTGGCCTATTCCAGGGCTTTTGCTTTGGGCACTGGGAAATCCCCATTCTAGCAGCGGTTAGAAAAAGCATTGCTATAGACCTCCTATTGTAGCGCTTTTTGCAAGCGCTGGTAGAAAAAGCGCTAGTGTAGTTCAAATTTCTTGTAGTATAATTAGGTGTTTCTCTCTCATCTCGAGAAAAGTGTTCACAACTATATGATCAAAAGCCACTGCAAAATCCAAGACACTTCTGCTGACTTTATTTTGGTTACCAAATCCAAAACCACCATAGACTTTCTCATACCCTTACCTAAGTATTAACTCTTACATGACCATTGGAATCACCACCTATAAACAGTCTCTCTCCCACTGGTATATACCCCTTGCACCATGTGAAGTATTAATATTAAAAATTTCAAAAAAAAAAATCTCAAACTACCGGGGGGCCTTTGCCCCCCATGCATATGCCCACCTTTAATTCCGTCTCTGACTCTAACATGGGGAGATGTTATCAGACCTTAAGGAGCTCTCCATATATTAGTGTGGGATTCATACCATTTGTTGTGAAACCCACCTATATAAATGTGTAACGAAGAATGCTACTCAAATATTACTGCTTGAGTACTGTTTTTTTTTTTTTTTTTTTCCCAACATGGGAAGGCATGTGCTCTAGAAAACCATTGAAACTTCTCTTGGTCATTTGGTGCATCTATTATTTTCAGTCAGATATCTGTCGTACTTCAAGAAATATATATGTGGATGATGGTGATGTGCATCTCATGTACTGGCCGGAATCATCTAAAAGGAAAACACTTGAAATGGAAAATTAAATTAACACTTTTCTGACTCTTATGTATTTTAAAAGCAAGATACTCCAAAAGTAATGGTGAGAGATGGAAGAGAAATATTTTCTATGGTCCTGATTTCAGCTAACTTTTGACTTGATAGTCAAGTTAAAGTGATCAATCAAGCTGCTCTCTCTTTTTCAGTTATTCGGATTTGGAGCATCAATTTGTAGAAAGATTGGTAGAAAAAAAAACAAAAAAAGGAAAGATCGATAAATGGAAGTATAATAGAGTACGTAGAAACAATTTACCTGTGGGGCTTGACCCAACGGAAGGGGAAGGGCCCTTGCCTAGCTTTGGGCAGTGTTCAACTTCTTTCCAAGGTTAGTATTGCAAATTAATTATCTGGCGGGTAGGGACAATAATTTGCTTCGGAGAGTGAAAGTTTTACGTCTATGGGTGGATCCAATTAGTGGCCCTCTTGTGTGGTGGTTCCTTTGTCACATTAAAAAGAAAAAACATATACTTCATGTCAGTACAAGACTACCAGAATAAATGAATATAAGTAAAATATGTGTTTGGAGAGATCAGAACCACACGGGCAAGTTTCCATGCATGTGGTTCATCCGTGATAACTTACTCGGATTCGCGTCAACAGTTGGACTAATCACTCCAGCATAAGTGAACCTTTTCGGAACTGGTTAGGAATGGGTGCAAACATAAAATGAAATACAAGTCCGGAAAATAAAAGTAAAGTGAAAAACGTTACTAGGAGTTCATGTATTTTGCGTTGTCGTTTAAGGACAATTAGTTTTTTAAAAAATCAATGGGTAGTTGTTTGATAATTAATATTTACTGAATTTCCCGCTGAACGGTTTTTAAATTTAAAAGCAATTTTTTATTAATATTAAATAGAGTAATTCAAAGGTTAAAGGGAACCAAAGCATAATGGCATTGCAACCCAAAGCAAGCATCCCAATTAAGACGATATTATAAACTTTTGGATAATCATTTGTCACCATGGACTTTTTTTTTTTCAATCGATAGAATAAATCATTTTACATCAGATATTTAGTACGAAGTACAAACCCGGAAAACTACATCAATTGTGAGAGTGTACGAGACACCAAGCCTAACAACTCAACCAATACAAGAAAAAAAGAAAAGAAAAGTCCTCTAAAAAAAGAATGCAAGAGTCATGGCTAACTAAGCTAACCCTAGTTAGTTGCCACCCTGGACTTGGAACAAGAGAAAATTTGGTAAAATAAGCTTATTGAGGGCTTTAGTGGACTGTGTTAACACACATGTTTCCTTTCACCTTCGATCACTACTCTTGAAATATATATTGTTGTGGTTCAATTTACTTGCTTAACAAGTGATATATGCATGAATTAAGGTTAACATAGTGAATATTCACGTGTCTCAATGTACTTCCTTAAAACTTTTCCTTACATTGCAAGCCACTGGTGCTGGACCACTTTAGATATTTCTTCGATTTGAGATTTGATTTAATTGACTTCTTAATTAGTCGACCTTGCTGACAAAAATTTGTCTATGTTTTGCAAAGGCTGATTTGATTTATTGATAGAGAAATATGTTGTGTCCGGAGTGGATCAATCCAAAGTCAAAACACACACATAGACATGAACACAGATAATTACGTGGTTCCTAAAATCGGGTACGTCCACGGACTATAAATGGACAAGCTTTACAAGTGAGGTCATTCACCTCATCACACTCTCTCATCTATCTATGTTTTACATTGCTAACAGAACCTTGCTCACACTGAGATTTACTCTCACAGATCTCTCACTAAAGAGAGATACAATTACAGAGGCCAGGGTCTCCTTTTATAGGCTAAGAAGGAGCACCCTATTTCTTCCCACGCCAGACACTCCATTTACTCCATGGCTGCTGAAGTTTGTTGGGATTTTGGTGTATTTGTAAAACTTTGTGCATGTGGCTAGACCAAGTATTAGTATATATTCACTTATTGTTAGTGTATATTCACTGGTTCTAGTGTAATATCCAAGAAGAGGTATTAGTTAACATTCACTAGTAGTTCTAGTATAATACCTAGGAGAGGTATTAGTGAATATTCATTTTCTTTTGAAAGGTATTACTGAATATTCACTTGTTTCCTTTCTTGCTACTCATCGACTAAAATGTGTTCCTAAAATCTCAAATGATTGATTACAAAACCTATCCTTATTTAGCGCAATAGGGTTGATATTGTGTTTTGTTGCCTGTTTTTTTCTGTGCAGACCAGAGGTTGTATTCTGGGCTGATTTATCCTGAGGACGGCGTGATATTGATTGAACTGTTTGCACAATCTGGGCAGAGCCGCGAATTATCAGCGGCCTAGTCCACGACTCAACCCAAATGCTGCAACCATTATTTGATTGGTAAATCTGTATTTCGGTTACAAATTATTGTGGTAATCCGTTGTTATTATTCCAACAAAGTCTTCTCGGGAGGCTGAGGTGAAAGCCCACACGTATGCAAGGGCTACTGAAAGTGAGAAGAACGGAGCCACAAGGCCGGCCTCCCAAGTCAACAAAATACTCCTATTACATCCCCGTAATTCTTACTGAGATGTACACCCAGAAAACGACATATTGAACCCAATTCGAAAGTAGAGCAGAGCACATCCCACCAATTTTAAATCTACATCATTACGCGTAAGAGCCCGTTTGTTAGCCAAATAGACTAATTGCTCAAACTAGCTATTCCATTTGGTGTTTGGCAGGCATAATATATACTTGGATTAGCAAATTTTGAAAACTTGTGGCATGGTAGAAGTTAGCTAATTTTCTCCTTTTATCCCCTTCTTAACTAATCCCTCAAACCAATTGAGGCTTGTTCAGTTGGCCAGGGACTCTTGCATCTTACTAGGAAGTCAGGAATTCGAGTCTTTTCACCTGAGTGTGGGTGTTCCTTTCTCTTGTTTTTTTGTTGGGGGTTATTTCTCCCATTAATGGGGTTTTTAGTTGAATTGGGTCTATAGTAATTGTGATTCCTTTGATGGACATTTTTATCCTATTGGTTAGTTGTTAGGCTTAGAGCATCTCCAACGGAAGATGTCAAATCTGATGTGGAGCTTGTAACGGTGATATTTGACACTAATTGACAAACCAATCCAGATGCCTTCTGTTAGGCAAAATCATACGTGGCTTTTGACATGGATGAAGGGGGAGGAAGCATGCCAACTTTGACTACCTATCCCTAGCTTACCTACCAAATTTCAAAAATGATTGTTTGGATTTTGACATTAAAGATTGGAGAGGGATATTTTAATGTCAAATAAATAGAATTTGGCATAAGGGTTGGAAAGGAAGGCTTTGATGTCAAATTGGAGATGCCAAAATGCCACGTAAGCCTTCAAAAAAAGTTTGACATCTTCAATATGAAGTCATGGGTTAGAGATGCTCTTAGTTATCTCGTGGACTCTCTCACACAATGAATGTCGTGTCCCATGATTTGTAATTTGTACTTCATACATGATGTAATAATATCTTCTACCGATTGGCGGAGAAAAAAAAAACATTAATCCCTCAAAGTTTCTTGACATTTTTCTGAAAAAATAAAACTCTTTCTATACTCATTAGGGCCTGTTTGGCCACTCAACTATCTGCATAATGCCATTTTTTTCTTTTCTTTTTTTCTTGTATCATTTGCAAGCTACTACATTTTCACTTGTTTCCGTCACTTGTTTCCCTTAATTCCTTTCCGTACCCCACCTCATGTATCATTTGCAAGCAACTACATTTTTTATTTATAATTATTATTATGTGGTATGCAATCAAGTTTCAATAATTTTGTTTCTTGGATATTTCTTCCAAAATTGGGGTAAAAGTCAAATTTTCACTTCTCCTATTCCTCTCATCGACACGAAACAATAATACATAAAAATTTAGCACAAGACTAACAAACACAAAAAATAATAATAATATATATATATATATATATATATATATATATATATAGAATAAGGACAAAACAAAAATGTTGTAGTCTATAACTCGTAGTTTAGCAGAAACGGGGCCTAAGTATTGAACCCCAAAAAAATGTATGGTGAATAAAAGTGTTGGTTGGGTGTCACGTGGCGGTCACCAAAACCACCAAATAATTTTTTTTGGTAAACATTAGAGAAAGTCTAGGACCATCGTATGGGCCATCACACGCCAGGTGGGGCCCACTCTGAGCCCTACAAAAATAAAAAAAATATCTATAAATTTTAAAATAATTATTTATGGGGCCTTGAAAAATATCAGCTCCAACGGATATCGATAGGTATGTTTTCTGAATTCGTAGGGGCGAGCAGTTTTGCTCTTGCAAATTCAAAAAATATATCTACTGATATCCGTTGGAATTGATTTTTTTATAGGATCCATAATTAATTATTTTAAAAGTTATTCATATTTTTTTTGTATTATTGTAAGACCCGAGATGCGTCCCACACGGCGTGCAGTGGTCTTAGCACGGTTGGCTTGTGTGATCAAGTAAATGTTCAGACATTAAATCGCCTCCAAATCTGATTTGTGCTTGTTTTCCTAAACACGCAAGAGGAGTAGTGGGTGTTTTTTCCGAGATAGAGTAATTATATACATCCGAGGTGTATATACATATATACAGAAAAATCAGATCAAGCACCTTACACACCTCGGATGCCATTGATTCTTACATGACCCTCTCGTTTTTTTTTTTTAGAATTTTTGGACGGCTCGGATCGACCGTCCGGTAGCCAGAGATGGCCCGGTGCAGCCGTCCTTACGATTTCGGGTCGGTACCAATATCATTTTCCTTATCCTACAAGCGAAAGCTACTCTTCCATAGACCTAGCCTCACTATAAATTGCATTAAACTCTCTCATGTATTTCATCTCATACCTCCCTCTCTCTCTCTCTCTCTCTCTCTCCAACACAAACACAGCAACAATGGGGGTTATCTTAGCCTCCACTTTCTCCTTGATTAGATTAATAATATGGATGTCAATCATGAGCAACTGCATCTCCATCTCTTCATCCTACCCTATTTGTGAGTCACCGTATCCACCCCATGCAATCCCGGTATATGAAGAAGACGTCGATACATTGCAATTTGCAGTGAATCTTGAGTTTTTGGAAGCTGAATACTTCTTGTGGGCAGCACTCGGGTACGGACTCGACCACGTTGCACCCCAATTAGTTCTGGGTGGCCCCCCTCCCATTGGCGCCCAAAAAGCCAATCTTGACTCTCTTACGAGGAATATCATCACAGAATTTGCGTATCAAGAAGTCGGACATCTCAGGTTCGTCTTCATGTCCCGTTACAATCAATATTACACGCAATTTCTATTTGGCTAATGCGTGAATAAACCAATTTTTTGCAGGGCCCTTGAAAAAACAGTAGGTTTGTTTCCAAGGCCTCTATTGGATGTAAGCCCGAAAAACTTTGCAAAATTGTTTGATGAAGCATTCGGGTATGAACTCGATCCTCCATTCGACCCGTATCGTGATAGCCTCAGTTACATGTTGAGTTGCTACGTGATTCCGTACATGGGACTTGTTGGTTACGTTGGAGCAAATCCTCTCATCAATGGCTACCAGACTAAGCGGGTAATTAATTCCAAACAGCATAGCTTTCCTTGTTTGCGTTGATTGATCACCCAACTAACTTTTCTTTTCTTTTTTTTTCCCTTTTTATCTGTTTTGCACAGCTCTTGGCAGGACTCTTGGGAGTTGAATCTGGCCAAGACGCGGTTATACGAATGTACCTCTATGAGCGAGCTGAAGAACTTGTGCATCCATATAACCACACGGTGGCCGAGTTTACCGTCCGCATTTCAGAGCTCAGAAATCAGTTAGCGATGTGTGGTATCAAGGATGAAGGCATCATAGTCCCACCTCAGCTAGGAGCGGAAAATCATACAGAGAGCAACGTGTTATCGGCAAATTTTGACTCCATCTCTTATACGAGAACTCCAGGGGAGATACTGCGGGTCGTGTATAACACTGGCAGTGAGCACTTGCCTGGTGGGTTCTACCCTCACGGAGGAAATGGAAGAATAGCCAGAGAATTCCTGAAAATGCCTCATTGAACGTATTACTGGCTTAATTTGCTCTGTACGAAGATACTAATATATACATGTGAAGCAAATAAAGAAAGGACGACTGCTGAGATGTAATGCTGTTGTGACGATTACATTAAATAATACGGTGGCCATTTGTTCTTGTGCATTGTTTCAGTGTTTTCTCAGTACTTTGTCCTTCGTTCTACTCTAAGGTGCTTTTCAGAAATTTTCTAATGCCCTACAATGAGGAATAATTTTATGCACTTGAGATCAGAGGTTTGCTGATGAGTATTGCGATGTCAGAAACTTAAGATCTCAAATTGGCTTGTACGACTCACCACCTGATCGAACTGGCTTGGCTTTACTTCTAATTGGTTTAGTAGGGCTTGGCAGGTATTATGGTGTTCGATCTCTCAGAATACAAGTACTCCACAATGTCAGATTTCAGTTATCTTCTCTTTGCGAAATTGGAAAGTCGGAGTACAAGTTTAAAGTTTCACAAGATATGCTCTCGCTTTCCTTGATGCTTTGCAAGTGTTGTGGGTCAGTGTGAACAAACACTGAAATCAAATCGAGCCGAAACATCACAGTTAGTGAATGGATCTGCAAAGGAAAGCTAATTGCTTTTCTTTAGGTTCCTTTCCTTTATTATTTTCATTTTCCATGGGCCCATGGTAAATCCTTCACAAATCCATGATCCAAACACAATCTGAAGTTTAGTTTCTGGACGTAACATGTCAACTACTGTCATCCCACTCTCTGGACATTTCCCGTGTCATGAACGGTACATGACAGAGAGCTAGAGCTCAAGATAGCTGCTCCCTGCCCATTTGTTGGTCGCAAGCTGAATGTAGACATGTTCAAGGTTGTGGTTGTCAGACTTATGTTTTTACACATCCGTGTCCCAAAATTTTGATCCATGGCATTTATGCAGCAGTTATAAAACGATGAATTGAATCTCACCATCGGTTCCTTCTCGTTGATCTCTTTGCAGTTAGTTCGTGCCCTGCGCAAAGTTCCTTAATGGCTCTGGATGGTTACCGGATGACCTTAAACAACCCAAACATCTAATTATGTACTGGTGCTATGGAGCAAGAGGAAGCGAGAAATTTTATTTGTATGGACGCTAGAATACTTTAGACAGTAAGATTTTAGCTAATATTTAGTGTGACAACCACCCAAGTGGCTTTCCTGGACTTCTCCGAAGAGAAATGTGGGCAGTGTGGGGGTTGAGGTTATTGGAAATGTGAATGGTCTGGGGGTATTTGGCATGCCCAAGCCAAGAACTTTCCCATACTCATGAATGGGGGTTACTCACCTATTTATTGTGGGAGTTTTTTTCCTTCTTCATTGCTGCCATTCAATTCCGTAATCAAGTGGATGCATCATCACAAGGGTCTTTTGCTGCCTATATAAGGACCAGTTCTTTACACAATTCTGCACTAATTCACGCAAGAGTTCACTAGCATTTTGATATAGTGCGAGAGAGAGACAAACGCTGAGTTGGTTCGCCAAGACGTTCTTCGGTGGTGTTCCGACGTTCGTGGTCCGACCCGGATCAATTCTAAGAGACAGACGCCGAGTAACCTCAACACCCTCCAGTAGGCGATAAATATGTTCTAAGGACACCGTCTGAAACACGGGTTTCGGTTCACGAATCCATTTTGTATTTCGGTTTGCATTTCAGTTTTTGTAATTTCATTATGTTGTAATTCTGTTTATATGTAAATGTAACAGAATTCGTATTCTGAATTCCCGATTGAAACATTTTGGTAACAGAGGTATTCTTATGAAGATAATGAACCAGGAAGAATTGAGATACTAGTTGAAAATAGGTGGGTATAAATTGTTTAAATGAATTACTAACTGTAATTGGATCCAGGTTTTTTTGTCAAGAATCGTAAAGGTAAAAGAGAATGTTTAAGCTTGTCAGGTGACATAGTTCCATTCAGAAATTTATGTGGGTTTCCCAGACGGAGTCTACAACAATAATCGAAATCGTTTATTTTGCAGACATCGTTTCATATGTCATTCACATGATAAATTACATTGATCAAAGAAATTATTCGTTGCCCTTGGGACAACACATCATGTTTGACAGGTGGTGCCTCACACCAATTAAAATTTGCCCTACCAACTTTGTGTCAGACTTTTTTGCCAACTAAACAATTTCTCACTTGATGGAGAAAAGAGGCAAACGGAAATGCAGCAGGCGTTAAGGTCACCTACCCTTTGTCTTTTCAATTTTAATTTTTGGCTTTTCTCTCACTTGCTTTACTTTTCCTGATCATTTTTTTCCGTGATAAATTTATTCACTACTCCGCTCAATTTTATCGGTTCAATTGCGCAATTGAAGGCTGAGATGTGTTTTCAATTTTGGCTAATTTTTAAGGTAAAATGATCAGAAAAATAAGATCTTCGCACTGGTTCAAACAGATTAAAAATTGTAACACTTAATTTTTAACTATATTTTTTAATATATAAACAGTGTAAAAAAATAAGTATTCCAATTTTCAATCCGTTTGAACAGGTGCGAAGATTTTAGTTTTCTGATCATTTTATCCTAAATGGTCATAATTAAATTTTGATTCTATGGCTCTCGTTGATTAGCCCTAAGAGATATTTGATTCCATGACTTTCTTAGGGCTAATCAACGAGAGCCCTAGAGTTAAAATTTAATTATAATCATTTAGGATAAAATGATCAGAAAATTAAAATCTTTCCACCGGTTCAAAAGGATTAAAATTTGGAGCACTTATTTTTTAATTATATTTTTTAATATATAAATTGTCTAAAGAGGTTGAAAAATTAAGTGTTCTAAATTTCAATCTGTTTGAACCGGTGCAAAACTTTTAGTTTTCTGATCATTTTATCCTAAATGGTCATAATTAAATTTTGACTCTATGACTATCGTTTATTAGCCTAAGAGATATTTGATTCCACGACTTTCTTAGGGCTAATCAACGAGAGCCGAGTTAAAATTTAATTATGATCATTCAGGATAAAATGATAAAAAAACTAAAATCTTTCTACTGGTTCAAATGGATTAAAATTTGGAACACTTAATTTTTTAACTATATAAATTGTCTAAAGAGGTTGAAAAATTAAGTATTCCAAATTTCAATCTGTTTGAACCGGTGGAAAGATTTTAGTTTTTTTGATCATTTTATTCTAAATGGTCATAGTTAAATTTTGACTCTAGATCTTTCGTTGATTAGCCCTAAGAAAGTTGTAGAATCAAATATCTCTTAGGGCTAATCAGCGAAAGCCATAAATTCAAAATTTAATTATAGCCATTTAGGATAAAATGATCAGAAAACTAAAATCTTTGCACCGGTTCAAACATATTGAAATTTGGAACACTTAATTTTTCAACCTCTTTAGACAATTTATATATTAAAAAATATGGTTAAAAAATTAAGTGCTCCAAATTTTAATCCTTTTGAACCGGTAGAAAGATTTTAATTTTCTAATCATTTTATCCTAAATGATCATTATTAAATTTTGACTATAGGGCTCTCGTTAATTAGCCCTAAGAAAGCCATGGAATCAAATATCTCTTAGGACTAATCAACGAGAGTCATAGAATCAAAATTTAATTATGACCATTTGGGATAAAATGATCATAAAACTAAAATCTTCGCACCTGTTCAAACTGATTGAAAATTGGAATACTTATTTTTTTACACCGTTTATATATTAAAAAATATAGTTAAAAATTAAGTATTACAATTTTTAATCTATTTGAACCGGTGCGAAGATCTTATTTTTCTGATCATTTTACCTTAAAAATTAGCCAGAATTGAAAATACATCTCATTCATTAATTGCACAAATGAACCGATAAAATTGAGCGGAGCAGTGAATAAATATATCACGGAAAAAAATGATTGGGAAAAGTAAAGCAAGTGAGAGAAAAGCCAAAAACTAAAATTGAAAAGACAAGGGGTAGGTGACCTTAACGCCTGCTGCATTTCCGTTTGCCTCTTTTCTCCGTCAAGTGAGAAATTGTTTAGTTGGCAAAAGTCTGACACAAAGTAAGTAGGTCAAATTTTAATTGGTGTGAGGCACCACTTGTCAAACATGATGTGTTGCCCCAAGGGCAACAAATAATTTCTCCATTGATCAAACATCAATAGGTACATGAGCGGAACATAAATTAGCTTGATTGAAGCGAAACATAATTGTATAGGAAAAAAATTAGGCAATTGAAGTTTCAAATTACTTTTTGTCATCCCATTTTCCTTGTACAAATAGGAGGATGATTTGTTTATGTACTTATCGATGTATGATCAAGCTTAGTTTTGAAAAGATGGAGTAGTCGATGAGCTTTACTAAATGGACAATTTCAATTGTAAGCCCAGGAGAGACCCACAAAGACCCAAAATTGGACCAGACTGGACGAAAGAAAAACTGGATTCGCTGCATGGAACTCCCATGTAAATATGCGGGGACCGAAATTGGAAAAAGAAATGTTAGGCACTGAAAAAAAAATCACTGATTTGGATTTTATTTCTGTAAAATCAATTCAAGGGATCGGTTGAACGGTGCCGCTATCTTTTTAACTAGTAATGTTGAATCTTCGACAATCAGAAAGAGAGCGGAGGGCAAACCTGCAACGCGATCACCTAGGGGCAGACTCCTAGATTTTATAAAGCTTTTGTTATACTCCCTCTGTCCCAGTTTGTTTGGTCAATTTCGATATACGTGCCTTTTAAAAAATTGTTTATATCTCACAATTTATAATGTTTTACATAATTTCGAAAACATCATATTTTAGATCGAATTGAAATCTATCAAACTAGATCCATATTGCATATAAAAAATATTATAAATTAAAATATATAGACAATTTTGTAAGAGGTCCCACATAATGGAAACATCTTTGATATTTTTTTACAGAAAATTGGGCTAGAGTCCATGGTCTAGTCTTATTGTGTAATATTCCTAATCTTTAATTATATTTTAAGTTAATTATGTGATGTGTTTTGGGCTTAATTTGCAAGCTAATGAAATTGGAGCATAAGTTGGCATATGGCACACACACACTCAATAATTTTTCCTAAGCCTAGCAAGACAAATAGGGAGTTCTACTTTCTTCTTTTATTTCCATCACAAAGCGTAGAGAGAGAGGGGGGAGAACGAGAGAAACAACTGGAAGAAGAGAAGAAGGAGAAAAAGAAGGAAAAATTAGGAGAAACCTAGGGTTTGATCTTGTTTGACTTTGATTGAAGCTCTAACTTGGTAAATTTTGTTCTTCATTCTTGAATTTATATTTCTTGACTTGAATATCATGCTCTACTTGCTGAATTCATACTCTAGATGTTTGGTTTAAGTTGAATTGGAGTTTTGGGGTTGAACTCTTAAAAAACTCAAGAACCTAACTTGAAATTATTTGGATTGAATGTTTAAACTTGTTTTGGTACATGAATTTGATGTTTTTGGAGTAACTCTTCTATATCTATGATATGAGCATGATTAGTGAGGTTTTGATGTGAGTTAGACGTAGTTTGGAAGGGTTTAAGGGCTGAAAATCGCAGGAAGAACAAGAGGTGATTTTCTGGAAATCTGCTGAATTGAGAAACCTAGAATCTGTCCTGATTTTGGGAAATTTTTTCGAGGCAGTTCCTAAACTCCAAAAATTATGAAATTTTTATTGAGAGTTCCTCTTCAAGTCTTTTGTCTGTAGTAAAAATTTCGGGATCATATTCGAAGTATTAAATTCTGCAGAAATTCGTAACCTAGCAGCGCGTAGTTTCAGACTGTGCTGACTGGACAGACACGTGTTGGGAAAACGGCTATAATTTTTAGCTTGAGCGACGAAATAGCGAACCATTTTCTGATTTTAAAACTAGATTCATAGACCTAAAAAAATGCATGAAGATTGTGTCTTAGTTATTCCCGTGCAAAATCAGATTTTAGGTTAAAGGTTATGAAACTGCAGATTCTGTGACTAATTTCTTAAGGCTAACTATCTAATTTCATATTCTTACCATAGGACCTTATGTTTATTAAAAATAGGCTTGTTTGACATCCTCTAATCATGTTTTGTTGCCTAATTGTCTTAGGAGGTTCGGGTGACACGTGGATACGAGGTGAGTGATTAGTACCCAAAACACATGGTTTGTTATAAGCTTTTCACTTCAATGATGTTTTATACTTTGATATGAACTCCATGGAATATCAATGAAAGGTGGACATGTTTTATATCTATTAATGGCATCCTCCCACGTCCCAGCTTGCTAGGGGACACGTGCTAAAAGGCTAGCAAGACATGGCTATTATATCGGATAACGAGAGACGTCTTAACTTATTCACTATCGGAGACGCCTGGTAGACATGAAATGATTAGAGGATGTGCATTACTATGCTATGTTGCTATGAAATGTGATTCGATTTTAAATGGTTTTATCATTGTCCATGGCAAGCATGTGAATTGCGTATTAATCATTCATACGAGTTTTGGCTTATGAGTTTTTTCCACCTTTCAGGCAACGGTGAATAGAGTGGTGACGTGCAGTCTTCTTTTGGTCGCGCAAAGTAGATGTGGACTTGTAGATAGGGAGTTGTTCTTGGTGATCATTTTTGCATGTAAATACGCACAGCTCTGGGTGGTTTGCAATGTAGAGATCCTTGTAAAGACTTCTAGTTTTGGCATATGTAACAAAATGGAATTTGCTTCCACTTGTCGTTAATTGAGTCCCTTTAGTCATTTGCTAATGAGATGTTTGACTTTGATATGGCCTTAGTGATCGAATCACTGGCACTTTGTTGTGGCTAGAGCCTTAGGGGCAGGCTAGGGTCGTGACATATTAGGCCTTCTAGTCCGGGTTATTCTTTAAACAGGCTGCGGATCCATTGTACTAGATGTTATGCAGCGTTAGGTCCATTAACGGACCAAACTACCCCTAGTATATAACGGAACTACCCCTAGTATATAACGGCAAGATTTTAAACTCTCTCTCGTTATCATTACTGTTGTGAATTTGAAGATGACAAAATTCACGATCAATGCTTCCTCTCTCTCGCTCTCATGGTTTAGGTTTCAATTGCTGAGTTCTCTCTCTCTCTCTCTCTCTCTCTCTCTCTCTCTCTCTCTCTCTCTCTTATTTTCTTATTGCAATTTGAAAGGTCTCTCTCTGCATTTGAGTGTGTGTGCATTTGTGCGATTTGTGGACTGAATGTATAGATAGAACAGATCGATGTAGACAATGCTATTTGTTTTCCATTTTTTTGGAACAGATTATTAAGACAGATCAACATAGATAATGATATTTGTTTTCATTTTTTGTTTGCAGTATGGAATCTGTTATTGTGCTTCTGTGCAAATATGGTTCAAAAACTCTTGTCGTGCCAGTTAGGAGAGATTTCTGCTTTGACAATGTTGTGCGTAGTCTGGTTAAGAAGTGGCAAAATTTGGAAACCTCTAGTTTTCAACTTTTGTATGCTGTAGGTGGACATGACAATTATGTTCTAGATAATGTTGCCGATTTTGTAAATATGTTTGCATTGGCTAGTGTGTATGGGGTTAGTGCATTGATGTAGTTGTTGAAGTGCTTTCTGTTTGCGTTGATCATAATAATCGGAGTATTGTTGTTAAAAGTGTTGAATGTCGAAGAAGTTTTGAAGTCGGTCAAAGTAGTAGTATGCATGAAGTAGAAGAAGATCCACTTGAGAAGTTTTGTCACAAGAAGAAGATCCACTTGAGAAGTATTGTCGCCACCACGAGACTGTCCATCTTTTTGCTGGTTGGGCTAAGTTGATTACTCATATTGGCCAAGAGTTTAGAGGCGGAGTACAAGATTTTAGGGATTGTCTGGCAAAGTATGCTATTGAAGTCGGATTTGTATATAAGTTTTTGAAGAATGACAAGACTAGAGTAACGGCGGAGTGTTCAAAAAAACATACAGAATCTGGTTGTCAATGGTTTGTTCACGCAACCATTGAGAGATCTAACGGTTTCTTTTGTATTAGGGAATTTGAGAAGAATCACAGTTATGTTGGTGTTTTTGCTAGTTCGAAGAATCCTCGGATGAGTTCAAAGTTCGTTGCCAAAGAGATTAGGGAGGAAGTTCGAACTAAGACAAACTATGCACCAATACAAGCAGTGAAATTTTTTGAGAAGTACTATGGGAGTAAAATCAGTTATCACCATGCTTAGTTTGGGGTTGAGAAGGCAGGTGATGAGTTGTATATATGGAGATTATGCATTGTCTTTTGACCTACTGAGGTGGTATACTGAGGTAGTGAATGAGAAAAACCCAGGAAGTGTTATTGATGTTGAGTGTTGTGACAAAACTAATTATTTTAAAAGAATATTTGTGGCATTGGATGCATGTATCAAAGGCTTCAATACTACCGTCCTTTGTTGGTGCTCGATGGGACATTTTTTAAGAGGAGGTACATAGGAACCCTTTTCAGAGCTATAGGAAAAGATGGCGATCAAGGTTAGTTATTTTTATTCGTCTTCTTAACTGTTCAATATTGGTTTTCTATTTATGTTATGAGAGTTTGGAAGACTGGGAGATAAGTATAATATAGATGATAGCATCTATTGTTTTCTGTTGATATACAGTCAGAGCAGATTAATAAAAAAATACAGATAATGTTATATTTTACCTTAAATTCTAAGATACAAAGGACTAATTTGCATTGATTATGTTATATCATGAATAGATTAATAGAGATTAATGTTGCATGTTGCTTTTTTTGTGGATTAGGACTGTTTCTAGTGGCTTTTGGCATTGCTGATTCTAAAAATAAAGAGAATTGGCTTTGGTTTTTGAGGAAGTTGTCACAATTCTATCATCTCGTCCAATAACATTCATAACAGATCGTTATTCTGGACTTTTGAATGGTATTCAGGAGGTTTTTCCCAATGGATATCATGGATATTGTTTGCAGCATTTGAAGAATAACTTTAGGGACAATGGTATTCGAGTTATTTTCTTATTGTGCATATGCACCATCAGTTTCTGATTATGAAGAAGCTTTTAAAGAACTCTACAATGTTGGTGGTCCAAAAGCTAAGACTTTTGTTGAATCATTGCCACTTGACAAGTGGGCAAATGCATATTTTGAAGGTAGAAGATATGGAGGCATGTGTTCAAATCCAGTTGAGTCTTTCAACAAATGGATCTTGGAAGCCCGTCATTTGCCAATTTTGAATGCAATTGACATGATAAGTGTTAAACTGATGGAGCAAATGTTTGATAAGAGGCAACAGTCATGGAAGTGGAACGGCATCGTGTGTCCTGAAATGGATAACAAGTTGATCACAAGTTTCAACAAAGGCCGGTCGTGGACTATGGCAAAGGCAAGTGAAGATGCTTTTGAAGTGTTCTCCCTTCCGACAATCGTGGTTGATGTTCAGAGACGAACGTGCACATGTTGTTGATGGCAGTTGAAGGGTTTTCCTTCTGTGCATGCAGTGACAGCCATTCAAAAGGTTGGCCTACAAATATCAAACTACATAGATCTTTTTTACACTGTTGAAGCTTTTTGATTGTTGTATAAGAGTATGATAAATCATATTTCCACTCTCGGAGCTCCAGAAGTGACAAAAGAGAACCGTGTAATTCTTCCTCCTAAGACAAGATTGCCGCGGGGCAGACCTAAGGTTCAAAGAATCCGATCAAAGGGAGAGAAGTTGAGGCAAATAAGGTGTGGGAGGTGTGAAAAGTTGGGAAACCACAATAGAAAGAAATATAAATAGTCAATTGAGTGAACTTGTTCTTGAGATATTGCAGAGTATTATTTGATTTTTTCGATTTGAACTTGTTCTTAGGATATTGCAGAGTATTGTTTGGGTGATAGATAAGATTTTGTTTAATTTCTTCGATTTGAACTTGTTCTTGGGATATTGCAGAGTATTGTTTGAATGATAGATAATATTTTGTTGGCTATTGCAGAGTATGTTTTTAAAAAAAAAATTGTGAATTACACATGTTTCTAGTTCTGTATGTTTTATTGCCAAAATACAGAGAACACAAAATATGACAGATTTCATCATCTGTTTGATAGATGTCATTATTTGAAGCCTGTTGTTTAGCAGAAATGTAGAATTTCATTATTTGTTGTTCAAGCCTATTGTTCTTGAGATATTGCAGAGTATTGTTTAGATGATAGATAAGATTTTGTTGGTTTAGTTGGTGTAATAACTCTTCCTATTGTGCTTTTTTTTAAAAATTTGTGAATTACGCCTGTTTCCAGTCCTGTATATTTTGTTGCCAAAATACAGAGAAACAGAATATGACAGATGTCATTAATTTACCAAAAATGTAAATTTTCACATATATTACGTCTTCTTGTTTTTTGGGTCAACAATCATAGTCAATCATATAATCCAACAACCACAGTAACAATTATAGCCAAATACAAGTTGTATGTAACTACCAAAATCCAGATTGTCATCAGTTATAACTGTCAAACGAACCACTTAGAAACTGTCTAATGAACCACTTACAAACTGTTAAACCGGTTACCTAGGCACTGTTCTGCCATCTACAAACTATTCTGCCAACTACAAATTGTTAAACCAATCACCTATACAAACTAAGTTCGTAAACAAAAAGGGACAAACTATTCCTAAACAAAAGGGCAATACAAAATGATCTTTTGAACCACTAACACAAATTGTGTTCCTAAACAAAAGAGGAGAATTTGTTGCTAAACCAGTGCTGAATCCAGATCTGTCTACTCGTCAGACATCAAATCCTAAGCTAGTTGTTTGTTTTGCTACTTTTCTTTCGTCTATGATCTTGGCTTATCAGGTAAAATCTTGCGGACCAAATGCACTCTAAAAGCTAAAATATCTTCTTTTTCAAGCTTTTGTAGTATTTCTTCAAGCTCTGCAATCTTTTTGATGATACAACAAACAATGGATCCACAATTAATACTCGCCAAGGACATTTTCAACATTAACAAATGTTCTTAACTTGTCCTTGACGGGTATTAATTATCAAAACACGTCCTAGGCCGTTATTTTCCCAATCGTATGTAGGTTGCCTTAATCAAATTGGTGGGTTATGTTCATAACTTGTTGGGTTATTTTAGTTGACTCAATTAAGACCCAATTGAGACCGAATTAATAAATGGGTTGGATTGGGTCTATATTTTAGATGTGGGTTTGGGTTCAATTTGTCACCCGACCAAATCAAGAGGTGCAAGATTTCCATTCCCAGCAGCAGGGCAAGTGCGCCTGCGCGTGCTAGCGAAACCTGCGTCAATGTTGCTCCCGTTGATGTATATTCGGTTGGTAAAAGTAAAGCATTGGGCCTGCCCTATGGTGTGTGCCCCTGCATGTCAAGTAAACACGGGCATATAATTATCAATTTTTAATTGCTTTTTAGAAAGAAAAAAAAAATGGGCGGGGGGGGGGGGGGGGGGGGGGGGGCGCTGTGTGTGGGGAATTGTACAAATTAATTAATTAGTTTAATTGCTAATTACCTGACAAGGCGACCATGTCCCTAGCTGGTATTGAGGCCCTTGGCAGAAAATTTGGAAGTAAGTTGGACGAGGCTACTTAGAAAACTAGGAAGATCAGAGTTTGCTAGTAAATCGCGACTAGCTGTGGTAGAATATTTTCTTCCAAGCTTTACTGTCCATAATGGACCACCAGCCTAATTATTAAGAGACAAGCCAATTAGCATGGATTAATCAAGTTTTAAATTATTATTTTTTGGTAATGCAAGATGTTCCGGGCCAACTTGCTCGCACCTCGAACTAATTCCTAATGGCCCTCCCATAGCCTTTTCACATGCTTATGCATGAGGGTGAGGTAGCCTCAAGAGTTCCTGACAAAAAGAATCGAACCTGAGACCTTACGTGGGAGCAAACTCTTAAGTTTCAGGCCAACACCACCGGACCAACCCCTTAGGGTTAATCATTTTATTGATACATAGAAATGAACTCCGTTCCTTTCAAAAAAAAAAAAAAAAGAAATGAACTCCGTTTAATTTGTTTCTTAATTAGTAAAGTGAAGCTACGAATATTTGGGCATCACTTAGTGTAATTTAGAGGTTGCTCCACCTATAGCCAATTGATTTTAGGTTGGGACCCCCCCGAAGAAATCTAACAATATATATGCTAGATTGTGTTCAAAACTTGCAGCAAACAAGGCGTCTCGTGCAGCTACCGCAAGTATGTCTGCACAAAAATCAACTCCGGGGCATATTTTCTCCACCTCAGCCTTGGCGGCCTCTATGACTTCGAAACCTCTCACAGATCCTGCATTAGGGTCCTCTCGCTCATGGTGGTTGCAGCCACATCAAGCAAAATCGAGGCGTCACAACCCTGCGCACCCAAACTAGTATATTATTGCATTAAGAAAGGCATACTTTGGACTATCCAGAAACATATACTTCGTAAAAATATAGCGTAACATTTGAGGATATGTGTTAAAGGATCATTACCTGAACAAAGCAATCGTGGAAATGGAGGCGGATCAGCGATGCCGCCATTCGGCGCTCGCTTGAGACAGCTTGTCTAATGGAGGTTTGAATAGTGGTGAGTGCATTTGGGCAGGTATTGTAGAAGAAGGTAGAAGTTAACTGTGCATTAGTAGGCGTGTTCGACAGCAAAAACAAGAGTAGGGCATGAGCAATTGTTGCAGAAAAACTGCCATAATTCATTGGTCGACTCATGGCTTGCAAGTAAGTAAATTGGTTTTGTTGGCTCTTTTCTTTTCTTTCTTATCTAGCAAAAGTATAAGTACTATAACAGGAAGCAAAAAAAAGCTCTCAAAATGGAATTATTAAGAGGGTTATTAGGAAACAATTGAGCAATATCGTGAGAAAGCTTAACGAATTGCATCAATTTATAGGAAAATGTAGTGGCAAAAAATTGTTCTTGAAGTCACTATTTTCTGCTACAACGCATACGTACCGAAAGTTCAATCTAGATGGAAACATGACTTCTTATTCTTCTTTGGCTGCCTAAAGTTTGTAGTCTTTTTTTATTTTTAGAGGAGATAGAGAATTTCCTAGTTCCACTTGGGGTCTAGTCGTAAATTAGTGGCAGTGGTAGACTCATGAATTAATGGGTTATAATTGGGAGCTATATAGTATAATTTAGGCATCATCATGTACCAATGGTCTTTCATAGCCCTTACATAGTACATATCGTTGATCATTTGTTAGAGGGTAGCTAGGTAGGTAGGGTTTCACTCGTTTGCATGTGTTTTGTCGGAATTTTCTAAAGTTGAAAGCAACAAGAGGTCAACAACCTAACCGAATCGCTTTGTTTAGTTTAGTTTTTGGAAAAAAAATTTATGAGAGTAGTAGGAGTAATAAGTGGAAAGAGATAGAATGTGTTTTTTTTATGTGAGTTTAGTACTACTAGTTTTTTATCCCAATTCAGTGAATTTATTTTATCTGCCAAATTTGGATTTAATTTATTGCTCTTTTAATAAGTTTTTATTTCTGTTCACTGAACCTAAGCTCAGTTTTTCATATTTCTTAACCCAAATCTAATTAACAAAAAAAATGAAATACTCCCCAGGACAAAATGTGTTTTTTTTTAACAGACAGCAAAGTTTTATTAAGAAACTTGACAAGGGGTACATCAAGTTGAAAGAGGATGAGGAAAATTCAACAAAAAGTTAAATAAAAACACCTGTTGGGACTAAACCCAAAACACCGTATGTGCCTCAAGATACCTAGATTTAAACAATAAAGCTCAAAACCCAAAGGCCTAAAGCCCAGATTTACAATCCAACCCGAAACAAAGGCAAGGCCTAAAAGGGCCAAACCTAACCCTAACCTAAAGCAGCAATTATACAAAAAAAAAAATTATTTGATGTGGGGAAATAACACTAATAACAATAAATTTGAAACGATACCTAGTATCTCACCGGTACCAATCCTTACCGTACTAATAGAAAAATTGGTACTCTAACTAGTACGGTATTATACAAATTTAATATTTTTGTTAGCATCATCTGTTGCTGTATATTCATTTATAAAAAAGAAAAATAAATTTAAAAATAGTTTGGTACGTACCGTCCGGTATTTGAATGGTACAGGAAGAAAAAAATTTAAACATAGTCCAATACTGACGGGTACAATCAGTACCAGCCAGTACTTATCAATATTTGAGCTCGAATGAAATTTAGCTAGAGGTGTAGGATACTGGATTTAATCAGTACTAGTGCGTACCGACCAGTACGACACAAGATTCAAAACCTTGGTTCCACCTGTATTGATTATTTATCCGAGATGTTATGGGAAGAGGACTCAGAAATCTCAATATGCTAAATTACACATGCACCTTCTTAATCTAATTAACGAAGGCATGCCGTTATATTCTACCTTTTAAATACCATCTGGCATTTTACTAGGGATGAGCTTCTCTTCATACATATCTCCCCATACCCTCTCCATACTTCTATTTTCTAAGTACATTCTGGACGACCTACAACCATGATCTGAACCAGTTTTATTGAACATCGACAGTCACGTTAACATTTTGCATTTCATAATGTAAAATGAGTGGCATCTATGTTTAATTTACACCTAAACTTTACAGTTTACACAACAAAATGCAAGTTATTCACACACTTTTCAATCTCCGGTCGAACTAGCTTTTGCAAACAATTTTTCATTTTTCATGTTGGACAAGATGAACGGTTTAATTGGATCATTGTTGTTGACCAAAAATGAACCCACAAAATGGAAGCTTTGATGGGTATGAAGAGACGGGATGTGCAGAGGAGCTGATCCCATTTTACTACGCAAATTACTTTACATATCATTTCAATATAAATAAAAAATACATGATGGTAATTGCAATGACCATGAGATGGCATGAAAATTAAGCACTTGTATCCAACAATAGTAAATCATAACACAGTCGCCATTCAGGATTTCGTAAATACGGAAGCCGAAATATGAACGATAAGAAAGATGCCACCATCTAGTTCATGGGCATCTAATCTCCTTCGTTTGTCTATGTTGCCCTTTCAGGCAAATATCTAGCAATATAAGTCTATCTTGTGACGCTAGACACTCTCCGGGGATAATCCTACAATCTTTGCATAACAAATGTTCAGTGCCTCTGATGAAAAAATAATTTATCTAACTTCTATTGGACCCGCTCTTAAAAGTAATTAGGTGTTCCTCTCTCATCTCGAGAAAAGTGTTCACAACCATAAGATCAAAAGCCACTACAAAATCCAAAATAGTACTTCTACTGACTTCATTTTGGTTCACCAAATCGAAAACCACCATACTTTCTCATACCCCTGCCTATTAACTCTTGCATGACCATTGAAATCACCACCTATAAACAGCTTCTCTCCCACTGTTATGTACACCTTGCACCATGTGAAGTATTAATATTAAAAAATATATATCAAAAACTCAAACTACCGGAGGGCCTTCGCCCCCATATGCCCACCTGTAATTCCATCTGTGATTCTAACATGGGGTGATATTATCAGAGCTTAAGGAGCTCTCCCGTATATTGGTGTGGGATTTATACCATTTGTTGTGAAACCCACATAAATGTGTAACGAAGAATGCTACTCAAATATTGCTACATGAGTACTATTTTTTTCTTTTTCCCCCAACATGGGAAGGCATGAGCTCTAGAAAACCATTGAAAATTCTATTGGTCATTAGGTGCGTCTATTGTTTTCAGTCAGATATCTGTCATACTTCAACAAATATAAATGTGGATGATGGTAATGTGCATCTAATGTACTGGCCGGAATTACCTAAAAGGAAATTAAACACTTAAAATGGAGTATAAAATTAACACTTTTCTGACTCTTTATGTAGTATTTTAAAAGTAAGAGATACTCCAAAAGTAATGTGGTGAGAGCTAGATGGAAGAGAATTATTTTCTAGGGTCCTTGTTAGGATTGACACACACACACGATTTACGAGTATAAGCAATAAAGAATCAACATAGAGATAGACGTGGTTTTCCAAAACCGGGTACGTCTACGGGAGCGAGAGCGGCTGCTGTTCTTTATTATCATAGTATGAATTAGGGTTTACAACATAGAGTATTTATATTGACTCTATTCTAACCCTAATCTGGTATTTGATCTGTATCCCAAAAATACCCATGTACGAACCCTACCGTACAACGCCCCCTGCAACCCCCAATAACATATGAGCCATAGTTCTAACAATCTCCACCTTGGTGAATTCACTCTCGCCCCTTCAGAAGATAACTATCACTATCTAGTAAGTTGGGGGGATGCCTCCCTTTTCCTAGTATCGGGAGACATTAACCAAGTCCAAGCAATGCTCGAACTTGTTTGCGGTAACCGTCGTTGTCAACATATCAGCTGCATTCTCAGAAGTGTGCACCTTTTCCAGTATCAAATCTCCTGCATCAATCAACTCTCTCACCTTGTGAAACCTCACGTCGATATGCTTGGTTTGAGCATGATACACCTGATGCTTTGCCAAATAAATGGCACTCTGACTGTCACAATGCAACTAAATTCCACCTTGATCTATACCAAGCTCCTAAACAAACCCTTTCAACCACAATGCTTCCTTGGCTGCCTCAGCCACCACCATATCATCAGACTCAGTAGTGGATAAAGCCACCAGAGGTTGTACCATGGATCTCCAACAAATAGGCCCACCCACAAGTGTAAACACATAACCAGTTGTAGACCTTCTGTCATCCAAACCCCTAGCATTATCCGCATCCACATTCCCAACAACTGAAATATGATCCCGTTGCCTACCAAACATAATCCCGCGATCTGAAGTACCTTTCAAGTATCTGAACATCCACTTGACTGCCTTCCAATGCTCTCTGCCTGGTTTGGCCATGTACTTACTGACTGTGCTAACTGCATGTGTCAAATCAGGCCTCATACAAATCATTACATACATTAAGCAACCCACTGCACTTGCATAAGGCACCTTTGACATATCCTCAATTTCTTCATCTAACACTGGACACTGAGCTGATGACAATCTGAAATGACTTGCCAATGGAGTGCTGACTGGTTTGGCATTATTCATACTAAACCTCTCCGACACTTTCACCACATAATTCTTTTGAGATAACCACAACTTACCAGCTAACCTATCTCTGCGAATCTCCATCCCAAGTATCTTCCTAGCCGCTCCTAAATCCTTCATGTCAAACTCTTTACCCAATAAAGACTTCAACTTGTTTACCTCAACCATACTCTTTGCAGCAATCAGCATATCATCCACATAAAGAAGCAAGAAAATATAGGAACCATCATCAAGACTCTTAACATAAACGCAACAATCATACTCACAGCGTGTGTATCCAATCCATATCATGAAAGAGTCAAACCTCTTGTACCATTGTCTTGGAGACTGTTTCAGCCCATAAAGGGACTTCTTCAACTTACAAACAAGATGCTCAGTCTCTGGCTGCTTGAACCCCTCAGGTTGTTCCATGTATATGACTTCCTCCAAATCATCAAGGAGGAATGCCATTTTCACATCCATCTGCTCTAACTCCAGATCATAGCTAGCCACCAATGCCAAGATAATCCTGATTGACGTATGCCTCACCACCGGAGAAAAGACCTCATCAAAATCAATCCCCTTCCTCTGTGAATACCCCTTTGCCACTAATCGAGTCTTGAACTTTTCACTCTCCTTTTCTATTGATGCCTCTTTTCACTTGTATACCCACTTACAACCCACTGGCTTCTTTTCCTTGGGCAGTTCTTTCAACTCCCAAGTCTTATTCTTATGCAAAGACTCCATTTCCTCTACCATGGCTTACATTCATTGGTTCCTTTCAGAACTCGTAATAGCATCCTGAAAAGTAGATGGATCCCCACTAGTAGTAGTCAATGCATAAGAAACCAAGTCATCAAACCCATACCTCACTGGTGGCTTGATAGTGCGCTTGGTTCTCCCAGCGGCCAAGCTTTGCTGCTACTCCTCCTGCTGCTATTGATCAAGCTGTTCATCTGGCTGAGTATCACCTATATCAAAACTCTCCAGCTCAATCTGTATGCCCTACTGTTTGCTGTTCACTTCCTCTGACTCAGAATTTTGAACCCTCTGATGTGCCTTGATCATAGAGTTCTCATCAAATACCACTTCCCTACTGATCACAACCTTTTTTGCCTTTGAATCCCAAAACTTGTACCCTTTGACCCCTTTCTCATAACCAAGAAAGATACACTGTCTAGACTTCGCATCAAGCTTTGACCTCTCATTACTGGGAACATGAACATAGACCGGACACCCAAAAATTCTCAACCCTGAGTAGTCAACCTCTTTCTCTGTCCACATCTCCTCAGCTACCTTCCCATCCAAAGCAGCACTCGGTGACCTGTTTATAACAAAGCATGCCATACTCACTGCTTCTGCCCAAAAAACCTTCAGAAGTCCCTCATTCAATCTCAAACACCGTGCCCTTTCTGCAATGGTTATGTTCATTCTTTCTGCCACCCCATTCTGCTGTGGTGTCTTCCGAACTGTAAAGTGTCGCTGAATCCCATGTTCCTCACAAAACTTCAGAAAAGGCTCATTCTTGAATTCTTTCCCATTATCTGTCTTGAGGCACTTAATCTTTTTTCCTATCTGATTTTCCACTTCAGCTTTCCACACTCTGAACTTAGCAAAGACTTTAGACTTGTGCTTTATGAAGTACACCCAAACTTTTCTTGAAAAATCATCAATAAAAGTCAAGAAATAAGAGATCCTCCTTTCGAAGCTACCCTCACTGGCCCCCAAACATCTGAATGAACGTAGTCAAGAATTCCCTTCGTTCTGTGAGTTGCATTCCTAAACTGCACCTTTACACTATTTTTCCAGAACACAAAACTTGCAGAAATCCAATTTACACGATTTAACCCCTTTCAGCAGATTCCTCTTATGTAGCTCTAACATCCCACGCTCTCTCATATGTCCCAACCGCATATGCCAAAGCATAGTATCATCAATATCGTCTGTTGTAGTGGTAGCAGCTCTACCTACAACTGTACTCCCTACCAACTTGTAAATATTACCAGAAACTTTACAAGCCTACTTCATCACCATAGCACCCTTCGTTACCTTCATGACTCCACTCTCTGTTTTATACCCACAGCCATTGGAGTCTAAGGTTCCCAACGAAATTAAATTCTTTCTCAATTCTGGAACATGTCTAACATCCCCCAAAGTCCTCACAACACCATCATACATTCTGATTTTAATTGTGCTTATTCCTATGACTTTACACGATGTATCGGTACCCATAAAAACATTACCACAATCCACTGACCTGTATGTGTTGAACCATTCCTTGATATGAGATATGTGAAAAGAACATGTTGAATCCATAATCCACAAATCTGCCATGTGATTTGAACTTGCTGAGACCGAAAGCATATCACCATCATCTGACTCCTGCTGTCACGTCCCGCTATCCTTAGACCCCTTATAAGGGAATCACGGCCCGTGACCGGCCAACAAGGCCTTCTTACATAATCAAATGGGCTCAGAAAAAGTGCTCTAAATAAAAAAAATGAACATTTGCGGAAGCGATTAAGAAAACTTCACTAATTTATGGGGCTTATTGATAAAAGTAACCATAAACAAGTTTAAGCAAACTGAGCACAACCCATTTGGTTTAGAGCATCATACATTGATAACTTTCATGATATCATAATTACATTAGCATGAACATCCATAGCCTTCCCTAAATTACATAACTTACGTACATCACTTTGCAAAAATTATATACATCCTTGATCAAAAGGGAAACAAGTATAAAACATGTCCAAAAATGCAAGTCTTCTTTCTACTTCCATTCTATATGCAAAACGATTCCATGAAGCCCAAACTTGTACAAAATATTGCACCTATAAGCTATTGTACTTCATCACCTGAAATTGATAATTAAACCGTCAGCTGAAAGCTCAGTGAGTAAAGCTCATACTCTAACTTGGGTTTTGAATATTTAATACATATATAGCACACTAGTTACGAACATTTAAAAGAAATACAAAAGATATTTTACTTGAAAGCAAAAAGTACTTGAACACATTTACATAGTCAATACCGCCAAGCATATCACACACATACATACTTGACACATATCGAAATCCCGGCCGATTATTGGTACCCATCGGCAAGGGCACTTACCTGAATATTATGGAACCCTCCAGGAAGGCACATATTGGATATTAAAGAACCCTCCAGAAAGGCACATAATGCTGGCTATTATGGAACCCACCAGCGGGCACATACAGTAAAGTAAGGGCAAGACATACATACTTCGTAAAATAAAACTTGTAACATACATACTTCGAACATCTTAGAAAATACATTAAGGAACATTTTCATTATAACATAGCACTCAAAACATTTAGACATATCAGTTCATAACATTGAAAATCAAGTCACACTTCATAGAAAAAAAAGAGTTCATAAAATTTTCCAATTCAAAGTATGAGGTTACTCACCTTCCTTTGCACTTCAACTAAACATCAACTTGTATCCCTTGTATCCTTCGCTTGATCACCAAACCCTAAGTATTGTATATGCACATATATTATTTACACAAAGAATTCCTGAAAACAAAAATGCATATGCATGATACCTAAAATGACAACTCAGTGTACTTTCACTTAAAGAATTCTTGAGAACAAACCATACAAAACTAGGTCCTAATACTTTTACCACATAAAGATCACTTATATGCATACGCTATCAAAATTAGTCAAGAATTAACAAGGTCAAGAACTATGCCCTTGAATTAAAAGAACAAAGACTATGACTGCAGAATTCAGCACTGTTCGAAACAGAACACAGCTTAGTAAACGAATTGTTTAAAATTATTCTCTTTGAGTTTACTCTAATTTTTGGATACAATACACTAGACACATAAGTGTACCTCACATAAAAATTTCAGAAAATAAAGTGATGAGAAACTAGGTCAAACACACCAAAAATCGAAGGCCAAAACAGAGATTCAGCAGTAGCAGAAAAACAAAGTGCAGTCTAGTGCGAGATTTTTGTAGACTTCGTTTTAAGGAATATTAATCCCAAAATTTTACGCAACATTGTAGACTCATTGAGGAACATCCCATAAAAATGTCGTAATTTTTGAAGATGATTTACTAGGTCTAAAAATTTGTGGCTTAGGGTACAAATTTCAGTAAATTTCTGGACAGATTTCTCTTTAAACTCATTACAAGAAAACTTACCTCTTTTAGGTTTAAACCATGGATTGAGAGAGCTTCAAACACTTGGGTGAGAGATGGATTTGAGATTGAATCTTGCTCCAAGAACTTGATTGAACCCTAGAACCAAAACCCTAGAAGTAGAAGATGAGGGGAACTTATTGATTTTTTTCTTGAGAGGAGTGAGAGAGCAAAAGGACGTTGGAAGAATGAGGGGGTGGGAGCTGATATTTTTTTTCTTCCTTTACGTTTGGATTTTTCTAGAAAAATGGTGGTTTAATTAAAAAATGAACCCTCACATAACATTCCCTTCAAATAAGGACCCAATAATATTTTCACATTGACTCATAACCTTATTTTATGAATCTCTATGTTTTGTCTTAGGAAATTTAACTCATAACACATAAATCATATACATGGCATATAATTTAAACATAATTCGTTTGTGTCTCATAGCACATAAATGACACGTAAGCACTTTAAACCACATAATTTAATATCTATGATTAACTTATACTTAAACAAGCATAATTAGCATAATTAAACACCTTGGGTGTCACACCTGCTCCACAACGTTTGTAGAAGTTGATCTATTTTTCCTATCCCCTGCCTTTCCCTTCTTCTTCCAGTCAGTTCTCTTACTCTTCTGCGGACAGTCTTTCTTCATGTGCCCCGGTTCATGACACCTGTACCACTTGAACTCAAACGTGCCCTCGGACCTGTTCTTTGACAGAGACCTCCCACGCCCCGAAACTGATTTACCCCTCTCGTTCTTCCTGCCACAATCCCTGTACCCCTTAACCACCAGACTTTCACCCTGCAGCGATTCTGTTTGTTGCTTGCGTTGATTATACGCCAGAAAGGCTGCAGTGACTTCCTCCAATTCTAGGGTTTCTTTCCCCTAGAGTAAGGTTATAACAAGGGTTTCAAGAGAAATCGGTAGTGAACACAGTAACATTAGCGCTTGGTCTTCCTCCTCAAACTTTACGTCAATCCGTTACTGGTCGTTCACAACCTGATTGAACATGTTAATATGCTGAATCAGATCAGCACCCTCGGCCATCTTCAACCCAAACAGTTTCTGCTTTAGAAACAGTTTATTCGTCAATGATTTTGACATATACCTGCTCTCCAGTTTAGTCCAGACCCCAGCCGGCGATTCATCACCCAACACGTGATACATAACTTCGTCTGCAAGACACAGATGAATCATATTCACCGCCTTCATCTGGAGTTCTTCCCAATCGTTGTTAGACATGGTTTCTGGCTTCGCCTTCAATCCCTTATACAAGCCTTGTTGCACCAACAGATCCTTTACCCATTGTTGCCACAATCCGAAATTCGAAGTTCCATCGAACTTCGAAACAGACGAACTCGATGACATCGTTCTTCTGTGTGATCTAAAACAGCCTGTAGCTTTGATACAACTTGTTAAGATCGACACACACACGCACACGATTTACGAGTATAAATAATAAAGAATCAACACAGAGATATATACGTGATTCCCCAAAATCGGGTACGTCCACGGGAGCGAGAGCGGCTGCTATTCTTTATTATCACAGTATGAATTAGAGTTTACAACATAGAGTATTTATATTGACTCTATTCTAACCCTAATCTGGTATTTGGTCTGTATACCAAAAATACCCCTGTACGAACCCTACCGTACAACGCCCCCCGCAACCCCCAATAACATATGAGCCATAGTTCTAACAATCCTGATTTCAACTAACTTTTGACTTGATAGTCAAGTTAAAGTGATCAATCAAGCTGCTCTCTATTTCAATTATTTGGATTTGAAGCATCAATTTGCAGAAAGATTGGTGAAACAAAAAGGAAAGATCGATGAATACAAGTATAATAGAGTACATAGAAACTAAACTTATTACTTGAATACAATTTTTTTTCCCCTTAGGAAATCAACCCCTTGCACAAATTACCTAGCGAATTGGGACGATGGTTTGCTTCAGTTAGTCCGGAAGTTTTACGTCTATGAGTGTGTCCAATTAGTGACCCTCCTGTGTGGTGGTTCATTCGTCATAAAAAAAACAACTTAAACTTGATATTAGTACATGTAACGCTCCGCTATTTTCTAAAAATAAACTCCAAAATACATTTTATTTCAAACACTTCTAGGCCCCCTATTTTCTTCATAAATAAATTACATCACCAAAATAAACTTAAGCCGCCTTCTAAATAATCTTCTAGATGCTCCAAAATTATTAACTCTTCCAAGACCTCTCCAAATTATTCCTTATATGCTCCAATTCAATTTCCACTAATCCGGCTCCACACCTGAAAAAGAAATTATCCGGAAAGCATACGATACAATAGAATAACAAAGCTTATGTTCAAGTGGAATCAATAAGCTATAATCGACCACCAAGTCGAAACAACAATCACAAAGAACCTCATACCATATCCTACTCAGTACATGACTAGTGACCCTCCCCCAATACCTTCCTCACCGAGTCATCCTTGTAATGACCCGAATTTTTGCCCTATTTTTTTTCGAATAAAGAAATTATTTTTAATCAGATAGTCTATAGTAATCGATTAATTATTTAAAAGTGTAATTAGATTAAACTAGAACCTTGATTAATTTGTTGGTGTTTAAAATTAGTTTAACATATACATTACTATTAATTAGCTTGTAACTATAAATGTGTGTACATATTTATTTATATTATTCATACTAGTAACCATCCCACAATTTATGGGATTTGGTTACCCATCCCTCGCCTATCTCTCTCTCTATCTCTATCTTTTCACTTTTTCACTCCCCTTCAAACTCTTCCTAAACTATATCTCTCTCTAATCTCTATAACATCTCACTCTCCTACCTTCCTCCACTATTCCCTCTATATTACTCCACGTCTACTACAAAACCAAACCCATCTTTTCCATTCCATTTTATTCGGCAGAGAGAGAGAGAGAGAGAGAGAGAGAGAAGAAATTTGGAAAAAGAAGGAGAGAAGAAAAAGAAAAGATTGATCACACAATTTCGTTTTTCGTTCATATCACGTACCTCTGTTCATGACCTTTTTCTTCCTTGTTGGTGTTGTTTTTAGGCTTCATTTTCTTCACAAATGTTGTAGAGGGGGTCAAGAGCTTCTATTTCAACCCAAGAATTGCCCAAAAAGGTCAAGAATTGATAGAGTTATTGCCATTCAAAGTTTGGTAAAATTCTCGGATTCTGATTTCCCGGTAGATTCAGTGACCCTTCTAAACTTTCATTTTTCTCCTACTTAGAGTGGTTTTTGGGCTTAGACTTCTTCACGAAAGTTGTGGAGCATTTCAAGATCTTCGCGTTAGATACAAGAATCGTCCGAAAAGAAAGAGGTTTGTTCAAGTTATTCCAGTCCAGAATTGCTGCTAGAATACTGATCTTTTGCCGCCAAACGAAAACCCGCCGGACTCCACCGAATCGTTTTGTCCGGATTAAAGGTAGAATAATCCCTCCTCTACTTTCTTCTAAGTATATCTCTATTTATAATATGGTACTGAAGTTTTGAATCTTGTTACGTGTTATGGAATAAATGGTTTAGGACGGAAAAAGGAAAGACAGGGCTACAAATCCATTGAAGCGTCATTAACATGGTTAAGCCCCTGGGATTGGAAGCTGGTAATTGAATCCGTTAGTGCAACAGTTAAACCGAATATTTTCCTCCAAAACTTTTGTCTCCACCAGTGACTGATATTTCTCTAAGTTGTAAAAATGTTGGTAGAATTTGAATGGTTTTAAGTTGGGTAATTGATAGATAACCAACTAATCTCAAGATTAGTTAATGAGAGTAGATCGGTCAAGTGGAAATTTTAGCCAAATCCTATCACCCTACGTAGATATTGCGTCTCTATAATGATTGTAGCGTTTTGGTGCAATAATAATCAAATTCGAGGTCGCCAGTCGAGCCCGGCCGAGATTGGTATTTGAGGTTTCCTCTGCTAAACTCTGTTTAATAAAATTTCATTTCTTATATATCAGTTTTTATGAATTATTATATCAATTGAAAATGATTTAATTAACGTGTCCGGAAATCGGGGCGTTACAACTTGGTATCAGAGCTTTAGGTTCAAACCCTCGGCCTTGGGTAGATTGGGTAGATCACTTTCCAAAAGCGTAAACCTGATAGTTATGCTTTATCTTATTTATTTATTTATTTATTTTTGCTACGTTGCATCCTACCCAAGTATAGTGTATAAATATTTTATTAGCTGTTGCAATTTAAACTCTGAGGAAGTATGAAATCAACGTTGACTCCGATCTGAATAAATCTATAAAGGAACCGTTCCTATTGTATTTGGTTAGCCGATTAACTGAGACGAGAAGTTCAAAGTGTGAAGACAAAGAGACAAGCCTCCAGTAAAGGAAAAGGTACTGTCAGACGAGACTACTTAGTAAAAAAAAAAAACTTTCCTTCTGTGAGTAGATACTGATTGAAAATAGTCGACTAAGGTAGGTTCATTGTGGGAACGTATCGCGAGAAAACATAGGCTCTACATATTGACTAATGTTTAAGCTTTATGTGTTATGTGCCTATTGTATATCGTGCTAATAGGAACTGAATAGTTGTACCTTACTGCCTTATAATTTTGTTTTAAAATTATTGGTGCCCTTACTCCTAAAACCAAAACATTATCGTTGCGATTCCAAAATCCTTGCACACAATGCTTCGGGAAAACCAAATAGTTGGAAACTTCCTCGCCACAAGAATTAGCGCTGAAACTAATGACTAAGACGTCAACGTTGACCGTGACGATGCCACCCTTACAACAATGCTAATGTCGATGTCAATGTTAACGTGCACCCTAACGCGATATCGAGAATCTGCGAGATCAACAGCTGCTAGTAGCCGTCGTCACAGTGACTATTTTGACACCTAAACCTCGAGCACCGTAGGCTTCTTAAAATTTTGGACTGATGGATAAAAGCATGATGATGTTAGAGATCTGCAATCACCGACCGCCTATATTCTACGCAAATTGAGCCAACGTGGCACCGTCATAGATCAGAAGATCGAGGAACTGCTTCAAGTCATAAACATCCGAGAAGATAGCGAGTATTCTCTTGCGTTGAAAATTCTATTCTTTTAAGGGGGATAGAAAAGGAGATTGACAACTATACATCCATCTAATACTCTTCCATAGTCAATTGACTATTTTATCACCATTCGATATTCTCAACCTCCCTTGATTCTTTTCTTATGAGATTCCTTTCGAAGCATTTTTTTTCTCTCATTCAAGTACAAACCCAAGAACTTAAACTCGTTGAAATTTTCACTTCAAGTCTCATGACACTTCTCTTTTGTTAGTTGTGAATTTTTAAGGATTCTTCTATTGTAGATTCTTTTTAATTGATCAAATCTCATCCTTGCTATTTCAACAATCTACTCAATTATAGAATCATTGGTGCAAGCTTTGTGAAATTCTCATTGATCAAGGCTGTATAGAAATATCTCATCTTCGTCAACCCCCCTCGATTCTTTTCGCATCCGTCCTTCCAAATTTTATAATTGTAAATCCAATAAAAAAAAAATTTTGTTTAGCTATCACATGGTTAATTATTGTTAGCATGTTCGTAAAAATGTTAGATTGTGTGAAATGTTGTTGTACTAATAGGTTGGACAAATAGGTTCCCGGGATGGTTTCGAGTAGTGACTCACGTAGACGATATCAAGTAAATGAAAGTTGGTAAAGTGTTGAGGTGTGAGATTGTGGATTGTGAAGCCATGGTGATGGCAAGGGTAACTTAACGGGCCCTGTGATTAAATGGGTTACCTGCGGGGCCCAATGATGAGATATGTTGTGACATTAACATATGATACGTTATGAAAAGTTTCTCTTCAAGGAAGAGAATGGGTTCCATGAGCCGGTTATAATTAGTGAGACGTTAATGTATGAGTACGTCATGGGAAGTTTCTCTTTGAGGAAGAGAATGGGTCCCATGAGACGGTTATAATTAGCGTGGGGTAGTGGATGTCCGACCCTAATGTATGATACGTCATGGGATGACTGAATCCTCCTGTTATGGTCTTAAGTGAGAACATACTCGGTACATAACTTAGGTGCGCTCACCTAAGACCCTGGTACAGGATATAAGTAAGAGAAAGGGTTGACCCATAACTTAGGTGCGCTCATTTGTTGTGAAATACATATAACTATGTAATGAAGAATGCTACTCAAATATTGCTGCATGAGTACTGAATTATTTATTTATCCCAACATGGGAAGGCATGTGCTCTAGCTAGAAAACCATTGAAACTTCTCTTGGTCATTGGGTGCATCTATTGTTTTCATCTGTCATCTAATGTACTGGCCGGAATTACCTAAAAGGCCGGAAAACACTTAAAATGGAATATAAAATTAACACTTTTCTGACTCTTGTGTATTTTAAAAGCCAGAGATACTCCAAAAGTAATGGTGAGAGATGGAAGAGAAATATTTTCTATGGTCCTGATTTCAACTAACTTTTGACTTGGTAGTCAAGTTAAAGTGATCAATTAAGCTGCTCTCTCTTTTTCACTTATTAGGATTTGGAGCATCAATTGGTAGAAAGATTGGTGAATAAAAAAGGAAAGACGATGAATGGAAGTATAATATTTTTTTTAGAGGGCAGAAGGGTAATTTCATTTAGTACTCCCACTAGGCAATTACTGACAAGGGAGAATCTGAAGACTCTTAAATACACACACAATTCAACCCAAATTCCCGATATGGGAGCCAGCTCAGGACACAGACCCAAAAAGCCTCATTCTTGCATATGCGGAGCCCTACGTCAGACCGATAGGCCTACAACCTGAATCTAGTTCCCGCATGAATGGAAGTATAATAGTACACATAAACTAAACATTTTTTTCCCCTTGGGAAATTAACCTCTTGCACAAATTACCCGTAGGCTTGCCTCAGCGGAAGGGGAAGGGCCCTTGCCTAGCTTTGGGTTGGGTTCGACTTTTTTTCAGGATTAGTACCGCAAATTACTTGCGAGTTGGGACGATGGTTTGCTTCGGGCCTGTAGTCCGGAAGTTTCACATCCAAGGGTGGGTCCAATTAGTGGCTCTCTTGTGTAGTGGTTCCTACGTCATAAAAAAACCTACATAGACTTGATATTAGTACAAGATCACAAGTAAGATGAATGTATAAGTACAAAATGTGTTTGGAGAGATCAGAACCACAGGGGCAAGTTTCCATGCATGCATGTGGCTCGTCCGTGATAACTTACTCGAATTCGCATCAACAGGCGGACTAATCACTAAGTGGGCATACTTCCTCCAACATAAGTGAACCTTTTCGGAATTGGTTAGGAATGGGTGCAAACAGAAAATGAAATCCAAGTCCGGGAAATAAAAGTAAAGTGAAAAACGTTACTCATAAGAGTTCGTGTATCTTGCATCCTTGTTTAAGGAAAATTAATTTTTTAAAATCAATGGGTATTTGTTTGGAAATTAATGTTTACTGGATTTCCCGTTGAATTGTTTTTTAATTTGAAAGCAAATTTTTTTATTACTAATATTAATTAGAGTAATTCAAAGATTAAAGGGAATCAAAGCATAATGGCATTACAACCCAAAGCCTGGAAGCATTCCAATTAAGACAGATGATATCATAAGCCTTTCAATAATCATCTGTTACCCTAGACCTAGAACCAGTGGCAGAGTTATGTTGGGGTCCGGGGTGGCCCCGGCATATTTGAGGTAATATGTTGGGTGTCCAAATATGAATTATCTAGATTAATAGGCTGTAATTGAGTGTTTAATTGGTTTTAGGTTAGGTGTTCGATTCTTTTTGAGTTAGTTGTTCAAGATTATTACAATTGAGTATTCATTGACATTTGGATTGGATGTTCAAAATAAGATTAGTCCAAATTTTTTATATTATTCTAAGGAAAAAAAAAAAGGTGGTCAGTTGACGATGAAAGCTCTCAAGTAGAGCCGCCTCTGGTGAATATACATCTGTCTCAATGTACTTGAAAATTTTTCCTACATTGCAAGCCACTGGCAGTACTGGACCACTTTAGATATTTCTTCGATTTGAGATTTGATTTAAGATATTCGCGCTTCCTTTTTTGATGCAAGCGCTACACTTTTAACGTGAAGTTATTAGTAATTTTACGTTGAAAGTGGAGCACCGACATCAATAAAGGGAGCGCGAATATCAATTTCCTTGATTAAATGGACTTCTTAGACCTTGCTGATACGAACTTGTTATGTTTTGCAAAGGCTGATCTGAAATTTTTTGTTTTTTTTTTTTGATAGGCCAAAGGCTGATTTGATTTATTGATAGAGAAATATTAGAATGGATATTGTAGCTGTTTTCAATCAAAAAATGTATTGGTTGGTCATAGTGTACTCCATGACTATTTTCATTAAGAGTTTTCTCTTCCTATATATGTGAAGAAATAGATATGGCGGGTTGGAGATGCACTTAGTTACATAATTTGCGTGCAAGTGCGTGAGCTAGAGTGTGAGCATACAAGCGTCTTTCAAACGCATCTCGAACTAAAAAAGCATCACCTTTAATTAAATAAATAAAAAAATCTACCATATTGCATTCTCGAGAAACGAAAAAAAAAAGCATCAAAATCCAAAAAATTTCTTAGATGTTGAGAATATAATTCATCAAGTTAGCACTCTCTCTAACAGCATAAGCCTTTAGATGAGTTGGTAATTAACAATCTAATATTAAATTAGCTTTTGGGTTCATAGAAAGACGAAAATATCCATCACTTGTTTCCCTTAATTCCTTTTCGGACCCCACCTCATGTATCATTTGCAAGCTACTACTACATTTTATTTATAATTATGTGGTATGCATTTAAGTTTCAATAATTTTGTTTCTTCCTTCGTACTAGAACTTTATGTATCTTGTCACCACCAGTCAGGAATGGCCCAACTTTCTTGGATATTTCCTAAAAAATTGGGGTAAAAGTCAAGTCAATTTTTTACTTTTCTGATTTCTCACATCGATACGAAGCAATAATACATAAAAGTTTAGTGCGAGACTAAAAAACGCGGAAAAAATTTGAATAAAAACAAAACAAAAAGGTTATAGTTTATAACTTCTAGCTTAGCGGAAACGGGCACCTAAATATTGAACAAAAAAAAAACGTATAGTGAATAAAAGTGTTGACCAGCCTAGAGTTAATTTGGACCACGGGAGCCAACCGTGCCAGGACCACTGCATGCCATGTGGTCTCGTCCTTACGAATTCAAAAAACATAACTATCGATATTCGTTGGAGTTGATTTTTTTCAGAGTCCCATGAATAATTATTTTAAAATTTATGAATTTATTTTTTTTATTTTTGTGAGGCCTAATGTGGACCCCACACCGCATGCGGTGGTCCATACGATGGACCAAATGCGATGGTCCTAGACTTTCTCTAATGTTTACCAAACTATTATTTGGTGGTTTTGGGGACCGCCACGTGATCCCCGCGGGTATGGGGTAAAAGGCAGAAACTATGCCTAAATCTGATTTCTGCTTGTTTTCCTAAACACTCAAGAGGAGTAGTGGGTGTTTTTTTGAAAAAGAGTAATTCTATTCGTTGATAATAAATATTACAAGCCACAGTGTACATCTAACACAATTGAAACTGACTGTACACCTGTGAGACAAATAGCACATTCAAATTAAATGAAAGTTACACCAGCGATAAATTGTGGTTAGTTGAAATATGAATAATCCTACAAGCAAAAGCTACTCGCCTCACTATAAATTGCATTAAACTCTCTCATTTATGTCATCTCTCTCTCTCTCTCTCTCTCTCTCCAACACAAACACAGCAATGGGGGTTATCTTAGCCTCCACTTTCTCCTTGATTAAGTTAATAATATGGATGTCAATCATGAGCAACTTTATCTCCATCTCTTCATCCAACCCTATTTGCGAGTCACCATATCCACCCCATGCAATCCCGATATATGAGGAAGACGTGGATACATTGCAATTTGCAGTGAACCTTGAGTTTTTGGAAGCTGAATACTTCTTGTGTGCAGCACTCGGATACGGACTTGACCACGTTGCACCACAATTAGTTCTGGACGGCCCCCCTGGCCCCCCTCCCATTGGCGCCCAAGAAGCCAAACTTGATTAACTTACAAGGAATATCATCACGGAATTTGCGTATCAAGAAGTCGGTTCTCTCAGGTTCGTCTACCTCTCCAAACAGAATAGCTTTCATTGTCCATTTTTTGCAAAAAATCATCCATTCTATTCGGTAATCTCTCAGAAAGGGGCTGCAATGAACTTTGTTTGCGTAGATTGATCACCCAACTATCTTTTCTTCTTTTTTTTCCCCTTTTTATCTGTTTTGCACAGCTCTTGGCAGGACTCTTGGGAGTTGAATCCGGCCAAGATGCAGTTATACATATGTACCTCTACAAGCGAGCTCAAGAACTTGTGCATCCATACAACCACATGGTGGCCGAGTTTACCATCCACATTTCAAAACTCAGAAATCAGTTAGCGATGTGCGGCATCAAGGATGAAGGCATCATAGTCCCACCTCAGCTGGGAGCGGAAAATCATACAAAGAGCAACGTCTTATCGGCGAATTTTGACTCCATCTCTTATAGGAGAACTCCAGGGGAGATACTGAGGGTTGTGTATAACACTGGCAGTGAGCATTTGCCTGGTGGGTTCTACCCTCACTGAGGAAATGGAAGAATAGCCAGAGAATTCCTGAAAATGCCTCATTGAACGTATTACTGGCTTAATTTGGTCTTTACGAAGATATAATATATGCATGTGAAGCAAATAAAGAAAGGACGACTACTGAGATGTAATGTTGTTGTGACGATTATAGTAAATAATACGGTGGCCATTTGTTCTTGTGCATTGTTTCAGTGTTTTCTCAGTACTTTGTCCTTCGTTCTACTAGAAGGTGCTTTTCAGAAATTTTCTAATGCCCTACAATGAGGAATAATTAATTTTATGCACTGGAGATCAGAGGTTTGCTGATGAGTATTGTGATGTCAGAAACTTAAGATCTCAAATTGGCTTGTATGACTCACCACCTGAACTGGCTTGGCTTTACTTCTACTTGGTTTAGTAGGGCCTGGGAGGTATTATGGTGTTCGATTTCTCAGAATACAAGTACTCCACAATGTCAGATTTCAGTTTTCTCTTTGCGAAATTGGAAAGTACAAGTTTAAAATTTCACAAGATATGCTCTCGCTTTCCTTGATGCTTTGCAAATGTTGTGCGTCAGTGTGAACAAACACTGAAATCAAATTGAGCCGAAACATCACAGTTAGTGAATGGATCTGCTAAAGATTTTGAAGGGATCTGCAAAGGAAAGCTAATTACTTTTCTTTAGGTTCCTTTCCTTTATTACTTTCATTTTCCATGGGCCCATGGTAAATCCTTCACATATCCATGATCCAAACGCAATCTGAAGTTTAGTTTCTGGATGTAACATGTCAACTACTGTCATCCCACTCTCTAGACATTTCCCGTGTCATGAACGGTACATGACAGAGAGCTAGAGCTCAAGATAGCTGCTCCCTGCCCATTTTTTGGTTGCAAGCAGACAGTAGACATGTTCAAGGTTGTGGTTGTCAGACTTATGTTTATACACATCCGTGTCCCAAAATTTTGATCCATGGCATTTATGTTGAACTTTTTGCAGTTAGTTCGTGCCCCGCACATAGTTCCTTAATGGCTCTGGATGGTTACCGGATGACCTTAAACAACCCAAACATCTAATTATGCACTGGATCTATGGAGCAAGAGGAAGCGGGAAATTTTATTTGTATCGGCGCTAGAATACTTTAGACAGTTAGATTTTAGCTATTATTTAGTGTGACAACCACCCAAGTGGCTTTCCTGGATTTCTCCGAAGAGAAATGTGGGCAGTGAAGAGGTTGCGGTATTCCTATCTTATGAATATAATGAACCAGAAAGAATTGAGATACTAGTTGAAATGGGTGGGTATAAACCGTTTGTTTAAATGGATTACACTGTAATTGGATCCAGGTTTTTTTGTCAAGAATCGTAAAGGGAAAAGAGAATGTGTAAGCTTGTTAGGTGACATAGTTTCCTTCAAAAATTTAAGTGGGTTTCTTAGACGGAGCCTACAACAATGATCGGAATCGTCTATTTTACAAACATCGTTTCATATGTTATCCACATGATAAATTACATTGATCAAACATCGATAGGTACATGAGCGGAACATAAATTAGCTTGATCGAAGCAAAACATAATTGTACAGGAAAAAAATTAGGCAAAAATTGAAGTTTCAAATTACTTTTTGTCATCCCGTTTTCCTTGTACAAATAGGAGTATGATTTGTTTATGTACTTATCGATATACGATCAAGTTTATTTTTGAAAACATGGCGTGCTCAACGAGCTTTACAAAATGAACAATTTCGATTGTAAGCCCAGGAGAGACCCACAAAGGCCCAAAACTAGACCAAATTGGACCAAAGAAAAACTGGATTCCTTGCATGGAACTCCTGTGTAAATGTGCGGGGACCAAAATTAAGGTCTCATGCGTGTTACAGCTGTCAAAGAATATGTTAAGCACTGAAAAAGAAAACAATGATTTGGATTTTATTTTTCTTTAAAATCAATTCAAGGGATCAATTGAACGGTGCCGCTATCTTTTTAACCAGTAATGTTGAATCTTCGACAATCAGAAAGAGAGAGAGGAGGGCAAACCTGCAACGCGATCACCTAGGGGCAGACTCCTAGATTTTACTATAAAGCTTTTGTTGTAATGATTTATGATTACTTTAATTCTCACACATGCATAATGGAAACATCTTTGATATATTTTACAGAAAATTGGGCTAGAGTCCATAGTCTAGCCTTATTGGGCCTTCTAGTTCAGGTTATTCTTTTAACAGGCTGCGGATTCATCATACTAGAAGTTATGCAGCGTTAGATCCATTAACGAATCAAACTACCCCTAGTATATAACGACAAGATTTTAAACTCCCGCTCGCTATCATTACTGTGGTGAATTTAAGGACGACCAAATTCACGATCAATGCTTCCTCTCTCTGGCTCTCATGGTTTAGGTTTCAATTGCTAAGCTCTCTCTCTCTCTCTCTCTCTCTCTAAAGGTCTCTCTGCAATTGAGTCTCTCTCTCTCTCTCTCTCTCTCTCTCTCTCTCTCGTTTATTTTCTTACTGCGATTTAAAGGTCTCTCTCTGCATTTGAGTGTGTGTGCATTTGTGCAATTTGTAAACTGAATGTATAGATAGAACAGATCGATGTAGACAATGCTGTTTGTTTTCCATTTTTTTGGAGCAGATTAATAGGACAGATCGACACAGATAATGATATTTGTTTTCATTTTTTGTCCGCAGTATGGAATCTTATATTGTGTTTATGTGCAAATATGGTTCAAAAACTCTCGTCGTGTCAGTTAGGAGAGATTTTTTCTTTGACAATGTCGTGCGTAGTCTGGTTAAGAAGTGGCAAAACTTGAAAACCTCTAGTTTTCAACTTTTGTATGTTGTAGGTGGACATGACAATTGCGTTCTTGATAATGATGCTAATTTTGTAAATATGTTCGCATTGGCTAGTGTGTATGGAGTTAGTTGCATTGATGTAGTTGTTGAAGTGCTTTCTTCTTGTGTTGATCATAATAATTGGAGTATTGTTGTTGAAAGTGTTGAATGTCGAAGAAGTTTTGAAGTCGATCATATATAGTAGTATGCATGAAGAAGAAGAAGATCTACTTCAGAAGTTTTGTCGCCACCACGAGATTGTCCGTCTTTCTGCTAGTTGGGCTAAGTTGATTACTCATGTTGGCCAAGAGTTTAGAGGCAGAGTACAAGATTTTAGGGATTGTCTGAAAAAGTATGCTATTGAAGTTGGATTTGTATATAAGTTTTTGGAGAATGACAAGACTAGAGTAAGGGCGGAGTGTTCAAAAAAACATATAGAATCTGGTTGTTAACGGTTTATTCACTCAATCATTGAGAGATCTAACGCTTTCTTTTGTATTAGGGAGTTTGAGAAGAATCACAGTTGTGTTGGTGTTTTTGCTAGTTCGAAGAATCATCGGTTGAGTTCAAAGTTGGTTGCTAAAGAAATTAGGGAGGAAGTTCGAACTATGACAAACTATACACCAATACAAGCAATGAAATTTTTTGAAAAGTACTATGGGAATAAAATCGGTTATCACCATGCTTGGTTTGGGATTAAGAAGGCAGGTGATAAGCTGTACGGAGATTATGCACTATTTTTTGACCTACTGAGGTGGTATGCTGAGGTAGCGAATGAGAAAAACCCAGATAGTGTTATTGATGTTGAGTATTGTGACAAAACTAATTGTTTTAAAAGGATTTTTGTAGCATTTGATGCGTGTATCAGAGGCTTCAATTACTGTCATCCTCTGTTGGCGCTCGATGGGACATTTTTAAAGGGGAGGTACATAGGAACCCTTTTCGGAGCCATAGGAAAATATGGCGATCAAGGTTAGTTATTTTTATTCGTCTTCTTGTCTATTCAATATTGGTTTTCTAATTATATTATGAGAGTTTGGAAGATTGGGAGACAAGTTTAATATAGATAACAGCATCTATTATTTTCTGTTGATATACAGTCAAAGTAAATTAATAAATACATACAGATAACATTATATTTAACCTTAAATTCTAAGATACAAAGGACTTATTTGCATTGATTATGTTATACCGTGAATAGATTAATGTTGCATGTTGCTTTTTTGGTGGATTAGGACTGTTTCCAGTGGCTTTTAGCATTGCTGATTCTTAAAATGAAGAAAATTTGCTTTGTTTTTTTAGGAAGTTGTCAACAATTCTATCATCTCGTCCAATAACATTCATAACAGATCGTCATTCTGGGCTTTTGAAAGGTATTCCAAAGGTTTTCCCCAACGGATATCATGGGTATTGTTTGCAGCATTTGAAGAATAACTTGAGGGACAAGTTTAAGGGCCAATTGTCTAATGGTTTTAGGGGGCAGAGTAGTCGAGTTGTTTTCTTATTGTGCATATGCACCATCGGTTTCAAATTATGAGAAAGCTTTTAAAAAACTCTGCAATGTTGGTGGTCCAAAAGCTAAGGCTTTTGTTGAATCGTTGCCACTTGACAAGTGAGCAAATGCAGATTTTGAAGGTAGAAGATATGGGGACATGTGTTCAAATCCAGCTTAGTCTTTCAACAAATGAATCTTAGAAGCCCGTCATTTTCCAATTTTGAATGTGATTGACATGATAAGGGTTAAACTAATGGAGCAAATATTTGATAGGAGGCAACAGTCATGGAAGTGGAATGGCATCGTGTGCCCTGAAATGGATAACAAGTTGGTTACAAGTTTCAACAAAGGCCGGTCGTGGACTGTGGCAAAGGCAAGTGAAGATGTTTTTGAAGTGTTTTCCCTTCCGACAGTCGTGGTTGATGTTCAAAGATGAACATGCACATGTTGTCGATGGCAGTTGAATGATTTTTGTAGAGACCCGTAAATTTTTCTATTTTCTTTAATGGTTTAATATGTAAAAGATCGTATTTACTTTAAATTATATATTTATTAATGAGGTTATTCGGATATACCTACCGTTGTGTACCGGACATTTGGAGAATAGTTGAATTTTGAGTTTCGGTGTTGAAATGATGTTTGGAAGTGTTGGTAGCAATCGGGGTTTAATTCGATGAACGTTGGCAAAAAGTTCAAATCTGTCCATGGTGTACAGATACAGCTTTTTCTAGTACAGGTACACCTCGACCAAAACTGTGCAATGTTGAATATTCTGGGTACCTATACAGGTACCGTAATTTTTCAGTACCGGTACACCCTGCAAAAATTTTGAAATTTCAGCACGCGATTTAGACACTATAAATAGATCCCTTATATTATTTTCTCACTCCAAGACCACGAACTCAACCCTAAAATCGCTCATCTCCCTTCTCTTTTTAATCTCTCACCCAAATCATTGAATTTGCACATCAAACACCTCAAAATCTTCAAGATCTATGGGTTGTTCATCCTAATCTCATTCGGAATCAAGGTTATTGCACTCAAAGAGGTAAGAACTCCATCATTTTCGAATTTCTCTCTCTCTCCTCTCAATCACTTGTTGAACCTCACTTATTCATCTTGATCTTGGGGAATCTTGGACCTAGGTCTCGTATTGTAGCTTGGGAGGAGCTAGATCTTGGTGGTTTAATTTCAAGCTTGGGTCGTAACGTTATATGTTTATATGATGTTTATGTACCTAGATTGTGTTTTTTCTTGTGCTTGAGGTTGGGTTTTATGTTTCTACCAAATTTGAAAAATCTGCTCGTTTTCTGGGTTCAGCCCAACTTTAAACAGCCATAACTTCTATGTCCGATGTCCGTTTCATGCAAAATTTATATTGATTCGAAGGTCTTGAAGTCAGCTTTTGTTTGCCACCAGAATCACCTTAAAAATCTTAGTACAAAAAAAGTTATGACTATTTGAGTAGAGGTGTGTCAATCTGCCGATATCTGTAGCTACTCCTAAGGTTGTTTTCGTTCCATGTTATGGCTCCCTATATGGTTAGAACATGTTTAAGTCACTATCGAGTATGATTGCTTATGTCCTAATGGCTCATTGTTCGATCTTGTCTCTTGGCACTCATTAGAGTATAATATTAGTGTCGTTGGGTGGGGAATGTATCGTAAGGTTGATTAGGAGTACCGTGGACGATAAGGGATAATGTGGTGAGTGTTTTGGGTGGACATGAGCTTGTCTAGTGATCCGATGAGTAGTATTGTGACTCGTATTCTCGTGTCTCATCTTGTTGAGCTCCCTAGGTTCTTTTGGCACTCGTTCTATAAGATTCTCGTTTAGAACCTAGTCGGTGATGTGTCGGGAGTCGTTGTGGGTTCGGTACGTGATGTAGGGCGTCGTGATAGACTTAGAAGAATAACGTGGACTTAAAGTATTTATCAATGTGCAATGGGGTATACTTATGAGTTTATAATATATTGTTGATGATGTATGAACGAATGTGAACTTGGAAAATGATGTTTTCTTATATACTAATTGATAATGCTTTTATATTTACGTAAGTTGTGAATTCTGAATTAAGGGTCCTGCAACGCAAGGTGTGGTAATACGGAAACCCAAGTGGAGAGAATTCAATGTGACGCAAGGGGTGGTAACACAGCTGAATGTCTCGCATGATGAAGAGAATTTTGATTGACTTCAAAAGTCTATGTTAATGTTTGGATTGTTTGTTACTTGGGATTGTGGTTGTTGAAAAGAGAATGAAAGGTTGGTTTTATCAAAGTTTTATTAAAGAAAGAAAATTTGAATTTTGAAAAGAGAATTTTTTTAAAAAATTCTTCGGTATTTTTAGGCGAATCAACGAATTCAGTATTTGAGCACAAACCAACAAACTCCGGTATTCAAACTCGAATCAACAGAGTTTGACCTATAATGGTCTTGAGTTTTCTCTAAATTGTTTTGGAAATCAAAAAGTAAAGTTTTATGAAATGAGGTTCTATGGTAAATAGTAGTATAAGTTTAAATGTTGCTTCTAGTTGACGTATGAATGGTTAGAGACATCTGTAGGATGTCCAGGATTCTCCAGTCTTAGTCCGTCTGTTCGTAGTGGTAGCTTTTGTATCTCACGTTCATTTGTTGGAATTCATTCACTCTAGTTGCATGCTTCATCGCATTTTCATATAACTTAAGTATAGATTTCTCTACCGGGCTAATATAACTCAACCTATCATTTTCAGGTACAAAACAAGGAAGTTGGCATGGTGTGCATTGCATGCTTGTCGCTCATGGATTTTGAAGGTATTAAAGAAGCGGCAATTGTCACTTGGTTTGAAAGTAGTATTTGAAATAATGACAAATGTAAAACTGTAATATTATTTTGGTATTGATAACTTGGGGTTTCGAGCCAAACTTGTATCTTTTAAATTTAAGTTCGTAAACAAGGGAAGAAATGTTATTTGGGTATTATCGGTACTTAAGTAGAGATTCTATTTATCCTAAATTATTATTATTTATGTTAAAAATCGAGGGCGTAATAGTTTTCCTTGTGTGCATGCAGTGACGGCTATTCAAAAGGTTGGTCTACAAGAATCAAACTACATAGATCCTTTTTACACTGTTGAAGGTTTCCGATTGTCGTATGAGAGTATGATAAATCCTATTCTCACTCTTGGAGCTTCAGAAGTGTAACACCCCAACTTTTATAAACAAAAATGAGTCAGTACTCTATTTTAGAATAAACTACCTTAAAGTTATTGCTCTACAATATCCCTAGATTTTATGAAAGAATATTCTAGATAATTTAAAAGAATATTCTAGGCATCAAATAAGTATAATTCTAGGAATATTCTAAGCATCAAAAGTATATACTTGGAATATTAAGATATGAATGTATAAGATAAGATTAGATAAAATTTTCTCTAAATATTATTAGATAATGTTAGAAAGAATGAGAAGAAGATAATAATAGTAATAAGGAGCTAACATTTAGCAAGTCACTTACCGTTAGGACTTAGAGAGTATACTAAGTCGTGACTCAAGATTTATAAAGAATTATAGTATTTTCAATGTATAGATCTATCAATTCGCCACAACCCTGTTAACAACAACACGGTACGTGCTTTCGCAAGACGTAAGAAATAATCCGGAAAGAATCGGATAAGATACTCAATGGATATAGTTGGATTTTTTTTAGATTTAGTCTAGATATTATTGGATATTCCTAAATAATAAAAGATTTGTTTAGATTTTATTAGATATCACTAAATATTACTAGATAATGAAAGATTTGTTTAGATAAGATTAGAACATGCTAGAACTTTTTACCTACCTAGTATAAATAGGCATACTCCCTTCACATTCATTCCACACCACAAGCACACACGACACTAACAAGAAAGAAACAATAGAGAGAAGGAAAGAAAGAAAAGAGAGAGGAGGAAAAAAAAACTTGGTGCCGTAAACTAATCAGTGATTGTTTGTACTATAATTTGGGCTTCGGGGGTAAGGTGAGTTAATAAATATACTTTGGCTACATAATTCTTTAAGATTGTTTTAAGATTATTTTTATGAAATGTTATGTTTGAGTATATAAAGAAAAATAGACGTCTCTACAGAAGCGTCATAGTGCATATTAAGCACAACTTTGCGAAAATGAATTTTAAAAGGAACATGGGATTAATTTTGAAAAGAAAATGAAAACTTTTGTGACAATATCTGGGCAGTGAATTATACGTGGGCAGTGAGTTATTATGGGCAGTGAGTTGCTCCTAGCGCCTATCGATGGATACTGTCGAGTATCCCTTTGGAATTGATATCATTCCCCTTGTTTTACTGAGGTCGCTCTCCATGCTACCATCGGTATTTTACCCATTATGGATTCGAGCCTGGAAGTTGCTAATAAATATTGTTGATTTTATGCCTACGGGAAGTTTTATTATGCCATGGTTTATATTGATGCCATGTTTTATGGTAATTGAGATTATGCTCTACATGCTTTATTCAAATTATCCCATTTTTTTTATGTAACCCAAGTATATCGTAACTTACTGAATTGATTTTGTGTTTTTCATAAAACCTTTTCAGGTATTCAGGGTTAAAAGAAGGTTGTCATTATATGTAGAAGATTTCAGTAGTTATGGCTAAATAATAAAAGGGTGTGATGATAAGTGGCACGTGTGTGTTGGCCACATTAATGTATTTTACGTACTATAGTTCAAAGTTCGTACTGGGTTCGGACACTAGCAAGCTCTGTTGTAATATATCTTAATTTATAGATCTGGGAGTTTTTAGAATAAAATTTTATGATTGTTGATATCAAGGCCTGTGGTGATTTTAAATTACTGGCCATGTCACAGATTTTACCCTTCAAATTCAGGTCATGACAAGAAGTGACAAAAGAGAACCATGTAGTACTTCCTCCTAAGACAAGAAGGCCACAGGACGGACCTAAGGTTCAAAGAATCTGATCAAAGGGAGAGAAGGTGAGGCAAATAAGGTGTGGGAGGTGTGAAAAGTTGGAAAACCACAATAAAAAAAGATGTAAAGAGCCAATTGAGTGAACTTGTTCTTGAGATATTGCAGAGTATTGTTTGATTTTTTCAATTTGAACTTGTTCTTGGGATATTAAAAAGTTTTGTTTGGGTGATAGATAAGATTTTATTTGATTTCTTCGATTTGAACTTGTTCTTGGGATATTGCAGAGTATTGTTTGGATGATAGATAATATTTTGTTGGTGTAATAAAGTATACTAATTTTTCAAAGATTTTGTTGGCTATTGCAGAGTATGTTTATTTAATTTTTTTTCTAGATTACGCCTGTTTCTAGTCCTGTATGTTTTGTTGCCAAAATACGGAAGAATAGAGAATATGACACGTTTCATAATTTGTTTGACAGATGTCATTATTTGAAGCTTGTCGTTTAGCAGAAATGTAGATTTTCATTATTTGTCACTACTACAAAATGGTATAAAGATCACGGCCCAAAAACTAAAAAGATCTCACTTTTTGTAAAAGCGTAATAAAATGTTATGGACTATAGTTTTAATCTCAGTTATACGAAAAAACTGAGATGGAAAGATTTTTTAATCTCAGTAATCTTAAAAATGAGATTGTAACTTCAAGAATAGATCTCATTCTCAAAAAACTGAGATGAAAAGATTTTTTAATCTCAATCATCTAAAAGTGAGATTGTAACTTAAAGAATAGATCTCGTTTTTTAAAAACTGAGATAAAAAGAACATTTAATCTCAATCATCTGAAAACTGAGATCGTAAGTTACAGAATATATTACATTTTTTTTTAGACTTAAGATGAAAGCTCTTATATAGGAAAAGTTGAAAGTCGCTTACCCCTTAATCGACTACGCGCGCAATACCCCTAAATAAATGTCACTCTCAACCATTCTACAAAACATATTTAGTCAAAAAATGGGGTACTTTCGGCGATGGAAATATATTTCGTCACCAAATGGATACCTTTGGTGAAGAAATTTATGAACATTGCGTTTCATCGCCAAATGTATTTCGAGTACAAATCTATGCTCAAAACTCCATTAATTGAGATAATTTAAATTGGATTTGAACAATAACACAAAGGGCTACAACTTTCATGTTTATCAAAATTTCTAATTTTAATATTTTAAGGTTCAAAATGATGTTCGAAATATATTTTAATGTTAAACGCATATGTTATATATTAAATATTTCAATTATATATTGAAAAGTGTGTGTGGTGCAGTTGGTTGAAGTTTCTATGCAAAACTTAAGAGACTTAGGTTCAAAACCCAGCAGGATAAATAAAGGGAGATTTTTTCCTTTAGGAAAACGCCACTTTCAATCTCGGTTTTTTCAAAAATTGAGATTATTACTCTCTAAACAACCACGGTTTTATAATGAAACTGAGATGTTAAGCAATTAAAGGTCACAATTTTGTTTTTTTTAATCACAGTTTTTATGTTTTTAGTCGCGGTATTAGTGAGTTTTAATCACGGTTTTTATCATGTGGTTAAAAGATAGAGACTTTTAGTTACACCTTGATAGACCACGGTTTTGAATGCGAGATTAAAAGTGAAAGATCACACCAAATAACTGAGGTCTTTATCTATTTTTGTAGTAGTGTGTTTTTCAAGCGTGTTGTTCTTGAGATATTGCGGAGTATTGTTTAGATGATAGATAAGATTTTGTTGGTTTAGTTGGTGTAATAACTCTTCCTATTGTGCTTTTTTTTAAAATTTGTGGGTTATGCTTGTTTCTAGTCCTATATGTTTTGTTGCAGAAAACAGAATATGACAGATGTCATTAGTTTACCAAAAATGCAGATTTTCACATATATTACATCTTTCTTTTTTTGGGCCAACAATAATAGTCAACCATATAATCCAACAACCACAGTAACAATCATAGCCAAATACAAGTTGCATGTAACTATCAAAATCCAGATTGTCACCAATTACAAACTGTCAAACGAACCACTAAGAAACTGTCTAACGAACCACCTACAAACTGTTAAACCAATCACCTAGACAATGTTCTACCATCTACAAACTATTCTACCAACTACAAATTGTTAAACCAACCACCTATACAAACTGAGCTCGTAAACAAAAGAGGACAAACTATTCCTAAACAAAAGAGCAACATAAACTGCTCTTTTGAACCACTAACACAAATTGTGTTCTTAAACAAAAGAGGAGAATTTGTTCCTAAACCAATGCTAAATCCTGATTTGTCTACTCGTCAGACGTCAAATCCTGAGCTAGTTGTTTGTCTTGCCACTTTTCTTTCGTCTATGATCTTGGCTTATCAGGTAAAATCATGTGGACCAAATGCACTCTAAATGCTTAAACATCTTTTCAAGCTTTTGTGGTATTCTTCAAGCTCTGCGATCTTTTTAATGATATAACAAACAACGGGTCCACAATTAATACCCGCCAAAGGACATTTTCAACATTAACAGATATTTATAGCTTGTCATCGACTGATATTAATTATCAAAATACATTCTGGGCCGTTATTTTTCCAACCGTATATAGGTTGCCTTAATCAAATTGGTGGGTTATACTCATGACTTGTTGGGTCATTTTAGTTGACTCAATTAAGACCTAATTGAGACCCAATTAATAAATGGGTTGGATGAGTTGAACTCATTCTAACCCAACTAATTAATAGGTTAGGTTTGATCTATTTTTTAGTTTGGGGGTTTGCGTTCAATTTTATCACCGTACCCCAGCAAATCAAGAGGAGCAAGATTTCCATTCCCAGCGGCAGGGCAAGTGCGCCTGCGAGTGCTGGCGAAACCTGCGTCAATGTTGCTCCCGTTGCTGTATATTCGGTTGGTAAAAGTAAAGCATTGGGCCTGCACCATGGTGTGTGCCCCTGCATGTCAAGTAAACACGCGCATAAAATTATCAATTTTTAATTGCTTTTTATTAGTAGAAAGGAAAAACGGCGCGGGGGGAAGATTGTACAAATTAATTAATTAGTATATTATTGCATTAAGAAAGGTATACTTTGGACTATCCAGAAACATACTTTGTAAAAGACTAAAAGTATAGCGTAACATTTGAGGATATGTGTTAATGGATCATTACCTGAACAAAGCAATCGTGGAAATGGAGGCGGATCAACGATGCCATTCGACGCTCGCTTGAGACAGCTTGTCTAATGGAGGTTCAAATAGTGGTGAGTGCATTTGGGCAGGTATTGTCGTAGAATGTAAAAGTTCACTGTGCATTAGTAGGCGTGTTCGATAGCAAAAACAAGAGTAGGGCATAAGCAATTGTTGCAGAAAAACTGCCATAATTAATCATTAGTCGACTCATGGCTAGTAAGTAAAGTAAATTGGTTTTGTTGGCTCTTTTCTCTTCTTTCTTATCTAGCAAAAGTACAAGCCCTAACCGGAAGCAAAAAAACGCTCAAAATGGAATTATTAAGGGGGTTATTAGGAAACAATTGAGCAATATCATGAGAAAGCTTAACAAATTGCATCAATTTATAGGAAAATGTAGTGGCAAAAAATTGTTCTTGAAGTCACTATTTTCTGCTACAGTGCGTACGTACCTAAAGTTCAATCTAGATGGAAACATGACTTTGTATTCTTCTTTGGCTGCCTAAATTAAGTTTGTATGCTTTTTTATTTTTAGAGGACATAGAGAATTTCCTAGTTCCAGTACTTGGGGTCTTGTTATAAATTAGTGGCAGTGGTAGACTCATGAATTAGTGGTCTATGATGTGTTATAATTGGGAGCTAAATAGTATAATTTAGGCATCATCATGTGCCAATGGTCTTTCATAGCCCTTACATAGTACACATCGTTGATCATTTGTTAGAGGGTAGCTAGGTTGGTAGGGTTTCACTCATTTGCATGTGTTTCATCGGAATTTTCTGAGGTTGAAAGCAACAAGAGGTCAACAACCTAAAGAGATAATAGGAGTAATAAGTGGAAAGAGATAGAAAGAAAAATGATTGAAAGTAGGAGAATCTTTTGAAAAATACTTTTCAAAATGTAAAACAAACAAGTCATTAGAAAATTCTAGAGAACAACGCGGATTTTGGTTATGCCAACTGCCACATGTACGCCAATGGGCTCTAACTCAGTTGGAATCTATTCAAGTCTGGTCGTGAGCATTTGAGATTCAAGGCTATGAATAGCCTTTGAAACCTTTTATAAACTAACTTACTAACACTCGGATAACCCCCGCTGATGTATATAATATTGGGGATAGTTAAGAAAAGCTATGATTCATCAACGGGGAAGTTGTGTCACACTCTCTCTTTTATAACCAAAATTAAAATGGATTATAGATTAGCATATAAGAGCCATCATCAGAAATATTCACTTTGTAGAACAAGTAAAAAATAACGTCGTCAAAACTCATGTCTATAAGATGATGATAAATGCATGATTAGTACCCACACACACACACACACACACACACAAAAAAAAACTAACTCATTGAAGATAAATGTCTTCCAATCATGTATTTATCGGTATTAGATAAATTTGAGTTGTTGGCGTGATTTTTTGACGTTTTTTATAAGGTGAACTTTTCCCATCATCAAATTGATGACTCCCGTACGTTGATGTAGTAAATCGTTCGAAAGTTTTGTTGTAAAAATGGGAGCGTGGATAGAGACTTTTTCTTCATGAAACCCACCCCCCCCATAGTTTCCGTAGTTTCATGAATCCCGCCATGGTCTTAATACATAGTACCACTAGTTTTTCATCCAATTCGGTTAATTTATTTTATATGCCGAATTTGGATTTAATTTATTGCTCTTTTAATAAGTTTTTATTACCGTTCACTGAACCTAAGCTCAGTTTTTCATATTTCTTAACCCAAATCCAATTAACAAAAAGAAATGAAATACTCCCCACGACAAAATGTGTTTTTTTTATAGGCAATGAAGTTTTATTAAGAAATTTGACAAAAAGTATATCAAGTTGGGGGAGAAAAATTGAATCCAACAAAAAGTTGAATGAAAACACCTGTTGGGACTAAACCCAAAACACCCTATGGGCCTCTCAAGATCCTAAATTAAAACAATAAAGCTTAAAACCCAAAGGCCTAAAATCCAGATTTACAATCCAACCCAAAACAAAGGCAAGGCCTAAAAGGGCCAAACCTAACCCTAAAGCCCCAATTATACAAAAAAATTATTTGATATTGGAAAATAACACTAATAACAATAAATTTGAAACGATACCTGGTATCTCACCGGTACTGATCCTTACCGTACTACTCCCTCCGTCTCATTTTTAAAGTCCAGTATTCCATTTTGGACTGTCCCTTAATAAGTCTCCATTTTGTAAAATTAGTGGGTAAAAGTTGATACATTTTTCATTTTGTCCCTAAAAGTAGATTTCATTTTGAAAACTTAGTGAGTAAAATTGTAATGATAATGTCTCCATAGAAGGTAAGTAGGGAAAGTGGAAGTAAAAATTGATGTGAAATGTGTAATGATGATGTTTTCTTAATAAGTTGGAGTTACGAAGTGGGACACTTAAAAAGGGACGGAGGGAGTATTAGAAAAATTGGTACTCTAACTGGTACCGTATTATACAAATTTAATATTTTTTTGGCATCATCCGTTGCTGTATATTCATTTATAAAAAAAAAAATTAAAAATAGCTTGGTACGTACCGTCCGGTATTTGACTGGTTCTAGAAGAAAAAAATTTAAACATAGTCCAGTACTAATGGGTACGATCAGTACCAGCCAATACTTATCAGTATTTGAGCTCGAATGAAATTTTAGCTAGAGGCGTAGGATATTTGATTTGATCAGTAGTGCTTACCAGCCTATACGATACAAGATTCAAAACCTTGGTTCCACCTGTATTGATTATTTATTCGAGATGTTATGAGAAGAGGACTCAGAAATCTCAATATGCTAAATTACACGTGCACATTCTTATCTAATTAACGACGGCATGCCGTTATATTCTACCTTTTAGATACTATCTGGCATTTTACTAGGGATGAGCTTCTCTTCATACATATCTCCCCATTCCCTCTCCATACTTCTATTTTCTAAGTCCATTCTAGACGACCTACAACCATGATCTGGACCAGTTTTATTGATCATCAAGTCGCGTTAACATTTTGCATTTCATAATGTAAAATGAGTGGCATCTATGTTTAATTGACACCTAAACTATACAATTTACACAACAAAATGCAAGTTATTCACGCACTTATCAATCTCCGGTCAAACTAGCTTTTGCAAACAATTTTTCATCTTCATACATATCTCCCCATACCCTCTCCATACTTCTATTTTCTAAGTCCATTCTGGACGACCTACAACCATGATCTGAACCAGTTTTATTGAACATCGATAGTCGCGTTAACATTTTGCATTTTATAATGTAAAATGAGTGGCATCTATGTTTAATTTACACCTAAACTTTACAATTTACACAACAAAATGCAAGTTATTCACGCACTTATCAATCTCCGGTCGAACTAGCTTTTGCAAACAATTTTTCATTTTTCATGTTGGACGAGATGAACGGTTTAATTGGATCATTGTTGTTGACCAGGAATAATCCCACAAAATGGAAGCTTTGATGGGTATGAACAAACAGGATGTGGAGAGGAGCCGACCCCATTTTTCTACGCAAATTAACTTTACATATCATTTCTATACAAAAAAATAAAAAATACATGATGGTAATTGCAATGACCATGAGATAGCATGCAAAATTAAGCACGTGTATCCAACAATAGTAAATCATAACACAGTCGCCGTTCAGGATTTCGTAAATACGGAGGCCGAAATATGAACGACAAGAAAGATGCCACCGCGCGTCTAGTTCATAGGCATCTAGTCTCCTTTGGTGGTCTATGTTGCCCTTTCAAGCAAATATCTAGCAATATAAGTCTATGTTATGACGCTAGACACTCTCCGGGGATAATCCTACAATCTTTGCATAACAAATGTTCAGTGCCTCTAATGAAAAAGTAATTTATCTGACTTCTATTGGACCCGCTCTAAAAAGTAATTAGGTGTTCCTCTCTCATCTCTAGAAAAGTGTTCACAACTATAAGATCAAAAGCCACTACAAAATCCAAAATAGTACTTCTACTGACTTCATTTTGGTTCACCAAATCCAAAACCACCATAGACTTTCTCATACCCCTGCCTATTAACTCTTGCATGACCATTGGAATCACCACCTAAAAACAGCTTCTCTCCCATTGATATTTACCCCTTGCACCATGTGAAGTATTAATATTAAAAAAAAATATCAAAAACTCAAACTACAGGATGGCCTTCCCCCCATATGCCCACATGTAATTCCATCTGTGATTCTAACTTGGGGTGATGTTATCAGAGCTTAAGGAGCTCTCCCGTATATTGGTGTGGGATTTATACCATTTGTTGTGAAACCCACATAAATGTGTAACAAAGAATGCTACCCAAATATTGCTACATGAGTACTACTCCCTCCGTCCCTTTTTAAATGTCCTGCTTCGTAACTCCAACTTATTAAAAAGACATCATCATTATACCTTTCACATCAACTTTTTCCTCCACTGTCCCTACTTACCCATCATCATTACTCTTTTACCCACTAACTTTTCAAAATGAAATCTACTTTTAGGGACAAAATAGACAATGTACCAACTTTTACCCACTAACTTTACAAAATGGACACTTATTAAGGGACAGTCCAAAATAGAATACTAGACAATAAATAAGGGACGGAGGGAGTATTTTTTTTTCCCAACATGGGAAGGCATGTGCTCTAGAAAACCATTGAAACTTCTATTGGTCATTAGGTGCGTCTATTGTTTTCAGTCAGATATCTGTCATACTTCAACAAACATAAATGTGGATGATGGCAATGTACTGGCCGGAATTACCTAAAAGGAAAACACTTAAAATGGAGTATAAAATTAACACTTTTCTGACTCTTTATGTTGTATTTTAAAAGCAAGATACTCCAAAAGTAATATGGTGAGAGCTCGATGGAAGAGAAATATTTTCTAGGGTCCTGATTTCAACTAACTTTTGACTTGATAGTCAAGTTAAAGTGATCAATCAAGCTGCTCTCTGTTTCATTCAGTTATTCGGAATTGGAGCATCAATTTGTAGAAAGATTGGTGAAACAAAAAGGAAAGATCGATGAATAGAAGTATAATAGAGTACATAGAAACTAACCTTATTACTTGAATACTATTTCTTTTCCCCTTAGGAAATCAACACCTTGCACAAATTACCTGGCAAATCGGGACGATGGTTTGCTTCAGTTAGTCCAGAAGTTTTACGTCTATGAGTGTGTCCAATTAGTGACCCTCCTGTGTGGTGGTTCATTCGTTATAAAAAAATAACATAGACTTGATATTAGTACAAGACCACAAGTAAGATGAATATATAAGTAAAAAAATGTGTTGCGAGAGATCAGAACCACAGGGGCAAGTTTCCATGCATGTAGCTCGTCCGTGATAACTTACTCGAATTCGCATCAACAGGCGGACTAATCACTTAGTGGGCATGCTTCCTCTAGCATAAGTGAAAAACTTTTGGGAACTGGTTAGGAATGGGTGCAAACAGAAAATGAAATCCAAGTTCGGGAAATAAAAGTAAAGTGAAACACGTTACTCATAAGAGTTCATGTATTTTGCATTGTTGTTTAAGGGAAATTAATTTTAAAAAAAAAAATCAATAGGTAGTCGTTTGAAAATTAATGTTTACTGGATTTCTTGTTGAATAGATTTTTTTTATTGAAAGCAATAAAAAGAAAGAAAGAAAATTAATGGTATGAATCCTGTATATTGGTGTGGAATTCATACCATTTATTGTGAAATACATATAAATATGTAATGAAGAATGCTACTCAAATATTGCTGCATGAGTACTGAATTTATTTATTTATTCCAACATGGGAAGGCATGTGCTCTAGCTAGAAAACCATTGAAACTTCTCTTGGTCATTAGGTGCATCTATTGTTTTCATCTGTCATCTAATGTACTGGCCGGAATTACCTAAAAGGCCGGAAAACACTTAAAATGGAATATAAAATTAACACTTTTCTGACTATTGTGTATTTTAAAAGCAAGATACTCCAAAAGTAATGGTGAGTGATGGAAGAGAAATATTTTCTAGGGTCCTGATTTCAACCAACTTTTGACTTGGTTGTCAAGTTAAAGTGATCAATTAAGCTGCTCTCTCTTTTTCACTTATTAGGATTTGGAGCATCAATTCGTAGATAGATTGGTGAATAAAAAAGGAAAGATCGATAATGAACGGAAGTTAAATATTTTTTTCCGAGAGAGTAGAAGGGTTATTTCATTTAGTACTCTCATTAGGCAATTCCTGACTAGGAAAGAGTATGAGGACCCTTAAACACACACACAACTCAACTCAAACTCTCGATGTGGAAGCCAGCCCAGGACACAGGCTCAAAGAGCCTTACTCATGCATACGCGGAGCCCTACGTCGGATCGTTAGTCCTGCAACCTAAATCTTGCTCCTGCATGAATGGAAGTATAATAGAGCACATAGAAACTAAACTTTTTTTCCCCTTGGGAAATCAACCCCTTTGCACAAATTACCAATTGACTTGCCCCAGCAGAAGGGAAAGGGTCCTTGCCTAGCTTTGGGCAGGGTTCGACTTCTTTTCAAGGTTAGTACCGCAAATTACTTGCGGGTTGGGACAATGGTTTGCTTCGGACCGATAATCCGGAAGTTTCACGTCTAAGGATGGGTCCAATTAGTGGCCCTCTTGTATAGTGGTTCTTTCATCGTGAAAAAAACAACATAGACTTGATATTAGTACAAGACCACAAGTAAGATGAATATATAAGTAAAAAATGTGTTTGGAGAGATCAGAACCACACGGGCAAGGTTTCCATGCATGTGGCTCGTCCGTGATAACTTACTCGAATTCGCATCAATGGGCGAACTAATTACTAAGTGGGCATGCTTCCTCCAGCATAAGTGAACCTTTTCGAAATAGGTTAGAAATGGGTGCAAACAGTAAATGAAATCCAAATCCGGGAAATAAAAGTAAAGTGAAAAGTGTTACTCATAAGAGTTCGTGTATCTTCCATCCTTGTTTAAGGAAAATTAATTTTTTTTAAATCAATAGGTAGTTATTTGGAAATTAATGTTTACTGGATTTCCCGTTGAATTGTTTTTTAATTTGAAAGCAAATATTTTTTATTAATATTAAACAATTCAAAGATTTAATGGAATCAAAGCATAATGGCATTACAACCCAAACCCTGCAAGCATCCCAATTAAGACAGACTATATCATAAGCCTTTCGATAATCATCTGTCACCTTGGACCTGGAACGAGTGGCAAAGTTATGTTGGGGCCTGGGGCGGCACATGCATATTTGAGGTAATATGTTGGGTGTCTAAATATGAATTGTCTAGATTAATAGGCTGTAACTGAGTGTTTAATTGGTTTTAGGTTAGGTGTTCGTTTCTTTTTGGGTTAGTTGTTCAAGACTATTACAATTGTGTATTCATTGACATTTGAATTGGGTGTTCAAAGTAAGGTTAGTTGATAAGCACCCGATAATGCAATATATGGTGCGCTAGTTATCTAGTTTTAATTTAATTGCTTAATTAGTTGTTTTTTATTGCTTTGGCTCGTAAGGTATCTTTTTAGTGTTTTCAGGTAAATCGTGTGAATAAGGCATGTTTTGACGTTATGAATGGCCTTAGTGCATCCAAGTACTTGAGGAACTAACGAAGACCCTGTCGGCCCCTGAAAATCTGTCTAAGTATGGAAAAATGACTTTTCGAAAAAGTATTGATTTTCAAGATAAAAAATGGCAGTAATTGACCCTTGGATTTTTCTAAGAGCAACTTCAAATTTGCAAGGTTTTATTCGAAGAGCAAGGTCATGTTTTGAGTCATTTCTTTTATAGAAAATCGTGTTATTTTCTGTTTTACACTAAAAGCTGGGGGTCAACATTTTGATTGGATTGAAATCTCAAAATTCTGGTAATGCCATTGTTTCCAAATGGGAGGTACTTCCTTATTTTCATTAAATAAATTAAAGAAAAGAAAAAGTAAAAGAAATGTTTAAAATGCAATCTTTACTTCAGTTTAGAGAATGAAAATAAGATGCTGTGAAAGCTATTGATTGTTGTGAAAGTTGATGGATGCTGTGAAGCTGAAGCTGGATCTAAAGAGCTCGGTATCGGTACCTATTGTTTTCTTCTATCGGTACCGAATGCATTAGCAGGACCTCAACGACAGCAGTTATCAAGGTCAGTACCTGTACCACCTAAATTCTATCTATACCGAGGTCCTTCAGAGCAGAATCTTCAAAGCATCTTTGGGATATTCCGTGCGCAAACCTTGGGGAATATAAATACCTCATTATGTCACCTTTGCACAATTTGGACAGAAATGTACCCATTTTTAGATCTAGAATAGTATTTACTTGCTTTTTGAATTGTTCTTCATTTTCAGCACTTCATATTTAATTTTCTGCCTTAATTAGTTTAGTTTTGCTATTATTGTCTTTATTAAAGTTGTATCTTTTCCTTCGATCTATCATTTAATCTAGTTTTCTTCAAGTGTTGTTATTTCAAATATGCTAAGTAGATTTGTGCTTGTTCTTATCTTCATAGATATATGTAAGTAATTTTCTAGGGTTAGGTCATGGGGTGATTAGCACCTCATGGCTTCAGTAAAAATTGCATTTTTCATCAATAAAGTTTTAATCTTTGGTTTGAAAATTGATGTGGGGCTCGGATTTGTTAGTCAAATTGCTAAGGTGTTAACCTCCTTGATCATGTGTAGGTAAGAGTATCGCCTGCTTACCACACATGATGCTTGGAGCTCTGTCGCACGATACTGCTAAATAAATTCCTTAGTTAGCTTGATAATCGAACCATTCTATCTTCCGGGTTAAGAACCTTAGTTGAGTATCTTAAACCGCATATTTGGGTGAGAAATGTAATTGGACTTGAATCGTTGGGTGTTAATTATTCCTAGACCTAACCTGCGTTTTATCTAGTTTATTCACTTTTAATTTAACCTTTTTACTTTCCACAGCATACATAAAACAAAGTTGGCTGTCTAAAAGCTGAAAGCCCTTACTTACATCTACAAATCCAACCAAGTCATACTAATTTTTTCCTTGGATACGATCCCGATCTTCCGAATTATTATGCTTCCATTGGATGCTTATACCCTACACTTGGGGTGATCTTATTTGATATATCGACGAACGAAGCATTTTTGGCACCGTTGTCGGGAATTTCTTATTATGGCTTTCTTGAAGGTTTGACAAACCGCTGTAAGTATCCCGCTTTCATCTAGTAGTAGTAGTTTAGTAGTTTATGTGTTAGTAATTCGTATTTAGTTTGGTGGATATCTGTAACCTAGTTTTATACTAAACCTGAGGTATAACGAAGTCAGGCTAAATATCGAGATTGTTATTAGTTCAGTGTAGTTAATTTAGTTAGCTAGTTTAAATTTAATTGCATTGCTTAACTGAGGTGGTGGCATAACTCCTCGCATATTCTTTTTGTTGAGATGAGGTGGCGGCATAGCCCCTCCAGTCTGGTAGTTTGTTAGTAGATAGTTAATATTTGTCTTTGTTTATGCCTGTTTATCGAAGCTCAATTTCCAATCGGCTTCATCGTTCTTCTTCGCCGCCAAGAATCCATAGCATTGCTAGGGCATATCCTGCCCAATCTCCGCCTCGTAAATTAAATCGCAACCTTAAAAGCCCAATAGTTGAAGAAGCTCCAATTCATACTTTGCGTGATTATCTGAATCCAGAACAGACTCCTCAAGTATCACCTATCATTATTCCGACTCCAACTGCTGGGAATACGTTTGAATTCAAAGCTGAGTATCTTCGAATAATTTCAGAATTTCGGGGGCAAAAATTGGAAGATCCTTATTTGCATATCCGTGAGTTTGAGAATATTCTACATTCTTTCGTTACAATTCCGGGGCAACTTGATCAAGCTCGCCTAAAGTTGTTCCCATTCACTCTTAAGGACAAGGCGAAACAGTGGTTCAACTCTCTGAAACCTCAATCTTTGCGTAACTGGAGAGATGTCCAGGATGCTTTCACCACTAAATTCTTTCCAGCCAGCTGGACGAAGTTACTTATCGATCAGATTCAAAGTTTCAAGCAAAGGGATGGAGAGACTTACCACAAGTATTGGGAGCGATACAAGGACTTGGTCATGTTGATTCCTCATCACAACTTTCCATTGTATCTCAGAGTTAACTATTTCTACACAGGATGTTCCCAAGAGAGTAAACAGCTTCTAGATAGTATGGGTGGAGGTGATTTTATGGGAAAAACATCGGAGGATGCTTAAGATTACTATCAGTCACTAACTGAGAAGACCCAGTCTTGACAATTTGCAGATCCAGGAGATAGCGCAATGTACAATTAAGGTCCTACTGGTTCAGAAAAATTCTCTATTGCAGAGCATACAGCTTGTGAAACACGATTGGAGGAGATTGCTCGAAAGCTTGATAAGTTAGAATTGAAGAGTGCTCAATCTCAAGAGGTGAAAGCAGTACACGATTGTGGGCCATTCTACAGAGATGTGCCCCAATATTCCTGCCCTTAAGAACATGATTAATGAGATTGCTCCGGAAGAAGTACATGAAGTACAACGTTTTGACCCTTATTCTCAATCTTATAATCCGGGGACTCGTCAACATCCGGCCTTCTGTTGGAATCAACCTAATGAAGGGAGTTCTTATCAAGTTCTATCGCTCACTCCTCAATTACCTTGGAAACAATCTCAGCATGCTTTCCGTTTCCCTCAAGCTCAAGGTTCTCCTAGTTTTGCTTCCTCTGCTCCGTTCCCACATGCAAACCGATTTCAGCAGCCACCTGTCTAGTTCCACCAACAACCACCAAAGCGTTCTTGGGAAGATCAATTCAATGCTCTCTTGCAAGGTCAAACTGCCATCAATGAGCAACAAACTCAGATGATGAATGATATCAGGAACCAGTTAGGAAAGTTGACAACTACGATGGGTTTGTTACAACAAGAGAAAGGGAAGTTTTCTACTCAACTTAATCCACAACCGAATTCTAATCCGACTTCTCAAGGCCTTCACTTTACGAGCTCATCGGTGACTTTCCCCAAGCAAGCAAAGGTCATTATCTCACTTCGAAGCGGAAAGACAGTAGACAACCAAGTGGTGATGCCCTCGGAACCAACTTTATTACCTTTTCCTATTGAAAGTTCAAGTCCAACATCGACCTTTGGGGAATCTCCCAAGGAGGCAAGTAAGGAGGTTTCAGAGGAAAATAATAAAGGAAATAGGAAGGAAGAAAGTGTATCGGACTCTCAAGTTATTCTAACACCGGCTCCATATCCTAATCGTTTGAATACTTTGGCGAAACCAAATTACAATGCGGAGTTGCATGAATTATTTAATCAAGTAAAGATCAACATTCCTCTCTTAGATGCTGTCAAGCAAATTCCCTCGTATGCTAAGTTTCTTAAAGATCTATGCACTCGGAAGCGCAAGCTTAATATTCAAAAGAAGATATTCCTTACTGAGCAAGTGAGTTCTATCATTCAGACGAATATCACGCCTAAGTACAAAGATCCGGGGAGCCCTACTATCGCTGTCACAATTGGAGGGAAGCGTATCGAACAAACTTTGCTCAATCTTTGTGCTAGCGTTAATCTACTTCTGTAATCTGTATACTAAGAGCGGGGGTTGGGGGAGATGAAGCCTACTCGTGTTACACTTCAGTTGGCCGATCGAAGTGTTCGTGTACCAAGGGGAGTAGTAGAAGATGTTCTAGTGCAAGTTGATCAATTTATTTACCCGGTGGATTTCGTGATTTTTGATACAAATCCGACCGATTCTTCTGCTACATCTACTCCGGTGATTCTTGGGAGATCTTTTCTAGCCACGGCGGATGCAATTATCAACTGTCGGAATGGACTTCTCAATGTGACCTTTGGTAACATAAAGATGGAGGTCAATGATTTTAATGTGGGCAGTCAGATGGGGGATGACGAAAACGTACATGAAGTGAGCTTCATCAACACTCTTGTAGAAGAACACGTGGACGAGTTGCTCTATAGTGATCCTTTGGAAGTTGCTCTCACGGTCGAGGAGGCCGAATTCCTAGAATCGTCCAAAGTGAGTTACTTGTATGCGTTGCTCAACGAGGATGAAGATTATGCCATGACCTTTTGGATCCCAAAACTTGAAAAGTTTGAAGAACTACCCCCAATAGAGAAAAAGGTTCTTCTCTCTCTTGTGGATGCCCCTTTATATGATGATCCGGGGGGAAAACGTCTCACCGCTAAAGTTGTCTCTTTCGATCTCCCGTATCTTGATTCTTTCCCGGAAGACTTACTTCTTGCTCACTTACTTCTTGCTCACGAGATGAACATGCTTGAAACGTCGGGCGGCTACTATGAAGATCCGCTGGCAAAACCTCTCACCGCTAAGGAAATGGATGCCGAAGTGGATTACTTATATGCGTTGTTGGCTAAACAAGATGCTTATGGACCAATCTTTGAAGAGTTAGAGCCCATGGAAGTTACAATTGTCCCTTCGAGTTCTCCACTCCTTGATCTCCTCACCGCTAAGGAAATGGATGCTAAGGTAGATTACTTACACTCTTTATTAGAAAAACAAGTTGCATGTAGGCCTATTCGTGAAGAGTTACCAATCATAGAACTAATTGATTTTCTTGGTGTTGATAATATTGATTTGGCTTACAATTCTCTTATAGTAAATTTTGTCAACAACTTGAAAATTCATTTTGTTTGTGTTATGCACTTGGTGGAACTTAAGTTTTTAAAACGAATTCGGCAATTTCTTTACTCAAAGTATCTTATCTTGTGGCACGGTCGAGTTCAATTTTTGACAAAGAGTGTAGCTTAAAGTGCTTTATTTCTTCTAATAGTTCTTAATGGCATACTAAATGTTTGAAGCCCTCGTGTGGTTGAGCTCTCTCTCTCTCTCTCTCTCTCTCTCTCTCTCTCTCTTCTTTTTCTTTTATTTGTTTTGAGTGTTTTTAAGTGTTTCTTGTGTTTTCTTTATGCTCTGTCTTTTCGTTTTTATTTGGTTTGAAACCGGATAACACGGGCCGGTGATTCTAATGTCATTTGTCTTGTGGAAGGTCGTTTCTTTTAAGTCTTTTGCAGGATTAACATGCTACCACACCAGCCTTGGTAGATTGGGCCTAAAGTTGAAGTGAGTGAGGCGTTCAGGAGCCCTAAGCATGGGTGCGGCTAAGTGCCGCGGTTGTTAGTCCGATAAAGCCATGGATATGGCCCAGTGTGACTAGCTATGGTTCCGAGTTGGCAGAACAGAAGGAGTAAACCCTGAAAGTATCTAATCTGACTAAAACAAGACATTGACATGAAATCCTCCAACTTGGTCGAGGTATTTAGATGTTGACATTCCCTTTGAACGGTACATTCGCTCACTTTCCTCTCTCCGCTCTTGTTCTTCATGCTATGAGGGCATAGTATCGCTTTAAGTTGGGGGGGAGGGGTTAACTATGTGCTATTTGTTTCATTTTAGTGGAAAAATTGAAAATTTCAAAAACAATTGAAAATTAAAAATTCAAAAAACTGAGAAAATAGAAAATTTTGAAAAATAAATAAAATTTTTTACTTGCAATTCTTCCTTTTGTCATGGTTTTTAATTCTTTTTCATGACTTGTTGCATACTCAATAATTGTTAGTTGGCAAGAGTTCGAAACAATCCTAAAATTTTTTGTGCCTTTCAATTTGCATGCTTGGTTAACAATTGAATGGTTTAGGTGTTAAGTAAGTTTTTGAGCAAGTTTTTACCCATATCCCCGTCATTCAATAAACATATTTGTAGTTAGGTGAATAATCGCATGTCCAACTCTAATTGTGTTTAATGTCGATTTTTAATCATTTTGGAATCCAAAGCACACCTAGGAAAGGATACAAGGCAGTCTTTGCATGATCATAGCACATATGTTTCACCTTGTCCTACTTTGCATCCTATCTTTTCCCGTTCTTTGATTTAACATAGGCAGCCGGTTACTTGAAGGATTGTTGGTATCAATGTTCAAGGTGTTTTGGAGGGTTGCGTGAAAATGGTTTTCAATGATTCAAGGAGATTTGGGGGTGGTGTAAATATGATAGAAATGGTTGGAATGCAAAAAGACAAAGAATTGATACGTGATTATCTCTCTCTCTCCTTTCCCACTATAAAAGAAAAAGTCCCAAATTTTCATCTCCCTCTCCAAAAAGTCCCAAAATTGGCTTATCAATCTCTCTCGCTACTAATCTCACCTCAAATGATTCTATTCATCAAATAAAGGAGATCAAAGAAATACTATGAAAGAGCAAGAGTTGATTCGAAAGAGGGTTGAATTCTTTGATAAGAGAATTGTTTTGATATATAGGTTAGCATACATTCTGGATGAGAAAGAATCCAATAAAAAGGGGAACTCGAGGCTCAATACCAAGAGAAGCCGAATGAGGATGGCGACTACGTGTGATGGAGTCGGTAGTAGTAGTTTTAGTTTGACTTTTCTAGTAGTTTTCTTTATTTCTTCTTCGTAGCTTTGTTTAATGTTTGGCCAGCGTGTGGTCATGTCTTGGGTAGTTTAAGGTCGGTAGTGGCCAAGGGTATATTAATCATGCCAGCATATGACCACTACACTATTTTGTAGTCCCTTCCATTTGTAACCAATGTCATTACAAGCTTAAAAAGACCTTAGTTGATCCTTAGTGCGCATGGATTCCTTTGTGATTGAATGTTTGATATTTGCATAATTAGTTACATCGCATGCTTTCCTTTCGTATCCAAATATCATCTAATAGTTGTTAAATTCTGTTGAATAAAGTGCTTTCGTTGTTGAGATATAGTATCTCTTGTTCACTGTTGCTTGTTGGTAAAGCACTTCTTCGGTAGATATGATTTAGTCTGAATTCGCAAGTTTTGTGTCCCCTTGTTCGAGGACACAAACATTTTTCGCTTGCTCTTAGACTTGCTTGATATTTAGCTTGTTTAGTTGGAACGCTGAAATTGTGAATTGTAAAAATGAAATAAAAAGCCGATTTGTTTAAACTCTTGCTAGTTTACAATGTTAAGCAAGTTCTAAGTTATGATAGTGGAATGGATTGCAAGATTGTTCGTTTTCGACTTTTTCGTGCTTTATTTACTAGAGACTAGCAAATCTCAAGTTAGGAGGTATGATAAGCACCCGATAATACAATGTATGGTGCGCTCTCAAGTTGGGAGGTGTGATAAGCACCCGATAATGCAATGCATGGTGCGTTAATTATCTAGTTTTCATTTAATTTAATTGCTTAATTAATTATTTTTAATTGCTTTTACTCGTAAGGTATCTTTTTAGTATTTTCAGATAAATCGTGTGAATAAGGCATGTTTTGACGTCATGGATGGCCCTAGTGCGTCCAAATACCTAAGGAACCAATGAAGATTCTGTCGGCTCCTGAAAATCTGTCTAGGTATGGAAAAATGATTTTTCGAAAAAGTATCGATTTTCAAAATAAAAAATGGCGGTAATTGATCTTTGAATTTTTCTAAGAGCAACTTTAAATTTGCAAAGTTTTATTCGAAGAGTAAGGTCATATTTTAAGTCATTTCTTTTATAGAAAATCGTGTTGTTTTCTGTTTTACACTAAAAGTTGGGAGTCAACATTTTGATTGTATTGAAATCTCAAAATTCTGGTAATGCCATTGTTTCCAAATGAGGGATACTTTCTTATTTTCATTAAATAAATTAAAGTAAAGAAAAGGTAAAAGAAATGTTTAAAATGCAATCTTTACTTAAGTTTAGAGAATCATTAAATAAATTAAAGTAAAGAAAAGGTAAAAAAAATGTTTAAAATGCAATCTTTACTTAAGTTTAGAGAATGAAAATAAGATATTGCGAAAGCTATTGGGTGCTGTGGAAGTCGATGGAAGCTGTGAAGCTGAAGCTGAACCTAAAGAGCTCGGTATCGGTACCTATTGTTTTCTTCTATCGGTATCGAGTGCATTAGCAGGACCTCAACGACAGCAGTTATCAAGCTCGGTACCGGTACCACCTAATCCATTCTATCAGTACCAAGGTCCTTCAGAGCAGAATCTTCAGAGCATCTTTAGAATATTCCGTGCGCAAACTTTGGGGAATATAAATACCCCATTATATCACCTTTGCATGATTTGGACAGAAATGTACTATTTTTAGATCTAGAATAGGATTTACTTACTTTTTGAATTGTTCTTCATTTCCAGCACTTCATATTTAATTTTCTACTTTAATTAGTATAATTTTACTATTGTTGTCTTTATTAAAGTTGTAGTTTTTCCTCCGATCTATCGTTTAATCTAGTTTTCTTTAAGTGTTGTTATTTCAAATATGCTAAGTAAATTTTTGCTTGCTCTTATCGTCATAGATATGTGTGAGTAATTTTCTAGGGTTAGGTCATGGGGTGATTAGCACCTCATGGCTTGAGTAAAAATTACATTTTTCACCAATAAAGTTTTAATCATTGGTTTGAAAATTGATGTGGAGCTCGGATTTGTTTGTCAAATTGCTAAGATGTTAACCTCCTTGATCATGTATAGGTAAGAGTATCGCCTGCTTACCACACATGATGCTTGGAGCTCTGTCGCACGACGCGTTTGCTAAATAAATTCTTGAGCTAGCTTGATAATCGAACCATTCTATCTTCCGGATTAAGAACCTTAGTTGAGTATCTTAAACCACGTATTTGGGTGAGAAATGTAATTGGACTTGAATAGTGGGTGTTAATTATTTCTAGACCTAACATGCGTTTTATCTAGTTTATTTGCATTTAATTTATCCTTTTTACTTTCTACCGTATACGTAAAATAAAGTTGGCTGTCTAAAAGCCGAAATCCCTTACTTACATCTACAAATCCAACCAAGCCGTATTAATTTTTTCCTTTGGTACGGTCCTGATCTTCCGAATTATTATGCTTCAATTGGACCCTACGTTTAAAGTGATCTTATTTGATATATCGACGAATAAAGCATTAGTCCAAAACTTTTACATTTGTTCTAAGAAAAAAAAATTAGGTGGTCGGTACTGGACCCACTTTAGATATTTCTCAAGTGGAGCCGCCTCAGTTGAACATTCACGTGTCTGTATTTCTTTAAAACTTTTCCTACTGCCGCTTGTACTGGACCACTTTAGATATTTCTTCAATTTGAGATTTTGCCATTTTAGATTTTGGCATTATTCACTAGAGAAATGATAATGTCAAAATCATTTTTATTAGGGAGGCTTAAAAATTTGTCCTGATTGTCCTCTTCACTTATGAATTTATCATGTCCTTTTCAGCAACTTATGATTTCATCCTTCTCATACTGTTAATACCGATTTTGCCTTTTGAATATTGTTAATTGTATACATTTATATATTTTAAATCATATATGTAATACAAGCTTTTCGATTTCATGGCAAATTATTTGTAACATTTACCATGAAATATGTCTGTATGTTTTTATCATTTCATGGTTAATTATTTGAACCATTTACCATGAAACTATTTCATGGTTAATTATTTTGACCGTTTACCATAAAACTAGTCTGGTGAAATCTGTTAGGCCGCTGCGCGAACCAATTCATATAAGGATAGTTTGAGATGTACAAATAATTATGTTTACATCCCAAAATTCTTGTCTATATAGGCTAAAATTTTTAGGATGAAATCATAAATAATTTACATCCTAAAATTCTTATCTATATAAACTGAGAATTTTATGATGAAATCATAAGTAATTTTCATCCCAAAATTCTTGTCTATATAGGCCGAGAATTTCAAGATGAAATCATAAGTAATTTACATCCCAAAATTCTTGTCTATATAGGCCGAGAATTTTAGGCCGAGAATTTTAGGATGAAATCATAAGTAATTTGCATCCCAAAATTCTTGTCTATATAGGCCAAGAATTTTAGGATGTAATTATAAGTAATTTACATCCCAAAATTCTTGTCTATACAGGCTAAGAATTTTAGGATGAAATCATAAGTATATTTTAGGATGAAATTATAAGTAATTTACATTCCAAATTTCTTGTCTATATAGGCCGAGATATTTAGGATGTAATCATAAGTATTTTAAATCCCAAAATTCTTGTCTATATAGGCCAAGAATTTTAGGATGAAATCATAAGTATTTTAGGATGAAATCATAAGCAATTTACATCCCAAAATTCTTGTCTATATAGGCCGAGAATTTTAGGATGTAATCATAAGTAATTAATCATGTAATGTCATGGTAATTTAACCATGTAACGGTTTGAGAATGGCATATTATATTTTTTTATGGTAATTTAGCCATGTTCCATTTGCCAACTCGAAGAATGAAGAAAAAATGCAAAGATGTGGTCAACTTATCATGTTATATTCCTAAAAATATCGATTCCTCAAATACATTCCTTGATAAAAAATAAGTAATCAAGTATATTGAAATTTACCAAATCCCATTAAATTAGGAAAATAATCCAAAGTAATCCCACTAAATTTGGAAAACAATCCAATCAAATCCAACTAAATTGGGAAAACAATATAGCATAGTATATGTTTATCATAGTGAAAAGGGTAAAAAGGGTAATTCACACACTAAAAGGATGAAATCATAAATATAAAAAAAGGGCGGGATGAATTCTTACATGGCATGGATAAAGAGGATGTATATTTAAATATTCCTTTTTGTTAATGTCAAAATCATTTTTGTTAGTGTCAAAATCGTTTTTGCTGATGTCAAAAATTTAGTATACAAAAGGCTTATACCATTTGAAATGTATAAGACTTTTATGCGCTGAAGTTTTGACATCAACAAAAACGGTTTTCACATTATCACTACCCTATTTAATTGACTTCTTAGACCTTGCTGATATAAACTTGTTATGTTTTGCAAAGGCTGGTCTGAATTTTTTTTTTTTTTGATAGGCCAAAGGCTGATTTGATTTATTGATAGAGAAATATAGAATGGATATTGTAGCTGTTTTCAATCCAAAAATGTGTTGGTTAATCATAGTATACTCCATGACTATTTTCGTTAAGAATTTTAATTTCTCTTCCTATATATGTGAAGAAATAGATATGGCGGGTTGGAGATGCACTTAGTCACATAATTCGCGTGCATGAGCAGGAGTGCGAGCATACAAGAGTCTTTCAAATGCATCTCGAACTAAAAAAAGCATCTACCATAATGCATTCTCGAGAAACGTTAAAAAAAAAAGCATCAAAATACAAAAATCATCTTAGATAAGCTTTTGGGTTCATAGAACGATGAAAATATCCATCACTTGTTTCCCTTAATTCCTTTTCGTACCCCACACCTCATGTATCATTTGCAACCTACTACTTCTTCTGTCCCGATTTGTTTGTCTAATTTCGGATTTTTAACTTATTAAGGAAATCAAATTAATTTGATCCATTGATTTGAAAATCTACATAATCTCATCCATTGATTTTGAAATTGGACAGTCAATTTGGAATATCTATAAGTCAAAAAGAGGACAAACAAATAGGGACGGAAAGAGTATATTTTTTATTTATAATTATGTGGTATGCATTTAAGTTTCAATAATTTTGTTTCTTCCTTCGTACTAGAACTTTATGTATCTCATCTCACTATAAATTGCATTAAACTCTCTCATGTATTTCATCTCATACCTCCCCCTCTCTCTCTCTCTCCAACACAAACGCACCAATAATGGGGGTTATCTTAGCCTCCACTTTCTCCTTGATTAGGTTAATAATATGGATGTCAATCATGAGCAACTTCATCTCCATCTCTTCATCCAACCCTATTTGCGAGTCACCATATCCACCCCATGCAATCCCGGTATATGAAGAAGACGTGGATGTATTGCAATTTGCAGTGAACCTTGAGTTTTTGGAAGCTGAATATTTCTTGTGGGCAGCACTCGGGTACGGACTCGACCACGTTGCACCACAGTTAGTTCTGGGTGGCCCCCCTCCCATTGGCTCCCAAAAAGCCAAACTTGATTCTCTTACCAAGAATATCATCACGGAATTTGCGTTTCAAGAAGTTGGTCATCTCAGGTTCGTCTTCTTGTCCCATTACAATCAATATTACACGCAATTTCTATTTCGCTAATGCGTGAATAAATCATTTTCTTGCAGGGCCCTTGAAAAAACAGTAGGTTTGTTTCCAAGGCCTCTATTGGATGTAAGCTCGAAAAACTTTGCAAAACTGTTTGATTCAGCAATCGGATACAAACTCACTCCTCCGTTCGACCCGTACCGTGATAGCCTCAGCTACATGTTGAGTTGCTACGTGATTCCGTACATGGGACTTGTTGGTTACGTTGGAGCAAATCCTCTTATCAATGGCTACCAGACTAAGCGGGTAATTAATTCCAAATAGAATAGCTTTTATTGTCCATTTTTTGCACAAATCATCCATTTTATTCGGTAATCTCTCAGAAAGGGGCTGCAATGAACTTTGTTTGCATAGATTGATCACCCAACTAACTTTTCTTTTTGTCTTTTTTTTTTTTTTTTCCCTTTTTATCTGTTTTGCACAGCTCTTGGCAGGACTATTGGGAGTTGAATCCGGACAAGACGCAGTTATACGAATGTACCTCTACGAGCGAGCTGAAGAACTTGTGCATCCATATAACCACACGGTGGCCGAGTTTACCATCCGCATTTCAGAGCTCAGAAATCAGTTAGCAATGTGCGGCATCAAGGATGAAGGCATCATAGTCCCACCCCAGCTAGGAGCAGAAAATCATACAGAGAGCAACGTGTTATCGGCGAATTTTGACTCCATCTCTTATAGGAGAACTCCAGGGGAGATACTGCGGGTCGTGTATAGCACTGGCAGTGAGCATTTGCCTGGTGGGTTCTACCCTCACGGAGGAAATGGAAGAATAGCCAGAGAATTCCTGAAAATGCCTCATTGAACGTATTACTGGCTTAATTTGCTCTGTACGGAGATATAATATATGCATGTGATGCAAATAATGAGAGATATAATATATGCATGTGATGCAAATAAAGAAAGGACGACTGCTGAGATGTAATGATGTTGTGATGATTACAGTAAATAATACGATGGGCATTTGTTTTTGTGCATTATTTAAGTGTCTTGACTATATGAAATCCAGAGTTTGACACCCAAGATTCCGTAACAAGTAGATACTTCCGCATCTTCCCGTCCAGAAATCTTGTAGCTTTGTTGTTCTATTGAATTTGCATATTCCCCTGCCGCAGGTTCGTTTCTGTGTTACCCGTAGTCTTTTGTCAAGATCATTCCCCTTTTGGTCTCCCCCGCCCTTGAAAAAGGTTTCTTTCTTCTGCAATTACCGTTTTGAGAAGAAAAAGGAGCTCTTAAAAGAAAAGTCTTACTTTGGCCTCCCTCAACGTTTGAAAGGGACAATCCCTTCCTTTTCTTCTTCACCTTGCGAACTCGTTCAAAGCAAAGCTTCCAGTCACTGGATTCACTATCAATATCAACTGATCGATGAGCATCCCCATAAACCTCAATAACTCCGAGACCCATGTCAAAGGCTGAGCTTGAACCTATACATGGGAACCGCGGAATGAAAAAGCATAGAAATGCTCGGCCTGTCTCTGCTCCTGGTGGATCTTGGTCTCGATATGGAAGATTCCCGATCCTTCCTCTCTTTCCAGTGGTCGAAGCCGGCTAAGGGCCATTTCCTTTGCCAGTTTCAATAAAAACACCAGCAAGATTGGCGAAAAAAACAGATTCCGCTCAACTTGCTTCTGGAAGCTGTAGCAACAGGCAAAAAATTGAAAAAGATGTCTACCAGGCCCCCAGAAAACAGACACAAGCGAAAGAGGCATAGAATTCCATGGTAATTTATCAATAAAGCTAACACGAACTAACTAGACCGGCATTAGAAATTTTGTCGCTCAGAAGGTAATGATATATATAAATTTAGTCAAGCATCAAAAAAACATGTTCACAAAAAGATAAATCCATCATTCATTTTCTAGTCAACCTCGACATTACATAGAACTCAAAAACAGAAAAACAATAGATTAAACCATGTATATATCAAACGAAGGGTACGGGATAGAAAATAGAAGCAACTATCACATGAATTCAAACAAACACTATAAAACTCAGGGGAGAAAGAAAAAGGCAGAAAAACAAAAAAGAATCCACCAATAGACAGTCCATGTATCTTTGAGAAACTACTAAATAACTCAACCATAGATGCTGCAGATCTATTTCTAACAGCTACCAATGTGCTTCATGCATGTCTAAATAATGGACCTGACTCACATGAGCGTCCCAAATAACCAAAGAGTGTCCAATTCCAAAAAATGACAATGAATTAATAAGACTTGTTTAGACGACTGTCTGATGCACGCCGCCTCCTTAGAAGTGCTCATGTTTCTTAGCAAAACCAGAAACTCTAGTACTTAGGAAAGAAAGAGATGGGGGAGAAAATCAGACGAGAACGCCAGAACAAGCGCACAACTCTAGGGAAGAAAAAATTATAAAGAACATAGACTTGATATTAGTTCAAGACTACAAGAATAGATGAATATAAGTAAAAGATGTGTTTGGAGAGATCAGAACCACATGGGCAAGTTTTCCATGCATGTGGCTCGTCCGTGATAACTTACTCGAATTTGCATCAATAGGCGGACTAATCACTAAAGTGGGCACTTTCTCCGGCATAAGTGAACCTTTTAAGAACTGGTTAGGAATGGATGCAAACTGAAAATGAAATCCAAGTCCGGGAAATAAAAGTAAAGTGAAAAACGTTACCAAGAGTTCATATATTTTGCGTTGTTGTTTAAGGAAAATTAGTTTTAAAAAAAATCAATCAGTATTGTTTTGATAATTAATATTCACTGAATTTCCCTTTGAATTGTTTTTTAATTTATAAGCAATTTTTTTATTAATATTAAATAGAGTAATTCAAAGGTTAAAGGGAACCAAAGCATAATGGCATTGCAACCCAAAGCAAACATCCCAATTAAGACGATATTGTAAGCCTTTGGATAATCATCTGTCAACCTGGACTTTATTTTTTCAATCGATAGAATAAATCATTTTACATCATATATGAGTACAGAGTACAAACCTGGGAAATTACATCAATTGTGAGAGTTCACAAGACAACCAAACCCAACAACTCAACCGATACAAGAAAGAAAAGAAAAAGCCCTTTAAGGAAAGAACACCCATACGTAAGTGGGAAGACTCGAACTCCTGATCTCCTAGTGAAATGGAAGAATCTTGGCTAACTGAGCTAGTCCTTGTTGGTTGCCCCCCTGGACTTGGAACAAGAGAAAATTTGGTAAAATAAGCATATTGAGGGCTTTAGCGGACTGGGTTAACCCACATGTTTTCTTTCACCTTCGATCACTACTCTTGAAATATATATTGTTGTGGTTTAATTTACTTGCTTAACAAGTGATATATGCATGAATTAAGGTTAACATAGTGAATATTCACGTGTCTCAATGTACTTCCTTAAAACTTTTCCTTACATTGCAAGCCACTGGTACTGGACCAGTTTATATATTTCTTCGATTTGAGATTTGATTTAATTGACTTCTTAGACCTTGACGACAAAAATTTGCCTATGTTTTGCAGAGGCTGAATTGATTTATTGATAGAGAAATAGGTTGTGTCCGGAGTGGATCAAACCAAAGTCAAAACACACATAGACACAAACATAGATAATTACATGGTTCCCAAAATCAAGTACGTCCACGGACTATAAATGGACGAGCTTTACAAGTGAGGTCATTCACCTCATCACACTCTCTCGTCTATCTATGTTTTACACTGCTAACAGAACCTCACTCACACTGAGAATTACCCTCACAGATCTCTCACTCAAGAGAGATACTTACATAGGTCAGGGTTCTCCTTTTCTAGGCTAAGAAGGAGCACCCTATTTCTTCCCACGCCAAACACTCCATTTACTCCATGGCTGCTGAAGTCTGTTGGGATTTTGGTGTATTTGTAAAACTTTGTGCATGTGGCTAGACCAAGTATTAGTGTATATTCACTAGTTGTTAGTGTATATTCATTGATTCTAGTGTAATACCCAAGAAGAGGTATTAGTGAACATTCACTAGTTCTGTGTTACGATTGTGGATGGTACGATTGTGGATGCCAGATGTCACTGGCAACCATCGTGGAAGACGACTTATTCAACCACCTTAATGTCCCTGCTTAGGTTACAAGCTCTCGCTACAAAGCCCGGCAACATTCACTAGTTCTAGTATAATACCCAGGAGAGGTATTAGTGAATATTCACTAATTTTCTTTTTTGCTACTCATCGACTAAAATGTGTTCCTAAAATCTCTGATGATTGATTACAAAACCTATCCTTATTTAGTGCAGTAGGATTGATATTGTGTTTTGTTGTCAGTTTTTTTCTGTGCAAACCAGAGGTTGTATTCTGGGTTGATTTATCTTGGGGACGGCATAGTATTGATCGAACTGTTTGCACAATCTGGGCAGAACCGCGAAACATCTTCAAGAAAGCAGCCTAGTCCGCGACTCAACCCAAAACGCTGCAACCATTATTTGATTGGTAAATCTTTATTTCGGTTACAAGTTATTCCAACAAAGTCTTCTCTGGAGGCTGTGGTGAAAGCCCACTTGTGTGCAAGGGCTGCTGAAAGTGAGAGGAACAGAGCCACAAGCGCCTCCCAAGTCAACAAAATACTCCTATTACATCCCCGTAATTGTTACTGAGATGTACACCCAGAAAACGACATATTGAACCAGATTCAAAAGTAGAGCGGAGCACATCCCACCAATTTTAAATCTACATCCTTACGCTTAAGAGCCCGTTTGTTAGCCAAATAGACTAATTGCTCAAACTAGCTATTCCTGAAACAACAAATTTGGTGTTTGGCAGGCATAAGATATACTTGGATTAGCAAATTTTGAAAACTTATGGCAGGGTAGCAGTTAGCTAATTTTCTCCTTTTATTTATCCCCTTCTTAACTAATCCCTCAAATCAAGTGGGGCTAATTCAGTTGGCCAGGGACTCTTGCATCTTACTAGGAGGTCAGAAGTTTGAGTATTCCCACCTCCATGTGGGTGTTCTTTCCTTTGTATTTTTGTTGGGGTTCTTTCTCTTCTTAATGGGGCTTATAGTTGAGTTGGGCCTAAAGTGATTGTGATTCATTTGATGGGCATTTTTTTATCCTGTTGTTTTAGTTGTTAGGCTTGGTTATAGTTGAGTTGGGCCTATGGTGATTGTGGTTCCTTTGATGGGCATTTGTATCCTATTGGTTTAGTTATTAGGCTTGGTTATCTATTGAACTCCCACACAATAGATGTTGTGTCCCATGATTTGTAATTTGTACTTATGCATGATGTAATGATATCTTCTATCAATTGGTGGGGAAAAAAAAAAACTAATCCCCTAAAAAATAGTCCGGCTACCCAACAAACGGGGTCAGAGTTTCTTGACATTTTTCTAAAAAAATTAAAGGGAAAATGATGGCCCAGAATGTATTTTGATAATTAATTAATACCCACTAAACACATGCTAAGCACATTTGTTAATGCTGAAAATGTCCTTAATTGGTATTAATTATCAAAACACATCATTGGCCGTCATTTTCCCAAAATTAAACTCTTTCTATACTCGTTAGGGCCTGTTGGCCCACTCAATTATCTGCATAATGCCTTTTTTTTCTTTTTCTTTTTTTTTTTCTTTTTTTTTCTTGTTTCTGAATGTCATGGGGGCGCCCAATCTAGAATGCATCTACCATAATGCATTCTCGAAAGAAAAGAAATTAAAAAAACGTCAAAATCCAAAAATCTCATCTTAGATAAGCTTTTGGATTCTCATTTTCGCGTTTTCTATTTACTGGAGACGTAGAAAGACGAAAACATCCGTCACTTGTTTCCCTTAGGGTATGTTTGGTTGGATGGAATCAAGGTTGGAATGGAATAGTCATTCCAATGACTTACTCATTTCAATATTTGGTTCACCATTAAATAATGGAATGATGATTCTAAATGAAATCACTACTCACCTTAGTAAATGAATTGTCATTCCATCCAAAAAACTAAGGAATTGTTATTCCATTTCTTTGTCATACCAAAATTACTAGTGCCACTCCAACATTCACTATTGTCACACTAAAAATTACTATTACCACTCCAAAAATTACTATTGTCACTCCAAAAAATACTATTGTCATCCCAAAAATTACTATTGCCACCCAAAAATTGCTATTGTCACACTATTCCATTGGAGATGAGAATGATTATTCCTAACCACAACCAAACATGAGAATGAGAATGATTATGCCATTCTCAATTCCTCCAATTCTATTCCATTCCTATTCACATTCCATTCCATCCAACCAAACGCACCCTTAATTCCTTTTCGTACCCCACCTCATGTATCATTTGCAAGCTACTACATTTTTTATTTGTAATTATTACTATGTGGTATGCATTCAAGTTTCAATAATTTTGTTTCTTCCTTCGTACTAAAACTTCATGTATCTTGTCACCACCCGTTAGGAATGCCCAACTTTTTTGGATATTTCTTACAAAATTGGGGTAAAAGTCAATTTTTCACTTTTCCGATTCCTCTCATCGACACGAAGTACTAATACATAAAAATTTAGCGCAAGACTAACAAACGCAAAAAAAAATTGAATAAGGATAAAACAAAAAGGTTGTAGTCTATAACTTGTAGTTTAGCAGAAACGGGGGCCTAAGTATTGAACCCCAAAAAAATGTATGATGAATAAAAGTGTTGGTCGGGGATCACGTGGCAGTCTCCAAAACCACCAAATAATTTTTTTGTTAAACATTAGAGAAAGTCTAGGACCGCCGCATGGGCCACCCCATGTCGGGTTGGGCCCACTCCAAGCTCCACAAAAATAAACAAAATATTCATAAATTTTAAAATAATTAATTATTTGTGGGGTCCGGAAAAAAATCAGCTCCAACCAGAGCCGGCCCAACCCCAAGGCCCAAGAGGTCGGGGCCTCGGGCATCCCAAAAATTCCAAATTTTAGGGGCATTCCAATAATTTTACTACTTGGATTTGAGTAGGACTCTTTTGATACTTTTGCTTCTAGAAATGCAATACAAGTAATATTCAAGTGATACTCATGCGTTCTTGAGATAATATGTATTTGTCTATTTGGAGACTTTGTATTTTGTGTTCGTATGTAATGATTAGTAGAACTTTATATTGGTTTGGCTTACTCGTATTGTGATTGTTGTCATAAAAATTGTTAAGTATTAATTATTTAAGGGCATACTTTTTTATTAGTCCTTGGGCACTAAAAACTCTTGGGCCGGCCCTGGCTCCAACGGATAATAATAGATATGTTTTCTGAATTCGTAGGGCGAGCAGTTTCGCCCCTACAAATTCAAAAAACATATCTACGATATCCGTTGGAACTGATTTTTTACAAGATCCCATAAATAATTATTTTAGAAGTTATAAATATTTTTTTTATTATTGTGAAACCCGGAATGAGTGTCACACGGCACGTGGTGGCCCATGCGGTGCTCCTGGCTTGTGTGATCAAGTAAATGTTCAGACATTAAATCGCGTGGTCCAAATTAACACGCAAGAGGAGTAGTGGGTGTTTTTTCCTAAGATCATGCTTCTAGAAATGTATGGGGTAAAAGTAAGAAGCTATGCCTCCGGGCTCCGTTTCCAAAAGGAAAATAAGCACTTATTTTTTAAGAAGGTAATTTTACGCTCAAAAATTATATACTTATGCAAATAATTTTTCTATTAATATGGATCCTATTTGATAGATCTCATTAAGATTTTTAATACGGTACAAAAAAATTAGAAAATTATTTTAGAGTTTGAAAATGTAAAATAAATACTTATTTTTTAAAAATGTGTTCTAGAACGGGGCCAGTCTTACCAGCAAAGTCTGCCCAAGATTGCATCACCTCACATGAATATTATTCCAAAAGATAAAGATCAGATGAAGTTCACTATCAAGAACACAGTTGCATATTTCCATTCAATTTGTGAGATGGAGTACCAAATTGCACCTTCAGTCTGATTTGTGCTTGTTTTCCCTTAAACACGCAAGAGGAGTAGTGGGTGTTTTTTCCGAAATAGAGTAATTTTATTCGTTGATAATAAATATTACAAAATTTTGGTCATTTAAAATAGGGAAAGTCTTCAATACACACTCTTTCAACGTGTGTATCATATGCATCTATTGTGTAGTTCATATTGTGCCACCTCATAAAAAATTACTTGTAGGACCGATCATTCATAACATTTTATTTCGTATCGTAATTTTTATACTAAAAATTCGTAACTTTTCAACAATATGATTCATAACTTTTTAGCAATAGATTCGTAATATTTTGGGATTCATAATATTTTGGTGTATTTTAATAAGGGTGCATATGATACACACTCAAATAAGAGGTGTGTATTATAGCACTTCCCTTTAAAATAAGAGTATGAATTACCCTACATGCGAAAGCAACTCTTCCACAGACTTAGCCTCACTATAAATTGCATTAAACTCTCTCATGTATTTCATCTCCTACCTCTCCAACACAAACACAGCAATGGGGGTTCTCTTAGCCTCCACTTTCTCCTTGATTAAGTTAATAATACGGATGTCAATCATAAGCAACTTCATCTCCATCTCTTCATCCAATCCTATTTGCGAGTCACCATATCCACCCCATGCAATCCCGGTATATGAAGAAGACGTCGATACATTGCAATTTGCAGTGAACCTTGAGTTTTTGGAAACTGAATACTTCTTGTGGGCAGCACTCGGGTACGGACTCGACCACATTGCGCCCCAATTAGTTCTAGGCGGCCCCCCTCCCATTGGCGCCCAAAAAGCCAAACTTGATTCTCTTACTAGGAATATCATTACGGAATTTGCGTATCAAGAAGTCGGTCATCTCAGGTTCGTCTTTGTCTTCCTGTCCCGTTACAATCAATATTACACGGAATTTCTATTTGACTAATGTGTGAATAAACCAATTTTTTGCAGGGCCCTTGAAAAAACAGTAGGTTTGTTTCCAAGGCCTCTATTGGATGTAAGCCCGAAAAACTTTGCAAAACTGTTTGATTCAGCATTCGGATACAAACTCACTCCTCCATTCGACCCTTACCGTGATAGCCTCAGCTACATGTTGAGTTGCTACGTGATTCCGTACATGGGACTTGTTGGTTACGTTGGAGCAAATCCTCTTATCAATGGCTACCAGACTAAGCGGGTAATTAATTCCAAACAGAATAGCTTTCATTCTCCATTTTTTGCACAAATCATCCATTCTATTCTGTAATCTCTCATAAAGGGGCTACAATGAACTTTGTTTGTGTAGATTGATCACCCAAGTAACTTTTCTTTTTCTTTTCTTTTTTCCCTTTTTTATTTGTTTTCCACAGCTCTTGGCAGGACTCTTGGGAGTTGAATCCGGCCAAGACGCGGTTATACGAATGTACCTCTATGAGCGAGCTGAAGAACTTGTGCATCCATATAAACCACACGGTGGCCGAGTTTACCATCCGCATTTCAGAGCTTAGAAATCAGTTAGCGATGTGTGGCATCAAGGATGAAGGCATCATAGTCCCACCTCAGCTAGGAGCGGAAAATCGTACAGAGAGCAACGTCTTATCGGCGAATTTCTACTCCATCTCTTATAGGAGAACTCCAGGGGAGATACTGCGGGTTGTGTATAGCACTGGCAGTGAGCATTTGCCTGGTGGGTTCTACCCTCACGGAGGAAATGGAAGAATAGCCAGAGAATTCCTGAAAATGCCTCATTGAACGTATTACTGGCTTAATTTGGCCTGTATGAAGATATAATATATGCATGTGAAGCAAATAAAGAAAGGACGACTGCCGAGATGTAATGTTGTTGTGACGATTACAGTAAATTAATAATACGGCGACCATGTGTTTTTGTGCATTGTTTCAGTGTTTTGCTTAGCTGGTGTTTAAAATAAAAACACCAGCAAGATTGGCCGGAAAAAACAGATTCTACCGGGCCCCCAGAAAACATGCACAAGTGAAAAAGGCATAGAATTTCACGGTAATTTATCGATAAAGCCAACACGAACCAACAAGACCAGCATTAGAAATTGTCGCTCAGAAGGTAATGATATAAATTTCGCCGACCATCAAAGACATGCTCACCAAAAGATAAATCCATCATTCATTTTCTAGTCAACCTCGACATAGAACTAAAAAACAGAAAGACAATAGATTAAACCACGTCTCTAACGAAGGGTACTGGATAGAAAATAGAAGCAACTATTACTGCTGACGGACTTGAACTTTTTTCTTTTGCCAGAGCCTATCGAGAGCACTGTCAGCATCGCCCTGCAAAATATAGACACCAAAACATATATTCAGACAAACACTATAAAACTCAAGGGAGAAAGAAGAAGGCAGAAAAACAAAAGAGAATCCACCAATAGACAATCCATGTATCTTTGAGAATCTACTAAATAACTCAACCATAGATGGAGCAGATCTATTTCTAACAGCTACCAATGTGCTTCATGCATGTCTAAATAATGGACCCGACTCACATGAGCGTCCCAAATAACCAAAGAGTGTCCAATTCCAAAAAATAAAAATGAATTAATAAGACTGTTTAGACAAATGTCTTATGCACGCCGCCTCCTTAGAAGTGCTCATGTTTCTTAGCAAACCAGAAACTCTAGTACTTAGGAAAGAAAGAGATGGGGGAGAAAAACAGAGGAGATCGCCAGAACAAGTGCACAACTCTAGGGAAGAAAAAATTGTAACAAACATGGAGCACAGTCCGTAAGATTAAAGTTGCTTAGAATGTAACAGAAAAAAGATAATGCTCGAATCTAGCATTACTACCCAACATTAGAAAAAGTTTTAAGTTATTCTAAAAGATCTAAAGGTACGCAAGTAGTAAAAAATACGATCACAGGAGCAGTAGCGGCATCAATAAAATCAGCAATACCAGTAACCATAACAGTACTAGCAAGGTCATTTATGGAAAAACACTACCTCGCCTCTTTAATGATTTCATACAAATAGAATACAACAAAAACAAAACACAGAAATGAATAAACAACAACAAACACACACCCCATTCTTCAAAAGATACTAGAAAAGCAAGAAGAGGAACCTGGGCACGGATGTATCCACATAGCGCAAAAGTGGTGAATTGACCGGTATAACGGCCAGCCTCATCCAAATGTCCGACATTAAGCTGGACAGAGGCATGATCCTTAGCAGTGATCAGCCTGTTCGTGGCAGAACTGCAATATGGCAAGAAATAAGTGAGTGAAATCTCACATGTCCAACTTAATGATAGGAGCCTACGCGATTGTAATAGAAAACAAACAAAGATATACCACTTCCTAGGGATGTAGAGATCCATGTTCTGTCCCTCCTCATTCTGCATCTTGGCGGATTGTTTCAACAGCGAACAGGATATTAATACAAGACTACAAGAATAGATGAACATAAGTAAAAGATGTGTTTGGAGAGATCTGAACCACACAGGCAAGTTTTCCATGCACGTGGCTCGTCCGTGATAATTTACTCGAATTCGCATTAACAGGCGGACTAATCACTAAGTGGGCATGCTTCCTCCAGCATAAGTGAACCTTTTCGGAACTGGTTAGGAATGGGTGCAAACAGAAAATGAAATCCAAGTCCGGGAAATAAAAGTAAAGTGAAAATTAAAACGTTACTAAGAGTTCATGCATTTTGTGTTCTTGTTTAAGGAAAATTAGTTTTTAAAAAAATCAATAGGTAGTTGTTTGATAATTAATACTTACCAAATTTCCCGTTGAATGGTTTTTTAATTTAAAAGCAATTTTTTTATTAATATTAAATAGAGTAATTCAAAGGTTAAAGGGAACCAAAGCATAATGGCATTGCAACCCAAAGCAAGCATCCCAATTAAGAAGATATTATAAGCCTTTGGATAATCATCCATTACCCTGGACTTTTTTTTCAATCAATAGAATAAATCATTTTACATCAGATATGAGTACAGAATATAATTCCAGGAAACTACATCAATTGTAATAGTCCACAAGACAACCAAGCCCAACAACTCAACCAATACAAGAAAGAAAGAAGGGAAAAGCCCTATAAAGAAAAAAAACACTTTTTTTTTTCAATCAATAGAATTTTTTTCAATCAATAGAATAAATCATTTTACATCAAATATGAGTACAAAGTGTAAACCTGGGAAACTACATCAATTGTGAGAGTTCATGAGACAACCAAGCCCAACAACTCAATCAATAAAAGAAAAAAAGTAGGGAAAAGCCCTATAAAGAAAAAAAACACTCATACGCAGATGGGGAGGCTCGAACTCCTGACCTCCTAGTGAGATGCAAGAGTCTTGGCTTACTGAGCTAGCCCTTGTTGGTTGCCACCCTAGACTTTGAATGTAACGACTCGGAATTTTAATAAATAAAATTTTTGTTTTATATTGAAATTTCTTTTTAATTACTCCCTCCGTCCCTTTTTAAGTATCCTGCTTCGTAACTCCAACTTATTAAAAAGACATCATCATTACACCTTTCACATCAACTTCTTCTTCCACTTTCCCTACTTACCCATCATCATTACACTTTTACTCACTAACTTTTCAAAATAAAATCTACTTTTAGGGACAAAATAGACAATACACCAACTTTTACCCCCCTAACTTTACAAAATGAACACTTATTAAGGGACAACCCAAAATGGAATACTGACACAAAAAAGGGACGGAGGGAGTACTTAATATTGCTTTTAATATTTCTTTTAATTTCTATAATTCGTCATAATTAGATTTAAGCCCTTAAAATTATATTTCTTAACTAAGAGTCCTACGTGGCAAGTAAAGTTAGCTTCCAACTGAATAGTTGAAGGAACCAAATTAACTACTAATTCACCTAGTTACATTTTCCGAACCCTAAATGGATCTCTTTGACCGTCTTTGAGCCTTGTGAACCCCTCTCAATCCTAATTGAACCCTTAGACCTTTAAGGGTAATTATTATACCCCATGAATAGTCATTCAAGTCCATACCTATCATCTTTATTTCTTTAACCATTGGTTAATAAATGCTAGGGGAATATTATTCCTTGGATAATAGACTTTCAACTTGCCATTGTATATATAACCTTGACTAGACAAGTCATAGTCATCATTTTGCTTCCAAAAGAAGCAAGCCTAGCCATGCCATGCATGCAAACCTATGATTATAGCCTTAAGCCTAATTATTCTAGAGTTACTTTCCTAGATTCATATATATACTTATATATATGTATATATGTACCCCATAAGCTATATTAATCATACCTACATACATAGATACACTTTCTTGGAAAACTGTTGACCATTGGACAACACAATGCACTTGAAAGGCTTAACCCCTCATCATTTCTCTTTTTCTAGCCTTAGTAAGTCTATTTGATACCTAAGTGTACTCATATATAACCTTATATATATACATAGCACTAGGGAGAGAGAGAGAGAGAGAGAGAAACCGAGAAGAGGAGAGAGAGTGGGAGAGAGTGTGTGTGTGCGCTTGTGTATTGGTCACTCAAACAAGCTACTTGTTGTACACTCAACCTAGATACTATTTGACAACCCATTTCTAGTCTTCCAAAGTACAATTTAGCCATATCATTTTGTTCTTGCTTACAAGCAACCTATTCTAGGACATGACAAGACTAAAAACCCTTCATGATGGCTAGGTTGTGGCTTAAAGTAGAAAAGACAAGTGAGGGAAGGCTAGGATCTTGGTTAAAGGCTTGAAATGACAAGTCAATGGAGCAAAATCCATGAGATAAAGAGAGGGAGAGGTGGCCGGCCAAGGGGGGAGGAGAGGGAGCCAAGTTTTTGATATAAATAGCACTCTCATTCACCATTCAACTCACACCTTCAAATTCTCTAACTTCTCTCTAGAAAAATCTTGTGTTCTTACTTTATTTTCCTTGTTCTTAGAGTTCTTCTTGTGTTCTTCAAGAAACTCATCCCAAACGACCTCCAAAACCACCTCTAGATCTTTAAAGTAGTCTAGTTTTAGTAGCAAAGTTGTTTCTAGGAAGAGAAAATCCATCACTCTTCCTTTCGAAGCACTTTGGAGCCGTTACGCCGCCGATCCGCAAAACTAACGATCGATTCTCAAAAACCAACCAACCGCCAAGAAGTAAGGTACAATTCCTTGTCCACTAACTCGACGTATAGCATAGAATTGTATGTTGAAAAGTAGAATGTCCTTAGTTCAAAGTATAAATGACCTTAATCGTTTTCTCTAAAGTAGATAAGGTTATCTATCATTTAGGATGTTTGAAATGCATGATAGTTAATAAACTTATTTTCGCTAATGATAGTATAAGCATGTTGGAATAATCGACTTTTAACTCCGAATAAATATATGTTGTTTAGAACTTCCCATAAAGTAAGAAAGAACGGTCTTCGAAAGATAAAATTTTAGCATTTATTAGAAGTATTCGTATTTTAATCTTTGAATAGTTATGAGCATGTATGTATGAATTGTTTGCATTACTTGTTGGTGATAAAAGCATAAGTGATTTTCACTCCAAAGGCGTTCGTACATGTGGCGTTATGCTTTAAGTGTAATTGAGCATGATTAGTAATATTGAGTGGGATAATCTTACTAGTTTAGTTTCAAGATTTTAATGAATGATTTATGACTACGTATGTGATAAGTCCTACCGCGGAGTCTATGCATGAAAACGTGACACAAAAATCGAGAAAGTTAGAAACATGACACCTAGGGTGTGATTAATGAAAAGACGTATTTTGAAAAGGTGAAATGTTTTAGAAACCGCAATATGGCGGACGTGGCAGCCTATTATGTGGTATGTGTTTTGTGTGCCAATGGCAACCCGGCGCAGCAGAACCATTGTGAGGATACTTGGGAGACCGACGCGGCGGAACCGAGGTTGGGTGTGTGGCTTGGTTATCTGCGGAGATAAGCCAATGCAAAGTTTTGTGTGCCAATGGGAACCCGGCGCGGCGGAACCATTGTGAGGATACTCGGGAGACCGGTGCGGCAGAACCGAGGTTGGGTGTGTAAAACGGATTTTGAAAATATTGATTTGGTAAATGGAAAGTGAAACCAGTGACACGGTCTACGAAATGACGCGTAGGAAAAACTCAGAATTCATGGACATCAACGATAGATGAATAGCGAATGTGGATGTGTCATTGTTAATTATTGTTGGTTTAATATGCATGCACTATGTGAAAATCATTAATTTTATGATCAATTGTTTGTAAGTTAAGGGTTAGAAGGTATAGGTTATTCTATTGAGCCTTCGTAGCTCACAGTGTTACATTTGGTGACCCTGACATATTATATCGGTGGCGACGCTGGAATAATGTGTCAGATCTCACAGACGAACAGGGTGAACTTTACACCTTGAAAGCTTTTGGAGCCGAAGAGCTGGCCAGAATGGAAGAAGAGGCGGAGCAATAGTTAGAAACCCTAGTTTTCCCCTCCTTTTGTTAAGTAAAAGTTCTCTTATGAGATTATGCTGTAATATTGAGCCAGACTCCATTTAATGTTCAATAAAATTATCATTTTAACGTTCCCAAAAATTAGGGGCATTACATGGAACAAGAGAAAAATTGGTTAAATAAGCTTATTGAGAGCTTTAGCAGACTGGGTTAACCCACATATTTTCTTTCACCTTCACTACTCTTGAAATTGTTGTGGTTCAATTTACTTGCTTAACAAGTGATATATGCATGAATTAATGTTAACATAGTGAATATTCACGTGTCTCAATGTACTTCCTTAAAACTTTTCCTTACAATGCAAGCCACTGGTACTGGACCAGTTTATATATTTCTTCGATTTGAGATTTGATTTAATTGACTTCTTAGACCTTGCTGACAAAAATTTGTCTATGTTTTGCAAAGGCTGATTTGATTTATTGATAGAAAAATATGTTGTGCCTAGAGTGGATCAAACCAAAGTCAAAATACACACATAGACACTAACACAGATATTTAGTGCAATAGGGTTGATATTGTGTTTTGTTGTCAGTTTTCTGCTGTGCAAACCAAAGGTTGTATTTTGGGCTGATTTATCCTGCAGATGGCATGGTATTGATTGAACTGTTTACACAATCTGGGCAGAGCTGCAAAACATCTTAAAGAGTGCGGCCTAGTCCTCGACTCAACCCAAACACTGCAACTATTATTCGATTGGTAAATCTGTATTTCAGTTACAAATTATTGAGGTAATCCCTTGTTTACGGCAGTTATTCCAACAAAGTCTTCTCTGGAGGCTGAGGTCAAAAGCCCACAAGGGCTGCTGAAAGTGAGGAACGGAGCCACAAGGGCCTCCCAAGTCTACAAAAGACTCCTATTTTACATCCTCGTAATTCTTACTGAGATGTACACCCCGAAAACGACATATTGAACCAGATTCAAAAATAGAGCGGAGCACATTCCACCAATTTTAAATCTACATCCTTACGCTTAAGAGCCCGTTTGTTAGCCAAATAGACTAATTGCTCAAACTAGCCATTCCTGAAACAACAAATTTGGTGTTTGGCAGGCATATTATATACTTGGATTAGCAAATTTTGAAAACTTATGGCATGGTAGCAGTTAGCTAATTTTCTCCTTTTATCCCCTTCTTAACTAATTCCTCAAACCAACTGGGGCTAACTCAGTTGGCCAGAGACTCTTGCATCTCACTAGGAGGTCAAGAGTTCGAGTTTTTCCACCTGCGTGTGGGTGTTCTTTCCTTTGTATTTTTGTTGAGGTTATTTCTTCCCTTAATGGGGCTTGTAGACTGTAGTTGAGTTGGGTCTATCGTAATTGTGGTTCCTTTGATAGGCATTTTTATCCTGTTGGTTTAGTTGTTTAGGTTTTGTTATCTCGTGAACTCTCAAACAATAGATGTAGTGTCCTGTGATTTATAATTTGTATTTCATACATGATGTAATTAATGATATCTTCTGCCGATTGGCAAAAATAAAATAAAATAAATAAAACCCACAAATCCCTCAAAAATAGTCCGGCTAGGGTTTCTTGACATTTTTTCTGAAAAAATTAGACTCTTCCTATACTCATTGGGGCCTGTTAGGATCTCAACTATCTGCACAATGCCTTTTTTTCCTTCTTTTTTTTTTTCCCTTGTTTCTGAGTGTTATGGGCGCCCAGTCCAGAATGCATACCATAATGCATTCTGGAAAGAAAAGAAAAAAAACGCCAAAATCCAAAAATCATCTTAGATAAGCTTTTGGATTCTCATTTTCACATTTTTTACTTCTTCTTTTTCCATTTCTTTTGGATTCTCATTTTCGTGTTTTCTAAGTGCTTATTTGGCAGCCTCATTTTCACAATTTTTTATATTTCTTCTTTTTCCATTTCGACTGTTTGGCTGAAAACCAGAGAACTCATTCTCCGAGAATGGTTTTTCAAATTTGAAGAAAGGAGAAGAGAAGTGAGAAAGAGGTCCATAGGAGTTTTTCCCATTCTCCTTTTCTCATTTTCGTTTTTTAGACACGCCAAAAGACATCCCTACCCTCTTTGTTTTGGGAGAATTCCACAAAACCATTTGAACGTTATCTCCTCCTCTATTTCATATCTGTTCTTCCACTGTTGAAGAGAGAGAATCTGAGAGAAGCAAACGAAAGCTGAGTGGGGTGTTGAGGAAGATTATGTTGAATCCTCTTTGTTCTAGTTGGAGGCATAGAGCTTGGAAGGGGATTATGTGGCCTTGGGCCAATGATCCGCCATTTCTATTTCTGCTTTCTCACTACAGTGCAAGAAAACAATGGAAAAAAGGAAGGGAAAAGGAATCACGAAAGAGATTGGTGACGTTGGAGGTCCTTTTCTTTCCCATTAAATAATTAAGGGTAATTTTTTGGTAAAAAATCAATTTATAATTCATTTTTATCGCATATCTCTCAAACACTGCTCCTGTTACGAAATGTATTATGGACATATCATTCAAACACTCGATCAGATTTAAAATTCATTCTGACCATAATTTAAAACACCAATAAAATGAAACTGAAAAGTCAAAAATAAGCTCTCAAATACTTTCCAGAAGAGACGTAGAAAGATGAAAATATCCGTCACTTGTTTCCCTTAGGGCCCAATTGGATGCGGTTTGAGTTTTGGGTGTATTATTTATGAATGGTGAATAAGATAGTCGGGGGTATTAGTTAAAAAGGGAGAACCCATATTGATGTGACATTTATAGAGGGTGTATTAAAAAGTAGATGGTTTGGATGATATATTAGAAGGAATGGTGTATGATGTAAAAAATTGTCAAATGACTCTTTTGCCCTTATGCAGTTTCAAACTTTATTATGCCTAACATTAATTATATAATTGCAAAACTTAATATATTTAATTATTTTTCGACAATTCTAAGTTATAATAATTTACTTCATTAACTAGTTAAATAATTTAACAAATTTGAACTAAAATATAAATTCCGTTTTTTTTAAAGTAGGGGAACTTGTAGTACACATGGTCACACATGTGTTTTTCAAAATTGTTTGTAACCATTGGATTGCTCTCCATTATTCTACACCATTTATTTGGATTGATTTTCAGCTACACCTGATAATTTTCCCATTTTCCCAACTTTGGGAGTATCGACTGACTTTCAGTCTTTTACATTTTCCCAACTACACATGTGTAGTTGTATACGGAGAGAGAGAGAGAGATGAGACAAAAGCGTAGAAGAAGGAGGAGCGGCCCCCCGGCTCTCTCTTCCGATCTGTACACAACCCATCCCCAATCCGGTAATCGTCTCTCTCTCCGATCGGTGGGCTGTCTTGCTCTCTCTCCGATTTGTACACAACCCACCCCCAAGAACAGGTACATCTCTCCTTACGTATACATACATGTTTTCTGTGTGTGTGTTTATGTGGTGGTGCTAGTGGTGATCTGTTGTTGTTGGTGGTGTTGTTCTTCTTCTTCTGTTTCTCTGTAGCAAATAGAGAGAGGGAGAGCCGTTGGGAGAGGGGGATGAGGAGGGGTGTTTTGGTCAAAAATCAAGCAAATACACCCGAATTAGCTATTGCTACCTGGGAGGGTAGTAATAATTTGTGGCTGTGAATGGTGTATTAGCTAATACAGGGATTAGTTAATATAGGGGAAAAAGTGAATGCCAAACCGTGTATTCACCTCTCATCCGGGTGTATTGTGTAATACACCCACCGTATACACCATCCAATCAGACCCTTAATTCCTTTTCGTACCCCACCTCATGTATCATTTGCAAGCTACTACATTTTTTATTTATAATTATTACTGTGTGGTATGCATTCAAGTTTCAATCAGAGTGGTGCTACAGTCCCGAAGGGAGGAATCCCGATTGGAATCCCGACGCTCCATCGGGCACACTCCGGCCACCGGACGGTCGATCCAAACCGTCCAAAAATTGAAAAAAAAAATCAAGTGGGCCCACGTAGAATAAACGGCATCCGACGTGTGTAGGTGGCAAGACTAATAAATGCAAAAAAAAAAATTGAATAAGAACAAAACAAAGAGGTTGTAGTCTATAACTTGTAGTTCAGCAGAAACGGGGCCTAAGTACTAAACCCAAAAAACATGTACGGTGAATGAAAGTGTTGGTCGGATATCACAGGACAGTCTCCAAAACCACCAAATAATTTTTTTGGTAAACATTAGAGAAAGTCTAGGACCACCGTATGGGCCATCGCACTCCGGGTGGGGCCCACTTTGAGCTCCACAAAAATAAAATATATATATCTATAAATTTTAAAATAATTATTTATGGGGCCCTAAAAAAATCAACTCCAACGAATATCGAAAATTATATTTTCTGAATTCGTAGGGGCGAGCAGCTTCGCCCCTACAAATTCAGAAAATATATCTACTTATATCTATTGGAACTGGTTTTTTATAGTTAAATATATCCTAAAGAGTCATAATTAATTTTTATCTCTAAGGCTCTCATAATCAAGTTTCTGGTCTTTATTTTTGATCATGTAAAGCAGAAACTTGATTATAAGAGCACTATAGTATGATGAATAGTGTCTCATTTTTTCTAAAGAGGCACGGTAGCAAAGGTAAAGAAATTGCAAAGTAGAGAGGGAGGACAAGAGGTTGATGCAGGAGACTTTCTGCCATTTTGCTCTTTATTCTAACTTTGAGTAAGAATCTAGAGTGATGTGGATGCTCTTAGCCTCACTATAAATTGCATTAAACTCTCTCCTGTATTTCATCTCCAACCCCATCTCCACCCCCCCTCTCTCTCTCTCTCTCTCTCTCTCTCCAACACAAACACAGCAATAATGGGGGTTCTCTTAGAGCATCTCCAATAACCTACTCAAACCCCAAATTCTCGGCAAAGAGAAGGGCGGAACCACCAAATAGCAGCCGCAGCAGACTCGCTCCTGCCTCGTCTCTTTGAATGGGCGCTACAGTACCTCGTTGGTATGAACGAGTAACTGTAGCAGTCGCTTGGGTTGATTTCCCCTCTCTCTCTCTCCCTCTCCCTCTCTCCTCGCCTGCACAACTAGCAGATCGGTGTAGTTGCAGTCGTATTACTCCGGCAAAGGTAAGAAAGGTTAACCCATCTCTCTCTCTCCTCTTCTTCTTCTTCTATGATTTGTGCGATTTGATCCAAGATCTGGGTTTTCAGCATGTGGGATTTTTGAGGCTTTTGTGGAGTTAATCGTGAACAAGGAGGAATCAGATTTGTGGGTTTCCGACCTGCCGTTCTATTTCTGTGTAATCGATTGAATTGATTTCTTCTCTTCTAGGTTGAAAGCGCAAGTGTATGTGTATGGAGGTGTATGTATATACCTGTGTATATTGTGTTTTCTCTTTAAAAAATGAATAAATAAAGTTTTGGGATTTTTGGAGAGCCTAAATACATAGTCTGTTGGGTGGTGCATTCATTTGGTGGCTAGACAAAGAGCAAATTTGCACTTTTTCTAGTCAAATTTGCTTAAAATGCCATTGAGCCTATTGGAGATGCTCTTAGCCTCCACTTTCTCCTTGGAGAGGTGCTATTTGCACCGACGGTTTCCGTAGGGAAACCATACCGACGGCCACGCGCGGCCGTCTCCGGCCACCGGACGACCAATCCGAGCCGTCCAAAAAATTTTTAAAAAAAAACGAGGGGGCCAACGCGGGAATCAACGGCATCCGAGGTGTGTAAGGTGCTTGATCCGAGCATCCTTTTTTCGTGTATATATGTATATTCGGCCCCCTCGTTTTTTTTTAAAAAATTTTTGGACGGCTCGGATCGGCCGTCCGGTGGCCGGAGACGGCCGCACGTGGCCGTCGGTACGGTTTCCCTACGGAAACCGTCGGTGCAGATATCTTTTCTATTCTCCTTGATTAGGTTAATAATATGGATGTCAATCATGAGCAACTGCATCTCCATCTCTTCATCCTACCCTATTTGCGAGTCACCATATCCACCCCATGCAATCCCGGTATATGAAGAAGACGTGGATACATTGCAATTTGCAGTGAACCTTGAGTTTTTGGAAGCTGAAAACTTCTTGTGGGCAGCACTCGGGTACGGACTCGACCATGTTGCACCCCAGTTAGTTCTGGGGGGCCCCCCTCCCATTGGCGCCCCAAAAGCCAAACTTGATTCTCTTACGGGGAATATCATCACGGAATTTGCGTATCAAGAAGTCGGTCATCTCAGGTTCGTATCTTCCTATCCCGTTACAATCAATATTACACGCAATTTCTATTTTGCTAATGCGTGAATAAACCATTTTCTTGCAGGGCCCTTGAAAAAACAGTAGGTTTGTTTCCAAGGCCTCTATTGGATGTAAGCCCAAAAAACTTTGCAAAACTGTTTGATTCAGCAATCGGATACAAACTCACGCCTCCATTCAACCCGTACCGTGATAGCCTCAGCTACATGTTGAGTTGCTACGTGATTCCGTACATGGGACTTGTTGGTTACGTTGGAGCAAATCCTCTTATCAATGGCTACCAGACTAAGCGGGTAATTAATTCCAAACAGAATAGCTTTCATTCTCCATTTTTTGCACAAATCATCCATTCTATTCGGTAATCTCTCAGAAAAGGGCTGCAATGAACTTTGTTTGCGTAGATTGATCACCCAACTAACTTTTCTTTTTTTTTTTCTTTTTCCCCTTTTTATCTGTTTTGCACAGCTCTTGGCAGGACTCTTGGGAGTTGAATCCGGCCAAGACGTGGTCATACGAATGTACCTCTAGGAGCGAGCTGAAGAACTTGTGCATCCATATAACCACACGGTGGCCGAGTTTACCATCCGCATTTCAGAGCTCAGAAATCAGTTATGGGGCCGCAAACGATAAAACCTAGGTCCCCGAAGGAGGATATTTTGGTAAATTTCCCGGATTGTTCGAGTTTTTTTCGGGTGTGGACGAGGAGCATCATGCAGTGGTCGGTAAGGAGGGCAACGGCGGAGAGGGTGAGGAGGCCGAGGATCCAACCGGTGCGCTAGAAGGTGTAGGGGAGGCCGAGGACGCCGGTGCCGACGATGGCGATGAAGACGTTGGCGAAGTTCTTGGGGTTGAAGGAGAGGGGGGGTAGGGATTTGGGGAGGAGAGGGGTGGATTCGAGAGGGACGGTGATTTGGTGGGAGGATGTGGAAGCTTCCTTTGAGAATGTCATCCCTTTATGTAGTAGGTTAAATATATAGATATGGGAAAGTCTTCAATACACACCCCTTTAAGGTGTGTACTATATGCACCTATTGTGTGGTTCATATTGTGCCACCTCATAAAAAATTACTTGTAGGACCGATCATTCATAACATTTTATTTCGTATCGTAACTTTTATACTAAAAATTCGTAACTTTTCAACAATATGATTCGTAACTTTTTAGCAATAGATTCGTAACATTTTGGAATTTATAACATTTTGGTGTATTTTAATAAGGGTGCATATGATACACACCCAAATAAGGGGTGTGTATTGTAGCACTTCCCTATAGATATATAATCTCGAGAGAGAGAGAGAGAGAGAGAGAGAGAGAGAGAGGGAGAGGAGAAGGATGGATGAGGGGTTTTGTGCAGTTCGCTGCGTCGAGTGGAAAATTTCGAATTGGAAAGATCCGATCGAGGAGTAACTTGAGGGAATGAAATAACAACGCGAGAGCGTGTGTGTGTCTCTGTGTGTGTGTGTGTGTGTGTGAGAGAGAGAGAGAGAGAGAGAGAGAGAGAGAGAGAGGTTTTGATGGGTTTTTTGTTGTTCAATTTTGAGGTTTGAGGTGGAGAGAGGATTTCAGTTCTCTCTCGGGCCCCGGATCTCCTGTCCGAAATTCTCTGTCCCACTCTCCTATCCCAGTCCTCTCCTTCTGCCACGTATCAACTCTTTTTTTCCCTCTAACAGCGTCAACTACTCCCCTTCCTATTCCATTTTAATTTCAACCTCCTTTTTATATATATTATATAAAAAATATTATTTAAAAATTAAGTGTTTCAAATTTTAATCTGTTTCAACCGGTAAAAAGATTTTTGTTTTTTGATCATTTTATCCCAAATGTTCATAATTAAATTTTTACTCTAGGGCTCTCGTTGATTAATCCTAAGAAAGTCGTATAATCAAATATCTCTTAGGGCTAATCAACGAGAGCCATAAAGTCAAAATTTAATTATGACCATTTAGATAAAATGATCAAAAAACTAAAATCTTTTCACCGATTCAAACGGATTGAAATTTGGAACAATTAATTTTTCAACCTCTTTATACATTTTATATATTGAAAAATATGGTTAAAAAATTAAGAGTTCCAAATTTCAATCCGTTTGAATCGGTGGAAAGATTTTAATTTTTTGATCATTTTATCCTAAATGTTCATAATTAAATTTTGACTCTAGGGCTCTCGTTGATTAACCCTAAGAAAGTCGTATAATCAAATATCTCTTAGGGCTAATCAATGAAAGCCATAAAGTCAAAATTTAATTATGACCATTTAGAATAAAATGATCAGAAAACTAAAATCTTTCCACCGATTCAAACGGATTGAAATTTGGAACACTTAATTTTTTAACCATATTTTTCAATATATAAAATGTATAAAGAGGTTGAAAAATTAATTGTTACAAATTTCAATCCGTTTGAATCGGTGGAAAGATTTTAATTTTCTGATCATTTTATCCTAAATGGTCATAATTAAATTGACTTTATGGCTATCGTTGATTAACCCTAAGAGATATTTGATTTTACGACTTTCTTAGGGTTAATCAACGAGAGCCCTAAAGTCAAAATTTAATTATGAATATTTTAGATAAAATGATCAAAAAACTAAAATCTTTTCACCGGTTGAAACAGATTAAAATTTGGAACACTTAATGTTTAAACCATGGAGTATTATTTATATAATATATATAAAAACGATGTTGAAATTAAAATGGAATAGGAAAGGGAGTAGTTGACGCTGTTAAAGGGAAAAAATGAGTTGTTACGTGGCAGAAGTAGAGGACTGGGACAGGGGAGTGAGACAGAGAAATTCGGACAGGAGATCCGGGGCCCTCTCGAGGATCGGATGGAAGAGAGAGAGAGAGAGAGAGAGAGAGAGAGAGAGAGAGAGAGAGAGAAATTATCTTTTGGAATTGTGATGGAAGAAGATATTCTGTCTGCAAAAGGACGAGGACAGGGAGAAGGAGGACAGGGAGGAAGATGAGATGAGGGAAATGAGTTTTTCTCTCCTGAGTCCTGATGGAGGAGACATTTTTCAGTGCCTAGCAGGTATCACGTGGTGCATGTTCAGCGCATCCGAGACATCCATTTTGATTTTAGACGGCTCGGATTTGAAGAGAGAACGATGAGAGAGAGTGTTTAGCCGTCTAACACATTTTTGGACGTCCTGGATGTAGGTGCTCGGCACAATATCTGTCAGGTGATGTGGTATCCACCCAGCACCCAAAAATTACTTGGGGTATTTCGCTGTAATAATAAAAAAAAGATTATTATCATTTTCTACTCGTTTTTTTCTTTTACTACTACTCCATTATTTTTGCATCATTTTTTTTGGTAGAGTAAAACTGTTTCATCTCGACAAGAGGGGTAAAAGAAATGAAACCTAACTAAAACCACAATTTTTAGGAAACACAAAATAATTCAAAAGTCTATCGATCTGTTTTGGATTTTTTTTTATTTTTTTGCAAATTTTAATAAAATTTCGATCATAAATTTTCATTTTTTAGATCTTCTTTTGGCGACAAATTAATGACTTTTCAAAAAATTAACGAAAAACTAACACGTAAAATATTTCTTGAATAAATATAAAAAAATAACCATCTTTTAGGCTCTATCTGAAAAAGTTTTTATTTTCAGTTTTTTGTTTTTGTTTTTGATATTTTTTTAAATAGACACCATAAACATATTTGTGTTACTACTTTTGTTTACAAAATACATAATCAATTCCACCAGTTTACGAAATGAAAATTCATAAAAACACGAGAGCACATCTTATAAGCAACATGAAAAGCCATGAAGTCTATGCAAGGCAAGGAAAAGAGACAAAATCTTCCAACGAAACGTTGAAAGAAGAAAAAGAAACAAGCATAAACTTATAACTGCATGCATTATTAAAATTGCCATAGGAACGTGAGAGAACATTGCTGGCTTTTGCATTCTAGATGTAGCTTAGTAGCTCACATATCCCGTAATCAATTCTCATGGCCGTTTACGAATTTCGAATAGTACCGACTGCCAGAACTTATGTGGGCATTAGGATTTGGATAAAAAAAACAATACATGAGACATTGCACAATGTCGATTCACACAATACGTCTAAAATCTTAAACATAATCAGCTCATGAAATCCTACTCTATCCGCGAGCAAGGGATTAAGCGTTATCCAGTACTAGAAGTATGAGAAAATATCATAAAGATTCCCAAACTATGGACAGCGACCAAACTTCATGGCCTTAAAGCATTGGATACAATATCTACTCTATTCGTAAATTGTAAGTTACACAATTATTATTCAAAATGAGCATCAAATGGAATTCTACCCAAGAACAACAAGCTTCAAGGATTTGGTAAAGAAGACTAACGACCTAATACAAAAATGATAGTTGCATACTCAACGTGAGATGGTGACAGATCTAGTGTATAATCTAATGATATTATCTAAAATTTCAACTAACCTCATCATTTTCAACAACATAGGTGAAGGATCGCCGTTGTCTTTCCACAACTTAAATTCTGGCCAAGTGCCCTTCATTGATTCCAAATGGACTTTATACTCGATATTGATTCCATAGCTTGGCCCCCACTTCTGTTTGGAGCATCTATTAAGTGCATGATCAATTACGATCACACATCCCCTCAGTCAGTAGGACGTAATACCGGGCATTCTGCAATCTCATGTATTCTGTTGGAGCATAAACTTAAACTACACTACACAATCTACACTGCCTTTGAAGTACTTGTTAAACCATTCTTCCTCTCTACAGTACTTATGCAGGACTTTATACACTTCCATCAAGAATTTCGGAAACTGACTCCCAAAATAGTCATCAAATCCTTCAGGTACGGGTCCTAGCACTACTACAATAATAGATATGCGTCACACTAAGGAGATTCACAAAGATCACGGTTTCAGTGAAAGTGTGATAAAAAGTGATGCTTAAAATTTTTTATCTCAGTTTAAGTCCAAAACTGAGATAAAAAGTGGATTTTAGCCCAAAATAAAAGACCTCGCTCTTGCGGTGAGATAAAAGAAAAACAACCTCACCCTTGCGGAGTGATAAAAGATTTTGGGGCAGAAAAAAATGAGATAAAAGATCTCGCTCTTGTGGCGAGATAAAAGAGAAACAACCTCACCCTTGTGGCGTGATAAAAAAGAGAAAAGATCTCACCCTTGTGGTGTGATAAAAGATTTTAGGGAGGAAAAAAATGAGATAAAAGATCTCGCTCTTGTAGCGAGAAAAAAGAGAAATGACATCACCCTCATAGCGTGATAAAAAACTTTGGGAATTGAAAAAGGTGAGGTGCTTCTTGTCAACTGTTCATTTCAGCTAATGTAACTACTCGACGACACACTTATGGAGCACAGTCCGTACGATGCTGTTTTGAGCTTATTCAGGAGGATTAATCCGGATATGTTCATCCATTCGATAGTCAATGCAGCTTAAAATCCATATGAAATGGTTAGTTTATAAAAAAAAAATTAAAGTTTGTCCATAATGTTACAATCTGCATGTTGTGATAATTTTTATAAAAATACAAAGTGCACACAACAACAAAAAACACTATTGTCAACTAAATTTACTAGCTAGCTAAAACTAAATTTCACTCCAAGAAAATCTTTTGGTGACAACAACTAATTTTGATTGGAAAAAAATCTGTTGTCATATTTTTAAAATTTTTTAAACAATGTTTATATATGTATTTTTATATATTTTAATATCATGTTAATTGCATTCCAAAAAATTCAGCAAATTTTAAGATATTTTTTTTCCTCACTTTAGGAAGTAAGTATAAATATTTTTGTTTTCCTAATCTAACAGAAGTTCTTGGCTAGCTTAGTGGTAAGGGCTTGGGAAATTAACTAAGAGTGCGTGGGTTCGAAACTTAGCAATGACAAGAAAAGATGGTCTAGTAGATACAAGTTTTTCATCTCAGTTTATAGTGGTGTGATCATTTTGAACTTTCTATCACGCTTATAGACTGTGATCTAAAGTGACAATTACACCCAGAAAAGAGAAACGATCACGCTCAAGAGAAACAATCACGGCTTATAACCGTGATAAAAGAGAAACGATCACACTTTTTGGCCGTGACTGTTTCTCTCTTTCAATCATGGTTTATAACTGTGATAAAAGAGAGTGACTTACAATCACACTCAAATCCATCACGGTAGCAAGAGTGTGATAAAAAACTTACAATCACAGTCAATAGCTGTGATCTTTACGGTTTATTGTAGTAGTGTAGAATTTCCTGAAATGAGCACCAGTAATCAAACTAGTATCACCTACAATGGAATGACAACACTGATCCTCAAAATCTTAAAAGATTGGTATGTGGTACCAATACCAATTTGGTAAAGGAAGCGTACAAAATAGAACAAATCATATGTATGCAGTAGTGAAAGTTTGAAAGGGAACTCAATTTGTCAAATTTTTGAACATATTTAAGTGTATAAATTCAATTTCCAAGTGTTGGCATGAGAAATGAACCTGAACTTCACGAGGAAGATCGAAGTTATGATTCAGCTTGTTCCGGATGAGTCGCAGTAAGTCACGAACACTATCATAGCTATACCGCTTGTGGTTTTCGATGTCATCAAGCAATGCTGGTAATATCTTTTTGTCCCATTTTAATAGTACCATCTTTTTGTTTTGTTTGGATGCCGGTTTTGTGTCTAAAACCAGGGGAGCTATGCTCTGTAATGCTTTTAAAATAGCAGATCCCCTGCCTTCCCGTTCTACCCGGTCGCTCGCATCTCGGAGAAACGATAATCTTTTATTAGAATCCCAAAACATTGGATGAATAAGCACCTCCGATGCCTTTGGCCTGCAAAAATTTAGACTCATGAAATGTGTTGTAAAAAAATGAACTCAAAAAAAAAAAGAACTAAAAATCCCTCAAAAGCGAATAAGATCCGTGTACTAAATATAAAAGCTGCTGTAACTATAGACAACAACCAAGTTTGCATGTGCCTTACGTATCACTTAAGGTTACCGAATTATCTGTTCATTAGGTAAAACAACTTTTACAAATTCAAAAATGGAAGTATAATGGTCTTTTAAGCTTGTAAACTCTATGAAACAGCTTAGATAGTTTTTAGTTGTCTATTTTAGTCTTCTTTTTTTTTTTTTTGGAACGGCATCTATTTTAGTCGTTTTAGGCTAAAACACAAAAGCTTGTCAATCTATCTTAGCACAAAAAGGCTCTGCTTTTCAGCTCAAACAGCTTGGATTTTTGTAGCCCCACTCTTTCTATAATAACAATACGAGACTTCTTAGCCCAAACAACTTTGCTTTTCTTTAGCTGGCGTTTTTCTTAAAATTTAGAAAGCAAAAAAACTTTACTTTTTAGATATACCAAACGCAGCCTTAGTGGTCCCTCTTCACAGCAAAAAAAAGAAACAGCTTAGCATCTCGCCGTCTCCAAATGGCACGGAGGACAATATATTGAAGAGGCGACAAGTCATAACTATTGCTGTGAAGTCATCAAGGCAACAATCTCCTTGCGTCTTACCTTAATTCCGCATCCCGATCCAATAACCAGGATAACAAATCCACAGCTTCTGGAATATCCTCCACTGAGAAGAGGTCAGCTTTGCTCTCCACAATGTTGATGTCGCGCTTAAGAGGGTCATCACCAAACGGGTGTTTACCACCGGTAATACAGTAAAAGAGGACTAAGCCTAAGCTAAACACATCAACAGCACGCGTTTGGCGCCCACGGAGAAGCCGTTCGGGAGCTTGCCATCCTGAACTTCCACAACCTGTAACAGCTTATGAAATTAAATACTGAGCAATAGGACTAGAAAACAATAAACAATTAGAATTAGAATAGTGAAGCTAGGTAGTTTATGTGAAAAAAAATACACTACCATATATAATTTAGATGTATACCATGGGTTGGTGGGTAGCATTTCCCATACAATACATATATCAGCAAAAATCAAGCCTTCTGATTTTAGAATTGGACTACAGAACAAGCCATTTGCATATCTAATAACTTGAATGATGCTACCAGGAATTTATGGGAAACAAGTGGGATCATGCAATATTTCTAAAGAATAATGGCGATTAAAATAATTTCCACAAACTAATAAGGGTCTTTCTATATATAAATCATAAATTTGAACATTATTAGGGGTACTAGAAAATTATTAATAAATTTATGTACACAAGTCAGAAATCAAAAAAATTGGTCGCATAAAGGTTTAAAATCTCGCAAAGCAAATCACGTGGCAGATTCCATCAGACCATAAATCTTCAAATGTAGTAAATGGAGGATCTATGCAGTTGCTGTCATAATAGCTAGTCAAGAATACTTGCCAGTAGCATGATCGCCTAAGGAAGACTTATCCTCCACAAGACGCTTGTTGATACCCATATCAGAAAGCTTTGCACATAAAGATCCTTTTTTAACTATCGATCCTTTTTTAACTATCGACACATTTTGAGGCTTCAAGTCTCGATGAACCATGTAAACCAATTTCATTTCACTGAATCTGTTTTTCGTTGTTGTCTTACAAAGCACTGGCCCTTTACTATTTATACCACTAAGACCCAAAAGAAACACAAATCACTGTCAGTTTCCTATTGGATGAAAAGCTCTCACAAGGATTGCTGAGGTGGAACCAACTTTGAGCTGGAGTAGAAACACTTAACCGAAATCTGATGATGCTATGATGATGCTATAACTGCCTCTTAATCAACCAACTAAACCACCTACTTAACAGCTCCTTAATGAGCTGGCTTAACACCCCCCTACAAACTAATGGGTGGATCACCAACCATTAGTTTGGATTTAAGCAACAGAAACCTTGAGACTGGTAAACCTTTGGTAAAAATGTCAGCAAGTTGAGCAGTGGAACTAATGAAGTGAAGAACAATAGTTTTGGCCAAGACCTGTTCCCGGATGAAGTGGTAATCAAGTTCAATATGTTTTGTTCGTGCATGAAAAACAGGATTATTTGCCAAAGCTATAGCCGACCTGTTGTCACACCAAAGGACATGAGGAGGAGAGATGGAAACTTGCAGTTCTGACAGAAGTTGCTGAATCCAAACCAAATCAGCAGCAGTTTGGGCCATTGCACAATATTCTGCCTCTGTAGAAGATCTAGCAACCGTAGGCTATTTCTTGGCACACCAAGACACTAAATTAGAACCAAAAAATACTGCAAAACCGGTGATAGATCGCCTATCCACAAGATCCCCTGCCCAGTCAGCATCAGCAAAGGCAGTGAGGACTAAAGAACCAGCAGTAAAATGAAGGCCTTGAGTGAGAGTGCCCTTAATGTATCTGAGAATCCTTTTAACAGCCCCAAAATGACTCAATTTAGGCTGGTGCATATGTTGACAGACGACATTGACTGAGAAAGAAATTTCAGGTCTAGTTAAAAGTAAGATATTGAAGAGAACCAACCAAGGATCGGAACAAATGAACATCAGAGAAAAAAGGATCATTAGGATCACTAGGCTTTTTAGCAGAAATAGGAGAAGAACTGGGTTTGCAATCCTCCATGCCCGCTTTGATTAAGATGTCAGAGGCATATTTAGCTTGAGACAAAAAAAGACCATTCGCAGTGGATGTCACTTCAAGCCCCAGAAAGTAATGCAAATCTCCCAAATCTTTCATAACAAACTTAGAGCTCAAAGACTGAACAAGAGTGGAGATAAAGGTAGAATCACTCCCAATAACTATAATGTCATCAACATATATCAAAACCAAAGTGACTACTGAATGTTGATGAAGAACAAACAATGAGGTATCAGCTTTGCTGGAAACAAACCCCAGAGAAAGAAGATAAGAAGAAAACATGGCAAACCACGCTCGTGGAGCTTGTTTAAGACCATAAAGAGCTTTGGTTAATTTGCACACATGATTTGGATGAAGAGGATCCTTGTAACCCAATGGTTGTTCATATACACATCTTCTGAAATAAGACCATGTAAGAAGGCATTAGAGACATCTAATTGTCTCAAAGGCCAATGATAGTGTACAGCCAAACTTAAGACAATTCGAAGAGTGGGTTGCTTGATAACAGGACTAAAAGTCTCTGTGAAATCCATCCCCTCATGTTGTTGATTACCATTGGCGACAAGTCTAGCCTTGTACCGTGCTATAGAGCCATCGGAATGTCTTTTAATCTTGTATATCCATTGGCACCCTATAATGTTACCATGAGAAGGAGGAGGAACCAAAGTCCATGTTCCTTGTTTGACCAAGGCTTCATATTCCTCAGCCATAGCCTGCTGCCAAACAGAGTGTTTGATAGCTTCTGTAAAGGTTTTAGGTTCAGCAGTTGGAGCAAGAGATGTAAACAGAGATAGGGGATGTTTGGGTTTAAAAATACCTGTTTTAGACCTAGTGGTCATAGGATGAACCAAGGGAACAGAAGAAACTATTGAAGAAGAAACAGTAGATGTAAAAGCAGGAGTATCAAAAGACTGAGGAACTAATGCAGCAGAAGAAGAAGACTCTTGAACAAGAGGAGTGATCGTTGGTATGACAGCATGAGAGGAATCAGAGGAAGAAGACTCAGAAGAGACAAGAGAAGAAGTCACAGATGAAGACAAAGGAACTTGGACAACAATATTATCAAAAGAAGTAAGAGAAATAGGAAAAGAAGAAGAAGAGACTGAATTATTAGTAGAAGAGGAAGCCCCAGCTACGAGATCCTGAAAAGGAAAACATGTTTCTTCAAATCTCACATGTCGTGACACATAGACTTTATCATGAACAGGATCATAACAACGATATCCCTTGGAAGTAGAGCAGTATCCTAAAAATATACAGGGAACAGACTTTGGAAGAAGCTTATGAGTATTATATGGTTTCAACCATGGAAAACAAGCACAACCAAAAGGTTTTAAAGCAAAGTAATCTGGAGCTGTATGAAAAAGTAAGGTATAAGGAATTTTATATTGCAGAGAACTATGAGGCAACCTATTGGCTAAAAAAATAGCAGTGGTCAAAGCTTCAAGCCAAAAATGTGTAGGCAAACCAGCATGAATGAGTAAGGTTAGAGTGGTTTCTATGAGATGTCTATCCTTTCGTTCTACTACACCATTTTGTTCAGGAGTATGCGGACAAGAAGTTTGATGAATAACTCCATACAGCAAAAACAATTGCTTGAGATAATTATTCACAAATTCTCCTCCATTATCAGATCGCACAGTCTTAACGGGAGTGTCAAACTGAGTTTGGACATAAGTTTTGAATTGTGTAAGTACAATTTTCACTTCGGACTTGTAATGTAATGGGAACAACCAAGAATACCTACTAAAATCATCAATTATGAGCAAATAGTACCTAAATCCTTGCACAGAAGGGACACGAGCAGGTCCCCACACGTCCATATGTAAAAGATCAAAAGGCTTAACAGAAGTAGTAACAGAAATAGGAAAAGGAAGTTTATGACTTTTCGCTTGATTACAACTGAAACAAGTCACATCAAATGGCTTATGAACAGGCAATTGAAACTGTTTTATTAATGACAGAAATAGAGAAAGACTTGGATGTCCTAACTTTTGATGCCAAACAGAAGCTGAAGACGCATGAGAACTGAAAAGAACTTGAGAAGCTGGGGAAGAAGAAACAGCACTACAGGAGGTCTGAATTGGGTACAAACCCTGATGGCATGGCCCCTTGTGAAGAACTTGGAGAGTGTGATTGTCCTGAATCACATATCCATTACAGTCAAAGATTAGGGAACAATTATTGTCTTTTGCAAATTGATAAACAGACAAAAGATTGTGAGTAATGGCAGGTGAATGCAATACATGATTAAGTTTGAAATTGATGTTAGGAGTAGGCAAAAGACCTTTACCAGAATAAGACACTGGAACAGAAGTTCCATTGCCAACAATAACACCCTCTCCTGCATGGCAAGGCTAATGGAGTTGAAGATTAGCCAAATCATTAGTAACATGAGCTGATGCCCCACTGTCAAAGTACCAGTTTGGAGGGACTGTAGAAGAACCCATACTAGAAGTATTATGTAGTCCTTGGTGTCCTCCATAACTAACCATATTTGCCACTGGTGGAGGACAGGTAGTAGCAACAGAAGGTCTAGAAAACTGAGAAGTAGAGTGTCCAGGGTAATGACCATTACCCCCTCCAAACTGCCCATTAAAACTAGTGTAGACATTATGTCGTAGTGCAGAATTCTGTGGTGAAGGTGCAAAACCTGGTGAAGTAAAGCCTGAAAAACCACCTGGTGGAGTAAAACCTGAATAACCCCCTTGATGCCCATACCAAGATAAAGGACCAGGTCTTCCATTCATGTAAGGAGACGATTGATAATGCAGATTAGGAGGCTGAAACTGCAGATTTTGTCTGTAATAACAATACAATGCTGTGTGGTTATTCCTGCCACAAATCTGACATTCAGGCCTTTGATTGCCTCCAAAGTTAAAACTTCTTGCTCCTCTGTTTCTGTTAAAACCTCCATCATAAGAGTTGTTTCTATTAGACTTAGGAAAAGATTGTGGATAGAATGGTCCAGGTCCATTGATTGGTTGAAACATTTGAGCTTGAAAAGAAGAACCTCCACTACTCTCAAGATACATAAGAGAACTAGTTGATGCATTTGCATCAAAATGTTGATTCTTAGGTATTTCAGGTGGTTTGGATGTTGTAACAAAAACCTTGGCCGAAGTTGACTCATCCTTATGAAGTCTTGCCTCCTCAGAATGAAGAATTGTGGTTAACTCCTCAAATGTAATATCTCCACCTCTAGCATCAATAGCTGTTCTAAGCTGTTTAAATTCTTCTTTTGGCAAACCATTCAGAGTGTAAAACACCAAATCATCATCAGGTACATGATGCCCTACAGCCTCTAATTTCTGTGCATGACTTCTAATTTCATCAATATAGCTATCCATTGATCCAGTCTTACTTACATTGTACAATCGGCTTTTCAACTCATGAATTCGTGACTTAGAAAGAGAATTAAACCTCTGAGCCAATGAAAACCAGACTTGTGAGACACTTTCAAACCCTAGAACATGAGGTAGGGTTGTTGAAGACAAGCTTGCAGTCAAACACGATAAAAGTTGATTATTAATCAACATCCACTTGGTAAATTCTGGATTCACGACAACATTATTCGAAGAATCTTTATTCGTAGAAGAAGGACATTGTGTACTCCCATCTAAAAAGCCTATGTAACCATTCGCACGAAAAGCATTGATCACTTGCGTTTTCCACAACAAATAATTTCCAGAATTCAATTTAATGTTCACCAAGGAATGAAAAGTAGAAACTAAAAATGCTAGGGCAGGTGGAATTGTAGCTGAAGAAGATGACTCTGTCATTCTTACGTTCAAAACTGAAAGAAATCAAGGCTTACTGAACACAAATGTCTGAATCTGTCCTTGAATCTTTGAAGAAGAAGCCTCAGGATCGAGTTGAAGGACTTGCGTCAGAACGCTCTGATACCATAAAGAAAAGCTAAAGAGAGAAGTAAACCAATTTCATTTCACTGAATCTGTTTTTCGTTGTTGTCTTACAAAGCACTGGCCCTTTACTATTTATACCACTAAGACCCAAAAGAAACACACATCACTGTCAGTTTCCTATTGGATGAAAAGCTCTCACAAGGATTGCTGAGGTGGAACCAACTTTGAGCTGGAGTAGAAACACTTAACCGAAATCTGATGATGCTATGATGATGCTATAACTGCCTCTTAATCAACCAACTAAACCACCTACTTAACAGCTCCTTAATGAGCTGGCTTAACACCCCAATTCATGCAAATGCACAAGCCCAGAAACCATATCCTTGTATTACGAAAGGAAATAAAATCATATCGAGCAAATACGGAGATGCAGTCTAATTAAAAGGACAAGTTTTAACCCTGCGTGCTTAAAAAGATCAACAAAACAATCTAGCATAAACTTATAACTGCATTATTAAAATTGCCATAGGAACCTAAGATTACATTGCTGGCTTTTGCATCTTGATGTAGCTCAGTAGCTCACATATCCAGTCATCGATTCTTATGGCCGTTTACAAATTGCGAATAGTACTGACTGCCAGAACTTATGTGGGCATTAGGATTTGGATAAAAAAGAATACACGGGACATTGCACAATGCCTCTTTACAAATTGCAATTTTGGTCAACAAGTCTAAAATCTTAAGCATAATCAGCTTATGAAATCCTGTTCTATCTGCACTACCAATAGATTCCTCTCATCAAATGTGCTCATGGAAATGGGATTCTGTGACAGATTCAATGCAGAGAACAATGAAATAGTTGCAGTCTACTTAAAGTCGACTGACCGACAGATAAAGTCGAATTCCAACCAACCTCATCATTACAAAATTATACTGGCATACTCAGCATGAGATGGTTTCAGATCGATCTAGTGTATAATTTAGAGGTGGCAATCACAACTCATATTTTTAAATCCGTCCAAATTTGTCCACTTATAACCCAATCCAAACCGTCCATATTATATAATGGGTTGTTATGGGTTGAACCCATGTATACCCATATTTACATGGGTTTATATGGGTTGAAAATGGATTTAATATGGGTTGGAATTAAAAGGCTCATTCCTTATAAAAGTTAACTACTGTTAAGAAAAATCCTTCGACTGCTTCGCCAAAACTGAAAAACAACGTAATGGTACAATCAATAACTAAATTAACATCTCTCAGAGTATAAACAACAACGCGTGAACAGATCCACAAAATGCTCAATCGCAAAATTCCAAACGAAGTGAGATCAATTCACCTGATGAATAGCAGAATAATCAATGTCGAAGTGGCCTTCGACGCGTAAAAAAATTATTTTTTCGATTATTTTGTCGAGACGAACTAATAAGGATAAAAAGTTTGTCGCAAAATAAACAAAAAAAATTTGAATAAAGACAAAAAAAAGTCACTTAACTTTTTAATCCAAACCTAAGCGGTGGCTTTGGCGAACGCATCAAAAATCGAACTGTACAATCAGTGCAATCATCGCCTTCCAAAAAATTCTCTGATACGGCCTCTAACTACTCATCGAAGTAACGTTGCTCTTTGGAAATGAAAAAATAGAAGTAAAAACCTGATTTTTTAAAGGTTTTTTAGCCTCTAATTGCTACATTTTTATCCAAAAAAAAATTGAGTTTAAATCATAAATTTTTACTTTTTTGAATCCTCTTATTGAGACAAATTAAAGGGGGGATTAGAGGGGGTGGGTGGGGGTTCGGGTCGGGTCGGGTTTGGGTTTGGGTTTGGGTTATGTTTGACTCATATTCGATCCGATCCATTTCAACCCGTTTATTTTTTGATCCGTCCGTATTTGACCCACAATCCATTTCAACCAGTTCAAATTCGCCTAGACCTGCTCATTTTTCACCTCTAATGTAATGACCGGGATTTTTGACCTAATTTTTTAATACAAATTTATATTGTTAAATTTCTAATTCAATAATTAATTAGATTGAATAATTAAAATATATTATTACGTGTACAATTGATATTATTTGCGCTATTATTTAAGATATATATTTAAACTTTAGATATACAGGAAATTAAGAATTTATATTCATCTCTTATCTTTCCTATCAAAATCCTAATTAGAACTTTATTCAAATTAACTCTCCACTTCTCTCTCTCTCATCCTATACATATATGCGTCCACATACATTGTAGAGACCCGTAAATTCATTTTATAATTTTATTATTTTATAAATGGAAAAGTGGTGGATTAATGAGAATATTGTAGTTGGGGGTCAAAGTGCGAGAAGTTAAAAACATTGGGTGCTAGTGTAATTGTGCATGTATGTGTCGTGTATTTCAGGGAAACAATTTTTCTTCTTTTTTCATTTTTATCTTTCGGCTCTCTCTCTATTTCTCCTCTAAGTCTCTCGCTCACTCACCCAATCACTCAAAACCCACAACAATCAAGCTTAACTCCATCGTCTACTAGTATATTCGAGCTTGTATCGTGTTGAACAAAGCTTGGTTCGGCGTATTGTTGCTTGATTTGGACTCCGGAAGCTAAGGTTTGCATAATCTTCTTGATTTCGATTTGGATACTTGAGGTAGGGAATTTTACCTCTCTTTATATGTTATTTGGGTTCTCCTATGTCTTATTTGAGTATTTCCATGCTCTGTTTGAGCTTGTATTGGTTGTTGTTTGGTCTGGATCAAAATCTGTTATCTGATGAAAAATCGCCAAATTCCGGATTCCTACCGGTAGGATATTTTCCTCTACCGGTAGAACTTTGTTGTTGTGAAAATGTGTACTCACTGTTTTGAATTTGTACCGGTAGGACTTATTCCCTACCGGTAGGATTATTAATTTTTTTTCCCACCTACCGGTAGTATTTTCTTTCTACCGGTATAACTCTTACCAGCTGAAACTTTGTACCCACTGTTTACAATTCCTACCGGTAGGTCTATGTTCCCTACCGGTAGACCACCAGTGAAAAGCAAAATCCTCCTGTACTGTTCTAGTTTTTCTTTTCCAAGCCTAAAGGCCTTTCCAGGGGATTCAATGATTTATTTATTATATATGATGATGGCATGGGCAATCATGCATGGTACCATGATCATTGAGACATCCAACTTGGACTTGTCCGAAAATGTAAATTCCTTTTTTTTAAATGTTAAGGATGAGCTTCGAATTGCACAATGTTTTACGAACGATACCCTTGAACTTGCAAATGACGTGCGAACATTCAGGGCCCATCGACGGGTGGGTGCCTGGCAGGGGATATCAGGGTCCCATAATTAGCCTGGCAGGAGCTAATGCTCAAAATGATCACTCAAGGCCTTACCTTCAAGGTGGGTGCTTAGCAGGGGATATCGGGGTCCCAAACTTAGCCCTGCAGGAGCTTCGGCTCAGACACACAAACGACACGACAGGTTGAGACATGAATTGAACGGATATGATTTATGGGTTGAATAAAAGAAAAATTGGAGATTTCGGGACACTTGTTCATAAAAATTGTGCTTCCTCCGTTGTCTTGTGATCTTTTATCATTCGTTCATTCGTCTCGCTCATTTGCATATAGAGTTTGCGTAGACTTTTCTACTGGGTTAGTGTAGCTCAAGCCTTATATTATTTTCAAGTGCTAACCCGGAACCATAGCTTGCATTACTTGGCGTGCTTGGAGTGTGGTCATTATTTTTGAAAGCTAACCGAAGGAGTTACTTATTCATCTTTGTAAATTTATTTTGAAAGATGTATTTGTAACTTAAATTGTAATTCTTTTGATTTGAAATATTGTAACCCTAATCCTCTTTCGAATTTCGCTACTTATGTTAAATCTGGGGCCGTTGAGCCGATATTGTAATATTTTGGAACCGCGTGAACTTGGAAGTATTTGATTTGGGAATGAGAATACAGTGATTTTTTGGGTACCGTACCGATATTTGTGAGTATTTTTATTATGTAAATCATTTATAATTATGTTTAAAATTGAGGACGTGACAACTTGGTATCAAAACATAGATTTAGAACACCTAGAGACCGTGGGAAGACGTTTTGTCTCATGGGTTCAAAATGTCGCGCCTTCTAACATAATTTGTGCATGCTTGTGTGACTAACATTCATGTGATTACGTGGCATTGCATTTTCTTGATACTGTAGAGTGGCGTAGAGTCGTTATTGACCCGTGTTGGGAAGTCGGGAGCTTTGACTTCATAGAAATAGTATGGTGATTAATAGTTTTCTCTCTTAATCATTATAGTATGATGCCTCCGAAGACCCGTGTCAGACGAGTTGGGGCCGCTCTTCTTGCGTCTTTCCTGCTTTCAAGAACGGATTCCCACCATTCACCGGCCTCCTCAACTAGTTGCACCGCCACGATACCTACCCTGATGGTGTCTTCGATGATATTGAGAGCTCTAAAAAGTTTACGGATTTGAGCTAGCCAATGGTCCGCTACCAATGGGTCACTACTGGTTCCATCAAACACCGGTGGATTCCTACGGCTAAACTCTCACATTGCCACCATAGCTCGATTCTCAACATTCTCCCTAGGAGCTTGGTTCAGAAGATTTGCAGCTATAAGTGCTGCGACAAGATCCCTAGCAAACTGATTCTGAACAAGAGGTACTCCTGCACCTCGACAAGCCCCAGCCCCCGAGTTCCCACCTGGGTTCTCTCCATGCTGACTAACCTCGTCCTCAAGAGGAACCCCACGTCCACGACCACGGCCTTGACCACCAGGACCGCGGCTCAAGTAAATGAGCCAGACGTTGAGAATTTGACATGGGCTGAATTTGAGGCGTTATTTGAGGAGCAGTATTTTCCAGAAACTAGCCGTGAGCAATTGAGGGACCAATTCGAAAAGTTAGAGCAAGGAAGCATGACCGTGTCGGAGTACACACAAAAATTTCAATCCTTATCACATTTTGCGCCAGAGTTGGTGGCGACGGAAGAGAGGAAATGTAGGCGCTTTAAGAAAGGGCTACATAATACCGTGAGGAGAATGGTAATGGTGCAACGCAAGACAAAATACGCCGAGGTAGTTGAGTGTGCGAGGAGCATTGAGATACCGAAAGAGGCGCAACGTAATAGGGGAGTTTGGGAACCACGACAACCAACCGTGAACTCGAGTTCTTCATCGGGGAGCTTTGGAAGCCAAGAGAGGAAAAGGGCAAGAGAACCATCTCAGACACCGCAGGGTAGTTCGTCGAACTTTAGGTCGCAACCTTCTTCTTTGGGGACTCGGGGTGTTCTGTCTAGACCTTCGCCTATGTGCTACAAGTGTAATCAACCCGGACACGTTCATGCTCAGTGTCCACGCCTCGGGAAAACTTGTTATATCTGTGGTAAAACGGATCATTTCACAAGGAGTTGTCCTCAGGGGTCGAGAGCGCGCAGTGAGTCAGGTTCTGTGTAGTAGCCGGGAACGGGGCGTAATGTGGGCCAGCCATTTAGGGGTACTCAGAGCCAGCAGCAGCCTTACTTTTGGCAGACGACATCGGTTCAGAGTTCCGGGGTTAACAAGGGAGCGAGTTCTTCCGAGCCTACTCAGGGTTCTGTCAAAGGGGAGGTTTTGTGCAGGGCCAAGGTAACCAGGGATGAGTTTTCAACATCACTTCTGCTATCCCACCTACCACTTCTCAGGCTCCGGAAACTTCTGTTGTGAGGGGTACTTTTCTTTTGTTCAACTCATTTGCTAAAGTACTCTTTGATTCTGGAGTATCGCATTCTTTCATTGCTGCATCATTTGTGTGTACCTTGGAATTGAAAACAGAAAATACTAGTCCCCCTTTGTTTGTTGAAACACCTCTAGGGAGTAGAACACCTCTTGACCGTATTTGTCGAGATTGTGAGTTGGTTATTCGTGATCGTCGTTTCGTGTTCGACTTCATCGTTTTGGGAATGTCGAGGTTTGATCTTATCTTGGGGATGGATTGGCTATCCACGTTTCATGCTACCATCGATTGTTTCAAGCGTCGAGTTCGTATTTGTCCACCCGAAGGTCCTTGTTTTGAATTCTTTGGGGAGCGTCGGGAACCATTGGAACCTTATTTATGTGGGCCTCGTGAGCTAGGGTCGGTTTATTCATTGTTGGTGAGTTTGACGTTAGATGAGGATGCCTCCGTGCATGGGGAGTTACCCTTAGTGGTTTGCGACTTCCCGGATGTATTCCCGGAAGAGTTACCTGGTTTACCTCCTAAGCGAGAGATTGAGTTCACCATTGATCTACTTCCCGGTACGGCTCCTATCTCCGTACCTCCGTATCGTTTTGCACCCGCCGAATTGAGAGAGCTAAAGACTCAGTTACAAGAATTGGAGAACCTAGGATTCATTCGTCCAAGTACGTCTCCGTGGGGAGCACCGGCTTTGTTTGCCCAAAAGAAGGATGGTTCACTCCGTTTATGCATTGATTGTAAGCTCAATCGTGTAACCGTTAAGAACAAGTATCCTATGCCTAGAATCGATGATTTTTGATCAACTACGGGGTGCCACTTGTTTTTATAAAATCGACTTGTGGTCCGGTTATCATCAGTTGAGGGTTCGTAGAGAGGACATCCATAAAACCGCTTTCCGCACTCGTTATGGCCATTATGAATTCGTTGCTATACCTTTCGGACTGACGAACACTCCAGCTACATTCATGGACTTGATGAATCGTATTTTCCATGCTTATCTTGATCACTTCGTCATCGTCTTTGTGGATGATATTTTGATCTATTCGCCTACGGAGGAGGAACACCAAGCCCATCTCAGCATCGTTCTTGAACTTTTGAGAGAGCACCAGCTATACGCTAAACTTAGTAAGTGTGAGTTTTGGTTATCCAAAGTCAAATTCTTGGGTCGTGTGGTTTCGAAAGGTGGAGTGTCTGTTGATCCAGGAAAGATAGAGTCGATTATGAATTGGCAGCGACCAAAGAACGTATTCGAGATTCGAAGCTTCTTGGGTTTGGCTGGGTACTACCGCCGTTTCGTTTTAGACTTCTCTCGTTTAGCGGCACCAATGACTAGATTGACACGTAAGGGGACCCGATTCGTTTGGAGTGACTCGTGTGAGACAGCCTTTGAGGAGTTAAAGAAGCGATTGACTACCGCGCCGGTTTTGATTGTGCCCGAACGTGGAGTTGGCTACTCCGTGTATTGTGATGCGTCTAAGGAAGGGTTGGGATGCGTGTTAATGCAGGCGGGACGAGTGGTAGCGTATGGGTCACGACAGTTGAAAACACATGAGCGGAATTACCCGACACACGATCTAGAACTTGCAGCCGTCGTATTTGCTTTGAAAAGTTGGCGCCATTACTTGTATGGTGAGAAATTTGAAGTTTTTTCCGATCATAAAGTTGAAATACTTATTCTCTCAAAAGGAACTTAACCTTCGTCAACGCCGTTGGATGGAGCATTTGGAGGATTATGATTCGAATTACAATACCACCCGGGGAAAGCGAACGTTGTGGCTGACGCATTAGTAGAAAACCGACACACTAGCGAGCCTAGCGATTCATGAGTGGAAAGCAATGAATGATTTGGGCTCCTATGCCATGCACTTTGAGGAAGTTCGGGAAGGGTCACGTTATGCAACTTAACGGTGCAATCGACTTTATCGACGAGAGTGATTGAGGCTCAGCACAACGTGATGAGGAAGCAGAGGAACTCGTACTAGATTCCTTAGTGGAAAAGCTCAAGAAGGGTGGATGATACACGCCGACCAAAGCTTGCGCTATCAAGGAAAGTTGTTCGTACCCGTTTCGTGTCGGGAGGAAATCTTACGAGAGTTCCATCATTCTCCGTTAGCCGTTCACCCAGGAGGAACGAAAATGTATCATGACTTACGTAGACAATTTTGGTGGTCCGGAATGAAGAGGGACGTTGTGAGTTTCGTGTCCAAGTGTCTCACATGCCAACAAGTGAAAGCGGAACATCAACGACCCGCGGGGGAGTTGCAACAATTGCCAGTAGCCGAATGGAAATGGGAGAATGTGACCATGGATTTCGTTAAAGGTTTACCGAGATCGCCAAGGGGGCACGACGCTGTTTGGGTAGTTGTGGATCGATTGACTAAAACCGCTCACTTCTTAACTATTCAAGTCACCGATTTCGTGGATGCGCTTAGCCGTTTGTATATTCGAGAGATCATTCGACTTCATGGGATTCCCATATCCATCGTGTCCGATCAAGTTCCAAGGTTTACCCCACGTTTTGGGCAGAGTTTGCAAGTTGCTTTGGGCACTAATCTTCTATTTAGTACCGCGTATCATCCTCAAACCGATGGGCAATCCGAGAGAACGATTCAGATTTTGGAAGATATGCTTCGAGCTTGCGTTATGGACTTCCGGGGTAGTTGGGAGGACCATTTGCCGTTAGTTGAGTTCACGTACAACAATAGCTATCAATCTAGTATCGAAATGGCACCGTATGAGGCTTTGTATGGAAGACCGTGTCGATCGCCTGTGTGTTGGACCGAATTGGGAGAGGCTACGCTTGTAGGACCGGATATGGTTAAGGAGACCTCCGAGAGCTTGAAAGTAATTCGTCAGCGCCTTAAAGAAGCTCAAGAGAGAACGACCGAACAAGTGAAGGTGATTCGCCAAAGATTGTTAACCGCGCAAAGCCGACAAAAGAATTATGCCGATCGTCGTCGTCGCCCGTTGTCATTTGAAGAAGGGGATCATGTATTTCTCAAAATATCGCCGCATAGAGGTTTATCTCGTTTTGGGAAAAAGGGAAAGCTATCGCTGCGTTATATCGGGTCGTTCGACATTATTGAGAAGATTGGGGAGGTTGTGTATCGCTTGGCTTTACTACCAAGGCTATCGGGTATACATGACGTGTTTCACGTGTCTATGTTGAGAAAGTACGAACCATACCCGTCGCATGTGTTGGAGTGGTCCGAACTCGAGTTAGAGGCCGATGCGTCTTATGGGGAAGAAATGGTCCGTATCCTAGATTCGCGCGATCAAGTGTTGAGGGGTAAGACGATACCGTTAGTACGAGTCTTATGGAGAAGTCAGGGTAGCGAGGATCAAACTTGGGAACGAGAAGATGAGGTTAGAGAGAAGTATCCGCTTTTATTCCCGGAGTAACCCAAAGTGAGTACTTAAGATTGAAGTATTTTCATGTTTAACATGTTGCATAATATTAGTGATTGAGACCTTGCATGTATAAGTGGTGCATGACTTAGTGAGCACGTTTACTTGAATTTCGAGGATGAAATTTTTTTTAAGGAGGATAGGATGTAAAGACCCGTAAATTCATTTTATAATTTTATTATTTTATAAATGGAAAAGTGGTGGATTAATGAAAATATTGTAGTTGGGGGTCAAAGTGCGAGAAGTTGAAAACATTGGGTGCTAGTGTAATTGTGCATGTGTGTGTCGTGTATACCAGGGAAACATTTTTTCTTCTTTTTCCATTTTTATCTTTCGGCTCTCTCTCCATTTCTCCTCCAAGTCTCTCACTTACTCACCCAATCACTCAAAACCCACAACAATCAAGCTTAACTCCATCGTCTACTAGTATATTCGAGCTTGTATCGTGTTGAACAAAACTTGGTTCGGCGTATTGTTACTTGATTTGGACTCCGGAAGCTAGGGTTTGCATAATCTTCTTGATTTCGGTTTGGATACTTAAGGTAGGAAATTCTACCTCTCTTTATATGTTATTTGGGTTCTCCTATGTCTTATTTGAGTATTTCCATGCTTTGTTTGAGCTTGTATTGGTTGTTGTTTGGTCTGGATCAAAATCTGTTATCTGATGAAAAATCGCCAAATTTCGGATTCCTACCGGTAGGATATTTTCCTCTACCGGTAGAACTTTGTTGTTGTGAAAATGTGTACTCACTGTTTTGAATTTGTACCGGTAGGATTTATTCCCTACCGGTAGGATTATTAAGTTTTTTTCCCACCTACCGGTAGTATTTTTCTTTCTACCGGTATAACTCTTACCAGCTAAAACTTTGTACCCACTGTTTACAATTCCTACCGGTAGCTCCATGTTCCCTACCGGTAGACCACCGGTGAAAAGCAAAATCCTCCTGTACCGTTCTACTTTTTCTTTTCCAAGCCTAAAGGCCTTTCCAGGAGATTCAATGATTTGTTTATTATATATGATGATGGCGTGGGCAATCATGCATTGTACCATGATCATTGAGACATCCAACTTGGACTTGTTCGAAAATGTAAATTCCTTTTTTTTAAATGTTAAGGATGAGCTTCGAATTGCACAATGTTTTACAAACGATACCCTTGAACTTGCAAATGACGCGCGAACATTCAGGACCCATCGATGGGTGGGTGCCTGGCAGGGGATATCAGGGTCTCATAATTAGCCTGGCAGGAGCTAATGCTCAAAATGATCACTCAAGACCTAACCTTCAAGGTGGGTGCTTGGCAGGGGATATCGGGGTCCCAAACTTAACCCGGCAGGAGTTTCGGCTCAGACACACAAACGACACGATAGGTTGAGACATGAATTGAACGGATATGTTTTATGGGTTGAATAAAAGAAAAATTGGAGAATTTCGGGACACTTGTTCATAAAAATTGTGTTTCCTCCGTTGTCTTGTGATCTTTTATTATTCGTTCATTCGTCTCGCTCATTTGCATATAGAGTTTGCGTAGACTTTTCTTCTGGGTTAGTGTAGCTCAAGCCTTATATTATTTTCAGGTGCTAACCCAGAACCATAGCTTGCATTACTTGGCGTGCTTGGAGTGTGGTCATTATTTTTGAAAGCTAACCGAAGGAGTTACTTATTCATCTTTGTAAATTTATTTTGAAAGATGTATTTGTAACTTAAATTGTAATTCTTTTGATTTGAAATATTATAACCCTAATCCTCTTTCGAATTTCGCTACTTATGTTAAATCTGGGGCCGTTGAGCCGATATTGTAATATTTTGGAACCTTGTGAACTTTGAAGTATTTGATTTGGGAATGAGAACACAGTGATCTTTTGGGTACCGTACGGGTATTTGTGAGTATTTTTATTATGTAAATCATTTATAATTATGTTTAAAATTGAGGACGTGGCATACATTCTCACCTTATACATAAACGCGTCCACATACATTCTCATCTTATACAGATACGCGTCCACATACATTAGATTGAAGAAAATCCCACCAAATGTGACACTTGTCCTCTATCTCTCTTATCATTATCAGTATCACTCTCATTCACTCTCCTTCCCTATTCTACCACTTCCACACTTATCCTCTCACATTCTCACTACCTTATTTTCTCCCATTATACATACCCACATAAATTCAAAAATTGAACACCAGTATATTATTTTACTCCCAATATTATTATTGAGTCTAGAATAGAGAGAGAGAGAGACGGATTTCTACATAAAATTTCTCTGTACATCATATTCAGGTTCCCAATCAATCACTACATCACCAACCATCCACAAACCACCTTCCAATTAGTCCGGAGTCCCCCGCTGCCGCCGCGATCTTTTTCATTTTACCGAAATCGTCCCCAAACTAGTACCCACTCTTCCGGCCGGATTTAACATAGAATAATTGCTTTCCTATTTTCTCCTAAGTATTAAATAATTTCTATATGATGAATTTGAAAAATTATAATGGGATTTATCATACCCGCGAATCAAATCAGAAGTACTCTGCTTCCTGAAAAATTAAAAATCGAAGGCTACCGTAGCATGCACGTTTTTCTTTTAAAGTGAGATATTTTGAAATTGCAGTTTGCCCCCTGAATGTACTTTAGTTCTCAATTTGAACCTAAACTATGTGGTTGATTTATTTTTAGTACAATAAACGCATGCTATAATTAATTAATTTACTTGTTCAATGTATCTTAAGGGCATCAGTCCAATCATAAAATATTATGTATTTACTTACTTGCACAATATTATTTGAGATGTACTTTTTATCTCATTGAAATGTATTATGTTATGAATCGAGCTGTTATTGATTGTATCATGTTGTTCATGTTGAAATGGGCTTGGGTTCATGGGTGGTTTCGAGTAGTGAACAAGTAGACGTGGTTAAGTAAAGAATAAAATGGTAAAATTGATTAAAATTGTTGGGTGCTGGTAAAGAACCCTGGTACGGTAAAGTACCTTTAGTTGAGTTGGGAAACGGTAAAAGACCCCGAGTAGGTAAAGTACTCAGAGTGTGTGGAGGACGGTAAAGGACTCCGGGTACAGTATTTGGGATACGGTAAAGAATCCTAAATACAGTACAGTACCCAGTGTGTGTGTGGAGGACGGTAAAGGACTCCGGGTACAGTATTTGGGATACGGTAAAGGATCCTAAATACGGTACAGTACCCAGTGTGTATGTGGAGGACGGTAAAGGACTCCGGGTACAGTATTTTGAGAAACGATAAAGGATCCTTGAATACGGTATAGTACCCAGTGTGTAGATCAGGGGAATGGTAAAGTACCCAGTGTGTAGAGTTGAGAAACGGTAAAGGATTCTGACAATGAGATAATGCGACCGCTAATGTTGAGTTGTCATGGTGAGCTGTTCTTTTATTATGATTGTAAGCGAATCGAGACTAGATACATAATTTAGCAGTATTCGCTTAGAACCCTGGTGCAAGACAAATAAATGGAGAGTTATTTCATGGGGCGGTCAAAGTTGGTGGATATGGAAGGAAAGGATCTTGTGGAGAGCATCCTTAGATTTCATGTAAGATAATTGATAGTAAAGGAAATGGCGATGTGTTATTATTCTGTACCTCCTGTGAATTGATATATTGTTGATCTGCTAAATGTCGAGTAAGGGGTTCGTAGGATTGGGATTATTTTACTGAGTGAATTATCACTCACGGATACGTTTGTATCCTGATAAATCGTTTGCTTCGGCGATCAATTTGCCAGAAGGTGCAGGGTTCAATGGTGGAGCTGTTTGACATAGGAAGAATACCAAGAGCGGAGACCAAGTATGCTTGAGATCTGAATCAAGACTAGAGTTACTCTGAATATATTTAAATAAAATGTTGGATTCTTTTTGTTGTATTTTTTTTAATATACATTTTGTATAACGATAAATAGGAACCTAATAGTTTATAAAATTCAGTGTATTTTAGGGTTAATATTTTCGAAATTCCTTGAAAAATCGAGGCGTTACAGAATGGTATCAGAGCATAGGTTCAACTCTCGGCCATGGGTAGATTGGGTAGATCACTTTCCGGAAAGCGTAAACCTGAGTTACTTGTCATGGTTATTACTTATTTTAAATATAAACTATAAGTACTATTTAACCGTTATTCAACTTAGACTTCGAGAGTGTACTGTGAGAAAACATAGGTCTTACTTACTTGACTTTTATGTGATACGTTACCTACTTTTGTGAGGTTACTTTTATAGTTAAATATTAGTATGATCCTATATATGTAATCAACTACTTGTACTATGAGTCGGAGAATATGATGTGAAACAAAAAAAAAATGGTAGGACCACTCGTTAAAATGGACCCTATTATGTTAGCATCATTGGATTAGTTTTGCATAAATCGACCGAGCGAATACAAGTTTTGTTACTTTATAATCTTAAAAAAAAAATATTTAACATTTCAGGAATTTTTCTAATGAAATGAGTGCAGTGCTGTTATTTGACTCTAATGGTTTTAAGATCAAAAAATAATAATTTGGAAACTATAATATCATGTTTGTGATCAAAATTAATTTTTATGAAAAGCTTTTATTTGACATACGGTTACTTATCATCTTTAATCACTTTGAACAAATGTCTTTTTGGAATCTAAATATATCTTTCAGGGATTCTTAAAATGGATTCGTTTTTAAAAAATATAAAAAAAAAATTTGAAAATATCTTTTATCAACGTAAATGAGTTATAAATTTTTTTTTTAAAAGTTTAACAACGTCCGTATATGATCTAAACAACATGACAAATCTCAACATCACATTAGGAATAGATTGACGTTTGTATTTTTATTTTAAGGGGGATAGAATGCAACACCCCGTATATTCTTTATTTTGAAAAAAAAAATTATTGCTTTAGTTTGAAATTCTTAAACACACATTTTCGGGGACGAAATTATTTTAAGGAGGATAGATTGTAACGACCTGGATTTTTGACCTAATTTTTTTTAATACAAATTTATATTATTAAATTTCTAATTCAATAATTAATTAGATTGAATAATTAAAATATATTATTACGTGTACAATTGATATTATTTGCGCTATTATTTAATATATATATTTAAACTTTAGATATACAAGAAATTAGGGATTTATATTCATCTCTTATCTTTTCTATCTAAATCCTAACTAGAACTTTATTTAAATTAACTCTCCACTTCTCTCTCTCTCTTATCCTATACATATATGCGTCCACATACATTCTCACCTTATACATAAACGCGTCCACATACATTCTCACCTTATACATAAACGCGTCCACATACATTCTCATCTTATACAGATACGCGTCCACATACATTAGATTAAAGAAAATCCAACCAAATGTGACACTTGTCCTCTATCTATCTTATTATTATCAGTATCACTCTCATTCACTCTCCTTCTCTATTCTACCACTTCTACACTTATCCTCTCACATTCTCACTACCTTATTCTCTCCCATTATACATACCCACATAAATTCAAAAATTGAACACCGGTATATTATTTTACTCACAATTCTATTATTGAGTTTAGAAGAGAGAGAGAGAGAGAGAGAGAGAGACAGATTTCTACATAAAATTCCTCTGTACATCATATTCAGGTTTCCAATCAATTACTACATCACTAAGTATCCACAAACCACCTTCCAATTAGTCCAGAGTCCCCCGCTGCCGCCGCCATCTTTTTCATTTTACCGAGATCGTTCGCAAACTAGTACCCACTCTTCCATTCGGATTTAAGATAGAATAATTACTTTCCTATTTTCTCCTAAGTATTAAATAATTTCTATATGATGATTTTGAAAAGTTATAATGGGATTTATCATACCCGCGAATCAAATAAGAAATACTTTGTTTCTTGAAAAATTGAAAATCGAAAGCTACTGTAGCATGCACGTTTTTCTTTTAAAGTGAGATATTTTGAAATTACAGTTTGCTCCCTGAATATACTTTAGTTCTCAATTTGAACCAAAACTATGTGGTTGATTTATTTTAGTAGAATAAGCGCATGCTATAATTAATTAATTTACTTATTCAACGAATCTTAAGGGCATCGGTCCAATCATAAAATATTATTTGTTTACTTACTCGCACAATATTATTTGATATGTACTTTTAATCTCATTGAAATGTATTATGTTATGAATCGAGTTGTTATTGATTGTATCATGATGTTCGTGTTAGAATGGGCTTGGGTTCATGGGTGGTTTCGAGTAGTGAACAAGTAGACGTGGTTAAGTAAATGATAAAATGGTAAAGTTGATTACGGATGTTGGGTGCCGGTAAAGGACCCTGGTACGGTAAAGTACCTTTAGTTGAGTTGGGGAACGGTAAAAGACCCCGAGTACGGTAAAGTACTCAGAGTGTGTGGAGGACAGTAAAGGACTCCGGGTATAGTATTTGGGATACGGTAAAGAATCCTAAATACGGTACAGTACCCAGTGTGTGTGTGGAGGACAGTAAAGGACTCCGGGTATAGTATTTGGGATACGGTAAAGGATCCTAAATACGGTACAGTACCCAGTGTGTGTGTGGAGGACGGTAAAGGACTCCGAGTACAGTATTTTGGAAAACGATAAAGGATCCTTGAATACGGTATAGTACCCAGTGTGTAGATTAGGGGTATGGTAAAGTACCCAGTGTGTAGAGTTGGGAGACGGTAAAGGATCCTGATAATGAGATAGTGCGACCGCTAATGCTGAGTTGTCATGGTGAGCTGTTCTTTTATTATGGTTGTAAGCGAATCGAGACTAGATACATAATTTAGCAGTATTTGCTTGGAACCCTGGTGCAGGACAAATAAAGGGAGAGTTATTCCATGGGACGGTCAAAGTTGGTGGATATGGAAGGAAAGGACCTTGTGGAGAGCATCCTTAGATTTCATGTAAGATAATGGATAGTAAAAGAAATAGCGATGTATTATTATTCTGTACCTCCTGTGAATTGATATATTATTGATCTGCTAAATATAGAGTAAGGGGTTCGTAGGATTGCTATTATTTTACTGAGTGAATTATCACTCACGGATACGTTTGTATCCTAGTAAATCGTTTGCTTCGGCGATGAATTTGCCAGAGGGTGCAAGGTTTAATGGTAGAGCTGTTTGACACAGAAGAATACCAAGAGCGGAGACCAAGTATGCTTGATATCTGACTCAAGATTAGAGTTGCTCTGAAGATATTTAAATAAAATGTTGGATTCGTTTTGTTGTATTTTTTTTAATGTACATTTTGTATAACGATAAATAGAGGCCTAATAGTTTATAAAATTCAGTGTATTTTAAGGTTAATGCTTTCGAAATTCCTTTAAAAATCGGGACGTTACATGTAGTATAATCTAAGGACATCATCTGAAATTTAAACTAACCTCATCAATTTCCACAACGTAGGTGAAGGATAGCCATTGTCTTCCCACAAGTTAATGCCCTTCATCGATTGCAATCGGATTTTATACTCAATATTGACTTCGTTGTCCCCACTTGTGTTTGGAGCATCTAATAACTACATCTGAATTAAGTCATTTAGGCCCCGTTCCAAAACACCTTATTAAAAAATAAATACTTATTTCACATTTTCAAATTTAAAATAATGTAAATGAAAAATAATTTTTAAATTTTTTTTACACCGTATAAAAAATCTCGATGAGATCTATCAAACTAGATCCATATTGGTAAAAAAATTATTTACGTAAACACATTATTTTTGAACTTAAAATTGCCTTCTTAAAAAATAAAGACTTATGTTGAATTCCGGAACGGGGCCTTAAGCTGCCAGTGCAACGCTCCAGTGCCAGATACACGAAATGTTGGTCTTCTTCAACTCCATACAATCGAACAATGTTTGAATGTCTATCTGATACACAAAGATTCTGGTATTCTTTGTCAGCAATCTCGTGATAGGCCTTGACAAGACGTTTCACAGCAACCAGACGAACTTCATAAGGCTCCGTTTTCGAACTCAATATAAATACTTAATTTTTAAGAATGTAATTTTAAGCTCAAAAATAATGTGTTTATGTAAATAATTTTCCTATCAATATGGATCTTGTTTGATAAATCTCATCGAGATCTTTTATACGGTGCAAAAAAAATTAAAAAATTATTTTTTATTACATTATTTTTGAATTTAAAAATGTAAAATAAATATTTATTTTTTAAGAAAGTGTTCTGAAACGAGATCTAAGTACCCTCGAGTACAATTGTATCATTGCTTCCCTTAGCAATCTCTCTATCGGAGACAAACAGTTTACTACTAATTGTGCGTCCATCTACACTCTCGTCCACTCCTTGATTGAATTTGTCGTCAGATCCAACACCAGAAGAGGTGCGGCCATTATTTTTTCTTGACCTCTGTTTTAGGATGTCGTCGTGCTCTTGATTTTGCGGCAGCGACGGAGAGAACGGCAGCCATTGCGGCGACGGGAAAGCAGAGGATGTCATCCAAAACGCCGGATCCGAGCTTCCGGCCACGTACAGTGGAATCACGGTGCTATCGTCGGGGTGCACGAGGATGTCGTCGTGCTCTTGATTTTGTGGCGGCGACGGAGGGAGCCGTGGCGGCGACGGAAGGAAATCCGGGAAGACTCTACATTCGCACACTTCGCAGTAATCTTCAGTAGCCATCTCCGACTTTACACTGTTTGCAGGCGCAGCCATTGACACATAGTGACCGAATTCAACCAATAGGGAAAAAAAACACGAGATTGACAGAATACTTCGCCTAAATCAAAAAAATGAAACAAAAGAGATTAAAAAAGCTGGAATTTGTTGCAAAACCCAAATTAGGTTTAAAAAAAAAAAAAAAGGAGTTGACTCTGTGTTAGTTTTTTTCCCTTTTAGTGTGGCCCACTAGCCCTCACGTTTTGTGCATGTGGGACTCCACTATCAGAATAAAAGAGACCTTGATGGACTAGGTGTCTTTTAATAATTATCTTTAAGACCCTCTTCTCTCCTCTATAAAATGTAGAATACTCACCTCTTATTCATACGGTTTTTTCCATCAATTAAAGTACTGGGGTATTCTAGAAAAGTAGAGACAGAGAGAAGAAGGTGAGCCAAGAATTAAGGTGTTACTAATTAAGGGGTTTGTTCTCTCTAATCTCGATGGCCAACAAAGGTACGCTATTTATTGTTCTTGAGATGTGTTGAGTTCAAAATCCTGTTATATCTGTTTTCCGCATAATAGTTTTAATACAGATATAAAGATTTACAGTTGGTATCAGAGCATGGTTTTTCTGAATCAATACATCTTGGAATTTAATTATATGAAACGTACTGCATATATATAATTTACTGATTGACGACCGACTCATTTTTTTCGTTACTGGTATATATTGTTTTTCAAAGTTCACTGTTACGAGTTAATCTCGATCATTACTACCATAGATGTTTTTGGTAGATGGGATATCAGTTTACCCCTTTATTAGTAAAATAATAGACTAATAGTTTACTGGTATCATGTTTACAGGTTAATATATATATACCAGCATAAATTCCTTACTTGTTTTCTTATATAATTGACTAATGCTTCAGTCGGTTTAGAAAAACGATAAATAATATCTCGCCGAGATCGTTGTTTGCCTATTGTTTTTCCAAAGTTCACCTTTGGTTCTGTGATTTCAAAGATCGAAGTTGTTATTATACTAGATGGAGCATATTATTTTTACTCCTTGTTAAATAATAGCTTATAGCTGCTGTTATTGGATAAAGCAGTTTATGGTAATTGGATTCTATCCCAATTGATTGATTTAATATTTTTAATCCTGTTGGTAGGATGCAATACCACATTACTGTACACATGATTAATGAATGCATGTTGTTTTGTTTTTATGTAACCAGTGATAGAAATTGATAGAAATAAATACCGTAGTCACATGCTTACAAAATTAATCTATTTTTGTCAAATTATGTTTTCTACAATTATGGATGATTATTTTGAAGCATTTAATTGGGAAAGCTTTTCTATTACTGTGTTACTGTATATGTGAGAGTTATGGTTTTATTGAATGTCATTGAACGGATAATCAATCACATAAAAAAAATTATTTATTTTTATGTTTTATTTTTCGGTAGAAGTGATTGAATAAAAGAATGACATCGGCATAACTCGAATAAAAGAATAGAGTATATCATTGGTTAGTTTAATATTCATAGGAATTACTGATTTAGTAGTCACCAAAGTGGCCTAGGTTGGTGAAACTTATAATTATTAAACTACATCAAAGTTTTGTTAAAAGGGTAACAATTAAGTCAATGATATTCTCGATTGCAGTCATAATTATAAAAATGAGACTAGGCCCAAAGGAGAGTCACATTTAAATAATTATGAACTGGGTAGGGTGAGTAATTTATGCAACTTAGCGGGTTAGGATTGGATATCCAAAAATAACTTGACTAACTTGATAAGCTGTATAAATTATTTAGATCTACTTAGGTGATTATGTTGCACCTAAATAACGAGTGAACAATAGGTGTGCTTAGGTTTCGCCCAAAGGAGGACCTAAGTGATGTTAATAGTTCATCATTATAAATTATTTAGACCTACTTAGGTGATTATGTTGCACCTAATCAATGAGTGAACAATAGGTGTACTTAGATTTCGCCCAAAGGAGGACCTAGGTGATGTCAATAGTTCATCATTATAAATGTTTATAATTCTCAAAGTTTTTATTAAGTATTGTCCTGTTTTATTTCAGTTACAGTTTCAGTTTCACTGCAATCTCATGCATCTAATGTTCCAACTCTCACTGGACCAAATTTTTTGGAATGGTCTGAGCATATTCAGTTCACACTGGGTGTTTTGGACCTTGATATGACATT